>CM076573.1:120997977-122197977 GCA_034641835.2 Pinus albicaulis
AAGTGAAGTGCACTGTATGTGCCTAAGTGTTTGTTTCTTAATGCGTTGTGTTTAGTGTTTTATGATGTTTTTGGTCTTTTGATGGTTTTATGTTCACAAGGAAAAGAACTAAATGCTGGTGGAAAGAAGCTACTGGTTAAAAACAGAGTGAAGCCTAATTTGTTGATGACAAATGAAAAATGCAAATACTGAGACAGAACCAAACCTAAACTATGACTTAGCAAAAATACAAAGCTTGATAATGACTTCAAGAAAATGAATCACAACATGAACTTAACTTCTCCAATCCATTCATTAAGGATATTTTGGAAGAGCTTGAGGAATGGGCAGCTAAGTGTAAAAATTCTCCTAACTAAACAATTAAACAATCCACTCACAATGATACAACATCTCATCCATGATCAAAGGTTTGTTGAGATATATTTGGAAAATAACATTGGTAACATCATAAGATCTCTACTCTAAAACCAGCTCCTAATTCTATTCTGCAACTTAGTTTAACACCACTAAACCTCACTCAAAAGTTACAGATTTCCTTTTAGAATAGTCTTTGAGGAAAGGCTTGTTTGTGAAATGGTAAAAAGGTTGCAAAAGTACTCCAGGCCTTGGACTAATACTATCTTCTGTTCAGATGATTATGAGTCAATATATGTTTTTAGAAC
The DNA here is from genome assembly GCA_034641835.2 of Pinus albicaulis. Classification (NCBI taxonomy): domain Eukaryota; kingdom Viridiplantae; phylum Streptophyta; class Pinopsida; order Pinales; family Pinaceae; genus Pinus; species Pinus albicaulis. Next base: position 120,998,640 of record CM076573.1, read on the forward strand.
AAAAGAAGTTTTGTAAATAATGAAGGCCATGGTATTTAAGTTTAACAACTAATGTAATTTAATATGCAATGGATGATAACTAAAATGTGGAATGAAAATACAGTGAGCTAATCTAGAACTGAACTAAAGTGTTACCGGTCTACAATAAACAATGCTAAACTAACAAGCCATTATCAAACTTGAAACAAAATAACAAAGCATGAATTGAATGCAATTTGACTCCGGAGTACCTTAACTAAGTTATCATGCAATTAATCTATGGGATTCTACAGCCTATTTTGTCCATCATGAATGGTATTTTGGAAGAGCTTGTTAGAACAATCCTGACTGTACAATTCAATGCAAATGCAAACATGAAAACTGAAAGCAATTACAATTAAAAACTAAGACATCACAACTATTTCCTACCCATTGTTATGATATTTTGGAAGAGCGTTTTAAGAGTAAGATCAGCTATGCTACTTAGTGTAAACAAATGAAACCTTCAGTATCATAGTCATGCCTTAGTCATCATAATGATTTTTTGGAAGAGTTTACTAGAATAAGTTCAACTGTGATAATGAACAAAAGGAATTGCAAATAAAATCTATAACACTATAGCCATTTCTCATTCATTATCATGATCTTTTGGAAGAGTTTCTTAGAACAAGTATAGCTATAGTGACTAATGAAATTAACTATGAACTCAAACTTCAAAAAAACGTGAAAACAAACTAAGATACTTATCTAAATTACGAAAGTAAAGCCGTTCAGGAGGCAGGGGCCCTCTACCACCAGACGGAATATAACTCAAAATCAACTCAACGCGTTCAAAGCAATGTTGTCTTCTTCATTAAAGGAAAATAACGTAAAACAGAGTATTCTCGGTCTTCAGAAATATAGCAGTCGATCCATGAAATCTAATCAAAATCTAGAGCCTGTCTCTCGGTTTCCCGAGTACATTTATAACAAATCTTCATAACAGAACTTGCAACAATACGGGGATCATTGTATTTCCCTCTCAAAATCGTACTAGAACTCTAAATATGGCAGCGTAAAGGGACAAAGGACATCTGGACTGTCCTATTCCTATTAGGAATCTGCCTCCTTGAATGAGTTCCCACGTACAAAACCACGTCCAGAATTCGGTTCATTCTTCATGGTGAGCAAAAAATGTTGAGGACATGATGTGGAATAAACCCATATGTGGCTTTTCCTGAGAGGACACCTGGAACATGCTTGAACGTGAAGACAGCCGCAGAATTGGCGGTTAGCTACGGAATGTCTGCATTCTGTAGCTAGTTTCAGTTCAAAATGCATTACAATGACAAAATCACAAAACTTAGCAAGTTAGCCATGGTATTCATTCTTAAAGTAATTTTAACTAATTTCATTGATCATTTGGGCTTGGGATAACAATGGACAAAGTAAAATGGAGTGAAGTAAGATGAAAGAAAGAACAATCTTGGGGCTCAACACCCATAAAATATGATTATCAAGACTATATTGAATTTCCATTGTCTACGTTCAATTGCCGAACATTGCGGTCATTGAGAGAAATATTTGGACAACTTATATTTCATATTTTAGTTCCTGGTCGCATGGAGGAGGAGTCATCCGAGTGACTATAGCTTCATGGTCGCTCTCTGAAGCAATGCAAGTGTGCGACTCTGGTCGGATCTGCCCAGATCTATATCAGGTTCTCGGTCACGCCCTTCAGGTTATTATGAGAGAGAATACAGCAGCACCGTCACACCCTAAATCATAGAGAGCAAGCAACTAGGGCTGAATTCAGTCTGTGTTGAGCGAGCGATAAGGGTTGAATCTGGTTTGTGGTGAGCGAGCAACTGTGTTTATGGAAACCCTAACTCGCATTCGCATTCACAGTGAGTTTTCCATGCGATTGGAAGGCTACAGTCGCATGAATGAGCCTATGTGAGAGTGAATATGGTCGATATCCTTCTATTATGTTCCTGCGATTGGCCAAGGTCTGAAGCTCGCATTTCAGATATGTTCCTACGATTGTGGCATGAAATGCTATATCTAAAATGCGAGCTTCAGACCTTGCAATTTCACCTCAGAGCGAACCTGTTCTTCCACAGGCGAGCCTCAAACCTGAGCAAGACAAAAACCAAGATACAAGAGTGTATTATGATTGTGTACATATTAGGTAGAGGTCACTTTAATTTATAACCTTCCAAGAGGGTCCACTTTTCTTTAGGGATGACCTTATCAAATATGCACATGTGGTATATTATTCATAAATACACTTTCCCTTATCCGATTTGAGTGATATTTAGGTCGATTTTGGTCCTCTCTAAAAGAGGAATTAAATGAAATAATTATCTCCATCAAGTTATCTATTTGAATTGTAATTTGAGTTTCATATTTTCAACACACCCCAAGTACACTCTCAACCCGTTGGCCAAATATGGAGTAGTATTCCCAACAAGGTTGGATGGTGGGTATGATTTCAACTAGGGTATACTCTGCATAGACCTGATAGGGAAGAAGAATATCCACCCCTATATGTATATGGGGGAGTAATGTCTCCAACCCTGTGGGTAATAGATAGGCGTAATACCCTATTGTCTAGATACCCCTCAACCCCAAGATTCCTCTATCTCAATTCCTAACCCTAGGATCTAAAAAAGGGGGAAGAGTTAGCTCAGTGTGCTTGATCAGTGCTACCCCTTATTAGGAGGGTTCACATCCATCAGTCCAATATGTTCTCTGAATACCAAGAACTTCCCTTTCAGAAAATCCTTGGTGATAATATCAACAATCTTTTCATTTGTCGATATGTGATAGAGTTTAACGACTCCTCTCTGCACCATGTGTTGATTGAAGTGATATTAGATCTCTATGTGCTTGGACTTTCCATGAAATACAAGATTATATTCCAAAAATATCCCACTTTTTTTGTCGCAATATATCACTATAGTATCTAGGACCTGCTGAAATAGCTCTCCAAAGAGCTTCCTTAACCAAAATTCTTCGCAACTAGCCATGCTAGCAACCATGTTATCAGCCTCAATGGTACTCAATGTTATGAACTTCTGATTCCTTCTCTTCTAGGATATCATGGCAGATCCAAGATTAAAAAAACATCCAGACATACTCTTCCTGTCGATAACATTTCATGCCCAATCAGCATCGCTGTATCCATGAAGTCAAATATCTCTGGTAGAATATCTCAGACCAAGTGTGATCATCCCATGAAAATATCTCAAGATGAGTTTGGAAGCGATCCAATGTGCATAGAGAGGCTCAGTCATGAATTGAATTACCGTGTTCTCTTCATAGCATATGTCTAGACAGGTGTTCACTAGGAACATCAGAGCCCCAATCAACAGTATATACTTGGATGGATTCGCCAAATTGGGTCCTGAATATTCTCCACATAACTTCTTGAATTTCATTTCCATCAGTGTGGCCATGGAATTGCATTTGTCATTCTAAATCTCTATAACAACTTGACAACATATTTTCCTTTTCAAAGAAAAATCTCACCAGGTTTTTGCCACAACTTAAAGCTTAGAACGTAGTGCATGAGACCAAGGTCCTTCATCTTGAATTTAGAGGCTATATCCCTCTTGCAATTGACCATCATAGGATTAATACCTTTCAAGAATATATCATCAACATATAAAACCAAAATCAATGGTATAACTTGGACTACCTTGAGGTAGAGGTTGGGATCGACATTGCTTCTTGTGAATCCCAACTTTACCAAATAACTATCTATGTGGGCGTACCATGCTCTGGGTGCTTGATTTAAACCATACACTACCTTCTTCAATACAAAAACATGTGTCTTTATATCCTCTACTTCAAATCCCTGTGGATTCTCAACATACACTTCTTGTAACATACCATGGAGGAATGCAGTCTACGTCCATTTGATGAAGATTCCATCCTTGTATTGCATAAAGGGATATTATCAAATGAATGGTGTGTATCGAGCCACAAGTGAAAATATATCATCATAATCCTCTCTCTCTTTCTGTGAAAATCCTTGAGCCACAAACCTTGCCTTGTATTTCTCAATGCTACCATCAATTCCATGCTTGATCTTGAATAGCCACTTAGAAGTCACCATAAATTTTCCCTTGGGTCTCGAAACAACATCCCATACATCATTCTTCATAATCGATTCATATTCCTCAACAATAGAATCTTTACAAACTTTTTCTTTTACATCTTCTCAAATGTGGAAGGCTTGGCTTGAATCATATTTCTCATTACTGCAACATATCCCTGGTACCTGCTGATGGGCCTCTAAATTAGACATAAATTAAGGCCCATATAATCTTTCTTAGGCCCATCTACCTTACTTATGCACATGAAAAGATATATTAAATCTATTGGACATTGGGTTCAATGCTCCCCGTGTGTTTCGCGACATGGACTAATCACCTCTCGTGGATCCTAACTCTGGCGATTGTAACAGAGACTAATTCCCGTGGGTTTTGGTATAACGGAAATCATGATTCCAACAAGTGGTATCAGAGCAATAGGTCTTGAGTTCGAAACTCACCCGGCTCACGTTGGGGGGGGAGATTGTTGGACATTGGGTTCAATGCTCCCCGTGTGTTTCGTGACATGGACTAACCGCCTCTCGTGGATCCTAACTCTGGAGATTGTAGCGAAGACTAATGCCTATGGGTTTTGGTCTAACAGAAATCATGATTCCAACAAAATATATCCTTCTGCACTTAATAATGTTTTCTTATGCTTTAATTTGTTCTTATGAAGTTTTAAAGGTAATTGCATATATGTGCCTAATATTGGTTTTTTTTAAGAATATTGTGAGAATATTGGGAATATTATGTAGATTTGGAGAAGGAGATAATTTATAGAATTTCTCCCTGCCACTGGAAGATAAATATTGAAGAATAAATAAGCACAATATCAAGAAATTATTGAGAAATCTTGGAGATATTCAAGGGGGTTGTCCACCCTCCTTAACTATCAAAGGCAGCCAAGCAAACTGAAGACGAATTCCACTCAATCTATGGTTTACTTGGAGTCAAAGTGGACTCAATCACTATTTTCTAGAGAGCTCTTGGTAGCTGACCTTGAGGATAAATAAAGTTGATCAAGAGCTAATTAGGGTCGATTCTGGTCCATTCGATGCCAGTCCATTCCATTCCATCCCATGCCATTCATTCCATCCTATTGGGATTTGTTGTTTAAAGACCTTCGAGATGTAATAAGATTGTATTTTTTGTAATTAAATGATTAGTCAGATGTTATTTTACTGATCTAGTTTCAGAGAGCGAGGCTCGTGGTTTAGGGCCCAATCCATGTGCCTCAGCTTCTATGTTGTTTTCATTCTTTTCTTTCTATCATTTTTCTAGCTTTACTTCTTGTCATTTAGTTAGATACACTTCTAATAGTTTCAATGTTGTTTATTTTTTCCTTCAGTTTTTCATTGTAGTTATTCATTTGCTTACGTGAGTAATAGAGTAGAGGAAAAATCCAAAATTTGTGGTCGAGCCTTCCCCTCTCATCTCTGTCAATAGAGTTCGAGTAGGGCTAACCTTCCCATAGGAAAAAAAACTAATTTATGTTCACTATTTTTATCACACATTTTGTTTTTTTTTTTCCGTGCATGAATCCACAGGTTTGTTTGCAGGAATAAATATCAACAGTCCCAGAGAAGTTCATCAATATGTCTCACTTCCTTTTCCAGCTTTTTTTTCACGCATGAGCACTATTTTTGGGCCTGCATTTCCCTTCTTATTCTCTCCTTAATAGCTGTCACACCCTTTTAATTCACAAAAACCAATTAAAAGTTTGACCTTCGCCTGTTGGCAATATGTTTCTGGTATCCTATTATATTGAATTGATTGTCCTTGATGGCAACTCTCTGAAAAAGGATGCAAATAATGACTATATGAAGAACTCAGAAAACCATCAGCAGTTCTATACAAGCAGAATGTAAGACTGAAGCAGTTCTATACAAGCAGAATATAAGACTGAATGTACATTAATCGAAGCTCTGTATTTATTGGGAGAATCGATGTGAATACGGACATGTTAAGAGTCATGTGTTATGATTCACTGAAGTTTAACCTTGGGTGGAGAATACCGAGAGTATTTGGGTATTGATTGGTTCAATTCTCGTGTGGAATGCCCTGAAACTCTGTGTGAAGCCCTGTTGGGAGAGTGAGCCACGGACGTGTTTTGTGTGTGCAGGGCACATTAGCTCTGTCAGTCAAAGTAATAGTGTGTTCTGAATGTGTTAGACAATACAAAGAAGGGTGTCCCTGTTGAATGTAAGATAACCGAGTCGAATAGTCCATAAGGATTTCATCGAAGCTGTATAACAGTATTGTGGTTATATGCACTGATAACCCGGAAAAACGAATTGGCGAAAGTACGCAGATGGAACTTGGAGTAGAGGAGCAAAACCTTGCGGATGAATAGTGAACACGGTTTAAGGCTGGAAGCGGTTTTTATCGCACCACCTTTGCAGCGAAAGTGGTATTTGAGAATCGAGAGCGATTCCATAGAACAATCGACACGTGGCATCGGGCGAAGTTCCAAAACTGCCATCACTGCGCCCCATCGCACATTAACGATCGACCAAGGAGGCCGCGCGATATTGTCGAGCGCCGTCGATTTGGAGGGAAGCCATCGGACGACGGTCGTATGAAGAAGATGCGCGAAGGTTAACCAAAGTATGACGTAGGAATTTGATTGGACTATTGATCATATACGTGGGGCCCGAAATTAAATGTTTATTAACCTTGGCTATAATATTATACGACGGAGATAAATATTACCTTTGGGTCGATTCGTGTTGTGAGAGTATGCATTAGTGTATATGGAAGAGCGTAGGTTGGGGTTCCAATTTGGATTGGTTCACCTTTTAATACGTGGGTTGTTATTAAAAGAGCATTTTTGTATGCCTTAGGAAGGTCATTACTAAAGGAGAAATTTGGATTAATATCTCAATCTCAGATTGAGATATTAAAAAGCCTTAGATTAATTATCTAATTGCCAGACCAAGAAAATAGAACAATAAGAAATTGTTTGGGGCTTGGGTAGACCCCGCTGGATTATCTATTTGATCCTGTCCAGGAATACCATCAGCGGTTGGGTGGTTTTGACTCATGGTATTAATAAATGCCAAAACTATATAAGGAGAAGAGGATTATAGTACAAGGTGTGCATGTGAAGGGGTCGTTAATGAATAAATCTCTTTAAGAGATATCTGCATGATTGAACTCTATTTTTGATAAATATGAATCTATGATGAACCTATGGATATGATGAAGGTTCAATATCTCTAGATCTAGAAATGATGAATCTCTAGGAAGATCTGCAAAAGAAATCATGAAGACTTGGCGCAAGTTTGATGAAGAAATTGAAGAAAGTTGGTGGATCTGAGGGTTGAAGCCTTCAGTATGAAAGTGGAAGCTTTCTACAAGCTGATGTTAAATCAGGGGGTCGAAGCTCCCTTCCAAGAGAGGTTGGTAAACGAGATCAGGGGGTTGGAGCTCCCTTCCAATAGTGACTGGAAAACGAGAGAAAGTGGTAGCCTTCTACAGGTGGGTGCCTGTGTGCTGGTATAAGTCTGCGCCAGTACAAAATTGTAAAAAGTTTTCTTTATAATAAATATTGAAGATAGAGATGACAACAGCGGTGGTTTTCTCCCGAATTGGGTTTCCACCTTAAATACTGGTGTTCATGTGTGTTTCTTATATGTAATGGTTTATTCTATTATTACTGCACATGCTTACTGCTTACTAAACATCTGATGAATGAATGATGCAATGATCTAAGTAAATAATTATATGCATAATAAGATCTCTGGATATACAGGATATCCACGTGTATACGCAAGTTGGATTCAGTAAAGTAGCGTATGGTTTTAAGAAAGAAAAACTAAAAAGTTTTTAGTCAGCTCAAAATACTAATTCAGCCCCCCCCCCTTCTTAGTATTTATTCCAACAATTGGTATCAGAGCAGGTCCTTCTGAAAAGGCTTAGCTGCTAGAAGGAAGATCAAACAAAACGAGCAATCAAGAAGGAACAACATCTATCAGGCCTCCGCTCTTCAATGGAAACAATTTAATCTTCTAGAAAACAAGGATGAGATCCTATCTTCAGTCTCTGGGAGCAGATGTATGGGCTATAGTTTAAGGAGGATATCAATATCCAACCGCAGTACCAATAGATCCAACGGAAAGAAATAATTATGAAACAAATGCAAAAGCGATCAATGCTCTATTGGGAAGTCTAACTGAATCAGAATTTGTCAAAGTCATGCAGCTGGATACAACAAAGGCAATATGGGACAAAATAATTTTAAGTTATGAAGGTGATGTGAAGGTAAAAAGTGCTAAACTCCAAACTCTCAGAATTCAATATGAGAATCTAAAATTGCATAATGAGGAGAGCATTACCAATTTCTTTTTATGTCTTGATGATATTGTAAATCGTATGAGAAATCTGGGAGAAATAATAACCGAATCTACGTTGGTTGAGAAAGTTTTAAGATCACTAACGACAAAATTTGAGTCAAAAGTTTCTTCTCTTGAAGAAAAGCAGGATCTTCAAAATCTTACTGTGGTGCAACTTCATGGCATACTAACTGCATGTGAAATGAGAAGAGGAGGACCATCTGAAGTCAAAGAAGTCGTCTTTAGAGCTTCTACAAAATGGAAAGAAGTACAAGAGATAGAAGGATCAGGGTATATCTCAGAAGAAGATGAGGTAAATTTTGTAAAGAAACTCCAACTTAGTACAGGACGGTTCAGAGGCAAGCTTCCTTTCAAATGTTTTGCTTGTGGAAGAGTTGGTCATTATGCTGCTAAGTGTCCTCACAAAGAAACACATGAAAAATGAAAGGAAATATCAAGAAGGGATAACAATCGGTTTAGCACTAGAAAAAGCTACTATACTCATGAAGACAGTGATGGGTTATCAGACAGTGAGGAAGAATGTGAACAAGATCTTAGACTTCTCATGGCATTTGAAAAAGAGTCTAGAGAAGAAAAAGATACTTTCATGGATGCTTTAGAGGACAATGATTTTCTTGATGAAATCAATCAACTCAAAATATGCTTAGAAGAAAGTAAATTATCCATAGAAACTCTAAAAAACCAGCTTGAAGAAAAGGAGAAACATAATGAGAAATTAGAATATGAAATAGTAAGTCTAAGAAAATAAATTGAGAAAGTAAAGACTTTGAATCTTAGATTTTCTAAAGGATCTGAAACCTTAGATGAGATTATCAAGGTACAGCGTTCTCTTCTTATAAAGACAGGTCTTGGATATATCGGAGAATCTTCTCAAGCTTCAGCTCCAAATTATCTAAAAGTAGCTACATCCAACATACAACATTCTTCCACTCAGCAAGGGAATAAAGAATATTTACAGGTAAAGCATGACCATCTCAATTCAAAGAACACTAACAGGAATACCTTTCAAAGAAACACCAATCAACAGGTAAATTCAAGTAGAATATTTCATGATCGCAGAAATTTCTTCTTCAATGGACAATGTTTCTCATGTCACAATTTTGGTCATAAAGTTGTTCAATGTGTTGCATATAAAACCATCATGATAAGAGAAGCAAGAAAGAAAAGGATTGATATTGGAACAAATAAGAATACATATAAAAACTTTTATCCTCTTCAAAATGAAGTTGAATGTGCTTATTGCAATAAATTCTGCCATGAAGAATCTGAATGCAGGAGCAAAGTCCAGCCAAAAGAGCATTTTCCTTCAAGCTCCAAAGTATGGAAAAAGAAGGAATTACAGATTGAAAATTGTGGCATAGCTTTATTTGCAGAAGGAGAATAAAATCAATGGTACATTGATAGTGGATGCTCAAAACACATGACAGGTGACAAAAACAAACTTCTTGCATATAGTGCTCTAGAAAAAGAAAAGAATGTTACATTTGGAAATGATACTCCTGCTGTCATTAAGGGAAAAGGGTCTATTTTTCTAAAAGAAAAGGTGAAAGCTAATAATGTCATGTATGTGGATGGATTAAAGCATAACATGTTAAGTGTAAGTCAAATGTGTGATCAAGGAACTGAAGTTGTCTTTAGTTCAAAAGAATGTGTGGTACGTGATCTTGATACATGTAAAACAATTATAAAAGGAAACAAAACTCCAAGCAACCTATATGTATTAAATAACTGCAAAGAACAATGTTACTTGAGTAAATCTTCATAAAACTGGCTATGGCATAGAAGTTTGGGGCATCTGAGCTTCTCTCAAATCAACAAATCAAGCAGACTTAAAGCTGTTCGTGATCTTCCCAATATTACACTACTTGAAAGTATCATATGAAAATCTTGCCAATTCGGTAAGCAAACCAGAGTGCAATTTAATGCCAAGGAAGGTTCATCAAGTAAGCCTCTTGAACTCATTCATACTAACATATGTGGACCTATGAGGAAAAAGTCACCATGGGGTGAACAATACTATATCTTATTTATTGATGATTTCTTTAGAATGTGTTGGATTGGGTTGATTAAACACAAAGAGGAAGCATTTGAGAAATTTCAAATCTTCAAAGCACTGGTTGAAAATGAATTAGATCTAAAAATCAAGTTTCTTAGATATGATCGAGGAGGAGAATATACATCAGTTGAATTCCTTGAATTTTGTGAACAACATGGCATAAAAAGACAGTTTTCTATAGCTGGTACTCCACAACAAAATGGCGTAGCAGAAAGAATGAATAGAACAGTTCAACAAATAGCTAGAGCTATGCTTGATGATTCCGGAACACCTAACACATTTTGGGGAGAAGAGCACATACAACGGTAAATATTATTAACAAGGCACATGTTCATGTAAATAGTGATAAAACTCCATATGAACTATGGTATGGTAATCCTCCCACTGTGAAGCATTTTAGAGTTTTTGGGAGCAAATGATTTATCAAAAATAATGATGAAAAACTTGGCAAGTTTGAACCCAGAGTAGATGAAGGAATACTTCTTGGTTACTCCTCTAGGAGTAGAGCATATAAATGTTACAATAAAAGACTTCAGAAGATTGTTGAATGTGTTGATGTTGTTATTGATGAATCTCCTGCAGCTCCAAAAGAAGAAAAACAAACAACAGATGAAGACGATGATGACATATATCCTTCTACATCAAATAGGAATGATATAGACAATGAACCCAATGAAGAACTCGAAGATGATTTATCTGAAAAAGCTCCATCCAGATATGTTCAAAAGAATCATCCAGAATCTCAAATTCTGGGAGAAAAGGGATCGGGTGTACAAACAAGAAGGACTCTTATGGGATCTTCTAGCTATCTGGCATTTCTATCCACTTTGAACCACACAATTTCAATCAAGCTAGCAAAGATGAATGTTGGATTCAAGCCATGAATGAAGAGCTTGCTCAAATAGAAAAGAATCACACTTGAGAATTAGTACCAAGATCTCATGACAAAAATGTCATTGGAACTAAATGGATATTCAAAAACAAGTTAAATGAGAATGGGGATGTTATAAGAAATAAAGCTAGACTTGTTTGCAAGGGGTATGCTCAACAAGAAGGTATAGACTTTGAAGAAACTTTTGCTACTGTAGCTAGACTTGAATCCATAAGAATGTTTCTTGCTTTTTCAAGCTTCCAACAAATCAAATTTTATCAAATGGATGTTAAATCTGCTTTTCTCAATGGTGATCTAGAAGAAGAAGTTTATATAAAACAACCAGAAGGATTCATCTTGGGAAATGACGAAAAACTTGTTTGTAGACTTAAAAAGGCTTTATATGGTCTCAAACAAGCTCCAAGGGCATGGTACTATCGTCTTGACAAATATCTTCATCAACAAGGATTTTCAAAGGGGTCTGCTGATAGCAACTTATACACAAAAAATGAAAATGATAAACTATTGATTGTGGTTGTATATGTTGATGATATCATTTTTGGAAGTAATGAAGAGTCTATGAGTCAGAAATTTGCTTCTGATATGCAACAATAATTTGAAATATCTTTACTTGGGGAACTAACATTATTTCTTGGCTTGCAAGTGCAGCAAGTAACAGATGGCATATTCTTATTACAAGAAAAATATCTTAAGCAAATCTTGAAGAGGTATGCCATGGAATATTGCAAACATGTAAGCACACCAATGATAACCGGATGTAATCTCAGTTCTAATGATGATTCCCCCACGGTGAATCAACCAGAATACAAATCTATGATAGGAAGTTCACTGACCGGGACTAGACCGCAGGCCCACAAATGGGATTGTGGGATTCCAAGCTAATCCAAAAGAGTCTCACCTTCAGGCTGTCAAAAGAATATTCAAATATCCACAAGGATCTCAAGACTTTGGACTATGGTATCCAAAGAATGTTGATCTCACTCTTCATGCTTACACTGACGCAGATTGGGCTGGAAATGTTGATGATCGGAAAAGCACCAGTGGTGGTGCATTCTATATGGGGCCCCGGTTAGTATCTTGGTTCAACAAGAAGCAAAGCTCTATTGCCTTATATTCACAGCAGGTTAACAAAGGCTGCAGAGCTTTGCACTAACTTTTGGATGAGTTGATGCAACTTTACAAGACATCCACCAAATGCTCACCTCCTATCTCTATTATGTGTGATAATACAAGTGCTATCAGTATCTCAAAGAATCCTGTTATGCATTCCAAGACCAAGCACATTCCCATCAAATATCACTTCTTACGTGAACAAGTGCTTGAAAAAAGGTGAAGTTGGAGTATGTTCCCTCCAAAGAACAAGTTGCTGATATATTTACCAAACCTTTACCTCGGGAAGGGTTCAAATATCTCAGACAAAAGCTGGGAGTAGTCTCTGCCATGCAAAAGATCAGATCTACTTAAATACAGAAGATTAAATTGGATATGCGGATTTCCTGCAGGACATTCGCGTATATACACAAGTTTATACACAGAAAAACACGTATGGGTATTTGCTGACAAAATTTTTCTGGGTATCTCTGGATACACGGGTTAAGGGGGAGCATTGGCATTCTAATTATTTGTTGTAGTTTGATCTCATGCTTGAGAATATTTGATCTTTTTTGTATAAGTCATTTATGTTATTTCATTGAATATTGTGTTTGAAGATGCAGCATGATCTTAGGGGGAGCATGGTATTTTCGGTACAAAGGATCTTGATCTATCCTTTGCCCTTGATGTCAAAGGGGCAGAATATTGCTGAATGTGTTTCTGGTCATGGTTGCCATCAAGTCCAAAGGGGGAGATTGTTGGCAATATGTTTCTGGTATCCTATTATATTGAATTGATTGACTTTGATGCCAACTCTCTGAAAAAGGATGCAGATAATGACTGTATGAAGAACTCAGAAAACCATCAGCAGTTCTATACAAGCAGAATATAAGACTGAAGCAGTTCTATACAAGCAGAATATAAGACTGAATGTACATTAATCGAAGCTCTGTATTTATTGGGAGAATCAATGTGAATAGGGACGTGTTAAGAGTCATGTGTTATGATTCACTGAAGTTTAACCTTGGGTGGAGAATACCGAGAGTATTTTGGTATTGATTGGTTCAATTCTCGTGTGGAATGCCCTAAAACTCTGTGTGAAGCCCTATTGGGAGAGTGAGCCATGGACGTGTTCTGTGTGTGCAGGGCACATTAGCTCTGTCGGTCAAAGTAATAGTGTGTTCCGCATGTGTTAGACAATACAAAGAAGGGTGTCCCTGTTGAATGCAAGAGAACTGAGTCGAATAGTCCATAAGAATTTCATCGAAGATGTATAACAATATTGTGGTTATATGAACTGATAATGCGGAAAAATGAATTGGCGAAAGTACGCAGACAAAACCTGGAGTAGAGGAGCAGAACCTTGCGGATGAACAGTGAACGCGGTTTAAGGCTGGAAGCGGTTTTTATCACACCACCTTTGTAGCGAAAGTGGTATTTGAGAATCGGGAGTGATTCCATGGAACATTCGACACGTGGTGTCGGGAAAAGTTCCAAAACTGCCATCACTGCGCACCATCGCACGTTAACGATCGACCAAGGAGGCCGCGCGATATTGTTGAGCATCGTCGATCTGGAGGGAAGCCATCGGACGACGATCGTATGAAGAAGATGCGCGAAGGTTAACCAAAGTACGGCGCGGGAATTTGATTGGACTATTGATCATATATGTGGGGCCTGGAGTTAAATGTTTATTAACCTTGGCTATAATATTATACGGCGGAGATAAATATTACCTTTGGGTCAATTCGTGTTGTGAGAGTATGCATTAGTGTATATGGAAGAGCGTAGGTTGGGGTTCCAATTTGGATTGGTTCACCTTTTAATACGTGGGTTGTTATTAAAAGAGCATTTTTGTATGCCTTAGGAAGGTCATTACTAAAGGAGAAATTTGGATTAATATCTCAATCTCAGATTGAGATATTAAAAAGCCTTAGATTAATTATCTAATTTCCAGACCAAGAAAATAGAACAATAAGAAATTGTTTGGGAATTGGGTAAACCCCGCTGGATTATCTATTTGATCCCGTCCAGGAATACCATCAGCGGTTGGGTGGTTTTGACTCATGGTATTAATAAAGGCCAAAACTATATAAGGAGAAGAGGATTATAGTACAAGGTGTGCATGTGAAGGGGTTGTTAATGAATAAATCTCTTTAAGAGATATCTGCATGATTGAACTCTGTTTCTGATAAATATGAATCTATGATGCACCTATGGATATGATGAAGGTTCAAGATCTCTAGATATAGAAATGATGAATCTCTAGGAAGATCTACAAAAGAAATCATGAAGACCTAGCGCAAGTCTGATGAAGAAATTGAAGAAAGTTGGTGGATCTGAGGGTTGAAGCCTTCAGTATGAAAGTGGAAGCTTTCTACAAGCTGATGTTAAATCAAGGGGTCGAAGCTCCCTTCCAGGAGAGGTTGGTAAACGAGATCAGGGGTTGGAGCTCCCTTCCAGTAGTGACTGGAGAACGAGAGAAGGTGGTAGCCTTCTACAGGTGGGTGCCTGCGTGCTGGTATAAGTCTGCGCCAGTACAAAATTGTAAGAAGTTTTCTTTATAATAAATATTGAAGACAGAGATGATAGCAGCGGTGGTTTTCTCCCGAATTGGGTTTCCACCTTAAATACTGGTGTTCATGTGTGTTGCTTATGTGTAATGGTTTATTTTGTTATTACTGCACATGCTTACTACTTACTAAACATCTGATGAATGAATGATGCAATGATCTAAGTAAAGAATTAGATGCATAATAAGATCTCTGGACATACAGGATATCCATGTGTATACGCAAGTTGGATTCAGTAAAATAGCGTATGGTTTTAAGAAAGAAAAACTAAAAAAATTTCATTCAGCTCAAAATACTAATTCACCTCCCCCCCCTTCTTAGTGTTTATTCCAACACCGCCTTTCTCCTTGAAACTCCAGCTCACCGTACTTTGCTCATCGCAAATCATAAATCTCTTGCGTTCTCTGTTTATGTTCTCCCATTCCATGCCCTGATTGTGATATTCTTTCTGTACTTCGCCACGTCATCTGACTTATCGCATTTCGCATTTCGCTCCACTATTTCGTCGCATTTCATATTTTGCAGTTTCTTTCCCATTCCATTTTGTATTTCTCTCCCGCTACCGAACAACACTTCTGCTTCTCCACCAGCCTTGCAATATTGCAATATCACATATCACATATCGCATTGCCATCCTCCCATCACATTTCGCATTTCAAAATTCGAGCCTCATCGCATCTCGTACTTCACACTTTCCTCCTGACTGAACTTATGCTTCTCCACCAGCCTTGCGATATTGCGATATTACAATATCGCATATCACATTGCCATCCTCCCACCGTAATTCCGCCATCGCACTTTTCAAGGCCTCCCTCTCCAAAGAATTTTTGTGATATTATGCGTTGTAATAAATTCCAAACACATTTTTCACTCCTCTAAGCCTTGTTACATGTATTAATCCTTCCATTAGAATCTTTGGCCCTTTCCCTTTGGTCTGAAATCAACACTTTTTCAATTACAATTAAGTCATTGATAGCTTAGCTGCATGGATAGAAGCATGTTAGATAGAGCATAAGATAAGTAGGGTGTGTTTAGCCGATTGTCCAATTTAAGTGTGGTTTAATTAGTTTCCTTTCTGCCATTTCTTTTCATCAACTTAAATTAGTTTCATCTCCATCATTTCCTTTCTGCAATTTAAATTAGTTTCTTTTCTTCCATTTCTTTTCAGCAAGTTAAATTAGTTTCCTTTCCGTCATTTCCTTTCTGCAATTTAAATTAGTTTCTTTTCTGCCATTTCTTTTCAGCAAGTTAAATTAGTTTCCTTTTCTGTCATTTCTTTTCAGCAATTTGATTTAGTTTCCTTTCTGTAGTTTAGTTTAGTTTCATTGAAGTGTGACAGACTTCACCAAGAAACCCTAGAAGTAGCACCCATTCATAGAGAGGAAGAGGATGAAATGAGTAGAATGCATCTATTGTTTATATAGCATTGTCACCTCCAATTTTGTACGAACCCCAGGTTGATAAAGTAAAGTAGGGCAGCCCTTGGGAGTTTCAACACTCTTGGTGCAATACCAGGGCTCACCACCTACATGGTTGCTTCCTTTCTCTAAATTATCTTTGAATGGGATCATGTCTCTCAGCATCCTATAGAGTATCATAGAGCCAAAGTGGTACCTTCCTAGTAGGATGATCACTTGGAGGATGATCTAAGGGATCCATAGGCTCCATGGGATCATTAACAATATCAATCTTGGACTCGGGTACATAAGGACCATCTAGAATATCCATGTCATCATTTCTCTTCTCGAGAGGAGAAGATGGAGGAATATATTTTTATTTTCCAAGAGAAGCATCTCCATGGAATGTACATCCCTACTAATTTGAACCTTCCTTTGACCAAGAATATATATTCAATAAAATTCAAAATTTTCACAATAACCCACAAACTAACCATTCCTTCCATGAGTTTCCTCCAACTTGTATCTTTTTTCCTTCGACACATGAAAATATACAGGGCATCTAAAGATAAAGATATGGCTTATGTTGGGCTTGATAGCTATGAACACTTCTTCAGGGGTCTTATTTTTCAGTGCTTGACAAGGCACCTTGTTTTGAACATATACAACAGTATGTGTTGCTTCTACCTAAAGGAAATTTGGCAACTTTTGATCATGGAGCATGGCACGGGAAAATTATAATATAAACATGTTCTTTCTTTCCGCTACTCCATTTTTTTGGGTGTATATGGCACAATTTTTTCCTTATTTATTCCTTCTTTCTTGAAAAATTCTATGAATTCATGACTTGAATACTTTTATTTTATTCCCTGTTTGATTTTTTATCAAAGATTTGAATTATTTGAATATTACGAAGGATTCATCCTTGTGCTTCAAATAGTATATGCATGTATTTATAGAGAAGTCATCAATGAAGGTGATACAGTAGAGATGGCCACCAATAGAGTTCATAGGCATTGGACCACATATATCAGAACAGATGAGATGGAGGGTGTCGCTTGTCTTGTTACTGCTAGAGGGTAATGGTCCCCTTGTCTTCTTTCCACTCACACAACCTGGACATACTCTATCATGATGGGCTTGAACATCGAGAATACCAAAGACAAATTTCCTTAATTTCGGAAGATAATGATAATGTAGATGAGCCAATATTTGATGCCATAACTCGCTTAGGTGATTAGTATTATGAACCAATTCTAGAATTGTTCTTCCAATGAAAATATAGATTCCTTCAAATATTGATCCTAATGTGAATGCATCTCTCATAGGTGAACCAAAAGTCCAATATATAACTTTTCCCTTGATGAAAGCTGCCCTCATCCTTTTATCTTCCAAAGCGGATATAGATACCAAATTCTTCATTAATCCTAGCACATACATAACATAATGCAACCAAACTAATTCCCCAGAAATAAAATGAAATTTGACGGACCCAAAACCTTTTACAGGATGACTGGAATTGTCTCCAAGAATAATCTTTACCTTAGTCTTCCTCTATACCATATTAGAGATAACTTCCTTATATCCAGATAAATGATGAGTGGCCCCACTATCAACAAACCAAATATCCTACGAATCTAGAGGATAAGAACTAGTAAGTGCAGAAATAAGAATTTATTTAAATTGACTTGCAACATTGCTTTCATACCTGGGAAATCTTGACTTCTTTTGAGGGTGACTATCTTCTTCATAGTCACTTCAGGTATCTCTTCTTCTACTTTCATATCTTTTATTGTGTTCATTTATTCGATCATCTTTTATTCTTTTATTATTGTATTTTTTTTTGTTGCTTCTAGTGTTTTAACATGGCCCTTTGATCTTCTCAGGACAATCTCATGCATAATGACTCTTCTTGTGACAATAATAGAATTCAATATGATTTAATGTTCTATCATTCTTTCTTTTGTATTTTTAGGAGGAGGATTTCTTGATGGACCTCCTTTTCCTTTATTCTTCCTTTTTTCATGAGTGATATATGTAGTGTGCTCTCCTTCTTTATGTTTTTGAATCCTTCCTCTTGATATCATCCTTGATTATTATTGTGTAATATTTCCAAAAATTTCATGAAATGATGGGAGGACAATGTTGTTGCTTATGGAAGTAATGAAGGTATACCAAATAGGAGGGATACCTCTTAGAGTCACGATTACCAATTCCATTTCAAGCACAAATTGTACAAATATTTGCAATTGATACCTAAGATGAGATATCCTCATTATGTAGGATTGCATGGACTCTCATTTTTTCATCTTGGTGTCTTTGAGTTGATATTTCAAGGAGATGATTTCATTCAAATTTTTGACTTCATACATGTTGGCTATCTTATCATACATATCTTTAGACCTTCTCAAGTTTCCAACATATACAAGTAAATTATCCTGTAAACCATGAACTATAATTTTCTTTTCTTTTTACTCACCTTTATTGTGCTTGTTTTTGGCAGCAGTGGAAGCATTCTCTGGAGGCTCTGGTACTCTTCCATGAATATATTCCAAGACATCATTGTTATCAATTATGATCTCCAACTTGACTTTCCATGCAGTGAAATTGGATGATTCACCCAACTTATCATCACTCTTGAAGAGGGAAGTCATCTTGACTTTGACTCGATCGACTCTTTAAAATTTTCAAAGATGATTTCTTTAAAGCTTGTCTCCTTTTGGGCTTGTCCTTCACCTCAGATCTGATACCCTGTTAATTTTTCAAATTTTTTTATGTTGATTCAATTACTTCAGCCCAAATAAATTCTTTATTTAGCAATGCATACAATTATTAACAATGTTTCCAATCATAAAAAATAATTGAAGATAGAATAACATATGCAATGACAAAAGAGACAATGACACAACCACAAGAGACACTAGATTGGTCAAAGCCTAGGGAAAAACCCCACTATGGGATAAAACCCTTTTAAATATTCTTCATATTAGATTGTCATAAAATGTTTCATTAGAGAGTACAATGAGCCCAATATATAATCATCTAGTAAATATTTACCCAATAAAAATAAGAAGGAAACCTCCATAATTACTGCACAGTAGAGAGAAACCTTCGAACCTTCAGACATCTGTTGTCAATTATGGTCAAATGTGGTCAACTGTCAAACCCTAGCTCAGAACCCTAGTCACACTCATCAAGATATTCTGCAAGTGACTGTGAATTCTTGGTCGCTCCTTGAGGCAGTCTATGAGAGTGGTTATAACTTCTCGGTCGCTCCCTGAAGCATGGTAAGCGAGCGAATGGGATATAATCCTCCAAAAACTGTCTCAGAGCCCCAATTTCTCCCTTCATGTTGTTATGCGAGCAACTATGGCTTCCCAGTCACTCTCTGAAGAATTTCAAGCGTTCAAATGCAGTTGAATATGTCATGTAAAAAGTGTGTGACTATAGTTGAATTTTTCCTATGACTAGTGTGTGACCGAAAAACATAAAACCTAGAGATGTGCGAGCCTCTGACGTGTAATTTCGGACCTTGCGTGAACTTCCTTCTTCATACCTGTGCGAACCAAACAATAGAAGAAGAGAAGAGAATGATTGATCATGATGTACAAATGAGCTTGAGGTCTCTTGTATTTATAGGCCTCCATGAGGGTCCACTTGATGTTGAGGACGACTTGTCCATTTGTACATATGTGTGAGGCCAACTTGCCCCAATGTACATGTGAGGGTTCATAAATTCAAAAACCAACTTCTTCTTATCCAAATGAGGTGCTATTTGGGTCGATTTTGGTCCTCTCGAAAAGAGAAACCCAATACAATCAACATTTCTATCATATGAGTTGTCCAATGTGGAATTTGACCCTAGTTTCATAAATTAACAGTGCATGAGGTGGACTACTTGGTAGGGAAACCTCAAGGAGAGTTGGACAAAGTACTACATTTTCATAATTCTCTACTTATTAGTAGTATGTGAAGGGATTTTGTTGTGTAACCAGCTCCAAAAATAGAAGAAAAGAGATATCAACGCCTTAGAAATAAGCCACTTCGAGGGGGCAACCTCCAATACATTACATAAATGAACAATTCTTGGATGATACAATTTACAAAACATCCTTTCTATATATAGGAGTCCATGGGGCCATAATGTAATCCTAGTGGGCCACAATGTAATCCTAGCCGACCTAACAATAATAATTTAAGGGCACAATAATAACAAAATGGGGGTTACAAGGGTACAATATTAACAATAAGGGGGTTACACTAACAACAATAAGGGACTATACTAGTAATATAGGGACCTAACATGCCCCTCTCCTTCAAAAAAAAGTGTTTTCCTCAATGCTTGAGTAGCTCTGGGTGCTTTTGTATAAAATTCTCATCCTCCCATGTAGAATCTTCAGTGGGTAAGTTCTTCCACTTGATGAGATACTCTGAAATTGATCGATTCCGTAGTTGTCGAGTTCTTGTTTCTGTGACCACTTCAGGTTCCAATATGATTTTTCCTTCCTCATCAAGTTCTGGCAATATTGTTTGAACTAGAATATTTTCACCTATAACCTTCTTTAAGCATGAAACATGGAAAACTAGATGTACTCGCGAAGAAGCAGGAAGCTCCAATTTGTATGCCATAGTACCAATCTTTTGCAACACCCTGTAAGGACCATAGTACTTTGGCGATAATTTATTATCCTTCTTTGCTTGCTTGAGGGACATTTGTTTGTATGGTTGTAGCCGTAAAAATACCCAATCTCCTACATCAAAACTTCTCTCGCTACGATGTTGATCTGCCCGTTGTTTCATTCGATTTTGTGCCAAATTCAGGTTATCCTTTAAGAGTTGGAGAACTTCTTGCTGATGCTCGATGTGATCTTCCACCGCTTGAACCTTCGAATTTTCCCTTAAAGATGATGTGATGGATGGTGGATGATATCCATAAAGTGCCATAAATGGGGTCATTTTTGCTGCAGTATGGAAGGAAGTGTTATACCACCATTCGGCAAGAGGTAACCACTTGACCCATTGTGTTTGTTTATCAGATACAAAACAACGAAGATATCCTTCCAAACATTTATTTACTATCTTTGTTTGACCATCAGATTGAGGATGATAAGATGAGCTATGAGCTAATTGAGTACCCAAACAAGAAAATAACTCTGTCCAAAAATTTCCCGTAAAAATGGGATCTCTGTCGCTCACAATAACCCTTGGGCTTCCATGTAGCTTTTGAATTCTGTTCACAAATGTAGTAGCAACTGTACTTGCTTTAAATGGATGAGATAATGCACAAAAGTGTGCATACTTGGTAAGTCTATCAACTACCACCATGATGACATTCTTTCCTTCGGACTTAGGTAAACCTGTGATAAAATCCATTGAAATCCCCTCCCAACGTTGACTTGGAATGGATAAAGGTTGTAGAAGTCCTGGGGTCTTAATTGTCTCCACTTTATTCTACTAGAAAACCAAACATTCCGCCACAAACTTTTGAATATCAGATTTAAGGCCATCCCAAAAAAATTCTTTCTTCACCCTGTGGTAAGTTTTTAAAAATCCTGAGTGTCCTCCTAAAGGAGAAGTGTGCAATTCCAGAAGAATATTTTGTTTTACTTGGGAATTCTTACAAAGATATAAGCGATCTTTGTACCATAAGGAATCATTTTTCCAACTAAATGTATCAGATGTACTAGGATCTTGCTGCAACTTTTGAATGAGTGTCCATACATCTTTTTCCTTCTTCCATTCATCTCTTGCTTCGGTTATCCAATCTGGTTGGATAATAGAAATGGTACAAAGCAATGCTTCCACCTCTTCATTCTTTCTTGAGAGTGCATCTGCAACAACATTAAGCTTTCCTTTTTTGTAGATTATTTCAAAGTCATAACCCAACATCTTTGTGACCCATTTTTTACGGCACTCAAATCCACTGCCCAGAGAGAGAGTTATTGAACTTTTCCCACGATCACCACTTTGAGATGCAATTCAGGAGCCTGAAAAAGCACTACCTTCCACAGATCATATCTCCAAAAATATTGCGAACCAAGCTCTGAAATTTTTTGACGAATTTCCTCAGGATTCAAAAAATATTTATGCCCGATATCCCACAATGACCTAATTATAGTCTAGTTCAGTAGTGCAAACTTGTATGAAGTGCCAGGTGTCATTGTTTTGACCTTTGGCCCTGAAATTGCTAAAATATAAATAAATTCTATGCACGTTCAGTCACTTTTATAGGATTCAAATCCGATGTATAAAATGAAATTTGTGATGATTTTCCCTAGGTCACCTTTTAGAGACTGAATTTTGGAGCCTCCAAAAACCATAACTTCCCCGGATCATATATTTGAAAATATAGCGAACCAATATCTGAAATTTTTACACGAAGTTCACCAAGATTTCAGCTCCACGTGGTCGAAATTCAACTTCTAAAGCCTCGTATAAGAAAGTTTATAGTAAAAATTCCAAGATGTCTTGTTTGAAGAAGTGAAACCCTAGAATCCAAAGCTCTGATACGAAATGTTATGCAACCAACTCACAAAATAGAAGAAAACATATATAAATGACTTTAAAATTATCCTCTTCGAGGGGGGAACCTCCTTCACATCACATAAATTAAAAATTATTGGATGATTCAAATGAAAAAACCTCCTTTCTATATATAGGACTCTAAGGGTTCACAATATAATCACAACCTACATAACAATAATAATGTAAGGGCACATAAATAACAATAGTGGGATTTTATGGGGCACAATAATAACAATATGGGGACTACATGGGCACAACAATAAAAATAAGGGGGTTACACTAACAATAAAAATAAGGGGATACACTAGTATTATAGGGACCTAACAATCTTACCATATGACAAGAAACAAGGAATTTTTCAGTACCCTAGAGCAGAAGGATCTCTAGATGCATATTGAATTTGGGGATGATGGGAGGAAAAATGCTACAAGAATTGGTATTGTAACCTTTAATATGGATTATTTCTCCCATATTTGCCTCAAATATGTTATGTTTGTACCTGGGCTCCTAAACATCTGACTGCACCAACTCACATTTATCCTTCTACTAATGAATATTGTGGGCCCCGGTAGCAAGGCAATGATCCATGAGGAGGACCCTGCCCAAATCTTTGCAACTTTGGGGCTAAGGCTCTACATCACCCCACCTCACTCCTAGAGGTATAGCTACATGCATGGAAAAATATACATGTATCTTGTAGAAATTTTTCGCTCTAACTCCAATCTGTCTCACTTGCTCGGAAGCTACACGTTTCAGGAAGACTTTCCCCTTACTGAAAATAACATCATAGCCAAAGAAGTGTTGATAGCATTGCAAGCGGTAGAGTGCATAATCAACATCAGTGTAGTTTTCTTAGTAGAAAGTTGTAGAGACACAATTGATTCATTGTATTTTTTATGCTTCTCAATTTCATTTGTTGCGATAGTAGCAGAAAAAGTGAGAGGATGTTCTACATTAAATTCCACAGATGTTTGATAGGGGTGGTGGAAACACTAGTACATTTGGGGGAAATTCCGACACTTGGTTCCGACGCTTTTGACCAAATGTCGGAAATTTCCGCAAATTTTTTCAATCCCGCCCGAAATCGTCATTATACCGACGTTTATAGAAAAGTGTCGCAATGCCGACACTTAGACAAAGTGTCGCAATTGCGACGTTTGGAGGAAGACATCACAATTGTGACACTATGCCCCAAAGCGTCGCTATTGCGACAAATGCCTCCAAACGTCGCAAGTGCGACACAATGTCTAAGTGTCGCAATTGCAACGTTTGGAGGCATCCGTCGCAATAGCGATGCTTTGTCCGCCGTTGGTATAACTACACTTATATGCGTGCTACATAAAAATACGAAACTTATATGCGCACTACATAAAAAATGATTTTATTAAAAATACGAAACTTATATCCGTCGCAATAGCTACATTAACGTCTGATATCATGCGCGCATTCGCCCTCCACTCTTGCAGAATAGCATTCGCCCTCAGCATTCGCCCTTAGCTCTTACAGAACAACATTTTCCCTCAGCATTCGCCCTCAGTTGTTGCAAAACAACATTCGCAGAACAACATTCGCCTCGCATTCGCCCTCGCCTCTTGTAGAACAGCATTCGCTCAAGATTCTCCCGCATTCGCCCTACCGCCCCGAGCTTCAGAACAGCATTCGCCCAAGATTCGCCCTCAGCATTCGCTTCCAGTTTTGCAGAAAAATTCACTCGAGCTCTTGTAGAACAAAGATTCGCCTCGCATTCACCTCAACGTCGTTACTATAACAACATTCACTTTACTCTGTATCAAAGATTTTGTCTAGTATCTTCGCTCTCACCTCTTGCAATGCAAGATTCGCTTCGCATTCACCTCGCTCTGGTAATAAGATCACTACTCTCTTGCACAGCATTCGCTTCACTGCAGAATAGCATTCGCCCCCAAGCTCTTGCAAGAACAACAACATTCACCTCAAGATTTTCCTTTGAGCTCTCGTGTACGAAGATTCGCTCCAGCTAAGTAACAACATTCGCCCGCATTCGCCCTCGCACCACCATCACCCTCTGCGTAACAGCATTCACCCCGACTCTCTCGGCTCGCCCGCCCTCTGCGTCAGGCCTTTTCGCCCCCGCCTCTGCAAAATGGTAAGTTCTTACTGCAGGCCCTTCCTCCTATAGTAGGGTTGAATCTATTTGGGTTTTTTTGGTCAATTCCATTGGATTGTGTTAGGCTGTAGGGTTCTCTCTAGATGTCAAGAATCAAGATTAAATACCCTCTATTATCTTCATCACCCAATACAAGATTTAAATTTTTCCCTAAGAAACACTTATTAATTTGGCAGCCATTATTTCTCCCTGCTTTAAAAACCCTACATTTAAATGAAAACAAGCATTGCATTTCAACTACAAAAATCTATTAGTGTTCAAATGTACATGTGTGCATCACTTGTGTAGGGTATTCCTTTTCCACTTTCACATTATCTAAGAATGTGTGCAGTATAGTTCATATATTTTGTGATTTAGATTATCTTGAAAAAGGAAAGGTAAATTATTTCCCATGGAAAAAGAAGGTTTTCCCTTTTTACTACTGGAAATGGTACAACAAAGTTCCATTTCTACCCGAAAATCCTATGAAACAGAACCAAATAAAGGCCATTTCCTCAATGGACATCATTTGGCTTTGAAAATGGCCATTGCACCATGTTGTTTCTTATATTACATCACGATAGTTTCTTAGGTCATTTCTTGTTTCTTGAGATGAAAAACAACCAAATAAATTGTGAAGATCCTTTCAAGAAATAAATGACCATTTCTCAATCATATCTCAACTATTTTTTATTTTATTCATTGGTTTCTTACTTTGAGAGAAATTTGACACTTTTATAAGGAATATAACATAAAAACAAAAAATGGGAAGGAATTGATGAGGTAGATGACCTTTAGTTGTTGTCAATTAAGAATTGATAATACACGATGCATGTTATGTACTACAAACTAGATTCCTTCCTGGAGTTAGGACATAGAGTATTGAATCAAAGTTGTAGTTTCTAACTTCTTGTATTGGTTCATCAATCTTGAAATTCAGAGATTGCATGTCTTCATTGCTTCATGTTTGAATAATTTGCATCATATCGTACAATAGGAAATTAGGAATTATGATTATTATTACTTTATGGATCCGTTAAGTTACTTTTAAGTTTGCATGGTTTAGTGTGAAATTATTCTAGTGTGCCCCTAGGCCCAGGTGAAGGAATGCCAAGGACTGAGAACCCTAGTTTTTAAATGGTATTGTTTCTTATACCCAAAAACCCCTCAACATCACTTCTTATTAGTTCTTAACAATAGTGTTGTAAACAAGTTGAGAATTGATATAGCAAAATCTCGCACTTCTCAAGATAAATTCCTAAAGCTAAAGTGTGATACCATGTGTAATTCAATAGCCCCATTGTCACCTCACCAACCTCTTTTCACTTCGGGCTAGCTCTCCTCCAACTCAAGGGGGGTTCTCCCTAGTAGATGTTAGGGATCTAATGGCCCAACAAAACCAACTCAAGAGCCCCCCACTCTCTATGTTTACTACTATCAATCAAAATATTGAACAATAGGGTCAGACATGCATCCTGAAGATAAAATTGCAAGGGTATTTTTGGGTAATTTCAAAGGGAAAGTCCCCAAACACATATAATCAAGGAATTATAATGTGATTTCAAACATTAAATATCAAAAAAATCGTTTAAAGGATATTGAAAGGAAAAAGGTGATGGAAGATAGAAAGTGCCTTACTTAAATGCTCTAAGGATTTTTCAATAGTTGCTCCAAAAGCTTCACTTCAAGGCCCTTCAAGATTGTCTCCAACAATGCTATACCATTAGCTTCAACAATGTTGCTCCAAAAATGTCCTCAAGGTCTTCACAACAAGTTTACTAGAAGTTCCTCCAACAATATATTCAATAAGGTCTTCATTGTCAACTCGTCTCTTGTTTGGGTGCCTTAATGTGCAATGACATGTTTCCAGGACTGAATTCAATGCAAGGCATATTTGAAACTCTAACTCTGCCTTCCGGTGTCTTATTAGAAATTATTTCAGTTTTCATTTTGTGTTTTCAAGTTAGATATTGTTTTCAAGTTTTTACATTTATAATTTTATTGCAATGTGGCAGACTGATCAGAGCAGTGCAGGAACAACCCCGAGACGGGATGATCGCGGAAAGAGGCCAGCGGAAGAACATGTAAAGTGCCCGCATTGCTCTATCTTCAGGTATTTTAGTTATTTACATAATTGAAATAATATTAATTTTGTTCAAATATGCAGACACCTAGCCATGGTACACCTGATGATTCCCTCTTTGAGGAAGAGCTTTCTTCATCCCTATCTCCAGTGTTCTTGTTGTGAAAAAAGGCACGAGATGCAAGGTCAGAATTTAATACTTTGATAGACGCGCCTCAAACACCTGAAATAGAAGAGAGGATAAAAAAAATTATGAGCCAGCTAGAAACATATCAGGTAATAATAAAAAGTCAAAAGGATATTTTTTTTGTTCTGCATGAGATGAATTGTGATAGTTTGATTTTTAATTTTACATTGACTAAACTAACAAAAAGTTCTTTTGTATGTAGCGTTTTCTGGCACTTGCTGAACCCGGTGTTGGTGGTAGTGGGACACAAGGGCAAGATATTGCCCAAAAACCCTCTCGTACACCTTCTACTCCTTTAGGTGCCAGCCAAGAAACACACCCTGCCCAAGCAGACACCCAGCCAACCGCTGAACGTGTTGGCAATGATGAGGCTGATATGGCCAACTACATTATTGCGTTTCCCGGAGCTACACGTGTCAGCTCCACAGGGACCATTAATGGCACGTTGTTGGTGAACGATGAAGGTGTCCCTATAAAGCATGTACAACTCCCAGGTAAATTTTAATATTTTAACTATTTCATGTACTTTATCTAAAACATATTTATCATGATTTTTATTTTTAAATTAAGGATAATATCTTTTTTTTTTTTCTTTTTCTGTGTAGGAAACAATGAGTTCTACAGGTTTTTGTTTTTTTTGTTTTTGTTTTTGTTATTTTTTTTTGTTTTTTGTTATTTTTTTTGTTTTTTTTTGTTTTTTTGTGTAGGAAACAATGAGTTCTACAGGTTTTTGGAGAGCCATGTGTTGGAAATTTTTGGCCCAACCATATGCACAGGGTGGAATTCCCATAATTCCAACCTGAGAAAAGAACTTCTAGATTATCTAGAAGCCCTTTTTGGGGTCGGCACATTTGACAGAACAGCGGTGGCTCGGGTAGCCGGCAAATATTTGAAATATACCAGGGACACCTATAGGATGCAACTGCAATTTAACCCTAGATACGAGCATCCTTTCACAGTTCCAGAGAGTGAGTGGAGAGCACTCATCCATGATGGAAAAGAGAAAAGGGAAAAGAAAGAAGGAAAAATGCCAACTGGACCCACAAGGTAAATTACAACTTTAATTCAATAGCTTTAATTTTCTCTATGTCTAAAATAAAGTGTGCTACGTCATATCTGACTTAAATCTTTTGATGATAGGTTTCCTGACACCTCAAAGGCAACCAAAGCTAGGATTGAAAAAAAGAGCCATCACAAGCTAGGCCAGGGCGGCTACTTGAAATTAGCCGTAAGAATTGTAAGTAGCTAAACATCTTTATACCTCATTGTACCACCTTCCAACATTTTTTTAATCCTATCAAATATGATTAAAATACACAATCATATGTAATGTAGGGTGATGAATTCGGAACAGAAACTACAGAGGAAGATAAAAATATCGCTTTCCATTTCGGCTATCAAGCCGTAGTTGAACGTCGCAGAAGCTTGGGGCAGGTCCCAAGATCCTGAATGCCTGATAAGGTAAAACATTAACCTTTCAATATGTTTGTTTTTGTCCATAAATTTAATTTCTAAAAACTTTGTTTAAATCAAGGGAGCAGCACTACCGACTAGGAAAATAACCTAGTTTTAGAGTGAGATGTAGATGATCCTCACGTGCAACCTGATCATTGTAGTGGGGACCAGGCCGACAATGCTACTATCAGTGAGGGTCGTGACGGTAATTAATTTCCACTTATAAATTTTTCTAATTATAATTTTCGATGGTCGTTCTTATAACGTTGTTTAAATGTGTATTAGAGAATGTTTCCTTTAGGATTCTACCACCGCAGAGGAAGACAAAAGGGTCAGCCCAACGATTTACAACCGGAGTACTGTAAATAATCTCATTGCAATTTTTTTATTAATATTACCGAACTAGTTCAATGATATTTAAAACCGACAATTAAAATTTAGTATTATCTATTTTCAGAAGTATGCCCCACATGCCCGTCACCGGATGAGACCGTACATCGTGATTACACAACTAGGTCGTACAACTCGGTGCAATTGTGCAAATAATCTCATTGCAATTTTTTTAATTAATATTACCGAACTAGTTCAATGATATTTAAAAACTAACAATTAAAATTTAATATTATCTGTTTTTGTAGGCGATGCCCCGTCACTGGATGAGACTATACATCGTGACTACGCAACTAGGTCAACGATGACAACTGGTGCACCAGGTAAATAATCTCATTGCAATTTTTTTTATTAATATTACCAAAATAGTTCAATGATATTTAAAACTGACAATTAAAATTTAATATTATATGTTTTTGTAGGCGATGCCCCGTCACTGGATGAGACCAGACATCGTGACTACGCAACTAGGTCAGCGGCGACAATTGGTGCACCAGGTAAATAATCTCATTGCAATTTTTTTATTAATATTACCGAACTAGTTCAATGATATTTAAAAACTGACAATTAAAATTTAATATTATATGTTTTTGTAGGCGATGCCCCGTCACAGGATGAGACCAGACATCGTGACTACGCAATTAGGTCAGCAGTGCGGGTCGAAAGGCACGAAACAGGAGTAGAGCACGATGATATTGATGATGTAATTAGAAGATTTAGAAATAGGAAGAAGAAAAAGAAAATTTGATAATGTAAAATATTGCATTATTATAAGACAAACGTTACCATACTTGGAACGATTTTTGCGTTATATAAAAAACTCATTTATCATACTATTTTTATGTCAAGCATTAATTGCATTGTTTCCTTGCGACTTTTTGTTGAATTTTTTTTTTATTAGTTATTGAATTTTTTTTTTATGCTCATGAAAGTAAAAAATGAAATATAGATTGGGTATTGGAGAATTGAGAGTGATGAGAGGGGGGGGGGGGCCATAAGAGCTTCCAACTTCATGTGGTTGGCCTCAATAGTAGAGAATAATTTATTGAGCACGACGATGGAGCAAACCTTGATCCAAGAAACAGTAACAAAAAAGTCACTGTTGACTTAGTTGCTACTCTTTCAGATCCTGGGAGGCTTGTTCCAAGTTCATGCGACTCCAATAAATTGTTCTTGAAACTAAGATGAGCTTATTTAGGTATGTTTTGACATTTTCAACATATGTTCTAACATTATCATAAGAATGCATCTTATATTAAAAAATACTACATCAATTACTTGTATTTATTGTATAGATAATGATGGATTTGATTGGACTTGGCAGTGCAGGTACAAATCCTCTTGCATCATGAGAAATACAACTTGTCAACCAGGGTCATGTCCAAGATATTTTTGCTTGTGCGCTTGACCAGGTTCGTAATGTCACATTTTGGAAGTTCCTTTATAGTTCATAATTCAATATTAATCTTGTTCATGATTATTATCTAGGTTTTTTGTATGTGTTTTCTCATCTATTTGATTGTAAGAAACTCTGCATGTTTCCCGTTGTTCACTATGATTTCTCCCATTACCACTCCCAGGATGAATCCGACTTTATTGTTACATAGGTTACTTTATTGTTACTATGATTTCTCCATTTACAATTTCCATAGGTTACATCATGTAAAGTTGTCAATCTCTGTGTTGGTGATGAGCTTTAGTTCTCTAGATTTTGGGGCTTTCCCGATATTTTCTCCCTCATAATATTCCCCGTGAATCACCTCTTGTTTGAGCATGCCAATTGTCTACCACTTGTACCAATTCTGCCACATGCCCACTCCTGAGTGATGCCACATTTCACCTATTTTTAGTGAGAGTTTAGGTTTCTTAACATAGCTTCGTAAACTGACCAACACCGTTTGAATATCACACATAATACTCATGGTTTGATTGATGAGTATGTTATGAATGGTTGGTTGATTCATAAGAACCACCCATATAGTCATCTTGAGATATTTCAGAAGTTTTCTGGGGTTTCCTTTTTCACCGTTTCTAGTGGGTGGGATGGTGTGGGGTGATCCATCAATACTGGTGCTCTTGTAGTAGGGAATTTTTTTTTGGGGATATAAAGGAGCATTTGATGTAGATATCCCATCGGATGCATTCATATATGGGCACAAGAGGTCAAGAATTTAAATTAAAAATATGCAACCTCTAGCATGGCAACCCGAAGGCCGTGAGAGACACTGGTTAAAGATTGTTTTGTGTTGGCCTTAATATAGTCGTGATTTATTTCTATTACCTTAATGAAAATATATAGTCCGGTCTCATTAAAATGAGGATTGTGGTTGTATTTATCTTTGGTTGTTTCTCTCTTAATGCTCCAGAAGTTGCCAAAAGTTGCGATAGTTGTTTAGTTTGCCTGTTACAACTTAAAAGTGGTTTTTAGCAATGGGAGTCATGTTTTTTAAGGTTCATACTAATATGAAGATCGTGTAATTATATATTCAAGATAAGAGAAGATGGCCTCTGCTTTGGGCAGTATGACAACAATTTCCACATCTACCTCATTGGGTAACAATGGAAAGGGGAAGAAGTTGGGTGCAATGTTTGATAATTATGGCATAAAATTATCTTCTCTTTCAGTTTTTTCACCCATTTCCTTTAATCGCTCAAGTAGAAGAGGGACTCTGAGATTACGCGACAGAGAGAAGGTAGTTAATACAATAGCTATGGAAAAGGAGTTTTACTTCAACAAGGATGGCTCAGTGACAAAAAAATTGCAGGTCAGAGAAAAAAATATGTTTAAAGGAAGGTCACCTACACGTGAAACTTCACTGCAGTGGATCTTTCCTTGTCCACTTATATTCGATTTTAATGTGTTATTTTAATTTTTTATGGAAGGGTTGTTTTGGCATATGGTCTAGCATTCAAATGCACACTTAATGAAGCATTCCCATTGTCAATTTGTCTGGCAAAGTGTGTGAACAAACTTGTTGATCTTGTTGGAGTCACCCTTGGGCTAAGGAAAATGTTGTCTTGGAGAGCAAGCATGGTTCTCCAAATGAGTTAATGATGGTGTGACAAAGAATCTAAGGAGGCAATTTGTAGATGTGTGCTCTCGGTTTTTTAACGCGTGTATTAGTTCCTGAAATGTCTTAGATAGGCAGGCATTGTTGAACCCTTAGTTAAACCGAGAGGGGGGGGGGTGAATCAGTTTAACACATACATGGACTTTTGAAACTTTTCTCTTAAAACTTATTTACACCTTTACTTCATGATCAACTTAATATGTCAGCAATCTTTATTGGTGAGTAGCAAGTATCAAACAGATTTTTTAATGTAACAACAATCTTAATATGTGAGCAATAGGTATTAAGCAGATTAGATAAATCACATCAACACATAGACATCATGCACATAGACACCAGATATACGTGGAAACCCATAAAGGGAGAAAACCACATCTTATTATTATTGTGATGCAAAGGCAAGCTCCAACTCCCTCTCACCACTGATTTTCTGTAGGCACCAACCTACAAGAGGCTCCTACCTTAATTCTGCAAGCTACAACTTGCAAGGAAGCACCAACTCCCTTCAATTTTCTGCAGGCACCAACCTACAGGAGGATTCAACCTCAGTCAGCTACAACTGACAGCTATCAAGCTGCAACTTGATAGGGAAGCTCCAACTTCCTCAATTTATCAAACTGAATGTTTGCTGATTTACTTCAGATATCAGCTCTGTTCTGTAGCTTCTTTTCTGCTCTTCTTCTCTTAATCTTCTCTGCCTTATTCTTCTATATTCTGCATTCTCTATATTTTTTCTCTCTCTCTCTCCTCTCTCGAGCTTATCAAAATTGATATTATATATAGAAATTCTCACATGACTGTTTGTATTTCACAAGGAATTTGAAGTGAACAGTCATGACTCTTTGACTTCTGTCTTCTTATTCCTTTTTCCAACTCATTTTTAGAATTACTACAATATGTACAAATTT
The DNA here is from genome assembly GCA_034641835.2 of Pinus albicaulis. Lineage (NCBI taxonomy): Eukaryota > Viridiplantae > Streptophyta > Pinopsida > Pinales > Pinaceae > Pinus > Pinus albicaulis. Next base: position 121,031,810 of record CM076573.1, read on the forward strand.
CCATGCTATAGTGGGATTTTTTCTTTTCCTTAGGATACTTGCCTTTGCATCACAAACAATATAAAAAATTTACATTTACATTTTTCAATTATACATCTTAATTACACTCAGCTTCTTTTCTGGATTTTGGCTTTACTGGATTTGTCTTTTCCTGCTGCTGATAAGAACCTGTTCTGCATACACTTTGTTCACTGTCATTTGCATATTCCCTGTTTTATGTGCTTATTCACCTGTCCAACTCATTCCTGTACATATTCCTGTTCACCGAAATTTCATCTCTGCAAGCTCTCCTCTTCTTTTTCCTTTTCCATAATTGCATCCAAGATTCATGCCCAATCATTTCCCAAGTCCGGGCAATTTCACAATCTCTTATTCCACGCTGGAAAATTCAAACAATAAAGCTGGACTATTTTAATATCTCAATTTAGAGAATTGAAATATTAATTCAATACTCCTCTGTAGTTATAACCGACAATCCATTATGGATACATATGTGCCGATTCTGCATTCACAACCATTCTACGCAACATATTCATTGACCTTCGACGTATTAAAACATATTCCATGTTGCGCCACTTCACATATATAGTCATTATACATAATATATTACGCCTTCAATGATAATTGGCAATCTTTTATTTATTTGAAACCTTAGTCAGACTCTTTTAATATATTCCACCGTATGTTAATAACTTGGCAAACCTTATTAATATAACCAAAATTCATTGCATATATCTATCCTCGTCCTTTAACTACGCTCCTTTATTAAATTGAAACCTTATGACCATATAATAAACCTTAGTACATGTTTGATTGGGCCCCACACATACAATCAATAACCAACCAAACGCGTGCACCCGTACCTGGCTATCTTCCAGGCTCTTTCATTAAACTTCGCGCATCTTCCCCAAGCGACCACCGTCCGATGTCCCTTCTCCAGATCAACGGCACGTGTCAATTTCGCTCGGCATCCAACATTGGTTTTTAACGCGCGAAGGCGTGATTTAAACAAGCGGTTTTATTGTTCATCCAGGGACACGCGTCGATCAATTAATGGAATCACTGCCCATTCCTCTAATACCGCTTTCTGACGAATGGTGGTGCGAAGAAACCACGGTTTCGCTCCAACCCACCATTACTGTTCACTAGTCTCGGTTCCGCTCCTCTCCTACGCTCCAGGTTCCGCTCAGCTTCCGCTTCTAGTTCAGCCCGTTCTATGTAAAAAGGTTCTTTTCACTCCGGCGCAGAGTTCCTACCATACTGAAATAAATTCACTAACCGAGACTGCAACTCTCACACAAGCTCTATCATGCGTTTCTTATATATATACTCTGTCACGAGGTCTCATCCGCACATAATTCTTCTCTCTCAGAATCGATCCTTACAGTGATCGATTCACCTCACGTCAATTCTCAGAAGATGATCAAAAACCTGATTTCAAATTACTGGCAGTGCTTGCGCAGAACTCAATATGATCAAGGCACATACAGTTTGGACACAACATCGACAAGAAGTCGATTTCTTCAACTAAATACAGAGCACAATTTATCCCAAATTGCAGAGTACATATCTACACATTATCATACACTCTTCTTCCTGAATATATAGGCAGATTCTTAGCTTGATTTACAGAGTCCAGCTTCTACAAGAACTTAAGAGAGTTTCACGCAGGAATTTCACCAGTAAATTCACAATGCTCCAATGCTCCAACTCATCCAAAAACATATTAAGTCTTTACCACAGTAAATACACAATGCTTCAATGCTCCAACTCATCCTCAAGCATATTAAGTCTTTACCACAGGGTTTTAGTCTTCAATCAAATTCTATGCCATACAAACTCAATTAATGAATAAATGCTCAATAATTCATCTACAAACTGTATTACACCCCTAATTCATGAATAAACCTCTGTATTACACTCCTTCAGGCCTTTTCAACTCTACTACTTTGTCTCTAATTCCTTTGTTGCTTCTGCTTCAATTCCTCTGTTTCTTCTGCTGCCTCTGCTACCTCTCTGTCTCTTTTGCCTTATGGATAGTTTAGGTGCTGCTCCTTTGTCATCTCCTTTGCCATCAATGACAACATTTCCAACAGTCTCCCCCTTTGGCATTGATGGCAACATACTTCCTCTGCTTTCCTTTTAAAAGCCCCTTTTTGCTTTTCCTCCCCCTTTGACATCAATGGCAAAGGGTTGCTCATTTCCTAGTTTTCTTTCTGCATTTCCTCTCTCTGAGTTATGTTTAGGCCCTCTTCTGCTGACTTTGTACCATGCTGCTCCAGACTGATGTTCAAGACTTGTTGAGAGAACACTTTAAGAATTATTGGACTTGAATATACACTGTAAATTGGTACAATCCAAAGCACAGTCTCCTTTCACTAGTATAAGGCTGAAAGTGAGGATAATGTTCCTTCATAGAACACATTGTACCAGCTTTATCTAATCAGAGATGTATGATTGGATCAAAAACTAAAATACTGAGAAGGCTTCAAATATATCTCTGTCTCTGTCTGATGTAGTGAGCTAATATATTTCTGTTGAATAAGATTGTAGATTGAATATGTCTTTTCCTGCAATACTCATCTGTAGTACCACACCTGTTCAATTACGATAATGATGCCAATATATATTTTATTGCTATGGTACACCTTTCCTGCCTGTTGTTGATGACATGAACAAGGATGCTGACAAGGATATTACTTTTAAAGTTTGAGAGGTTCTTGTTGTTGATGTGAACAAATGAATCAAACCAGAGCTTACAGCTTCTTGTAAGAATATGCAATATCTTTCAATATTAGAGGCCAACTGACTTTCCTTCTTGTACAATGTATTTCCAAAATAAACCCTTCAATGTATTGGTCAGTTTCACTTATCAACCACACAATTTTATTTATGACATAAGAAGTATGTATGTCAATGATCACTCTTTCTTTAAATGGTGAAATACTAGCAATTCCTTTCTGCTGAAGTATGCTTGGATGGACTAATAAAAGACTTTTGAGCTTCAGTGGTAATCACAACTGGTCCTTCATTATTCAGATATTTTAACTATTCTGTCATGATTATTTCCAACAAAAACATCTTCAAGTTGTTTAATTTATATCTTAGCTAACAAACTTTACCCAGTTTATGAACAATTTTCAGAAAGAGGCCTCGAAGATATATGTACTGAATTCAGGAAGGCATGCAATTATATATATAGAAACAGATACTGCTGCAATGCATAATATAATCCTTCAAGTGTAAACCTAATGCTGATCCTTTAGCACTGCTACTGACCTTTTCGTGCTAAATGCAGATAACCCTGGGAATTTTACCTTGATGCATTCTTGCCATAGTCCTTTGATCCTGTGGACCTGTATCATACTGCTGCTCTACTGATAATGCTTGGTAAGCATGCTGCTTGTACCTAACCATCAATAGATATTATTTTGATAAACCATGTTGTGATTTCACTTTTAGCTTGCACATTTACCCTTAGTTTCTACTATTGATCTTTTCACTGTTCACACCAACCACCATCAATATATTGAATTGGACCTTGGCATCATTAACCTGCTTCTTATTCTGTCATCCTGTTTTGAAAGAATGTCACTGCATTTTATTTTCTATGACAGTTCTAGAATCATTGTTGCTTTATATATTTCTTTATATACTAATTCAACTGTTCTGACATGATGATCTTCAGAAGGACATCTTCAATTTCTATACTATGAATCTTCATGGGCTCATTACTCAGAGATTTGTCACTTATTTGTCTTCATTCCTCCAAGGGGACTTTTCATATATCAATTATGTACTGACATCAAGATAGTAGACTCTTTTCTTACTTAATCTTCTTAATGTGATTCATTGTTAATTCTAGTAGAATGATACACAATGTGATCATCACTTAATGTGTTGATGTCTTCCAAGCTTACATGTTCATAGCTGATGTTCTCTCTACCACCAAGGCTTCTTACTGTCTTCTCTTCTTTCATCAATCTGTCTGCTACTTAATACTTCAGATGATCTTCTTCCTCTATAGTTTTCTTTTAGAGGAATTTCCTTTTTCTTCCTGATCTCATAGTTGTTCTCATTACATGGAGCTCTTCTTAGACTACTTTCATGGGGTCTATATATGAACTGCTCTCCCCCTGGGATGTTGCTTCATATTTGTCACTAGATGGATTTGTGCTTTGTTTCCTAGAGCAGCTCCCCCTGAGACTATGGAGGATTCATTTTGTTATTGAGGTAATAGGCTCCCCCTTTCTCTTTTCCTTCCATACTTTATTGGGGTTCTTCATAATGTCTGCACTTCTTTTAAATTCATAGTTTTGTTTGATTTGCTTTGATCCCATCATCTGTCTAAAGTTCTTTAATGTATATGGCAGATTACAATCTTTTGCTTTGTGACCAAGTTTGAGGCATACATAACATCTTATTTGACCAATGTGCATTTGAGCTGATGTATAATATTTTGTTCCTCTTCTTGGATACATTTTACAATCAACAATTTTATGTCCAAAATTATTGCATGCATAACAATAGCTATGGAAATGATTTGTGTACCAGGTGAAAGATTGTTCTTTCCATTTTCTTGCTCGAGGGATTCTTCTCTTTTGCTGCATCCTTTGCTAATTGGACTGGATCTGTTTTGTCTTGGAATATGCTGAAATATGTCCTGGTTTGTGACAAGAGAAACAAGTGATACTTCTCATAGGTGGAAAAAATCTTCTTTGACATCTTCCAAATTTATTCAATTCATCTTTAGGAGCATTTGAGCCTTTAGCAGCTGATTGTTTCATCCTCTCATTCTCTGTTCTTTCATGTTGATGCTTGATTATGTTTATTTCTTTACAACTCATGTTCCTGCTGGCTTCTGCTTCTGTAGGAGTTTGCTGAGCTGCTTCACTGTTCTTTACAGCTTTTACAAAAATGATTTTCTTGTTGTCTTCAACCTTGGACTTACTGGTTTCACCTTCATATCCTATCCCAGTCTTTATGATAGGTGACCTTTGTGCATTTAGAATCTGGTCCAACTGTCCAGAGCTTTTCATTAGAGGAGCATTCATTAATAGTTCTCTTTGGGCTTTTTCTAAATTCTTTCTTAGGCTCACTACTTCTTCTTCCAATTTTTCTCTCTCATTTGTTGTAGCAGAGTGTCTTCTACTTTCTTTGCCTCTTCAAGCTGTGTCTTCAGGCCAATAATTTCTTTCCTATCTTCATATTCTCTCTCATCACATATTTGCACCACTGTGTTAAGGTCTTTGTTTTCATTTTCCAATTTTTCTAGTTCAGTCAAAGCAGTGTCAAGCTTGGCTTTTTCTTCAACTGTAATTTCTTCATGGTTCCTTATCTCCATTCACACTAGCCGGTACTTTATTTGATTGAATATTTTCCTGTTGACATGAATTTTTATTCTTCTTAATTCTCTTATCCTTCTTGTCAGTGCAATCCTCAGTGTCTACTCCATGCATGAAATGTAGTCTGTCCCAGATTTCTTTTGCTGAAGTTAAATCCATTATTAACTCGAGATCCTTGTTATGAAGATTGTTATAGATCACACATTTTTCCTTGGCATTCCTCTGTTGTTCTTTCATCGTGGGTGAGTCTTTGTAGTAACCATCACAAACAAGCTTCCATACCTTAGTTTCATCAGCCATTAAACCTGTCTTAACCTTATCTCTCCATTCAAGAAAGTTTGTTGTATTTAGCACAGGTACATTTTGATAGTCCATGACTCAACCAGATCTCCTTCAAGCTATTAGGTTTTCACCAAAGGAACCTACTTTGATACCAATTGTTGAACCCTTAGTTAAACTGAGAGGGGGGGGGGGGGGTGAATCAGTTTAACACATACATGGACTTTTAAAACTTTTCTCTTAAAAATTATTTACACCTTTACTTCATGATCAACTTAATATGTGAGCAATCTTTATTAGTGAGCAGCAAGTATCAAATAGATTTTTTAATGTAACAAAAGTCTTAATATGTGAGCAACAAGTATTAAGAAGATTAGATAAACCACATCAACACACAGACATCATGCACAGATACACCAGATATAAGTGGAAACCCATGAAGGGAGAAAACCACATCTTATTATTGTTGTGATGCAAAGGCAAGCTCCAACTCCCTCTCACCACTGATTTTCTGTAGGCACCAACCTACAGAAGGATCCTACCTCAATTCTGCAAGCTACAACTTGCAAGGAAGCTCCAACTCCTATTAATTTTCTGCAGGCACCAACCTACTGGAGGCTCCAACCTTAGTCAGCTACAAATGACATTTTATCAAGCTACAACTTGATGTGAAAGCACCAACTCCCATCTATTTTCTGCAGGCACCAACCTATAGGAGGCTTCAACCTCAGTCAGCTACAACTGACAACTATCAAGCTGCAACTTGATAGGGAAGCTCCAACTTCCTCAATTTATCAAACTGAATGTTTGCTGATTTACTTCAGATATCAGCTCTGTTCTGTAGCTTCTCTTTTCTGCTCTTCTTATCTTAGTCTTCTCTACCTTATTCTTCTATATTCTGCATTCTCTATATTTGCTCTCTCTCCCCATCTATCCTTTTTTTTCATATCAATGTGATATTCTATATATAGAGTTCATCGCATGACTCTTTACATTCCTAAGAGAATTTGAAGTGAATAGTCCTGGCCTTTTGACTTATGTCTTCTCATTCCTTTATCCAACTCAATTATAATAATAATATGTACAAATTTCCATGCTACAGTGGGATTTTGTATTTTCCTTAGGATACTTGCCTTTGCATCACAAAAAATAAAAAATTAATTACAACATTAACATTCACATTTTTTAATTACATATTTCAATTTTACTCAGCTCCTTTTCTAGATTTTGGCTTTACTGGATTTGTCTTTTCTTGCTGCTGTTAAGAATCTGTTATGCATACTCTTTGTTCACTGTCTTCTTCTTATTTTCCAATTTTTTGTGCTTGTACACCTGTCAAATTCGTTCCTGTGCAAATTCCTGTACACCGTGATTGTATGTCTGTTGTATACATATATCTGCGTTAAAATATATTTCGACTAGCACTCCTCTCTTTCTATTTTCCCTACTCATCCATCCAAAAACAACATTCTCCTTTTTGTTTTCTCTTTTATTCAGTTCCTCATTTATTGTAGTTATATAATAGCTGTATGTGCAGCCGCCCTTTAATTAGCCATAACACAACTCTCGACATTTTCAAAAACTGTGGTCAAACCATAATAAAAAACCCAACTCATAATTTTCAATCCGCTGGTTATTAAACCCAAGGTATTATATAGTTAATAAGTTGAACAAATGAAACGCCATCGCATATAACCTTTATAACCTTTATAAAAATCCCGATGCGTATTATAATATGTACAAGGTCTGTGGAGCCCACAATACAATCAAACGAGCGCATACTCCGTACCTGGCTTATCCTTCGAGCTCTTCCATTAAACCTCGGGCAAGTTCAGAGAGCGACCACTGTTAGAGACCAAGCCTCTGGATCAACAGTGTATGTTAATTCCGCTCCACGTCTTCAGTTGAGGTATAACGCGCGAAGGCGCACTTTAAACAATGGTTTTGAAATGTCAGTCGGGACACGTGTCATCAATCCTGTGGAATCGCTGCCCATTCCTCTAATACCTTTTTCCGACAAATGGTGGTGTGAAGAAACCACGGTTTCACTCCAACCCACCGTTATTGTTCACTAGTCTCGGTTCCACTCCACTCCTACGCTCCAGGTTCCGCTCAGCTTCCACTTCTAGTTCAGCCCGTTCTATGTAAAAAGATTATTTTCACTCCGGCACAGAGTTCCTACCATATTGAAATCAATTCACTAACCAAGATTGCAACTCTCACACAAGCTCTCTCATGCATTTCTTATATATATAATATGTCACGAGGTCTCATCCGCAAAGAATTCTTCTCTCTCGGAATTGATCCTTACAGTGATCGATTCACCTCACGTCAATTCTCAGAAGATGATCAAAAACCTGATTTCAAATTACTGGCAGTGCTTGCGCAGAACTCAATATGATCAAGGCACATACAGTTTGGACACAACATCGATAAGAAGTCGATTTCTTCAACTAAATACAGAGCATAATTTATCCCCAATTGCAGAGTATATATCTACACATTATCATACACTCTTCTTCCTGAATATATAGGCAGACTCTTAGCTTGATTTACAGAGTCCAGCTTCTACAAGAACTTAAGGGAGTTTCACGCAGGAATTTCACCAGTAAATACACAATGCTCCAATGCTCCAACTCATCCCCAAGCATATTAAGTCTTTACCACAATAAATACACAATGCTTCAATGCTCCAACTCATCCTCAAGAATATTAAGTCTTTACCACAGGGTTTTAGTCTTCAATCAAAGTCTATGCCATACAAACTCAATTAATGAATAATTTCTCAATAATTCATCTACAAACTGTATTACACTCCTTCAGGCCTTTTGAACTCCACTGCTCTGTCTCTAATTCCTTTGTTGCTTCTGCTTCAATTCCTTTGTTTCTTCTGCTACCTCTGCTACCTCTCTATCTCTTTTGCCTTATGGATAGTTTAGATGTTGCTCCTTTGTCATCTCCTTTGCCATCAATGGTAAAACAGGACTCCTTTCACATTGTGACATCAATATATATATAATTTCATATATTAGAAAAAACACATGTAAAAAAAATTGTACAAATTTAATGAAAAAATATTGAAATTGATGGCAACCTTGACATTGTTGGTTAGCATCTTCTCCAACATGACCCTGCTGAGAACAAGACCCAAAATGACCCTGCTAAGAACTAGCAGTCATTGATTGGCCTTCGGGGGAATAAATATCACCCCCTTCACGCAACCTGCTACCACTCATTGATGGCCCTCTAGGTGGATTTGAACCACCACCAACCTCTCGAGACGAGGGAGAAGCTTCATAAACAAATATGAATTTATAGTCAATTGAAAAATACATTCATGTGTACATATAAATACATATACATATTCATTGATTAAATTGCGTGAACCATACCACGACTGGTTGAACCATGGGCACGCTCTATGGATGGAGTAGAAACTCTTCTCCTCTTACCTCCTAAAAATTAAAAAATGAAACTTATTAACAACTAATTTAACTCACAAAGTTAATAAAAAATCAATTCCATATGTACACACATGTATGGAGACTTAAGATTATATTTAAATACCGTGAACATCCCCCGATCCCTGAACCTCCATATGGGATTCGGTTGATCTTCGTCGTTCATCCTCAATGATATATATATCTATTGGTGGACATTTACACAAAATAGATTTCAGAAAATCAATTTGTAATTTAGTGTACACAAATTATGTAGAACACAACTTTCAAAGAAATAATTGATGTGTGAAACTCAATTTAAGCAAAAAATAAATTATAAAAATGATAAGTTCACCAAATTGTGCTTTACATGGTGGGAGCACACTTGGTATAAAATTGAAAAAAACACATGGTCATTAAAAAATAAGTGAAACTGCATTTAAACAAACTCCATTTAAACAAAAATTTGTTGAAGTCCCTGCATTTTAATTTTATAAAAATGTGAAGTTCACCACTTGTTGCAAATGTGAAGTTCACCAAGTTGCGCTTTACATGGTGTGGTGGGAGCACACTTGGTATATAATTGAAAAAAACACATGGTCATTAAAAAAGACGAATTTATAAGTACACAACACAAACATATCCAAGATATGTTACAATATCCATCAATAAATTTTGAAGGAGAGCGTCTCAACACTAATTCATCTTTGAGAGATGAATCTTGAATTTTTGAAGAAGAGCATCTCAAAACCAATTCATATTTGAGAGATGAATCTTGCATTGGCATTGCTCTGTATAATTCTAATTCATCTTTGATAGATGAATCATGAATTGGCATTGCCCCACGCAATAGATCAATAGACATCTTATTCACATTTGTACAATGCCTTATACTAAAAATTTGAAATTGGCTAACAATATTGTTTGCTATTCCATGCAGTTCTTTTAGCCTCTCCTTCTTAACTTGGCACACGCCATTCATCTGGTTGCACACAAGTTCAGAATAGGTGAAAACTACAATTCCATTTGATCCATACTCCATCGTTGTTCCCAAGCCTTCTATCAATCCAATATAATATGCCTCGTTGTTTGTTGTTCTTCCCGGTATATTCATTTTCCTTTGGACAACTTTGCTAGTCACAATATTGGAAAGCACATATGTAATCACTGCTTTCCCTGGATTGGGATAGCAAGAAACTTCTATGCATAATTTCCATTTTTCAACCATATTTAATGGTTTTCTTATCCCTGAAAAAAAACAAATTCAATAAAAATATATATATTAAATCGACATTTATTGCAAATGCATGAGAAAAATGACACAAGATCATGAGGTAAATGACATGTGCATTGTTTATCTTAAATTTTGACTTAAAAAGTTTATGGTAGAGTTCACATCTAAAATTAATGGGAGGAAGCCTTTAGTTTGTGGGAGAAATGACACATGTACACAGTTTCCCTTAAAGTGGTTGTGTTTTATGGATATTAGAGGAAGCCTTTAGTTTGTGGGAGAAATGACACATGTACACAGTCTACCTTAGAGTGGTTGTGTTTTATGGATATTAAAATGAAGAAATTCTATTTAGATCCATTCCAGAGATTGACTGTAGGGGCATTTACTAGATATGTCACCTTTCATGAAAGATAAGATCCATAGGCTACCTGGCCCTTTACAGACTCTGCCTATAGAACTTGTAGAAGTAAACACTACCTATCCCAATTTTACCGTGTGAAGGGTGTAGAGGACCCGTGGAATCACTCAAGGTTGTATTATTAAACCTTTGGTTTAATGATCTTCAACCTTTGGTTGTACTTTGAAGGTCCTTGACCTTCATCCTTCAACCGAAGGTTGTAGATCCTTCAACCTTTGGTTTAATGATCTTCAACCGTTGGTTGTAGATCCTTCAACCTTTGGTTGTCCTTCATCCTTAAACCTTTGGTTTAATGATCTTCAACCGGTTGAAGATCCTTCAACCGTTGGTTGTAGATCCTTCAACCTTTGGTTGTTGTTATGGGTTCAACCTTTGGTTGGTTGTACTTTCAACCTTTGGTTGTTTCTCCTTAAACCTTTCAACCTTTGGCTGTACTTTGAAGGTCAAGGGACCTTCATCCTTTAACCTTTGGTTGTTGATCCTTAAACCTTTGGTTTAATGCAAAGGTCCTTGACCTTACTCATTGGGCAAGCCCAACCTTCCTTAAACCTTTGGTTTAATGATCTTCAACCGTTGGTTGTAGATCCTTTAGGATGGGTTCCACCCATTCCTTCCTATGGTTGATCCTTCAACCTTTGGTTGTCCTTCATCCTTAAACCTTTGGTTTAATGATCTTCAACCGTTGGTTGTAGATCCTTTAGGATGGGTTCCACCCATTCCTTCCTATGGTTGATCCTTAATGGCCCTATAAGGGCATAGGGTCCCATACATATGGTTATATGGCCCTATGAGGGCATGGGGTCCCATCAGTAATGGCCTTATAAGGGCATGGGGTCCCATCATATGGGTGATATGGCCTGATATGATTGATAATAATCAGATCATATCATCACATTAATCAACTGCAAGGACCTTGAATGGCCCTATGAGGGCATAGGCTCCCATCAGTAATGGGAGGGCCTTCCATGACATGCTGAAGGACCTTATAGACCCCCTTAAGGGGGCATAGAGTCTTATTATCCTAATGGTTGGGTGGACCATAGGATCTCTAAGTGTAGCTATAAGGAGGCAATAAGGCCTTCAATGATATGCTAATGGCCCCTCTTCTCTGCGGGGATGTGCTACACGGAGTCCACTTACCTCCTGAGGGCTGGGTCGTTGAGACCAGTGACCTAACTTGAGGGCATTGACAACTGTTAAAATGATGGTGACCTCCTGAGGGGCATATCCTACTGGATAGCAGACCTAACTTGAGGGGTGGAATCAATAGGATTTTGCCTGAGAGGGCCATAGAGGACCGTTGGAGGCATTGATGGCAACGTTACCTCCTGAGGGCATCACTGGAATGGGATCTACAAGATATTAAGGTAAATATATATATCTATTAAGTGTTTCAATAGAAGTGTAATAATAATTTCAAAAATAAAATATTCTACTTCCTTCAATCACTATTTACATATCATCAGTGATTTACATATCATCATAAAGTACCACTTCCTCACACAACAAGTCTTTGAGAAAATAATGAAGATGGAATACATACCCACAAAGCCTCTTGTTAGAGAAGCATTTGAATATGTGAGAAACAAATTAGGAATAGTTCTTGTAAATTATCTTGTTATAGAACCATTTGAACATGTGAGAAACAAATTAGGGATAGTTCTTGTAAATTATTGTCACTTATTTGACTTTAAAAAAAGAGCCTATGAAATTGAGTGCAATATCTATGTGGTAGAGTACACAATATCTAAGGGGGAGAATACAATATATTTGACTTCAAAAGAAGAGCCTATGAAATTGAGTGCAATATCTATGTGGGAGAGTACACAATATCTAAGGGGGAGAATAGATATAAGGAAGGAATAAAAAGAGTAACAAAAAGCATATGATTGTGTCAATAATTTGAAGTAGTCAAGAAAAATAACAAAGGACCATCAAAATTGAGTGCAATATCTATATGATATCTATATGATCAAGTGTCAATAATTTGAAGTAAAGAAAGATAACAAAGGACCATCAAAATTGTGTGCAATATCTATATGATTGTGTCAATAATTTGATAATTTGAAGTAGTCAAGAAAGATAACAAAGTACCATCAAAATTGAGTGTAATATCTATGTGGGAGAGTACACAATATCTAAGGGGGAGAATACAATATATTTGACTTCAAAAGAAGAGCCTATGAAATTGAGTGCAATTTATCTATGTGGAAGAGTACACAATATCTAGGGGGAGAATAGATATAAGGAAGGAATAGAAAGAGCAACAAAAAACATATGATTGTGTCAATAATTTGAAGTAGTCAAGAAAGATAACAAAGGACCATCAAAATTGAGTGCAATATCTATATTCAATCAAGTGTCAATAATTTGAAGTAAAGAAAGATAACAAAGGACTGGATCAAATTTGAGTGCAATATTTATATGATTGTGTCAATAATTTGATAATTTGAAGTAGTCAAGAAATATAACAAAGGACCATCAAAATTGAGTGCAATATATATGTGGGAGAGTACACAATAACTAAGGGGGAGAATACAATATAAGGAAGGAATAAAAATAGTAACAAGAAGCATATGATTGTGTCAATAATTTGAAGTAGTCAAGAAAGATAACAAAGGACCATCATCAAATTCAAATTGAAAGATCAAGTATTCTTCTTCATGAAGAATAAGCATTAACTAGGTTCATCATTTAAAGGGTTCATTTTTTAATGAAAAAATTTATGATTAATATGGAATGAATCATTGTACATTATGATAAATATTGTATTTAAATGACATTTGATCTATGAATAAAAAATAAAATGGGATCATATCTTCATATATATATATATGCGTGTGTGTGTGTAAGAGAGAAATAAAAAGCAAAGGTAATTCCACCAAGCCTAAAGGAGCATGTCCTAATACATTAAATTATCTTTGGTTTCTAGAAGCATTAATCATGAAAGCAAAGGTAATTCCACCAAGCCTAAAGAAGTATGTCCTAATACATTAAATTATGTCCTGATACATTAAATTATGTTTGTTTTCTAGAAGCATTAATCATGAAGAGTCATGAGATCCACATTTCGACCATACTATTTTCAAGTTAAAGGGGCGTGTCCTAATACATTATTATGTTTGGTTTCTAGAAGCATTAATCATGAATTTTCTTTGAGATCCACATTTCCATCATACTGTTTGCAAGTTCACATTTCCATCATGTTATTTGCAAGTTCTATATGAAGATATGTAGTCTAATAACTAATTAGTTCATATTTCCATCATGCTATTTTCAAGTTCTATATGAAGATATGTAGTCTAATAACTTATTAGCAAGTTGTGATGTCCTAATACATTATTATGGTTGGTTTCCATCATACTATTTGCAAGTTCTATATGAATATATGTAGCCTAATAACTATACAATCTAGCCCATATAACATATAACAGCCTTTGACAATATGAGCAAAGAGTCAAAAAATAGAGAAGCCTCCCAGCAGAGTTCTACCTGTTCATCAAGGTAAGCAACATAATATCGGAAGTGAAACAGTGACACCACTGAACATATCTAAATTTAGAATTTTTTCAACTCTTTTTTCAAAGGAGAAAAAACCCTGTTTCATATGTTGACAACAGTTCATATACAAAATCCTCTTGATATATCCATAACATGTTATCAAGTATAAAAGATCAGATTCTGTCTCATACAGAAATACATTACAGTAGTATAAAAGACAATATGTATTCACATATAAAAGACAATATGTAGCCACATTACAGAAATACATTATAGCAGTATAAAAGACAATATGTAGGACCACATTACGAAAGATCAAATTCTGTCTCATATAGAAATAGATTACAACAATATAAAAGACAATATGTATTCACATTACAGTAGTAGATCATTCTAGTTTAATCATTCCAGCGTTGAGGAATCGAGAGAAGGCTCAGTAACGTCATAAGCTTAACAGTGGTAGTAAAATTCCATGCACAAGACAAGAATCAGCTAGAGCGGATGAAATTGATGGATCGACCGGAACAGTAACAACTGCAGCAACTGAATGCTTATCATACTACCAGAAATTCAGCATACACCTTACAGAAAAAGGTAATGAAATTTAAAGCATAAAAAGAGTGCACAACAGTTCAGTGAGGCTTCTGTTAGCAAGGTGGAAGCCACCAAGTGGTAGAGAACTGGAAGAGGAGACCAAGAAGCAGTTGTTCCCTAGAACTTATGATTAAAGAGAGGTCACAAAGTGGAAATTTTATGTTTCAAGGAGGTTTTTTCATTTCAATAAGGTTATTTTCTCAACAGTGGCCTCAAATATGTGGGACTGACTTAGGCATCCAACGTAAATTTGTGAGATAATTGGTTCCGTGTAGTGCTCACAAGGCCTATCATGTTATCGCTTATTGTTGGGGTTATAATGGGTCCTACCACCTTAGTTTGGTTATTCATGTTGTACATCTCCCATATCCATAATTGTATAGAAGCTAGTCCTATTCCCCTAGCCTTCCTCGTCTAGGCAAGCACTCGAGAAAGCAATTCATAAGGCAATATCAAAGAATTAGTCATGGGCTTCAGAAAACACATTCACCAGCTGGATTTACCAGCTCTAAAGATGAAAAGAATGAGTGTTTTACAAGCAGGACCCAACCTTTATGGACAAAGAAATTCTCTCTTGAAGCTATTTCATTTCATTGATTACCTAAGCAGTAAAGAAGATCCATGAATCCACTAAATGGGGTCTGGCACTTTCAACTTGCCTTCCTCATGTAGGGAAGCACTCGAGAAAGCAAGTCATAAGGAAATATCAAAGCATTAGTCACGGGCTTCAGACAACACATTCACCAGCTCTAAAGATGAGAAGAACGAGTGTTTTACAAGCAGGATCCAACCTTTATGGACAACGAAATGCTGTATTGAAGCTATTTCATTTCATTGATTACCTAATAAGTAAAGAAGATCCCTGAATCCACTAAATGGGGTCTGGCACTTTCAACTTGCCTTTCTCTTGCCGTAGTGTAGAACATAGAAATTCATTTGTATAGGATCTATACATAAGATACTACATTTCTACGTAGCAGAGCACCAGCTATGTAATGGGGATAACAGGTGAGGTCTAAACTTCTTAAATGAATTTTATATCACTAAGGCAGTTAAGAAAGAATATCCTTGAGGATAATTTACCATCGACAAGTCCACCTACAATAAAGCAAATAATTAAAGATACAGGGAAGATCATTCGAGGTAAAATCAAGAATAGGAGAGAAGGAATGGGAGTTACCTAGTAGTTCGCTCGCTTGACGTCGTCAAAGATAATCACCAACAAAGTGGACGGAAGCAGCCCCAGACCAACAGCAGCACCGCAATAGATCACCAAACAAAACAACAACAGAAAATCGCGCGAAGAGACAATGAAACACAGACGCGGGAAACAAATGAACTTCGCGGGTGATATATTTATAAGAAGTAGTTTGGCCGAACTATTTTAAGAGTAAAAGTTTGGCTGAACTTTTGTTGCTGGTTTTCCCATCTTCGGCAAAAGTTCTGTTTGCGCACGCCGTTAGTGTGTCGTCAATCTAAATGGAAGAACGAGTTCAGCCAACTTCGTCATAAAGTTCCACTGAACTATTGCCGAAAAAAAATTTCCACCCCTGATTCTCACAAAATTGTAACCTAGCTTCACATATCCGCCCACCAGTGGTAGGTGGAAAACTCTAAGTATAATCGGCATAAGAGACAAATAGCCTAGGACTAAGGTTTTCGGAACCAAATCCAAATAATGATGAAAAAGAATTTCAAAGTTACCCAATCAATAGATATAATCTCTTTAATATATATAGGGACGAATATCATAAGAAAGATCATAAATTAGTTTCTTAGATCAAGGTAAAAGTAATTTTTTTTTTAAATTTTATGTTCGGTGAATGTGACAGCTATAAAAATAACATCACAAAAATATTAGTAATACATATAAAACATCAACACACCTTAAACACAAAAATCAATTAAAACCTTCCCAAAAAAATAAATATAAATTAATTACAAATCCTATCTCCTCTTCTCCATGTGTGAGAATTTTAAGAAAAAAATTACAAAAGATTTAAACCTAAAACAATTACAAACTTCAGACTCGGTATGATCATAAATTCAAAGTCCTCTGCATGAAACTAGACCATAAAGATACATGGACAAATCTGACACACAACCACGAAGAGAAGCTGCGATACAAACTCCGCCACTATTGAAAATTGGAGAAAAGCCTCCTGTCTCCATGCGGACAAAACCGGTTTCGAGTTGGCCGCCTCCAATGGGTGAGAACTCCAATATTCACATTTGCAATGATATTATCTTATGTTGGATACATATGCATCGAAATTTATTTGTTGTTAAAAACCTCTATCTATTATCTTGTGAATGGCCAGCGACGAAGGGGAGCTGCTGAAAAGGTTGTTGAACGTGTATTGAGGAAGGTCGAGAGACTAGGGCTAAACGTTGCCAAATATCCAACAAAGTTGGATGAGAAGTTAAAGATTCTGAAGACAGATTTTCACAGCAACAACGTAGCTGGAAAGCTCATATGGTTGGGATTGGGATAGTCGGTTCCCTACTAACGTTTTAAAAAATTTATTGGCTGTAAAATACATTTAAAAAACGAAAAAAATAAAAAAAAGTTTTTTCAATTCATTGCATAGTAAATTTCTCAAAGAGTTTCACTGGATTAAATTTGATAATACGGTTTGAGTGAGCTTAATAGTTAAGAATATGTGTTTCTTCTTAAAAAGTCACAAATTCAAAAGCGAAAAAAATAAAGTATATATGTTTTCTATCTTACAATTAGATTATTATTATCATCGTTAATAAAGATATAAATATCTTTAATAAACATATTTTATCTTCTCAAACTTTAGTGTTTTGAAAAAATGTATATAATGTGAAGCAGTTGATGAATTCTTGCGGATTCAAATAGTTTTGGCTTTTACATTTAGACACAAAAATGTTCTGCAAAAGTTTACGAGTTGTACAGAATTAATATGCACTTTAAATTTAATACATATATTGTAAATATATATTAAATTTAAATTGAGTAGTTATATAATTAGTTTTTATGAGATAATTTGAAAAAAATTAAAAATTTTAAAAACAATTTAAAATTAGATATTGTTTAGCAATTTAAAATTTAAATTGATAAAATTTAAACTTATATATAATTCAAATAGTATTCAACGCATTCACAATATTTTTAGTTATACACGATGACGTTGTGTTAGAGGGTTTTCTTTTCACTTTTTAAAGTCTTGAAGTTATTAAATGACTATTTTGGCTTTAGATTTATCGTTTTGGAAGTGAAAAATAATTATATTAAATTATATCTTTGAAGCTTTTTGTTGTTAATGAATTTTTATTAAATATTGTACTTATTGAGAAATATTATATATATATAATTTATTTTTGAATTGATTAATTGTTTTTCACACATTTTGAGCGATTGATGTTATTTTCTATGCTTTGTTTTTAATAAAGTATTTTTAATAATGATTTTTCAAGCCATGTATTGTATCACTAATAAAATTATTAATGTGTAAAAGAAATTTAAAATGTTTAAATGTGTCATGATATTTTATTATTTGAAATGAGATTATTATTAATATTGGAGTAAGAATTAAATCTTATTTGTTCAATTTATAGTAAAATTGATTTACATGGGCTTCACTTGATGAATCTCTAACATTTAGCATGCGATTATAACATATTAAAGGATAGTCTTAATTTGAGTACATAGTAGAAAATTCCTCTAAAAATCACATTATTTAACCCCCTACCAATATAAAACCAATACATTTTCCCAATTTAAAAACCCTCTAATTGTAGTTATCCATTTTTTCATTAACAATTTTTATATCTATTTATATGATTTCATTAACTTTGAGCTCCATTTTTTATACCTCCCAATATAAAAACCCTTTACCCCCTATATATCTCCCAATAGTTAATGAGCTCCATTTTTTATACCTCCCAATATAAAAACCCTTTACCCCCTATATATCTCCCAATATATTATGTCATTTTTTCCTCATTATATATCCCCCAATATGAAGCCCCTGTGAGTTGATTACACTTGTTGAGCCAAGATACTCATTCAACAATCCAGTATGAGAGAGATGTCTAAGTATGTCTCTGTTCAACTTGGATTTGGCACTTGTCCCTTTTAAAATCAAATAAAAAAATTCACATATAATAAAAAAAAAAAATGAATATGGGTTGTTAGTTTGTTTAATTAATTAAAATTATTATAAAGCATCAATAATCTCATTCTTGTATTCTAAATATGCATACTAAGGAGAAGTGGTACAAAAATTTTGCTCACTCTCAACCATCAATAAAATATTTTCGATCTCCATCTGAAACAACATAATCTTATATCAACAAAAAAATGTATATACACATTATATAGGACAATCAATTTCTTATGTTTTTATATAGTTAAAACAGTTCAAAATCTCTAAAAGAAGTTTTCATCTTAAGAGCTTTGATCTCTCTCTAGTTGTTAAAATGGATTGTTACTGGGGGCTTGTACCACATTGAAGTATTATAACCAAGTAAATCATGATGGGTGGCATGTCACTAGGAACAAGAATATAAGTAAGTAAAAGTGGTTTCGGACTATAAGTTGTTTTTTCAAAATACAAAGTATGCTTATGTTGTAACTAGTTTATTGTGTTCTATCATAAAATTATCATCAACAAATAGCATAGATATAATCAACCACGAAGAAAAATATAATGCAATATCACACAAGGATTGACTTCACTATTCAAAGTATTCTTATTTAAAACAATGAACAACAATAAATGACACAAATATTAAGTGACATGAATGTGATTTGTGCTCGTCAATGTTAGAAAAGTAGTGATAAAATTTAATCTCACAAAGGATCACATCCTTAGTTATTAATATCTTTGTTGCTTTACATATATGATGCTTACATATTTGTATATATATATATATATAAGGTTTTCCATTACTAAAGGTGTTAAAAATTAATGTGATTTGTAACTAATCCTTGGCAATATTAATAATAAGAGGTTCCTAAGTTGAACTAGATTTTAGTGTGTGTCATGAGTTAGAAGAGGTAGAAGATATCAAAAATTTAATGTTGTTGAAGCACCTTGATGTACAAGATTTTCGGAAACTATAGTGGAGTGCCTTGGTAGTCGAGTGATTGGGCCAAATACCTAGGTTATCATTAGAGGCCATTTAATAAATAAATGAATATAGATAAATACTAGATAATCAAAGGATGCTGGCGAATGGTGTCTATCCTCAGTGAAGAAGGAAACAATGAATAAATATTAAGGATGCGCCATTGCCTGGTGATAGCTAATCAAACTAGATGTTATAAAAAACTAGTCATTATTGAGAAATCCGAGCAAAAACTAGAATTAATGATGCATCCCTACATCGTTTAAGGAATGTGAGATCAGATTTATCATAGCCACTTATAGTCGAGCCCGTTCAAATTGACGAGCTTTATTAGCCATTCCCTTTCCATATAGGGAAATAATGTTAAATCTAAGTCTATTGTGGTCCATAGTATAGATAAATGTCTTTCGGATTAATCACATCATTAGGATTTGGTCAACATTTTGAACCATATAATGTGGTTCATCCTCAGGACAAGGTGAAGAAGGAAATGGATCTCAATGAATAAATAGTAATGATGCACCATTGCCCAGTGATAGCTAATCAAACCAACTGTTATAAAAACTAGTCGTTATTGAGAAAACGAGCAAAAATTGGACAATGATGCATCCTTAATATTTATTCATTGACATCGATTTCCTTCTTCACCTTGTCATAAGAATGAACCACATTAGATGGCTTGAAACGTCGACCAAATCCTAATGATGTGATTAATTCGAAAGACATTTATCTACATTATGGATCACAAAAGTCTTAGATCTAACATTATTTCCGTATACGGAAATGGAATGGATGATAAAGCTCATTAATTTGAACGGGCTCGACTACAAGTGGCTAAGAAGAAATCTGATCTCACGTTCCTTAAACGATGTAGGGATGCATCATTAATTCTGGTTTTTGCTTGTATTACTCAATAACGGCTAGTTTGATTAGCTATCACTGGGCAATGGTGCATCCTTACTATTTATTCATTGAGATTGATTTCCTTCTTCACCTTGTCCCGAGGATGAACCACATTAGATGGTTCGAAACGTCGACCAAATCCTAATGATGTGATTAATCCAAAAGACATTTATCCACATTATCGATCACAAAATTTTTAGATCTAAAAAATAAATAATTAGTTAGTAGAAAAATGTATCCACTGTACATATTGAGGGATTAGCTATTTGATTATGAATCATGTAACTGGTTGGATGCATAGGGATAATTGATGTATCTATGGTGTCTATTTAAACATGTTTAACACTAAGAATTTTTTTCATGGCCTAGGTCATGTTGTAGAGTCTAAATCTATATTATAATTCCATATTGGTTTCCTTGGTAATCATGGACCATGGAAGCTGACCTGGACTACCATACAAGGCCTACATATGGATATTTATTCTACATGTGAGATATGGTCACCATTTCAATGAGGGAAGCATTATGGTTGGTTCATAAGGACCATCCGATGATATAAGGAAAAATCTAGTTCCATAGTCCATAACATTTTCCTCTAGAGCTCATGGTCCACGGTCTATGTATAGGGCTTGAAAAAAACTACATAAGCACTCATTGTGGAATTTCCCACTTGTAAGTGGGATAAGATAGTGATTTTGATGCTTATAACACTATATATGATTCTCGATTCCTATTTTGTGGTTTAATTCCAAATTACACAACCTTATATAGTGAAAATAACATAGGAAAAGTTCTTTGGTGTAGGAAAAATCCTTCCATAGAAAAATGTTCTTTTGTTGTAAAAATGAATTTTCCTATAAATAGTCCTATATAGAAGAAATAATCTAAGTTTTTTAGCAAAATTAGTCTTCCATAGAAAACACATTCTTTGTAGCATCATACATTAGTTCTCTAGTGGCATGTAATAATTCTATAAAATGATGTATTAGACATCATAGACCTTCTTGCAAAATGTACACAAATATTATGTAGCATTACTTTTGCATCTGGCCATGAGTCCTCAAACAAAAGAGTATGTTCAGTTAACCATGCTAACTTCAGATGTTCAAGAAATGATTTTGAAACAAGGTTTTTATTTCAAATTTCACAATTTATGGGTCTAGTATGTGGTTTCGTGCTCCTAATGAAAGGCGAAATACATCCACATATATAGACTTATGTTACGATGTGTTCGGTGAGAACAAATTTTTTTATGGATACATATTTTATGAATTGACCTTTTATAGTTGGTTGAATACATAGATCCATTTTCATAAAGGTTTTTACCCACATTCTACCAATATCATTCCAATTGATTCTTTTAAAGTTTCTCTTTAACACGCTTCAATGTATCATGTAGCTTCTTATCAACATGCAAATCCTCTTCTGGATGATTATTTTCAAACTTAAATAGACTATATTCCTTCAAAATATGATGTTGGTCGTCTCTCTACATTTATGATTAATTTCTGAATTTATTAAATTTTATAAAACTTAAAACCAACTATACAAACATTTCTTTTTTAATTTAAATTTTTAAAAATATAATAAATATTTAAAATTTTGATTATACAAAATTTTCTAATACCTTATAAGTGAAATCCATTACACATTACTTCTAGTATATGTTTATGAAGGTTTGTACAAACAAAAATAAAAGTATAATAGGGAAAGTCCTATTTTTCAACTTATTTTTCATAATAATTTTGATATAACCAAATATATAATTCCACAATATTCATTGAATTTTAGTTTAATAGCTTTCTTATGTCACACAACAAGGTTAGCTTTTAGAAACAAGCTACAATATTTATTAATTTTTTAAATGATTATTATAATTTTATGATTGTTTGCGTTTTTCCTTTTTTGATTAGAGAGATGGGTAATGTGTAGGCATGAAATGAGGTCAATTCTTATCGCTATTACTCTAACTCTTAGGTGAAATGTGCCACTTCCTAACATGTAGCCACAAGTCAACTATAAAATATTTGAGATCTTGTACTCCCAAAAAATAATAATCTATACCCTTTCCTAAAATTGTATTTTATTATATTTTTAACATTACCAAATATATAATATGACAAAGTTTATTTAATTTAAATGGATTACATATGATTCGTTTAAAATTTATAATTAACATATTTTAACTTTTAACAAGTAAATTATATATATATATATATATATATATATATATATATATATATATATATATATATGTATATATATTAACACCCGATTTTATGAATTAAGTGAGATAAAAAAAACTTTATGATACATTAATATTTCTTTTAATTGAATCGACTAACGAATACGATATTTGTTAGTAAGACTTGAATCTAACTATAATAAAAGAAAATATGGATGATTTTATGAGTAAAAGAAATTAACTGAATGGTAATTGTTTCCAACATCCTAGAGAGAAAAAAAAAAGTAGAGATAGTTTTGATAGTTACCTTCCCAGAAAATGATATAACAAAAATCCTGAAGAGAAAAAAAGGGTCAGTTCAAAAAAAAGCTAAGGGGTTAAACAACTGCAAGTTGATGGGATTTTTCCAGAGCTCGCAGGTTGGCTAGTGGAGCTCTAGACCCTAAGTAGTATAGAATGGATGGGAATTCCTGAGGCTTATCTTCTCATATAATATTGTTTACTACACAAGGACATGGGAAGGAGCACAAGGGGAGAAAAGGATGTAATTACCTCTCTCATGGTTGTGTGGACCATCAGTTAACAAGACAGACATTGAAATACGTATAAAATGAATTTGTGATCTTTGTTTTTATATTTCTTGATAGATTAAAACTGTTTCGAGGATTAAAAATATAATTTTTAAATTCCTCACTGTATTATTGAGAATGAATATGACCATCCTGATAATGCATGTTGGGGGAATGTTTACTTAGAAAGTTGTATCATAGAACTATAATTTATAAAGAGTGAGTGAGTTATGTTGGGGGAATAAAATTAAAGACCCAGTACAAGAAAACTCAAATAATTAAGTTATAAAAGAAAATAAATTTGTAAAAGAATTATACTGGAAATTCCATAACACTTTCCAGTACAGAATAAATAGTTAAACTATCTAATCCTATTTAAATAAATTTGTAAAGAGATGCAGGTAGTGGCACATAACTACAGAAAGGAAATTTCTTGTAATAGAAAGGGCACTGGGGTTTAGTCCTGAGCCCTTTGAAGACTAGGCAAGGGTCATGATCCCCAGGCCAAGATAGGTTTGCATTCATCACTATTCTACAAATTTCTATAGAAGCAAAATGTTTAGAAAGAGCACTGTGACAATTTTTGTAATGAAAATGTTTTCAAACTACTTAGGTGAGTAAAAAAAATTACCACATGAATTATGCATGTCAACTTAAGAGATATATGAATATAGATATAGTAAAATTTATGTAATGTTATAGAAAAATGCCATAGCGAATATCTAACAGTACATAAAAAAATATTTCAAGAATCTGTCAATTAACTTGTGTATCAAAATATCAAACCAACGAGAAAATACCCATAGCAGGGTTCTCACATTAACTATAAAATCTTCAAGATTTATAAAATTACATACAACCCGCAAAAAATAAGTCTCAAGGTAACAAAAAAAGGACTCGAAATAAGAGCTTGAATGCATGTGTATACATAACCCTTATAAATATAACTGAAATACTAATACAGACACAACGATGTTCAACACATGGATAGACATAAGCATTAGCACCGTGAATCTAAATATATTCACGCAGGAACATCAAATGAGCAGTATGACGACACTGTCAAA
Source organism: Pinus albicaulis (assembly GCA_034641835.2). Lineage (NCBI taxonomy): Eukaryota > Viridiplantae > Streptophyta > Pinopsida > Pinales > Pinaceae > Pinus > Pinus albicaulis. The sequence goes on from CM076573.1 coordinate 121,056,445, forward strand.
TTCTTGAGGAACCCTGAAGACATAAGGGATTTTCCATCAGATGTTGTAGAACATATAAAGACTTCAAAGAATAGATGTGAAACCAGAAAACAGTTGGGACTTACCTGAAATCCCGATAGAGGAATGAAAAAAAGAGCTGAGCTCATTCACCAGAGGAATGAAAGCAAGATTCAAGCTCCCTCTCTGAAGGAAAATTTGTAATTCGATACATGAAATAGGGAAAGTTACACCGTAAGTCGATTTAATTTACATACGGAACATAAAAAATCTTGAATGATCAAACTGGAAATGAAAGCAACAATTTTGAAGAATGATTACTAATGATTTATCATGATACAGATCTCTTCTTTGTTCTCATAATTTTGGAAGGCCGAGATACACCTTGATGAGATCGAGCTTAGGAAAACCCTCCACAAAACGCAAAAGAATACGCTCATTGTCAACGGTGAAAAACTAAAACTAGGTTGGACTTAAAACAACCTAAACCTACGGCCACATGCTGGAAATAACCAAGAGAAACCGTATAACACAAAGATGATCTCAACTGAGCAGTTTTTCAAGAGACAAACCACTCTCTAATAAATGAATCGTGACAAGAAAGGGGAAGGGGTTTACATGTATAAGGAATGGAAGAAGAGGCATGGCGGACGACATTCAACCTCTATCAAATAGTACCCTCATACGCACAGGAAACAGAGTCGAACAAAATCAAGTAAATTGAAGGGCAGTTTGACTGGAAAACAGTTGGGACTTACCTGAAAGCCTGATAGAGGAATGAAAATGAGAGATGAACTCTTTCATCATAGGAATGAAAGCTAGAGCTGAGCTCACTCTCTGAAGTAAAATTTGTAAATCCATACCTAAAATAGGGAAAATTACATTGTAAGTTGATTTAATTTACATACGGAGCGTAAACAATCTTGAATGAGAAAATTGGAAATGAAAGAAACAATGTTGAAGCATTATTATTGAGGATTTAACATGATACAAAGCTCTACTTTGTTCTCATAATTTTGGAAAGATGAAATACACCTTGATAAGACTAATCTCAGCAAAACCCTCCACAAAAAGAAAAAGAATATGGTCATTGTTAGTGGTGAAAACATAAACCTAGGTTGGACTTAAAACGACCCAAGCCTATGGCCACAGGCTGAAAATAACCAAGATCAACCATAGAACACAAAGACTAGCTCAACTGAGAAGAGGCATGGTGGTCGACATTCAACCTCCATCAAACAGTACCCTCATAACCTTAGGAAACAGGGCCGAAAAAAATCAAGAAAATTGTAGAGTAGTTTGACAACTAGCGCGGCAAAGGAATGAGGTGGATTGCTCACCCTCAAGGGAGTAGTTACCCTAACTACTCCAGAGGCCTTCAGATCCGATGGATCTACAGTTACAAACATCAACAGACGATCATGCCGCCGGGATTCGTAAACAGTTGTACACCCACAGAATACCTGTTCTAGATGTCCTGTGAAGAGCTAAACCAAATCACATACCAATCACATTGTAATAATTGTCCGCGGACTAATTAGAAATCTCCAACTAATCATATTAAATTCCACATGAAAACCTTTGTACTAAGCAATAAACTGTAATGGTCGAATGTACCGAGAACGATTTGAATCGTGGTACTTCCAGATATAGTAAACACATAATTTCTAAAGTTTGGAATGAAATACATATATATTTTAACATTTATTTTGTGGATTGATTAATGCAAAGGAGGTACCAATAATATGACTCCTAATGATAATGGAATCAAAGGTAAGACCATACATTATTCGTATAGAGGAAGCAAATTATAATATGTCGTTAATGCATAAACATTATAGTTATGGTTCATGTTTTTATAAAATTGGTCAATATTATGAGATTTGCAAATGAAATTCTGGTAAGAACTTAAGGTTAAAAATATATATATATATATATTTGTAATTTTTCATTGTTTATGTTGCATTTTTTAATGTATAAAATGGATCAAAAAAAAATTGGCCATGAAATAGTGAGACTCCTTAAAATATGTTAACTAAAAAAGAAAAAAATGTGAATTGTTTTATATAACATATATATAGTACTTTTGTTGATATAATATTATGTTGTTTCAGAGAGTGAGTTAATTTTTTTTAACAGTTATCTTTAGTATTGACATTGAGAATGTGAGAATTAGAATATTGATGCTTTATAATACTTTTAATTAATTAAACAAACTAACCACTTTTATTCATATTTTTATATAACTTATTTTTTTATTTAAATAATTTTTGTTTTATTTTAAAAGGAACACTTGTTGAATCCAACTTGAGCATAGATATAGTTACACATCTCTCTCATACTAAGTTCTAAAATGAATCTCTTTTCTAAAAAAATCTAACTAACTTTACCATAAATTGAATAAAAAATATTTAATTCTAACTCAAATATTAATAATTATCTCATTTAAAATAATAAAATATTATAACACATCTAAACATTTTAAATTTCCATTGCAAATTAAAATTATTAGTAAGACAATACATGTCTTGAAGTATCGTTAATATAAAGACTTTATTAAAAACAAAAGATTAAAAACAATAATTAATAAATTTAAAAAGAATTATGTAATATATAATAAAAACAAAACATAAAATCAACCATTAATAAATTCAAAAAAAAATTATTACTTCACTATATAATAAAATTTCATTAATAAGGAAACTTATAATTCAACATAGTTATTTTGTACCTCCAAAAACATAATTCTAAAATCAAGATAGCCATTTGATATCTGAAAGACTTTAAGAAGTGATTAAAAAAACGTCAAACACATCATAAACTTGTATAACTAAAAGGTTGTGAATGGATTGAATACTATTTCAATTATTTATAAATTGATATTATATCAATTTCAATTTATTTTAATTTTGAATTTATAAAAATGATATAATCTTATTATTTATTTTTTAAAGATATATATATTTTTTAAAATAATATAAATATATGGTTTCAAAAATAAATAAATATATATATATAAAAATTGTTTTATAAAAAATATTGAGATTATAATTAGTTATATAAATATTTAATTTAAACTTAAAATTTATTTATTATATAAATATTCAATTTAAATTTAAAGTGCATGTTAATTCTATTCGACTCCTGAAATTTTGCAGAATATTTTTCAGTCTGAATATAAACTATATTAAATGTAAATAATATTAAGTTATGATAAGCCACAACTATTTGAATGCGGGAGAATGCATCCAACTTCTTCACATCAACGGCAAAGATTAAAAACCAGCCACTAAGCCAATCACTGGGCTAATGTCTGGCCATAGTTATAGATGGGCATAGATGGTAGGCCAAGCACGCTGAGACACCTGAAACATTTCTCGACAAGTACTTTCCCGTGAAAGGTTTTGCGAGTGAATTAATATTGGCTTTATGTAAGTACGACAACCAGGAATTCATCATCCATGGCATGCCTTACGTTACATGGATCCTGACGGGTTGGATATGGTTAATACATCTGGTGATAAGACAGTGGCCAACTGTACACATTCAATATTTCTCGTTTGAAACTGTACACATTCAATATTTCTCGTTTGTGATAAGACAGTGGCCAACTGTACACATTCAATATTTCTCGTTTGAAACTGAGCAGCGAATCGGGATTGTGCACACCATTTGATTCATGTAATGACCTGGCTGAAATTTTGAAATTTGAAATGAGGCAGGCTTCCCGCATCGAAATTTTAAATGGGATAAATTTTATGGTCACATTATAATGAACGAGACTCTGTTGAGGATTAGCAGGCAACCAGTGCATGGGATAACAAATGGAAATATGTGGCTGCCCTCGATGAGAATTCCATGGCGCGCTGAAGATCAAGAAAATGGCGAAGATTATTACTGGTTTTTACGAGTAATTATTAATGTCGATGATTTGCTATTTTCTAGCTTGTGATGATGACTAGATAGCATATGAGACTATTTTAAGGTTTCTGACTACATTGCCACCATACAAAACGTCATTCATCAAATTTTATTTCAGCGAGGTTTTGTGTGAGATGTCACTAATGTACATTTAACACATTATAATCTTACCAAGTCATTTAAATATTAGTTACTTAGCCTAAGTCATTTAAATATTAGTTAGCTAGCCTTGGTCTATCGTTTTCTTCACTTTCAGGTTGATTAGTTTTCTTCACTTTGATAAGTTGATCAAAGTGGAAATATCATATTTGTAATTCATTATACCCGAATCGTGAAAAGACGTTCTCGAGGTTTCAATTTGCTGATTTTGTTAAATGGTCCATATTAGTTGTATACGATCTGCTATATGATCGACTTCACGGGATAATGTTTCCAGTAATTAAGAAAATATTGGAGCCCGTTCATAAAGCAAGGTTGTCGATTGTCGAAATTTTGTGAAGTACAATGGAAGGTAGGCTCTTCAATGCTTCGTTTGGTATAAATTCAAGCGAAGCAACCATTTATTTGGGCAGGCGTTCTCCATATATCAGAATCAGAATTAGAATCAGAAGATGATAACGATATACATGGGTATGACACTTCGGTTGCCTGCAACCAATATCGTCCACCGGAAGCAATAGAAGACAATTCCCATGAATCCGTTTCAGAAGATGTGGTGAAAATGACTGCCAAAATGTCATCAGAAAGATTTGTATTTTACCTTGAGAGATGGAAGGCAAATGACAAGTCTCACGAAAGAAAATTGGTAAAATTGTTGTTCATCTTGTTAATAAGAGGGAACAATATGTCCAAATATAGATCCACGATGTGGTGCTGTGGTGGGTGAAGATCTTGTTGTTCATCTTGTGGTATCTATCATCAGATAGATTTGTATTTTACCTTGAGAGATGGAAGGCAAATGACAAGTCTCAGGAAAAGGCATTCTCTGATCTGCAGCGCGTGCGAGAGGTGGAGCTAAAAAAATTGGTTCATAGTCGTGTGCTGAGCTAAAAGAGGGGGAAGTTAGTTCATAGAGGTGGAGCTAAAAGAATTGGTTCATAGTTGTTAATATTAACAATGTAGTTCCAAATACCACCATATTATTACTTTTTATTTTTGTTTTATTTCCTAACTTAATGTCGCACATTCAAAATACTTCTTGCATATAGCCTTTTTATGTTATTGGAAAGTTGAGAATTCTTGTGGTTGAATAGTGTTTAAAAAAGTGTTATTTAGTGTTTTTTTTTTTAAATTTGTAAATGTTATTATGAGTGTTTTTTTTTTTAGTTTGTAAAGAAAAAATTGTGCATATTAGTGTGTGAAACTAGTTAAATGCCATCTAGTATTGATAAAGTTTTAATCTCCTTTAAACTATTGATTCCATTCTATTGTATCTACCAAAATCTAACAGAAAACAGTAAATGCTATCCGCCAAAAGCATGAAATTTCAAAAAAAAGAGAAACAACAAATTAGTCATCCGGACTCGACCAGTGTCGGGTCTTTGACACTGGAGCCCAGCATGTCCACTTGATGCATAGTTTGTAGTTGCCTCTCAATTCTTCCCAGTCGAGTTGTTGCATGATATTGAGAAATTCGAATCTCCTGGATTTCCTTTTTGATATTCTATAGAACTGAAACAACCTGTGGGTCTCCTCCCACTTCCTGAAGGCTCATAACACAGTGACTAATTCTTATAATTTCATTTTTGTGCAGGTACCCTTTACCATCATGTCTCTTTTTACAACTTTGTTAGCAGTTTATATGTCCTACATTGACATAATAACTTTGGATTTCATTGTATAGGTTGGTCCAACATTTCTTTGAGGACTTCACTTAGTATAATTATGAATTGTTTCCACAGTTATAATGTAGTTAAATTTTATGGGACAGAATCCCAAAATTTTATAAATATTTGAACAATAATTACCTTGAGAGTATATGTTTATGGATATAAGCCCTCTCACTTATTCAAATTCAATATAGTCTAATATACTCTATTTCCAGAATTGAAATTATGTTTACCATTCCTCATATGTTGTATTCTATAGGACGTGTGTTTCAATTCTAATGACATTTTATGAAATCCTTACTGAAATTCTAATATAATACTATGACTTATGTATAATGTACAAATATTCAAATTATGCTACAGTAGAAGACATACTTTGATTTTTCTAAATTCAGGCTTCATACCAGAACATAAGTTTTTTCATTCTAAATTATTGTATTTGATAAATGTTCATAGTTAGTTGAATACTTTCATTATATTTACTTTCTTCGTGTAATGATTTAAAGAATTCACCTAACCTTAGATTTAAACCTGCTCAAAAGGTTTAGACATTCTGAGAGTTGGTACCCTTCTTATAATTATCTATGCAACACTACAAAGATATACAATATTTATTATAGTAGGTTTTGTTAAATGCACAGATTTAAACAATTTATAACTAACAGAAAGTATCACATGATTAACATACACAGAATATACTTCTTGACAGATGTAGCTATTTACTTCAACACCATTTTAAACTTCAATATAATAACACAAAATCAAAATAGAATGAATTTACTTGTGCATACAAATTTTGGTAGACAATTTTCCACTCAACTTATGAGCTCTATCTCCAAATATCCCCCGTAGCAAAGATCACTTCCTTCCAGTAGTAGACAACCTCTTGTCTACCCAGGCGTTGCTTATTTAAGTCTGTTTTCCCATCATCTTGTTTCCATAGCTGTGTTTAGTTAATCATGATGTTTTTTTCCTTTTTGCCTATGATTTCCTCTTTTTTTCTCCACAAAAGTACTTTAAAACTAGCTTTCTATTCTATAGTTTTATTCCACCTCTTCCCAGTAACTCTCCTCTTTACTAGGGTATCTTTTTAGATTTTTATCTCTAATGTAATAATCAATATTTAATTTATTTTCTCCAAGGATTTTTGGAGAACTAGGAAAGTCTTTGGAACCTTATCCATCCTCATGGACTTGGATTCCTGATCTCTAATTATACTCTAGTATTTTCACAATTAGCTCCATTTTCATTTTATTAAATTTAAATAATAAAATATGTCCACAATAATTATTTTCTCTTGGGTCCACTTGACCCTTTATGACTGTTCAACTATCTAATAAAAGTAGTAAAAATAGGGACATTACACCACTAGACAAGATAGAGGTGATAAAAATAATTATCGTTTAATTGATTTGGATTCCATGGATGTTTCATATGATTATGAAATGAATTTATTTTCTATATTTTAACCAAATTATTTTAAATAAGATTCTCCATCGATACCCCTTTAATTGCCTCGAACTTTTTATTGTAATTGAAAACATATAATGCTAGGGTTCTAGCATTGATGTTATGACGTGAAGCTATATTACCTGATGTAATTTTTATTTTTATTTATAAAAGTACTAGAGAAAAAGGAAGGGTACAACCAAAAAATTATGATGCCTTGGGAAGGGAGAAAACTTGAATTAAGAGGATAAACATACCTTGAATTAATAATTCCCTTAATTTCATGGTTGGAAAGATGAAGTGTGAAGCTGTGTGTATTAAAAAAAAATGAAAACTCATTGAGGATATTTTTATTTTTTCCTTTTTTCATCCAATAATTACTGTGTTAGTCTTCGAATACACACACTTTTCACCCCTCTCATAGAAATTGGAATTGCCAAGAGAATTAGCGATAGATTGTATAACAAGAAATGGATGTGTTGTAGTGTGTTTTCCTTGGACTCGATGGCGTTGAGGATTGGGAATTATATTGTTTGTATGTTTCAAAAAGAGCACTAAAGAAGGGAAGGGAAAGGGGCTACAAATGTTACAGAAGGAATCCATTGTGATGTGTGTTGTTATATCAACCCTCATCACTCAAATGGGATTAAAGAATATTATCTTAATAAGAAATGGTAAGAAAAACTTAAAGGAGTAAGCGAGTTGGTGTGCGTGAAAATCCATATGAAAAGGGGGATAGGACATAGAATTTTAACTTTGCGATAAAAACATACTCAACACAAAGGAGCATATATGTGCAAGACATTTGGATAGAGCGGGACCCGCCCAAGTGTTGAATATTCAAAAGAGGAGAACAACGCTAAGCATTTTTGGGGGTATCAAGGAAGGTTGGGCAAAGCGGAAGCTCAACCCCCCGAAAGCATTAGGTGACACGAAAGCCGTGGGGCCCCAAGAGAAACATTCCGTTGGGTGATGGCCGCGGGCTTAGAGCCGCTCCAAGGCGCCACCGGACTATTTAATGGGCACATTCAGGCAAAAACTAGTGCAAGTAATACAAGGGTAAGGTAATTCCTAGGACACTCGGTACATGACCAGTACCGGTATTTAGCCTGGCGCGTGGTTTACACCTAACTAGACTTTGATAAACAATAGCCAAGTGCCATGTGTCCCAATGTTGATGTCCTTATGATGTCAGCCCTATAAGTGTTGTGCTAGCCTCATTTTTTGGGTAATCTAAAGCCATTTAACCCTGTTCTATGTTCATTGTGGTAAAATACTTTCTTTTATGAGATATCGTATAGCCGAAGCGCGAGCTCCCAGTACTAGGTCTACCAAGTCGCTTTCAACTTCCTTGAGTCATTTTCTCCTGAGAAATTTTCCTTACAACACAGGTATTTTGTCCCTTTTTCACTGTCTAGTTTCCTTCCGCTTTTCATTTTTCATAACGGTCATGGGTAGAATCAAGATTAAGAAGTGGGAACCCGAAACCCCTCAAGTTCGCGAGTCTAGGGCTACCTCTGGACCTGAGCCATTCACCGACATGCAAGCCCACATTCGAGACCCACAATACCCTTTCCTCATCAGTAGCGTCAAACCTGACATATTTAGGAAACATTTGGAAAATAGGGATAGGTTTAGAGTTGTTTTGTGGGGACTATACCACAAAATTGCTCTGCCCATCTACTCAGTTGTGGAATTAGTATGTTGGCTCAGAGAAACTTATGATGAGCACCGAGATATGTTCCTATCAACTCAAGGGAACAAGATATTTAGTATATCTCCTGAGATCATCAAGAAAGCCCTTTGTTATCCCCCTAGTTCAAATTATGTCAGTTTCACTAAAATGTATTTATCCCATCAGTTTTTCAAGTTACCTTTGAGGCAGCAGTGCGATTTCATCATTGTTATTTTTGACTCCTGCCTTACAGCTTTCCCATCTTCGGACTCGGTGCCACTGAATACATTCAAGGAAAACCTTTAGCCAACAATTGCTCTCATTGCGGGGTTACTAGGTATAGAGGGGGTCAAGCGAGTCTCGAAGGAATGTGTATCACTTTTATGCTTGATGTTACAATCAGGTGTTATATTGAATATCTCTGGCTTCTTGGCCTCTGCCATCCAAACCCAGTTTCAAGACCTCCCGACCACAGGCCATTTTCGTTTTTTCTCCATGGTGTTCTACCTCTTCCTCTTCCAACATGATGCTAAGTTCAAGGGTTTGGTTCTGGAAAAGGTTTCTAGGATAAATTCTCAACCAAGAGATGTCTTTAAGTGGAACCCCGCGGTGCATCAGTTGGCTAATGGGGTGGGTTATTCAAACTTCTTGAATGAATACATGACAACAGCCTATACTATTATTCATGACAACCTTCTGCCCAGGATTTTTCCTGAGCAGAGGAATTGGCTACAGTTTAGTGAGGAAGAAAGCATAGGAGATTCGTACCTATTTAATGACTACACTAAGATCAGGGTCTACGGTGTAGAGGTTCCCCCTTATAGACTACTAGCTTTTCCCGCCAAGCAGATTTTCACTTTGGAGTACCTCCGGCAAACCTTGAAGGCTGACCAGGTCCACTTCACCACTACGAAAAAGGGGTTCATTCTTAAACTTCCTACCACCATCGACCCCTTTATTATTAACTCAAGGCATGCCCTCCCCATAGTGGAAACCCTGCCCAAGGGTATGGATTAAAGGAAAGGGAAAGCTTGGCCTTATCACCCAAAAGGCATTGTTAGTCATCAGTATTTTTCACTTGTTGGTGACGACTAGTTGTAACAGTCAGGTTTTCTAGCATCTGATTTAAAAAATTGTCAAATTTGCTAGCTGGAAAACACCCATAATTTTTTTTTCCCTCCTACCTTTTTCAATCTGCCCATGACCAGATGAACCCCATTATTAAGCCCTATCTAGCATCAACCATACTAGTTTACCCATCAGCTCCAAAGAAACAATCCAAATCTGTCCAAAGAAGTCTCCCCTAAGTTAGGTAGTGGCGCTTTAGGCATTTATCCCTTGGCAAACTATCCTAAAGCCAAAGAACCTCTATCTGCTACAGACCAGTCATAATAGACCTTCCTATTCTGCAAATAAAGTTGGTTACAACCCTAGGTCACGCCACTCATAAACCCTCAAGTCTCAGCTATACATGTACCATAGTTCAAACTGATTTTAGGTGTTTTTACAGTGTTTCAATGGATCTTTCAAAAATTAGAAGTACACCAGCATTTCCAGGAGACAGTATTTGGTTCCACATGAGAAGACAACTACTTCTCAATGTGATTTTGAACCTGGGATGCAGCTATAGGATAGAGAGTTTTTCATTAAGCTCCTGTGATCACAATCAAAAGCATGAAAGGATAGTGAAAGGAAAAGTAACAGTGTCAAAAGCTGATGAGATGTCATGACTGAAAAACCTCCTTCATCTATAAGCAGAGGTTTTTTGAAGACTGAAGAACCTCCTTCATTTTATAAGCAGAGGGTTAAGAGTGCCTCCTTCATCTATAAGCAGAGGGCCAGTAGATAAAGTTTGATTTTAAGAATTTGCACAGACTAAAGGACATTTTTTGGCATACAGTGAGACCGCAACTAAGGGTTTCTGAATAAAAATGATGTTAAAGTCAGAGGCAAAGTAGTAGTGCTTTTAAAAAAACTATTTACAGGAGTTTTATCTGTTATTGAGTTACCATGTGAAGCTAGTGGGTTCATCATCAATGAAGAAATATTATTAAGATGATGGCCAAAAGAGTTAAAAGGTCTTGGTCTCAAAGTGACCTCTGCCATCAAGTATAAAAGAAACCAAGCATTTGTCAAAGTAGGCCTCCTTCATCTATAAGCAGAGGGCCAGAGTAGTAATTGAATTTAGGGTTTTCACTGACTGAGACAAATTGTAAGAACAGTAGGGGATAGTTGAAGGCTTCTGAACAGACCAATGATGTAAAAAACAAAAGGAAAGCATGAGTACTACAAATATCAAAGAAGCTGACTTCTCTCCTATCAGAGTTTGCTTTCAAAGACAGTCTGGAGCCAAAAAAATGAATAGACTGTGCTAAAGAGTGTAATTTCCTTAAAAGTTACAAAAACTCATCTCCTTGATGAACATGCTTCACATTTAGTCTCTATTCCTTTAAACAAAATAGAGTTGAAAAGTGGTTGAGAGATGGGTCATGACACAGGCCAAAGAATGATAATTGTTGTTTAAAGGGTCCTTTCTTCCTGTTCATAAAAAATGCTCTTTCAAAAACTCATCATAATAGACAAATGCAGTTTGAGTTTAGTTTTCCAAAAAAAAAAGGCACTGCAAATAGACACACAGGGTCATAAAGGTGCCAGAAGGATTATGGTATGTTTTTCAAGGTCGGAGAACACACTCAAAGCAAATAGAGAATGCCACTATTACGAATGAAGGCTTGTTCTTTATGGAAATGTGTCAAAGGTGATAGTGAAGCCCAGGTGATTAAAACTAAGTTTCATCTCAAAATCAAAGAGAAAAGCCATTTTGAGAATGCATCTACTGTCATGATGGGGTTTTAAGCCAAGTTTCCCTCTAAAAACCAAATATAAGTAGAAGAAAGACATGTTTTCCCCATTTATAAGAAAACAGTGAAAGGATTTGTCCCTTGAATGTTTTTCTTATATAGTGGATAGGTTCATATCTATTAAAGCTGTTAAAATAGCATCCACATCCTTTTTCCAACATTATGTAAAGTATGGGCCCCTTATAGCATAATTAAAATCACTTTGGTTTTCAAATTAACAAAGGCATTTGTTTTAAAAAAGAAGCCTTCAAAACCCTCACAAGTCAAACTCAAGGGTAGTTGGCTTTTTGCATTCAAAAGAGAAGAAGGAGACCGTTGCAAGCCATTTAACTGTCTCAAAACACAAGGCATCGATCCCCTCTTGCTATTCACTAGACCGGAGAATGGGGTTTTGGGCAAATTCATCAATTTTTAGGGCTTGAAGACTGCGCGGTGCAGCTGTAGGGTTGCACGACGCGTTCAGGCGAAGTTTTTTCAAAGGGTTTCACTGCTGCACGGTGCGCCTGTAGGCACCGGTCACGACTGCCCGTCAGTGACTCAGCAACTCTTCTATTACGTGGCACTCTCCCAGTTGAACGTGCCGTGCACATTTTACACGATCCAAACGCCTCCAACAAGCTTTGATGCCGCTCATTTCCTCAAGAAAAACATCACCCTCAATATTCAAGGTATTTATGTGCCTCCTTGGTATATTCAAAACTGTTAAGTGGTGGAAAAAGTAATGAAACTCATGGTGTAAATCACAGTGTTGAGTATTTTAAGGAGAGATGTGTTTTATGTTTGAAACTTGAAATTTTTGTGGTTTTGTTTTCCCAAACCCTGACATAGTAAAAATGGTGGGTTCTTATTGATGTTTAAAAACCTAACAAACTGCCCTCAAAACAAGTTGAAAGGTGGAGGCAGTGTTTAAAGGGAGGAAAAATAGGGTTTGAAAAGTGAAACAGTGGGCTTGATTTCAAACAACAGTGATCCTTCTATAAGTGTTTTATCATTTCAAAGTTTTCCTTGGTGTGGTGAAGAGAAAATTCAGGGCTGCCTCTTTGACCATAAAACAAACTTTAGTGTGTGAAGCTATCATTTTCATTTGGAGGTGTTTGTCAAAATCTGTGTGAGAAAACAGTGAAGACAAGGAGGCTATTTTGATTGAGGGGAGTATTTTTCCTCTATCTAAATGCAAGGTTGTCTTGTTGTAATCAAAACACCAAGAGCCCTATGACCTTACCCAAACACAGAAATAATTTGACTCTGTGTACCTTTTATTTGACTGTGTGCATGTTATTAAAATTATTTGTTGATTGGCATACAAAGGGGAAGAGCAGTGTTTTGAGAGGAGCAGAGACCTATATCAAAGAAAACATTTCACATAGCATTTGAGAAAAAATTACCTTCATCAAACAGTGATTGACAAAGAAGTCAGAGTTTTGTTTGAGAAAACATTCAGAACAAGATGCCTCCCAGGAAGGATAGTAGGAGTGGATTGCATAAGAGATTTGAGACTATTTCCACTGAAGAAGTGAATGCCCACCCATCATTCTTGTTCAATCTCCATGAGGTCGGGTGCTTAGATTTTTTTCAAATGGTGCAAGAGGTGAAGAGATTTTCTCCTTTGACACCTTTGCACTTTAAGGTTTCGACACAAGCATTTCCAGCTGGCAGGCCTTGACTTCAAATTTTCTCCAAGGTCCATCTCCAAGGCCACTAAAATCCCCTATATTGGTGAGAAATGGTTTAAACAAAGACATTAGGACTCAGATGATTACAAGCCCTTTCTAAAGTCTAAACATAGAGAGTCATGTCCTTTTATTTTTCTTTTCTCATATCTTTTAGCTAGCTATGCCCCCTTCATGAAGATTATCATGAAATACTTCACTTGTGAGGGAAGATTCCCCCGAATCTATGCTTATCACATTCGACTGCTCATGCATTTCACAAGGACCAAGCTACTAAATCTTCCTTTCTTCTTACACAAAAGCATTGAGAAAATGGCCTCCACAGTCCAGAAGAAGCCCCCTTCACAGTAAATAGCTTGTGTCTTCCATCACTCTCTCATCAAAATCATCATTCTTCATCAGCTTGAAAAGAGAGAGGTATGTTGGGATACTTTCATCACCCATACGGATTTCTCCACTGTCCCTCTAGTTCACACATCCCCTACACCTCCTGCTCATCATCCTTCACCTTCCTCTAGCACACCTATTCCTAAAAAACTCAAGTTTACCAGAGAGCAAGAAAAAGAGCCTGAAGAGGGAGAAGAGCATGACCATGATGATGAGGAAGATGATGAAGGGTAGCAACATGAATGATAGCAGACTGATGATGAGGGTGAGCAACCTTATGATGACACACAGTAGCAAGGGGATGAGGAAGAAAGTGCTGAACAACAGCATCACAGTGATGATGAGCAGCAGCAAGGAGATGAAGAAAAGCAACACAGCGAGGGTGAGCAGACCTTTGATGATACACAGCAGTCTTATGATGAGGATGAGACAGAGCAACAAGGGCAGCCAAAGGAGACTGAACAGGGGCAGCATGATAGTGCTAAACAGGAGCAGCATGAAAGTGATGAACAGGGGCAGTCAAGAGATGACATACAACAGATACATCATGATGAACAGGGGCAGCCAAAAGAGACTGAACAGGAGCAGCATGATAGTGATGAACAGGGGCAGCATGAAATTGATGAGCAAGGGCATCCAAAAGATGATACATAGCAGCCTCCTCAAGAACAACAACCTCTTCAAGAGGAACAACAAACTCAAAAAGAAGAGAGGCAAGGTCACAAGGGTAAAGGGGCCATGCCCTCTTCTCCGAAAATGACCAAGCCTCGGACAACAAAGAAAAGAGTGCCTATATTTGTCACTGCAAATGTGACAAGGGCCCTACGAAGTAAAGGAAAATTGCCCAGGAAGCCCAAGATTGATTTTCCCAGGAGGAGGAGCACTAGAATAGCCACTGAAAACAAAGCAAAGAGCAAGGAAGAAGGCAGTCATGAACAGGAGAGTGCATTTGACATCTTCCCAATCCAAAGCGATGATAGTGATAATGAGGCATGGATTATAGAAAACCTCTTGATCCATAGATAAAGCCAAATTTATGCCTTGAAGGATGATCTCCATAGAGCTAGGAATTTCAGTCAATTTCTACAAATCCAAAATAAGCAAATGAGTGTCCATATGGTTGTTTCTGAGACACAGGTGACCAAATACAAGAAGGAGGCCTCCAAAGCCCAAGTGAGGTTAGAGGAACTCATGGGCGAGTTCGATGAAAGTGAAGGTGAAGATCAGCCTAGGCGAAAGAGGCCAAGAACCATGGGGCTTAAAAAGGCCCTTGAGAAGCAAAAAAAAAGAGGAAAATTCCCTTCTCCAATCTACCCCTCTCACTGCATTGTTCAAACAAGATATAGAGAAAAATAGGGAGGCATGGCTTCAGAGAGTCAATGACCACTTGGAGAAGAAATTAGAGAAGGAAAATAGGGATTTAGACCTTCAAAGGAGAATGACAGGGCATTATAAAAAGATAAATCATTTTTCCCGACGCAAGTTGAAGGCTGCTCAAGAATAGCTCAAGGAGGCTAAAGGGAAGTGCCCGGCACAGAAAGTGAGGAAAGACACCTTATGACTTTATATTTTGGCCTCTGCTTCACAAAATGTTGCTGAGAACCCTTGAGGATCATGCTCACCAATTTTTTTCAAATTTCGACATATTTTGGTTTTTTGTCATTTTTGGGTTTTTGGCCAAAACTCATGGGTTTCACCATTTCAGTTTGGGGAATCATCAAAGGATGAGAATGGTATCATTGGATGCCATATTTTTAGGAGCACATACTCAGCTATTTTCAGGACATTTAAAGATCATTTTCTCCCCCAAAATGGTGAAAAATTCTTGCTTTTTCTACACTTTGCCCGGTCTATCAGCAAGCCTTATTTTTTGGGTTTTTACAGACAGACCTATTTTTGGAAGACTTCCAGGAATTATATTGGGAAAATTCAAGTTTTTCAAGAAAGTAGACACTCAGAGCTTTCCAACGAGCTATCATGAGCCTCATTTCAACATCAGGAAGGCTGCCAAAATTTATCGGCAAGTCAGGGGACCTTTTGCTGATGTATTTTTTGAGTATTTTTTATAAAAATTGAACATTTAAAAACTGCTTTTTCCACATGTACGTTTAGCTATTTTTGCACATGAGAAGTTATGAAAAGTCAATTTATTTCACTCTTTTAGCATTTTTTTAGATATTTTATGAGATATTTTGTGCCTTGGCCTTTGCAAAGCCTCAAGGACAAAATAAGATATTTTGGATAGGCCAATGAGATTGCAAGTTGAAGGAAGAGGTTTTCTTCACTTTGGCCTATATATTCCAAAGGATTTAATTGTAAACAAGGCTGAACTTGATGAATAGAAGCAATATATGGTCATATAAGCTTTGGAAGAAATACTTGTCTCATGCTTTTGGATAGTCTCTTGGATGTTCTTGGATGATGAAAGAGGATTGTTGTTGGATTCCATGACTTGGCAGAATGGTATAGTGTCTTTCTCTTTGTTTTTGTTTCCTATTTTTCATTCATAAATTCATGTTTCTTGCTTGCTATAGGAAATTAGAGAACAAATTTGAGACATGCCCTTGGAGGCACCTCAAATTTCTTGTTTCTTCATAGCTTCCATGTTTTCTTCATTCTTAGTCACATTAAATAATTCTTGATTGCTCTTTAATAACTTAAGGATATTGTTTCTTGTTTCATTCATGGTTTTATGCAGGCTAAGTATGATTTATGGTATGCCTTGCTTACTCATGGCTAGCCATATCTCCATCCATGAAATTTCTCTTTGACTAATTAGATTGTCATTTGTTGAACCAAGGAGGTCTTGTTTTGATCTTTCCCTTTGCCTAAGACTATGAATTCTTGTTTTCAAAGTGCCAAATAACTTGAAGTACTGTGTATAGGCGTTCCGACATAGTGATTTGAGTTTTTTTTCTCTCTTAAATGTATTTCCCCAAAGTCTGATAGCCATTTCCTAAATTTAGAGAGTTATATATCTCTATGCATGGCTTGAATGTTTATTTATATGTATTGATTAGCTTATAGTTGCATTTCTAATGATTAATGGTTTTCCCTACCATGTTTATGTCAGCTATTAAACTAGTTATGCTTTGAATCCTTTGTTATTCACAAACTTGATGTCCATCTTACTCCATTTTTCCCAAAGATCCTTTCTACCTCGAATCAAATCGGCCCTTCAACAGCCTTGTATCACCATCTGATAGCTTTCTTGACCTTTTTGACCCCATAGCCCAGTTGATTTGACATCTTTTTACCTATCTTGTATCTTTGATTAGTTTCATCCCTCACAACCTAAAAACCAAAACAAAAAAACCTACTTCATAACTAGCCTAAAATCAGAACACAATAAGCAAACACACAGACATCCCTTACACATATAGAGAGAGCCCTCTCTGAGTCTAGGAAGGCTAGGTATTCGGGCTCCAAAGACTGGTTTGATGTTACACTGTCATTTGGTTTTCTAATCAGCCAAATCATGGGACCCTAACATAGTGGTGATCACGGTGGGACTTTGAGTCAAAACATCCTAGGTATCCCTTAGGAACTCTCGAAATCTCAGTCAAAATTAGAAGAGTAGAATCTAGCTCTTTCAGCATCTTAGCAAAATGATGATTCAGTTGTAGGAAAATCTTCCAAACCTCACAGGCAAATAGTCCATAGAATCATTTATAGTAAACTTTTTTTTGTTTTCACCACTCTAGCAAAGTGATGAAACAGGTTTAGAATGCTTTCATAAACCATAGGATACTCATAAAGAACTCATAAAAACCCCAAAACATTCCCAGATTGGTTTTTCCCTAGTTACTGGTGGTGGACCATAGCTACATCTTTACAAAAACAACCAAGTTCCACCTGGTGACTTCACTAGCCTCTAGTAGGCCTAAAAATTCCATTAAAAACCAAAAAATTCATAAACCATACCTTTCTGCTAACTCATCCTTCCAAAAACTTAAGCTTAGGGTGGAAACTCTGTAATCAATGACAAACTAAGGATAACTTAGAGATTCAGAAAACCTTCACCTGAACATAGGATATAAGCAGAAGCCTTCTTGCCAAGAAAACCATTAGCTTGTCCATACAGCCTAACAAACTGTTGAAATCGAGCGAATCACTCTTCTTTGCAATTTTCCATCTCAAATTTTGCCATAAAACATTTTCCCAAGCATCCTTGATAGTGTTGGTGGTGGACCATAGTTCTTATAGGAAATCCACCTGGCGACTCCACTAGTCCATCCTTTTTGTTTTGACCATCCTTCACATTAGTAAAACCCTAGAAAGGCCATCCATCCGAAACATTCACAAATACCATCCTCTCTAAACTCTAGACCCAAAATCTGGCTTCACAAAGAATCAACACCAAATCTCATCCAGACCCAAATCCCCCTATCATAGTAGATGACCCAGAGAAGATTCTGTGGCAAGCTTCCGAAACTGGCAATTTAGCTACCAATAGGTCCATCCGTAAAACAATATCAGTACCTGAACATCTCACTACCTTACCAGATTCCCCCTTTGACTTAGAACCAGCAAAAACCCTTTTTAGAAGCAAGTCAAAAAGTAAGATAGACTTTGACGATCTTGAACCCCTAGATCTGCCACAGAGTCCTAGTAGAGAAGCCTCACCTACCACACCTCCTCACTCTCATATTCTCCATCACTTTGGCTCCTACCATCCCAGATCTGCTTAAAATTAGATCACTAGTCCAAGTAAATCCACCACACCTATCCAAACCACTACTGTTCAAACCACCTCAGCTCATCCCACAAGCCCTCATTTGGTACATCCTCCATTAGCTCCCGTCATGGTAGCCTAGTACACACCTTTGGTGTTGCCATAGCCTTTAGCTCCCTTACAGACTATCAAGCCAAAATCCCACACTTTACTGGAGATGAGACTACCACAGCTCCACAGCATGTAGATAGGATTAGCGATGCCTTTGAATATATGGAAATAGAAGACGAAACCATCAGAATGAGGATGTTCGCCCAAAGCCTGGGTGGAGAACCCAAAAAAAGGTTTAAGAGCTTAACTCCAAACAGCATCCACAACCTCCCAGAACTCTACCAAGTCTTCATAAACAAGTGGGAAATCCCAAAGAACCCCATTCAAATCCTGTCAGAATATAACATTCTAAAACGGGAAAATGGGGAAAGTGTCCAGGGATACTGCACAAGGTTCAACAGTGTGTATAACGCCCTCCCACCTCACTTCAAATCCCCACTTGGTTCAGCCTTGGCAAATTTCCTTGAAGGTTTTGACTAGACATGACTTATCAGCTAAGAGACCAGGACCCCCTTACCTTAGAGGAAATGCAAAAAGTAGCCATAAGGGCAGAAGCCAACTTAGCAGAAAAAAGAGCTAGGACTAGATCAAAAAGGAAAGTCACCTACCGGGATGAGGTCTCCACTTCAGATCCTCCCTTAGATCCTAGAATAGATGAATTAGTCAGGTCCATGGCCAAAATGTGGGAAAACATAAGTGAGAAGACCCCTCTTAGGGACAACCAACCAAACCCTCCAAACAGAAACCAGAACGAAAATTTTAAGAGGGAACAACCTAAAAACAAACCAAGGGAAAATGACCAACAAATTAGGCGACCATTTAATGAAAATTATGTGGAAGAAGATGATAGGGATACATAACCCATTGATGAAAATCACTTGAACCTCTTAGGGTCTGATAATGAGAGTGAGGTGTCCCTCATAGAAGAAGAACAAGCATTCTTCTCTCCGAATCAGGATGAAACCAACTATGAAGATCCAGAGGATCCTGCCATAGATTTTCAGAATTCCATAATAGAAGCTCACATGCACTATGACTTTAGAAGTAGAAAAAATCAAGACAACTCCAAGAAAGGTAGCTCAGACACTGCTAAAACCCCTGACACCATCCTTAAGAAAGTAGTGAACAACAACAAAATCAGGGTCGAGAAAAATGACCAAAACAAAGATAGAGTTACCCAAACTAGTCCTGACTCAGATGCTCCTAGTACTTCCACAAATATTTCCGAGGTGGCTGTGGCAAACCAAATCCTGAAACAGAGCCATCAAACTCAGAACATAGAGAAAGTCATGGCTGAAAAAGCTGAAACAAACGTGTATAAACTACAACTACCTTTTAGTTTTGAGGGTGAAATCACCAAAATAAAGATTACCATGCCTCTTACCGAGCTCATCACCCAAAAATCTTACAAATCCCAAGTGTTAAAGGTCCTAAATATAGGAAATGATGCCAACACCCTTAATCTAGCTGATGAAACTCCTAAAGTGTTGTTTGGTCTGAAAATAGAAGGGAAATTCCAAGAGGGAACCACTCTTCCCTTTTACATCAGTCTGAATATCCATGACCAAATCCTTCACAATGCCATGCTAGACTCCGACGCCTCGCATAATCTTATGCCAAAGGTTGCAATGGAAAGATTAGGCCTAGAAATCACAAGATTGTACAAAGACTTATATTCATTTTATTCTAGTAGAGTCAAATGTCTAGGCTTGATCAAAGATATTTGTTTTAGTTTGGCCCTAATACCTGCAAAACACCTAATCATGGACATATTGGTAGCAGACATTCTCTCCAAGTACGAAATTCTTCTATCGAGATCTTGGGGAGCCAAGCTCCAAGGGAATATTCAAATTGATATGTCCTATGCCACTATTCCTGTGTTCGACCAAACAAGAATACTCTATCGAGAGTCAGACATGAAATACATGATCAGTAGCCAAGAGAAGCCAAATAACATCCCAATGTATTCCTTGAATTCCGACCTGAACTCTTTTATTCTACACACAGATGAGGACATTGAAGAACAGTCAGAAGAAATTGAAACAAACTTAGACCCACCACATCAGCTGTCCCTAGTTCTCTATGATTAAATAGACACTCAAAAATACCATGATCATGAATAGCTATGTCTTGAGGAAAGTAAGTATGTTCCTTTTGAAATAGGAATAGAGCAAGAAGCACAAACCATTATGTACTATCAAGCGAATTTCTCGAACCTTAGTCAAACATCAGTAGTAACATCAGGAAACTTTTTCAAAATTGAGGCGTTAGAAGACTTACATATCACAAACCTTTTTGGAACTCAGGAGCAAGGAAGCTTAATGTTTTTACCGTACCTAAAGGATTTACCATCACATAACTCTTCCACTACAAGTGAAGCCTTGAATGTAGCCATAAAAGCTCAAAATCTAGAAAAACTACCTCATAAACTTCTTTTGAGCAAACATGATAACTTCAGTCCAAATATACCTGAGTTACTTGAACTGGCTAATATCCTGTCATTTCATCAAAGACTTAGAACTGCTAGAATTTGCAATCTCATGCAGAATACTACCTCATGTAGAGAAAACAATGAGAAACACTATGCCACTACCATCACTCCAAGAAAGAACTTCGACAAAATAAAATACAAAAATATGAACCAATCAGTAATAATCAAAGATAAAATAGCTGGTCACAGGATCTGTTTTGATTTTAGAAACACTAATGCACATCCCTATAACATAAATTTTATCCTTCCTGCCCAAGACCATGATATGTCGATGATAAGTGTTTTTAATCATATTCCTTTGCAAGATTATGTTTCAGGTTATAGCCAAACGATTCCCTTGCAAAGTAGACAGCTCAAAGATTTTTTCCATTATGCTAGAAGTAGTTCCAGTTTCAGACTCAGAATTGCAAAACCACCAGATTTCAAAAATATGCTCCTGAAAGCCATGTTTCCAGTCCTTAATTTCTGCATTTTAACATACCTTGATGATGTCATTATTTATCTCAAAAATGACAAAGAATATATGCATTACTTAAAGAAGATGTACAATAAAGGAAGGAGTAGAAATCAGAGGTATAAAGAGGTACAGTGGGAAGATACGGGTTCATTCAGAGATTCTTGCATGAATCCTTATGTCATGCTGGAAAGAGAAAATTTTCCAAATTTCTCTTTTCAGGAGTTGAGTGGACCAAGAGTGTTAGGAGATCCTTATGAGGATAAGATGATTAAATTTCGCCATTTCTAAGATTTCTGAGTTTAAAACATTTTCAATCATTGTATATACCACTGTTTGAAAAATAGATAAAATAGAAAAGTTAAAAACAATAGAAAAATAGAAAAGAAGGCAGTTTAAAAATAGAAAAAGGCCCCATGCTCAAAAAATAGTCATTCAGAAAGCGTGGAAGTCTAAATGCCACTACTAGTGCTCAATTGTCTTGTTCAGTTGTCTAGCCTAATCATAGCTGAACGTGTTTTAAATTTATTTGCTAATAAGTTAGTGAGTGGAAAATATGGTCAACATTGTGTAAGATTGACTTATCAAAGAGAGTAGATTAGGAAAAGATATTGGTTCCACATGCTCAAAACTGAACCAAAGAGGAAAGCGGGGATGAAAAACAAATTGTGCATCCTAGCCCCGTTTTTCCTAGTTTCCATTTTATGCAAAATAATATTTGTGTGCAACTTGTCTTTCATGCCGCAAGTACATGACAAATCAGATTGTCTAGCCCTGATTTGATCATTTTTAAATTTCGTTTTTTATATTAGAGAATAAAATCCTATCAAACAACTTAACCTTGACAATTTATCTAGCATATGTACAGTAATGAAGGAGTTCATCAGTTTAATCTGAACTCTCGGCAGATGTAAGTGTAGATTTAGATAGGTTCATTTTCCAAAAAGAAAAAATATATATTTTCAAAAGGGTTGCTAGTCCAAATGCACCCAAAGGAAGAAAAAATGTTAGGAAAGATAGTGGGATAAGTAGAAATATCATTGATGCTAATCATGTTATCATTTTTTAGAAGTAGCATCAAGGAAGAGTGAAATTCGCGCTAATGGGTAAGGCACTGGTCTTCATAAGCCAAAGATCTAAAATTATGGACACCTCCTAAAAAGGAGCTGCCCTCCCGAAATGGAGCCATTGTTAGTCATCAATATTTTTCACTTTTTGGTGATGACTAATTGTAACAGTCAGGTTTTCTAGCAGCTGATTTAAAAAATTGTCAAATTTGCCAGCTGGAAAACACCCATACACGTTTTTTCCCTCATACCTTTTTCAATCCACCCATGACCAGATGAACCTCATTATCAAGCCCTATCTAGCTCTATCCATACTAGTTTACCCATCAGCTCCAAAGAAACAATCCAAATCTGTCCAAAGAAGCCTCCCCTAAGTTAGGTAGTGGCGCTTTAGACATTTCCCCCTTGGAAAACTATCCTAAAGCCAAAGAACCTCTATCTGCTACAGACCAGTCATAACAGACCTTCCCATTCTGCAAATAAAGTTGGTTACAACCCTAGGTCACACCACTCATAAACCCTCAAGTCTCAACTATACATGTACCATAGGTCAAACTGATTTTAGGTGTTTTTACAATGTTTCAATGGATCTTTCAAAAAGTAGAAGTACACCAGCATTTTTAGGAGATATTATTTGGTTCCACATGAGAAGATAGCTGCTTTTCAATGTGATTTTGAACCTGGGATGCAGCTACAAGACAAAGAGTTTTTTATTAAGCTCCTGTGATCACAGTCAAAAGCATGAAAGGAGAGTGAAAGGAAAAGTAACACTGTCAAAAGCTGATGATATGTCATGACTGAAAAACCTCCTTCATCTATAAGCAGAGGGCCAGTAGATAAAGTTTGATTTTAAGAACTTGCACAGACTAAAGGACATTTTTTGGAATACAGTGAGACCAAAAGTAAGGGTTTCTGAATAAGAATGATGTTAAAGGTAGAGGCAAAGCAGTAGTGGTTTTTAAAAAACTATTTATAGGAGTTTTCTCTATTCTTGAGTTACCATGTGAAGCTACTGGGTTCATCATCAATGAAGAAATATTATTAAGATGATGGCCAAAAGAGTCAAAAGGTCTTGGTCTCAAAGTGACCTCTGCCATCAAGTATAAAAGAAACCAAGCATTTTTCAAAGTAGGCCTCCTTCATCTATAAGCAGAGGGCCAGCGCAGTAATTGACTTTAGGGTTTTCACTGACTGAGAGAAAAATTGTAAGAACAGTAGGGGACAATTGAAGGCTTATGAACAGAGAAATGATGTCAAAAATAAAAGGAAAGCATGAGTACTACAACTATCAAAGAAGCTGACTTATCTCCTATCAGATTTTTCTTTCAAAGACAGTCTGGAGCCAAAAAAAATGAACAAACCTTGCTAAAGGGTGTAATTTCCTTAAAAGTTACAAAAAATCATCTCCTTGATCAACAGGCTTAACATTTAGTCTTTGTTCCTTTAAACAAAACAGAGTTGAAAAGTGGTTGAGAGATGGGTCAAGACACAGGCCAAAGAATGATAATTGTTGTTCAAAGGGTCCTTTCTTCCCGTTCATAAAAAAATTTCTTTCAAAAACTCATCATAATAGACAAATGCAGTTTGAGTTTATTTTTCCCCAAAAAAAGAAGGCACTGCAAATAGACACATAGGGTCATAAAGGTGCCAGAAGGATTATGGTATGTATTTCAAGGTCAGAGAACACACTCAAAGAAAATAGAGCATGCCACTGTTATGAATGAAGGCCTGTTCTTTATGGAAATGTGTCAAAGGTGATAGTGAATCCCAGGTGCTTACAATTGAGTTTCACCTCAAAATGAAAGAGAAAAACCATTTTGAGAATGCATCTACTGTCATGATGGGGTTTTAAGCCAGGTTTCCCTCTAACAAGAAAATATAAGCAGAAGAAAGACATGTTTTCCCCTTTTATAAGCAAACAGTGAAAGGAGTTGGCCCTTGAATTTTTTTCTTATATAGTGGATAGGTTCATATCTATTAAAGCTGTTAAAATAGCATGCACATCCTTTTGCCAATATTATGTAAAGTTGGGCCCCTTTAGCACATTTAAAATCACTTTGGTTTTCAAATGAACAAAGGAATTTGGTTTAAAAAATAAGCCTTCAAAACTCTCACACGTCAAACTCAAGGGTAGTTGGATTTTTGCATTCAAAAGAGAATAAGGAGACCATTCCAAGCCATTTGACAGTCTCAAAACACAAGGCATCGATCCCCTCTTGCTATTCACTAGATAGGAGAATGATTTTTTGAAAAAATTCATCGATTTTTCGGGCTTCAAGACTGCGCGGCGTGGCTGTAGGGTTGCTCGGCATGTTCAAGCGAAGTTTTTTCAAAGGGTTGCATTGCTGCATAGTGCGCCTGTAGCGGCATGTAGCACGCCTGTAGCGGCATGCAGTGCTCCTGTGGCGGCACGTGGCGCGCTTGTAGGCGCCGGTCATGATTTCCCGTCAGTGACCTGGCAACTCTTCTATTCCGCGGCGCTATCCCGGTTGAACGTGTCGTGCACATTTTACATGATCCAAATGCCTCCAACAAGCTTTGAAGCTGATCATTTCCTCAAGAAAAATGCCACCATCAATATTGAAGGTATTTATGTGCCTCCTTGGTATATTAAAAACTGTTAAGTGGTGGAGAAAGGGTCAAACTCATGGTGTAAATCACAGTGTTGAGTATTTTAAGGAGAGATGTGTTTTATGTTTGAAACTCGAAATTGCTGTGGTTTTTTTTGCCCAAATCCTGACATAGTAAGAATGGTGGGTTCTTATTGATGTTTAAAAACCTAACAAACTTCCCTCAAAACAAGTTTAAAGGTGGAGGTAGTGTTTAAAGGGAGGAAAGATAGGGTTTGAAAAGTGAAACAGTGGGCCTGATTTCAAACAGCAGTGATCCTTCTATAAATGTTTTGTCATTTCAAAGTTTTCCTCGGTGTGGTGAAGAGCAAAGTCAGGGCTTCCTCTTTGACCATAAAACAAACTTTAGTGTGTGAAGATTTCATTGCCATTTGGAGGTGTTTGTCAAAATCTGTGTGACAAAACAGTGAAGACAAGGAGGCTGTTTTGATTGAGAGGAGTATTTTGCCTCTGTCTAAATGCAAGGATGTCTTATTGTCATCAAAAAACCAAGAGCCCTATGACCTTACCCAAACACAGAAATCATTTGACTGTGTGTACCTTTTATTTGACTGTGCACATGTTATTAAAATTATTTGTTGATTGGCATACAAAGGGGAAGAGTAGTGTTTTGAGAGGAGCAGAGACCTATATCAAAGAAAAAATTTCACATAGCATTTGAGGAAAATTTACCTTCATCAAACGGTGATTGATAAAGAAGACAGAGTTTTGTTTGAGAAAACATTCTTGAAAACCTTTTTGAGGCAGTTTGGTTTTTCAGAGAGCATCCAGAACAAGATGCCTCCTAGGAAGGATAGTAGGAGTGGATTGCATAAGAGATTTGAGCCTATTTGCACTAAAGAAGTGAATGCCCACCCATCAGTCTTGTTCAATTTCCATGGGGTTGGGTGCTTATATTTTTTTCAAAGGGTGTAAGAGGTGAAGAGCTTTTCTCCTTTGACACAACTTTGCCCTTTAAGGTTTCGAGACAAGCATTTCCAGCTGGCAGGCCTTGACTTCAAATTTTCTCCAAGGTCCATCTCCAAGGCCACTAAAATCCCCTATATTGGTGAGAAATGGTTTAAACAAATCCATTTCGACTTAGATGATTACAAGCCCTTTCTAAAGCCTGAACACAGAGAGTCATGTCCTTCTATTTTTCCTTTCTCATATATTTTAGCCAGCTACGCGCCCCTCATGAAGATCATCGTGAAATAATTTAGTTGTGAGGGAAGATTCTCCTGAATCTATGCTTATCAAAATCGACTGCTCATGCATTTCACAAGGACTAAGTTGCTAAATATTCCTTTCTTCTTACACAAAAGCATTGAGAAAATGGCCTCCACAGTCCGAAAGAAGCCCCCTTCACAGAAAATAGCCTGTCTCTTCCATCACTCTCTCATCAAAATCATCATTCTTCATCAGCTTGAAAAGAGAGAGGTCTCTTGGGATACTTTCATCACCCATCTGGATTTCTCCACTATCCCTCCAGTTCACACATCCCCTACACCTCCTGCTCATCATCCTTCACCTTCCTCTAGCATACCTATTCCTTAAAACCTCAAGTTTACCACAGAGCAAGCAGAAGAGCCTAAAGAGGGAGAAGAGCACGACCATGATGATGAGGAAGATGATGAAGGGTAGCAACATGATGAATAGCGGATTGATGATGAGGATGAGCAGCCTTATGATGACACACAGAAGTAAGGGGATGAGGAAGAAAGCACTGAACAACAACATCACAGTGATGATGAGCAGCAGCAAGGAGATGAAGAAAAAAGACACAATGAGGGTGAGAAGACCTTTGATGATACACAACAGCCTTATGATGAGGATGAGACAGAGCGGCAAGGGCAGGAAAAGGAGACTGAACAGGGGCAGCATGATAGTGCTAAATAGGAGCAGCATGAAAGTGATGAACAGTGGTAGTCAAGAGATGACATACAGTAGCTACATCATGATGAACAGGGGCAGCCAAAAGAGACTGAACAGGAGAAGCATGATAATGCTGAACAGGGGAAGAATGAAAGTGATGAGCAAGGGGAGCCAAAAGATGATACACAGTAGCCTCCTCAAGAACAACAACCTCTTCAAGAGGAACATAAAACTCAAAAACAAGAGAGGCAAGGTGACAAGGGTAAAGGGGCCATGTGCTCTTCTCTGAAAATGACCAAGCCCCAGACAGAAAAGAAAAGAGTACCTAGAGTTGTCACTCCAAATATGACAAGGGCCCTCCGAAGCAAAGGAAAATTTCCCAAGAGCCCATGATTGATTTTCCTAGGAGGAGGAGCACTAGAATAACCACCGAAAGTAAAGGGAAGGGCAAGGAAGAAGGAAGTCATGAAAAAGAGAGTGCATTCGACATCATCCCAATCCAAAGCGATGATAGTGATAATGAGGCCCGGATTATAGAAAACCACTTGATCCATAGAGAAAGCCAAAATGATGCCTTGAAGGATGATCTTCATAGAACTAGGAATTTCAATCAATTTTTGAAAATCCAAAATAAACAAATGAGTGTCCATATGGCTGCTTATGAGACACGGGTGACCAAATACAAGAAGGAGGCCTCCAAACCCCAAGTGAGGTTGCAAGAACTCATGGGCGAGTTCGATGAAAGTGAAGGCAAATATTAGCCTATGCGAAAGAGGCCAAGAACCATGGGGCTTAGAAAGGCCCTTGAGAAGCAAAAAGAAGAGGAAAATGCCCTTCTTCCAATCTACCCCTCTCACTACATTGTTCGAACAAGAGATAGAGAAAAATAGGGAGGCATGGCTTGAGAGAGTCAATGACCACTTGGATAAGAAATTGGAGAAGGAAAACAGGGATTTAGACCTTCAAAGGAGAATAACGGGGCATTATAAAAAGTTAAAACAGTTTGCCCCATGCAAGTTGAAGGCTGCTCAAGAAAAGCTCAAGGAGGCTAAAGGGAATCGCCCGGCACAGAATGTGAGGAAAGACACCTCAAAAATTCATATTTTGGTCTCTACTTCACAACATGTTGCTGAGAACCCTTGAGGGTCATGCTCACCAATTTTTGGCAAATTTCGACATATTTTTGTTTTTTGTCATTTTTGGGTTTTTGGCCAAAACTCATGGGTTTCGCCATTTCAGTTTGCGGAATCATCAAAGGATGAGAATGGTATCATTGGATGCCATATTTTTCAGGAGAACATACTCAGTGATTTTCAAGACATTTGAAGATCATTTTCTCCCCCAAAATGGCGAAAAATGCTCGCTTTTTCTACACTCTGCCCGGTCTATCAACAAGCCTTATTTTTTTGGTTTGTACACATAGGCCTATTTTTGGAGGAATTCCAGGCATTATCTTGGGAAAATTAAATTTTTTCTAGAAATTAGACACTTATATCTTTCCAACGAGCTATCATGAGCCTCGTTTTGACATCAGGAAGGCTGCCAAAAGTTGTTGGCAAGTCAGGGGACCTTTTGCTGATGTATTTTTTGAGTATTTTTGTAAAAATTGAACCTTTCAAAACTACTTTTTCCTCATGTGTGTTTAGCCATTTTTTCACATGAGAAGTTATGAAAAGTCAATTTATTTCCCTCTTTTAGCATTTTTTTAGATATTTTATGAGATATTTTGTGCCTTGGGCTTTGTAAAGCCTCAAGGACAAAAAAAGATATTTTCGATAGGCCAATGAGATTAAAATTTGAACTAAGAGGTTTTACTCACTTTGGCCTATATATTCCAAAGGATTTCATTGTAAACAAGGCTCAACTTGATGAATAGAAGAAATATATGGTCATATAAGCTTTGGAAGAAATACTTGTCTCATGCTTTTTGATAGTCTCTTGGATGATGAAAGAGGATTGTTGTTGGATTCCATGACTTGGTAGAATGGTATACTGTCTCTCTCTTTGTTTTTGTTTCCTAGTTTTCATTCATAAATCCATGTTTCTTGCTTGCTATAGGACAGTAGAGAAAAAAATTGAGACATGCCCTTAGAGGCACCTCAAATTTCATGTTTCTTCATAGCTTCCATGTTTTCTTCATTCTTATTCACATTAAGGAATTCTTGATTTTTCTTTAATAACTTAAGGATATTGTTGCTTGTTTCATTCATGGTTTTATGCATGCTAAGTATGATTTACGGTATGCCCTACTTACTCATGGCTAGCCATAGCTCCATCCATGAAATTTCTCTTTGACTAATTAGATTGCCATTTGTTGAACCAAGGAGGTCTTGTTATGATCTTTCCCTTTGCCTAAGACTATGCAATCTTGTTTTCAAAGTGCCCAATAACTTGAAGTACTATGTTTAGGCGTTCTGGCATATTGATTTGAGTCGTTTTTCTATCTTAAGTGTATTTCCCCAAAATCTGATAGCCATTTCCCAAAGTTAGAGAGTTATATATCTCTATGCATGGATTGAATGTTTATTTCTATGTCTTGATTAGCTTATAGTTGCATTTATCATGATTAATGGTTTTCCCTACCATGTTTATGTCAGCTATTAAACTAGTTATGCTTGGAATCCTTTGTTATTCACAAACTTGATGTCCATCTTACTCCATTTTTCCCAAAGATCCTTTCTACCTTGAATCAAATCGGCCCTTCAACAACCTTATATCACCATCTGATAGCGTTCTTGACCTTTTCGACCCCATAGACCAGTTGATCTAACATCTTTTTACCTATCTTATATCTTTGATCAGTTTCATCCCTCACAACATAAAAACCAAAACCAAAAAACGTACTTCATAACTAGCCTAAAATTAGAACACAATAAGCAAACACAAAGACATCCCTTACACGTATAGAGAGAGCCCTCTTTGAGTCCAGGAAGGCTAGGTCCTCGGGCTCCAAAGACTGGTTTGATGTTACACTATCATTTGGCTTTCCAATCAGCAAAATCACGGGACCCTAATAGGCATTATCTCTAACAAGAGGAGGAATATTAAGTCAATTACATATGCTCACGAATTTATGTCCTTCATCGAGTAGAGAGCTAATCTTGATACTTGGCCTTTTCTTTCACAGATGGAGATTGAGTCATCAGTGACAGAGGAAAAAGGGGACACTGCTTCAACACGAGAAGCAAGAAAGAAACAAGTCAAATAAGTCAGGGCCACAGGAGAACATGTATGGGTGGACACAGGAGAAGGTTCTCGGCTCCTTAAAAGGCAGAGAAAAAATGATGAGGAAGATGTCGAGGAAGAGCCGCCGCTCAAAAAGTGGCACTGTATGAAGAGTCAAACAAAGGAAAAGTAGGTTTTACAGTGAGATAAGATGGTCCATCTTCATCTGATTTCTTAGAGGTGTCACAAGATGTATCCATTAACAAGGCCGAGGTGGGAGACGAAAAAAAGGGAAAAAACTGATCTATCAGAGAGAAGCTTTGGTCCGAATTATCTGGATATGTAGACAAATATCATACTCGGTTCACTTCAGAGCTTGATATGGATAAGGAGCAGCTGCTGATGGCCATGATAGAAGAAGTTATAGATCCAGAGGCCATGACAACTAGCTATAAAGCTCTGAAGGTTGTAGTGGACATGTCACAAGTTCCCCCAATCCAAAAATGAAATTTGTTTAAGTGTTTCAGTGACATGCTGAAAGACGAGGTTGTGAAGCTCTCTCTCACCCTAAGGAAGCTGCAAACTAAGTATAACCAAGTGGTTGAGAAACTCAGGATAGAGAAGACTAATGCTGGGACACTTTTAAACAATTTTCAGAGTCTCCAAGTAGCTGTGAAGGGAAAAAGGAGTGGTAAAGTTGATCCTCAGGGTCATGTTATTTCAAAGTTGCAAAAAGAGGTCGCAGATTTGAAACATAAAGTAAATATGCTCGGTTTTCAACATGTGCAAATTGCTAAATTAGCTCAAATAGAGAAAGATAAATCTGACCTCGCTGACTCCCTGGCTAAAGAAAAACAGGAGAGAGCTAAGATGGAGAATGGGATGGCTGCCCTCAAGCAAGAGAGAGATGAATTGCAAACAAGATGGGATACGCATGTATGCGCTACTCCCGTTACGAAGGTTTCTCATACCGATCTTGCGTAGTTAACCAAAACATGGGTCGTCCTTCAAGTGGCATAGAGACAGGTTCATACTGCCCAACAGAAGATTCAGAAGCTCGAGGCTCGACTTAAGGAGAATGAAAAATGGTAGCAGCCTTACAAAAAGAAGTGGAAGAGGCGAAACAAGAGAAGCTTCAACAAGAAAAGAGTATCAAGGACCTGACAAACTGAATGAAGGGAAATACTACCCTCTTAGAAGCCAAACACTTGATCTGGACAAACGTTATCACAGAGGTAAGAAAGAATTGGGCCTTTTTTACTTTAATTGAAGAAAAGAGGGAAACAGTTCGTCAGTTTAGAAGAATGATACAAGAAGGACACATCGAGTCTGCAACTAAGGTTGAAAGTGCCAGAAGGTATATTACCTTCCTGAATAATTTGAGCTCATAAGAATTGGCCAGTCGGGGAATTAAAGAAAAGGAAGACATGCGTAATCATGCACTGGGTAGTTTGGAATGGATGGTGACGATTTTGGGATAGTTTGAAAAGGAGTGGATCGAACTGACTAAGGCAGGCCTCCCATCATGTTGGGAGCCCGGAACAGCTTTGTTTCAGCCGTTACAAGTATATGAGCTGAAGATGACATAAGTCATGAATTAGATATATGTCTCATTTCAAAAGACCACTTGGCTTAAGGCCAAAACAATAATCGTCTCACTCGGTAAGGATTTCTCCCTTCTCTATCAAGTTAAGCAGCGGTTTCCTACTCAAACAAACTGCACCGAATTAACATAAGTACATACCATGGTCGATGCTTTCGTTTCAATACCTTGTCCTGCAGCTGACATCTCGTAGAGGTGTAGCGATCATACGAGTGCTCCAGTCATAGCGTCTGCATCTCTGTCACCACCGCCTCTGAAGAAGAAAGACAACTCTTCCATGACTACAGTACTGCCTTCTCGAGCAGCAGCCGCAACTTCATCTTACTGGAAATAATGATAACTCATGACTGGGCCTATGTGGCCTCTTACCTTATTTTTCTTTTCACTCTTTAATTTCGATTGAAATTCATATTTCACTCTTGCATTTTAGTTTCAGTTAGTAAGTTGTTTGTATTTCTATTAGAAATGGCTTTAAGCCCACTTTGTAAGATGATGTGAAGTGTTCTACCCCATCATCAATTTTGATTTTTTATTAAGACTTAGAACAAAATACAGGCATGTGGGAAACATATTTTCCCAAAATATATTTCCGCGCATAGAAATCAGAAGTTATAAAAGCAAAGAGAAAAGACTTATACAGGGTTCTAGATTTTGAGAAAAAATGATCAGCTAAAGCACCTCTATTTGAGTATTTTGTATGAACTTGATAGTTCTTGTTGAAGATCATGTTGGGATTCAGATATAAATATTTTTTCGCAAAGGGGATTCCACATGAAGTGTTTCACAGCTTGTAATCTTTCCTTATTGTTATTGTTTTAAATGAATGTTCATTTCATCTTCATCCATATTTCTTGTATCTCAAATGTTCTGGAATGCGAGTGCTTCATGCTTAGATGTGAATTTATCACAGTTGATACTCATATCTGTTCATTTTTAGTGCTTTAAATATGGCTCAGGCATGATACTCTATCCATTTTCTTTCTCATTTTCGTTGTTCTTCTGATATGAACTATAATGGATTCTTATCTTGGAATAACCCCATTTGTAGTTAATATATCATTTCACATTCTGCCATAGTTTTCACTATCACTGAACTTGATAACTGTGTATTCATTTTATATCTGGCCCTCTTTACAACATTATGATTTATAACTGTCTCACACATTCACTTATTCAGTCTCATATTCATTCTCTTCAGTTTTCTTAGTTTTTGTGTTTATTATTAAGGTCTCGGTCCCACTCTTTTAAAAACTTTCATCAGTTGTTAATTGCAAGGAAGCCTAGTACCGTCAACTACAAATAGTTTAGTCAAATTTCCTTGCATTTTAAGATGTCCTAGGCACTAGTCCTTTTACAACCCAGGGTTGTCTCTAGCCGTTACAACATCTTTTTGGCACCATTGCCGGGGAAATGAAGTTAAAGATTTAAATCCCTGCGATATGACAAAAAAATAGTCACCCTTCAAAATAGGTGAGTAGAAAGGGTTGAGAGTTGTAGATCCGTCACCTTGGCGACTCCACTATAATTCAAATTTTAAATCCATTTTGCAGTCTTGGCTCAAAATAAGCGCCACCTAAGGTCAGATACGTCTCAACTGAGAACTCCTTCAGTATGTGACCCTAAGAAGATATTACATAAAATAAATTGGATAGAAACGTAGACTTCTCATACTGATATACCATGATTCTCCTTGGAATGCTCTCCATCTTCCTCACAGTTGGCTCAAGTTCAAGGCCCTGAGACCACCGCCAGAATCCTTGAATACTCTCTAGGTCATTCCTCCATTGGAAATATTGAATTAAAATATGAGGTTGAGTCTGTAGACACTTCAATATTCTTTCTGCATCCCAATCCTGAAGCTAAAGAGGTGAAAGAAATCACATAGGTTACCACTTCACATATTCCATATGTCCAAGCAACCCCACAAGTCGTCGTTTAGTACATCCCTATTGTTATACACACTCCCCTTCCGCCAGCTCCTGTTATTGATCAGAATCCTTCTCCACCTCCACCACCTGTCATGGATGTTCCTAGTTTCTTGTTGAAAAAATATGCCCCCTGGCATTACCACAAATCTTGAATGACATGCCTCAAGATTACCTGAAGGTCCTACCTCGCTTCAACGGGGAGGATAACACTTCCACCCAAAAACACTTGGAAGTTTTTTGTGCTTTTGCAGAGAACTTCAATGTTGAGCATCTAGATGCTGTGTTGAGGCTTTTTCTTTAGTATTTACATGGTGAGGCTCGTAAACGGTTCAATACCCTGGGAGACCGCTCTATTAATACCTGGGAGGAAATGGAAAATGCCTTCACCGGGAAATGGGGAGAGAAAAAGGATCATGGATATTGTTTTACTGAATTCAACACCCTGAGGAAAATAAATAATGAAGATGTGTCTGAATTCATTAAGATATTTAATAAACTGTATACAAGTCTACCAAAAAAAATGAAGCGTCACCAAATCGTTGTTAAGTTGGTGTTTGTAGCAGTGTTCGAATCAGATTTCGGTTTCTCCTTAAGGGAAAGAAATTTTGCCACCCTAGACGAAGCTCAGACTGATGCTTTAGAAGTGGAATCTAACTTTGCTTGTACAGGAAAATCTAAAGGGAGAATGGACCACGATTCTCAACGAAGAGGTAAAGAAGAAACCTATACCTCAAATCAAGAAAGGGAGGTAGCAGATTATAAGATCATGGAAATGAACAAGATGATCAAGAAACTTTCAAGCAAGCTGGTGAAGCTTGAGCTGGAAGAAAAGAATTCATCCTTTAGACCACCTCAAGCTGCTCCTAACAAAGGATATAACCCTCAGTATAGAAAAACTCCTTTGCAAATATTGCAAAGAGAACGGAAGGAGCAACAAGATCACATATAGCCCCCCTTGTATCTTGAAGGGAAAATGGATGGCTCTGCTGAAGAATTTCCCGATGGGAAAGATGATCAATACCTTGCCTACTCAGAAGGTGAGGAGGTGGAAATCTCTTTGCAAGAAGATGAGGAGGTTGAGCTTCGTTTGCAATAAGAAGGTGAGAAAATAGGTGTTGTTGAAGATCCTGATATTGATGATTACTGCAAAGAATTTGTGGACTTTATGCAAGCACAATTTCACAGAAGGTATGATCTCCGGTCCTCCAGGAAGTGTACCCAAACATAAGAGCTAGAAGAATATTTTCCTCAAAATGAGCCAGTTGTTCAAAAATTTGAAGGCAAAGGTAAGAAACCTATCAATGAACCTGTACATTCTAATATTTCCATCCCCTCTTCTTCTAAGCCTATATCTAATTCCCATGTAAAGGTCAAACATATTCCATTGGAGGAGAAACCTCCAGTCATGCCAAAATAACCCAAGGAAAACCAAATAGAGAATTCCCCTACTGGTTTTTGTCTTCAAAAAGAGCTGGAGAAAGTCAAGATCCCAGTCCCCCTAGCTGAGCTTTTGAAACAGCCTGCCTACCAAGCTCAAGTGTCTCAGTTCATGATTCCTCACGGAGTAACCTCGATCCCAGACAGTCTTAACCTCCAAGATGAAAGGCCCATGGTAGTGTTTGGTCCCCATGTGGAGGATTTGGACTCATGGACCCCTCCTTTCTATGTCTCCCTAGTGATTCATGACTTGTTGTTGCATAACTGCATGTTGGACTCAGGGGCATCCCATAACCTATTACCTCTATCAGCAATGGGACAATTGGGACTACTTATTACTCGTCCATACAAATACCTATACTCTTTTGATTCTAAGAGAGTCAAATGTTTGGGGATGATAAAAGATCTGGTTGTAAATCTGGCTCAAATCCCACCCAAGAGTGTGGTAATGGATATAGTAGTTGTTGATATCCATGCCTGTTTTGGGATGCTGTTATCCAGATCATAGGGGACGAAGATTGGTGGTTCAATAAATTTGGATCTGACCTACGCAACCATTCCGGTATTTGGAGGCCAAGAGAGAACGTTGTAGTAGGAGACAAGGTTTGTAAAGATGGTGACCAAGGCTAATAACTTAGTGAATTCACCAGTATATAGTAAAGACATGGATTTTTCTTGTTTGATGCTTGAAGAAGATGAATATTTCATGCAAGAGCCGACATTCTGCCAATTGAAGGCTGAATAGTCAACAAGTGGGGAAGAAAGGGGTATCTGGACCCTACATTTCGATGGAGTGAATTCTAGAGAAGGGAATGGAGCTGGTGTCCTTTTGATTTCTCCTACTGGGAATTTAGTCCCTTTTTCCTTCAAGTTGGAGTATGAAGCCATGAATAATGTGGTTGAATACGAAGCGCTACTACTAGGATTGCAGACAGCAAAAAACATGAACATCCGAAGTCTGAAAGTCTTTGGGGATTCAGAGCTAATAGTAAGGAAGATCAAGAATCAGTGTCAGGAAAAGCACCCTTGACTAAGGGCATATAAGAATGAAGTGTGGGATCTCATGGAAAATTTCTTCCTGGCATTCAACATTCAATTCATGCTAAGGGACCAAAATAGAATGGCCGATTCTCTTGCTGTTGCAAATAGTAATTTCAGACCCCCTAAGAATCCCCTATTGAGGTATGAAATAGAGGTTCGTTATCATCCCTCTATCCCAGATAATATCAAACACCGGGAGGTGTTTGAAGATGAAGAACAAGTGAAAATATTCATGGAGACTGTTGGAGAGTTCTCGAATTTGACCCTAGATGCAGAAGAAGAAGAGACTGAAGATTCACCCAAGAATAAGTGGCAAGATACTGTGGCTGGCCATAAGGTACTCCATCACAAAGGGAATGTGATCCCTAGAGGATTGGTGCCTTTGGAAAGGCTGTTTGACAAAAATGATATCCTAACCAGTCATAATAAGGTGCTCGAAGAGGAGAAGGTAGATGAGTTAAACCTTGGGACAAAGGTAGAACCCAAAATTTTGAAGATGTCAAAGAAGGTCCCCAAAGAGTAAAAAGACCAATATATGAAATTATTCCAGTCCTACAAGGATGTGTTGGCCTGGTCTTATCAAGACCTGAAAATTTTTGACATTAGCATCATACAACACAAGATCCCATTAAGAGGAGATACTAAGCCGCACAGACAAAAGTTGAGACATATTAACCCTTTACTGCTCCCATCCATAGAAAAGGAGATTAAGAAATTGTTGAAGGCCAAAATCATTATACCATTGAGGTATTCCGAATGGGTGGCCAACTTGGTCCCAGTTCGAAAGAAGAACAAAGAGATAAGACTGTGTGTTGATTTTCGGAACTTAAACATAGCATCCCTTAAAGAAAATTATCTGCTGCCAAAAATGGATCACACATTGTAGAAGGTGGCGGTATCCTCATGCATGTCCATGATGGATGGTTTCTCCCGGTATAATCAAGTGGCAGTTCTTCTAGAAGACCAAAAGAAAATGACATTTACCACTCCATGGGGTACATTCATGTATTCTCAAATGCCATTTGTGTTGATAAACACAGGCGCCACATTTCAGAGAGCCATGGACATCGCCTTTGTAGGTGAGAAGAACAAATTTGTGGTGGTGTACTTGGATGATATCACAGATTTCTCCAAGGATGATACTGAGCACATCGATCACTTGTGCAGAAGCTTTGACAAATGCCGCAGGTATGGGCTATCTCTGAACCCACAAAAATATTTTTTTTCTTTACAAGAAGGGAAATTTTTGGGTCATATTGTAACTAAATCTAGGGTCAAAATTCATCCAAAAAGGGTAGAAATAATAAAAAGCATATCCTTACCCCAAACAAGAAGGAATTTCAAGTGTTTCTTGAAAGCATAAATTTTTTGAGGAGGTTCATACCGAACTACACAGAGATAGTTCAGTATATAATGGAAATGTTGAAGAAAGATAATAATGTGAAGTGGATTTTCGAGTCGAGGGAAGTGTTTAATATAATGAAAAGTGCTTTCGCAGAAGCCCTTGTACTGGCAAGCCCTGAATACGACAAGCCCTTCATGATTTTCTCGTTTAAATCTCCTCACATTGTAGTAGCAGTACTATTACAAAAGAATGCCATTATATATAGACTAATTCCTAATAATGATGTTGTGGTTATGTGCACAAAATTATGTTGTGGTTAGGCTTCATAAAACATGATTAATAGATGGAAATTGTAGCTACTTTGGACAAGGTAACTTTAATTTACTCAAAGGTATCACCTGCTGACAAGGGACTGATATTGCACTTGAAAATATACATGTCGCTACGAGTTATTGAAGTACCTACGAAGCTACATCAAAGATTCAAAACATATACTATTTCATTTCTGTGCGAAGAGACCATAATTGAGGCACTATTGTCAGTAACCATTGATTTTTACAACTGTTTCACTCTGCTAGCAATTACATACAAATTAAAGAAAACAAAAGATAACGATTAGGCAAAATATTATAGAAAAAAATATTAAGTTTGTTAACATATAGTTAGCCGCAGTTTCATAGTGTTTTCCTCATTAACTGGCTTGCAGCGATAGGTAGACATTTCTATGCCTCAAATCTTAATTTCCAAAAGATCAGTTTGCTTGCCTTAAGGCAACTATGACTTGCACTATATAGAAATAAATTTATTTCAATAAAAAAGGCATTTGAAACATCATTTCCCTTATAAATTCATGATCATGCTCTGGGGGAAACTGACCTGCATATTTCACAATAAGAAGCAATAAAATTCTATCCCTCAGAAATGCTTAGCCGTCTTTAAGTAACAGAAAGCTCGATTTCAACACCACTAGCATCAATTAACCTGCAATTTACAGAAGGTTCTTCTATCCCTAAGTGACAACTATTGAACATTACAAGAACCTCTACAATCTACTTTCCCACTCAATTTAAACCAAAATCTCGCGGAAAAACTGATACCCTGACTCAAGCCTTCCAAGGGATCTGATTATCATTCACAGGGGAGCCTTGCCTTAGTCTCTTGAATCTCGGGAGCAACTCTCTGTTGCAATAATTTGGATCTTCATTGTATTGATCTAGGAAAACTTCAGTTCCTAGGCTCGATCCTTGCCATTGGAAGTCCCAGGATTTAGGGATCGATTCTGACATGATCTTCGTTAGAAGTAGCAAGGTTTTCATATTCTCCTTTATCATCCTAAAATCCAAGGACAGGCGCTACTATTCGAAATCAAGGCTGAGGGAAAACCCTCCTTCATCATCCTAAAATCCAAAGGCGGGCGCTACTATTCAAAATCAAGGCCAAGGGAGAATTTAGGAGCTTCCAAACATCCATTAGTGTGATGAATTTGAAAAAAATGTAAAGCAAAAATTCAACCCTTCAAAATTAGTTTGAATTTAACGAGATTGGCACGAAATACTCAAGCTCATTCTTACTAGAAATTCACTTTGAGGTTCTCCATTGGCTAGGATGAATATTTGGGCAAGTCACATATCTTATTTTTTAACATTGGGAAACCTATGCTTTTTAAAAAATATATAATTTCACCTTTTAATATTTGTTATTTTTTGTACATGTGATTTATTAACTTGTAATCTTGACTTGTAAATAAGGTGGTTTGTGTGTATTTTAGTTATCATCAAGTTTTTTAGTTTAAATATTCTAATATGGTTGATGTGGGAGTTAAGTATAGGAGTTATACTATCTATGTATGCATTCAAAAATATATTTTGAACAACAAAAAAATCACAATGTTATTGAAAATGATACTAAAAATTATAATTCCAATTAGAAAGCTATTCTATACATTTATTTTTAGAATTTTTATTATATCTTTAGTGGTGAGATTTATTTAGATTTATTTATATTTTTAGGTTTTAAAATATATTTATTTTTGGGAAACAATTTGAATTCAATTTACCTGAAGAAAAATGTTATCTAGTAAATATTTATTTTATCTCTTTTAGAATGATTACATTTTCATTACAATAATTTTTTATTTTAAAATATATTTATAAAATTTAATATTTTTAATATTAATAATAAGAAAATATTAGAAGAATATTTACAAATATTTATTATTTGTTAATATTGTTTTATTTCTTAACTTAATGTAGCATATTCAAAATACTTTTTGCATATATTTTTTTATGTTGTTGGCAAGTTGAGAATTCTTTTGGTTGAATATTGTGTTTAAAAAAGTGTTAATGGGCTTTTTTTAATTTGTAAAAACAAAAATTATGCACGTTAGTGTGTGAATATTTTAATCTGTTTATATAATTTAAGTAGATTGGTTAAGAGTATGTTTTTTAGGAATTTAATAGTTACTCATACACCACTTTTGTTATCATATTCAAGAAGATCTTATACACCAATTTTATCTCCAACTTAACGTGATTGTGATCTTAAAATTAGATTATTATTATTATTATAAGAAACCACCAAAATCATACACCAATTATTAATCACTATTATTATTATTATTATTATTATTAAGCATTGTAATAAGTTAGAGTATTTCCTTCTCAAACAAACTAGACATTGTAAATCGATCTCCTAACATGTCAAATACTACCAATCTCATTTTATTAAATAAACAACATTTAAGCTAAAGACCTAAATAGTTTATCCATATAAATTTGCATTTTTTTTGCATCTCTTTAAAACTGTATGTATCCAAATACCTTATTATTGTGATACAGATAAATGAACAAACTATTATATATATTATCTCCACTTAATTCTAAATAATCAAATTTGATTTGAACACAAAAATATTCATGCAAAAATAGAAAATCTCTCAACAACAACCAACAAGACTTTAGAGTACTATAATTATGAGCGTACACGTTGTTTTTTGGCCTGTTATTCAAGGGCAAAAGAATGAAAGTATTATATATAGAATACTTTGTATGAGTCAATAGGGCAACAGACCATAACTTTCTCCATAGGTACAAAATATCCGCCTCGTCGCACATCCCCAAGCAACTCAATTGCCTGTTGTTATTATGAACCTTGCAATGCCGCACATCGGTGTAGTTTCATTACATGTTTTTGTAGTTTAGTTTTATTTAAATCAGTTTCTCATTTTGTAGTTTGCTCATAGTTCTCTTTCAATTATGACTTTTTTTTTTTGACAATGAGATGCCTTTGTAATTTAGTTTTATTTAAATTAGCTTACGATGCGAGTTTCTTTTCAATTTAATTGAACACCGGGTAATTTTATTTGTATAAGAATGTTATGCTTTGTAATTTAATTTTATTTAAATTAGTTTTTTTTCTCTTAATTTAATTGAATATTGCTTGATTTTAATTCCATATAAATATTGTAGTTTGGTAGGAATATTCTTGGGCACTTGTATCACTCAAAACCAGTTTCTTTATTTATATATATAATTATTATACTTTAAAGTTCAAATGTACTTTGGTTTTTAAATTGGATATTAATATATTTATTTTATTTTAAATAATTTTTGTTATATTTAATTTTTATTTATTTTTTAAATGATTTTAAATTTTATATAATTAATTTGTTATTTACATTATATTTTATTAATGATATAATGTATTAGGATATATTTGTTTAATTAAAATAATATGATATATAATGAAAAATTATTTATATTTATATAGTACAAAGTATTTAAATTTTTGTTATAAATTTAAATTGGAATGTAAATGTTTCTTTAAGATTGATTTTGAACAATTTTTTTATTAAATGTTTAAGCTGGAATGGGCTAGGATATGCTAATGTGGACTAGGCTACAGACGAAAAGAGTAGACTAGCTTAAGCATGGATGGAATAGGCAAAGCTAGGTTAGGATGGTTTAGCCTAGACAAAAGGTAGGGTAGAGTAGGTTAGGCTAGGCTAGAGTATGATAGGGTAGGAAATAATAGGATATGTTAGGCAAAATAATGCTAGTGAAGGTTAGGCTAAAGTAGGATAAGCTAGGCTAGAGAATGATAGGCTAGGATAGAGTAGGAAAGGCTAGTATATAGTAGGTTTGGTTAGGGAAAAGTAGGCTAGATTATGATACAATAGGATAGGCTAGGACATAGAAGGATTACCTAGGTTATGATAGACTTGGCTATCCTAGGATAGAGTAGCGTAGGCTCGGCTAGACTAGAATAGGCTAGGATGGAGTAGTCTAGGATACATTAGGCTAGAGTAAAGTAGGTTCAGCTAGGCTACACTATTGTAGGCTAACATATAGTATTCTAGGCTAGAGTATGCTAGGCTAGCTTAGGCGAGCCTAAGTTAAACCATGCTAAGTTATGCTAGGTAGAGTAGGCTACGATAGGAAAAAGTAAGGAAGGCTAAGCTACACTAGTTGAGGCTAAAATAAGCTAGAGTAGATTGGGTTAGCCTATGATAGGCTAGAGTAGGCTAGAGTACGTTAGGTTGGAGTAGGTTAGGGTAGGATAGGCTACGATATAGTAAGCTCAGAAAGGTTAGAGTAGGATATAGTAGTCTAGGGTAGGCTAGAGTAGAATACACTAGAGTAGGCTAGGCTAAGCTAGGCTATAACACACTAGGCTATGCAAGAGTAGGCTAAGATCGGCTAGGATAAGATAAGCTAGAGTAGACTAGGCAAGGCTAGGCTAGCCTAGAGTAATATAGGCTAGGCTAGGCTAGGCTAAGCTAAATTATGCTATGATATGCTAAGCTATGCTAGGCTAGAGTAGGCTAAGCTAAGCTAGGTAGGGAAAGAGTAAGTTATGTTAGGATAGAATAGGTTAGGCCATGCTAGGCTACCTTAGAGAATTTTATGCTAGGCAAAGGTAGGCTAGGCTTGGATAGAGTATGCTAGGCTAGGATATAGTAGGATAAGCTACAATAAGGTAGGTGACAGTCGACTAAGCTAGGATAGATTAGGATATAGTAGAGAAGGATAGCCTAGAGTAAACTATGCTAGAGTAGGCTAGGCCACGCTAGGCTAGAATAGAGTAAGTTAGACTAGGCTAGGATAAGCTAGGGTAGGTTAGCGAAAACTAGGCTATGCTAGGCTAGAGTACACTAGGTTAGGCAAGAGTAAGTTAAAGTTGGCTAGGCTAGAAGAGGATAGAGTAGGCTAGGCTAGGCTAGGCTAGGTTAGGCAAGAATAGGCTACAATAGCCTAAGCTAGGAGACGATAGAGTAGGCTAGACTAGGCTAGGCTAGGCTAGGCTACAATATGCTACGATATAATAGGCTATTCTAGGCAAGAGTAGGCAAGGCGAGGCTAGCGTAAGCTATAATAGGCTAGGCTAGAATATGATAGGATAGTGTAGACTAGGCTAGAGTAGGCTAGACTAGTTTAGGCTAAGTTAGAATAGGGTATGCTAGACCAGTGTAGGTTACTATAGGATACATTAGAGTACACTAGGCTAGGAAAGAGTAGGCTACAATTGGCAAGGATAGAAGAGGTTAAAGTAGGCTAGGCTAGGTAAGTCAAGAGTAGGCTAGAGTAGGCTAGGCTAGTAGAGGATAGAGTATGCTAGGCTAGTGTAGGCTAGCATAGCATTAAAAAGACTAGGATATAATAGGCTTCTATAGGAAAGTGTAGGCTAGGCTAGGTTAGAGTAAGCTATACTAGGCTAGGCTAGAATATGAAAAACTACTCTAGACTAGGCTATGCTAAGCTTGTCCAGAGTAGGATAGGCTAGGCTAGGTAAGGCTAGGTTAGACTAGGGAATTCTAGAATAGGGTATGCTAGAGTAGGATATGTTAGAGTAGGCTACGTTAGAGAAGAATAGGTTAAGATAGGGTAGAGAAGGCTAGGATATGCAAGAGTAGGCTAAGCTAGGCTAAGATAAGCTAGGCTAGTGTAGACTAGGCAAGGCTAGGCTAGGCTAGCCTAGTAAAGAGACGGCTAGGTGAGGCTAGAGCACTAGGCTATCCTAAAGTAGGCTATGCTAGGCTAGGATGAGCTAGAGAAGGTTATGCTAGGCTAGAGTATGCTGGGAAAGAGTAAGCTATGCTAGGATAAAGTAAGTTAGGCTAGAGAATGTCTGAGTATGCTAGGCTAGGTTATCTCAGAGAAGGCTATGCTAGGCAAAGGTAGGCTAGGCTAGCTTAGAGTATGATAGGTTACGTTATACTAGCATAAGATACGATAAGGTATGCGAGCGTAGGCTAGGT
The DNA here is from genome assembly GCA_034641835.2 of Pinus albicaulis. Lineage (NCBI taxonomy): Eukaryota > Viridiplantae > Streptophyta > Pinopsida > Pinales > Pinaceae > Pinus > Pinus albicaulis. Next base: position 121,100,291 of record CM076573.1, read on the forward strand.
TTGGCTAGAGTAGGATACAATATAGTAGGCTAGGCTACGGTAGACTATGCTAAAGTAGGCTAGGTGAGCCTAGGATAGGGTAGAGTAGGCTAGGCTAGGCTAAAGTAGGCTAGGCTAAGCTAGAGAAGACTAATATAGGATAGGTTAGTGTACAGTAGGCTAGGGAAGAGTAGGCTTGAGTAGGCTAGGCTAGAAGAGGATAGAGTAGGCTATCATAGGATAGGATAGGTTAGGCAAGTGTAGGCTAGAGTAGGCTAGGCAAGGAGAGGGTAGAGTAGGCTAGGGTAGGGTAGGGTAGGATAGAATAGCCTAAGATGGAATAGGCTAGTTTAGGCAGGAGTAGGCTAGGTTACGCTAGAGTGAGCTATAGTAGGTTAGGCTAAAGTATGATAGCTACTATAGAGTGGGATACATTAATTTAGGTTATGCTAGGTTAGGGTAGGTTAGACTAGGGTATTCTAGGCTAGTGTAGGTTATCATAGGCTAGGTTAGAATTCTAGGGTAGGGTAAAGTAGGCTAGGCTAGAGTAGTCTAGTGTAGTTTGTGCTAATATAGGTTGGTTTAGGCTAAAGTAGGCGAGGCTAGACTAGAGTAAGCTAGGCTACACTAGGCTAGAGTAGGCTACGCTAGGACAAGGTAAGCCAGAGAAAGCCAGGCAAGGGTAGGCTAGGTTAGGATAACGTACGTTATGCTAGACTCAGTAAAGCTAGGCTAACCTGGAGTAGGCTAGAATAGGCTAGGCTAGAGTAGGAAATGATAGGCTATGTTAGGTTAGTTTAGGCTCAACTAATCTAGAGCATGATAGGCTAGGAAAGGATAGTGTAACTTGCACTAGGCTTGAGTAGGCTAGGCTAGGATAAACGAAGTTAGGTTAGGCTAGGCTAGGGAAGGATAGAATAACTTGTGCTAGGCTTGAGTAAGCTAGGCTAGGATAAAAAAAGTTAGGTTAGGTTAGGTTAGGTAGGGATAGAGTAACTTGGGCTAGGCTTGAGTAGGCTAGGCTAGGTTAAAGAAAGTTAGGTTACAATAGGCTAGCGTAAGTTGTGGTAGAGTATTATAGGCTAGGCTTGACTAATCTAGGGTATGGTAGGCAAGTGTGGGGTAGGTTAAGCTAAATTAGGTTGTGTTGGAGTAGGAAAGGCTAGAGTAGACTAGGTTAGATAAGTTATCCTTGGTTAGCCTAGGATAGGCTCTAGCATTCTAGTATATGGGAGAGTGACCTAGGCTATATTGGGATGGGCTAGGCTAGAGTAGGAGAGGCTAAAGTGGAATAGAGTAGGCTAGGTTAGGCTAAAATAGGATAGAGTAGGTCTAGACTAGGCTAGGGTAAAATTGGATACAATATGATATTGTATGCTATTCTAGAAGGCTAGAAAAGAGTAGTCTAGGCTGGAGTGGGCTAGGCTAGAGTGGGATAGGGTAGGCAAGAGTATGCTAGGCTAGAACGCTAGAAAAGAGTAGTTTAGGCTATAGTAGGCTAGGTCAGGTTAGGCTTGTTTAGGACAGAGTAGGGAAGGTTAGGCTATAGTAGGCCAGAGCAGGATAGAATAGTATATGACAGCCTAGAGTAGGCTAGAGTAGTATAGGATAGGCTAGAGTAGGCTAGCCCAGGTTAGTGTAGGTTAGTCTAGGTTACGCTAGAGTAGGACATGCTAGGATAGATTTGGCTAGGTTATGTTAGGCGAGAGTAGGTTAGGCCTAGCTAGGCTATAGTTGGTTAGGCTTGGTTAGGCAAAGCAAGAGTAGGATAGGTTATTCTAGGCTAGCCACGCTAATGGTAGGTTATGCTAGAGTTGGTTAGGCTAGGCTATCCTGGAGTAGGCTAGGATATGCTATATTACGATAGGATGGAGTGGTATAGGAAAGAGTATAAAAGGCTAGGCTAGGCAAGGATAGAGTAGCCTAGGTTAGGCTTGAATAGGCTAGGTGAGGCTACAGAATGTTAGGCTAGGGTAGGATATAGTAGGTTAGGCTACAGTAAGTTGTGCTAGAGTACACTAGGCTAGATTAGATGAATCTAGGCTACGCTAGGCAAGAGTGGGGTTTCCCAGGATAAATTAGGCTATAATAGAGTAGGAGAGGCTGAAGTAGACAAGTAGGTTACCTTAGGTTAATCTAGGCTAGGCTAAAGCAAGCTTGACTATGCTAGAGTAGGTTAGGCGATGCTTCACTATAGTACACTAGAAGAAAGTGTATGATAAGAAGGCTATGCTAGAGTACACTGGGATAGAATAGGTTATGCTAGGTTAAGCTAGGCTAGGCTATAGTAGGCTAATCTAGGAAAGAGTAGGCTAGACTGGTTTAGGTTAGGCCATAGTGGGATACATTAGGCAAGAGTATTATAAGCTACAGTAGGCTATATTAGGTTAATGTAGCCTAAAGTAGGTTAGGCTACAGTAGGGTATAGTAGGCAAGGCTATCATAGAGTGGGTTAGGCTATGCTAGGGAAGGGTAGAGTAGGCATTTCCAAGCTAGGGTAGGCTAGGCTAGGTTGGACTAGGATTGGATAGGTTAGGTTAGGCAGGGTTAGGCCAAAGTAGGCTAAATTAGGATAGTCTAGGCTAGAGTAGCCTAGCATATCATAAGAAAGCCTAGGTTAGTGTAGGCTAGGTTATGCCAGCAGGGGCACCGGGCCATAAATTTCTCCGCAAGTACAAACAACAATCGACCATGTCCCACATCCCCAATCAATGTGTTTAAGTTTCGTTTCATTACATGTTTTTGTAGTTTAGTTTTATTTTAATTCAGTTTCTTTGTTCTTTTCTGATAGGTCTCTTCCAATAATTTTTTTTCTTTTTAATTTTAATATCATGTGAATGGGATGCTTGGTAATTTGACTACTTTTCCAATTTAATTAAATACAGGATAAATTTAATTTTATGACTCTGTAATTTAGTTTTTTTTTTTTTTTGTTAATTCAATTGAATATAATGTTGATTAATTTTAAATTATTATTTTTTCACTCTTAATCAAATTGAATAGACTAGAATATTGGTTAGTTTTAATTTATTTGGTATTTAAACCATCCTAGATCCATCTTAACTCCGGATCTATCAAGCGCCGAGAGGGATCAAATCTCTCGAGGTGAAAACCTCTTTTTTGAGTGCAAAACTTGAGGAAAGGTTTTCACCTCGGGAGATTTGATCCCTCTCGGCGTTTGATAGATCCAGAGTTAAGATGGATCTAGGTTGGTTTTAGTCGTGTGTGACCAAGGAAAATCTATCGATAATATGAGGAACATATGCTTAATTTTATCAATAATATGTAAATACATCTAATATTAACATAACCATTTTAAATATGTTAAATATGTATGAGATTCATTGAGTCATTTTAATTTTAAATTTGATTAGTTACCTCAGTTTGTTGAGATGATAAATATTGTATGATAACTTTAATGATGAAATAAAATTTTGAATGCAAAGTGACAATGTAATAATATTGAATGATAGAAACTGTGAATAATAAGAATGTAGTCAATTACAAAATCTTCATTGTGATCGATTTCAAACTATTTTCTTCTACTATCCTTATTTTCACCCATGTTAGTTTTGTCATATTTTCATATTGATTATTTGAAAAGGACAGTTGGAATCGTAAACCATTTAAATATTTAGCTCGAGCTATTGTAGTAAACATCACACCTTGTCTCTCTTACTCTCCAATATTAATAGGTTGAATTACTATAACACAAAAATCAATGTACATTGTCAATAATTTTTTGTGCTTACACTGAAATCATTGCACACACACTATTAATCCAATGACTTTAAAATTAATGTACCATCATACATCAAATTAGAAATCAACATATACATTGAAATCAATGCAACTAATGCAAGAAATCAAATAATAATAGAAAACAACATCTACACTAAAATCAATGCATATAATGCAAGTAATGAAATATGATTAGAAACCAACATCTACACTAAAATAAATGAGTCTAGTGCAAGTAGGAAAATAGGATTTAAATCCAACCTCTACACTGAAATAAATGCATCTAGTGCATGCAATCAAATAGGATTAGAAATCACCATATACACTGAAATCAAGGCATTTAGTGAAAGAAATCAAATAGGATTAGAAATCACCATCTACATTGAAATCAATCCATTCAGTGCGAGCAATCAAATAGGATTAAAAATAATCTACATTGAAATCAATTCATCTAGTGAAAGAAATCAAATATAACCAAAAATCAAAATCTACATTAAAATTAATGCATCTAGTGAAATCAATCAAATAGGATTAGAAATCATCATCTACACTGAAATTAATGCATTTAGTGCAAGCGATCAAATAGGATTAGAAATCATCTACATTAAAATCAATCCATCTAGTGTAAGTAATCAAATATCATTAGAAATCAACATCTACACCAAAATCAATTCATCTAGTGCAACAAATCAAATAGGATTGGAAATCACCATCTACACTGAAATCAATGCATCTACTGCAAGAAACATTCTTCCCTATCTCCCCCATGTATACCTATATGTCCATCCATATCTCCTTCTTTTTCTCTTTATCTCACCCCACGATACACACACTCTCTCTCGTGCATATCTATCAATTTACTTGTCCCTCACTCCTTCTCTCCATCTATCTTCTTTTCTCTTCACCTTACATCTATATCTATATCTCACTCTATCTCTCTATATCAACTCCAAAACATAAACTGTCTTTCTCCAATCTATCTATTTATATATCACTCCCTCCTCCTCCTCCTCTCTCTCTCTCTCTTGCTTCTATCTCTCTTCCTTCCTGCTACGCTTTCTCCCTCTCTCTCCATATTCTTTATCACTCCCTCTCTCTCTCTCTCTCTCTCTCTCTCTCTCTCTCTCTCTCTCTCTCTCTCCACCTTTCACCCTCTATGTCTTTATTCTTACCTCCCCCTCTCTCCCTCTCAATATTCATATCTCTTTCCCTACCACTCTTCACCCTCTCTCTTCCTTTCTCTCCGCCCCCCTCTCTCTCTCTATCTTCACCTTCCAACTTTGTTACCATATGCCTCTCTCTCTCTCCTTCTCTCCCCCCTTCTCTCCATATCTCCTTATTTTTCGCTTTATCTCACCCCAAAACATACACACTCCCTCTTCATCTCTCCCTTGTCACTCCCCCTCTCTCTCCACTAATCACTCTCTATGTATTTATTCTTCCCTCCTTCTCTCCTCATCCAACTCCATCTCTCAATCCCTCCCTCTCTCCCACTCCAAATACATATTTCTATCCATCCCTCTCTCCTCCCCTCTCTCCTCCTCTCTTTCAAGTCCCCTCTCCTTTCCTTCCTCTCTCTCCCTTTCTCTCCTACCTCCCTTTCTCTTCCCCCATCTCTCTTTCTCTCCATATCTCAATCCCTCCCTCTCTCCCCCTCCAAATCCATATTTCTATCCCTGCCTCTCTCCACCCCTCTCTCCTCCTCTCTTTCCAGTCCCCTCTATTTTCCTTCCTCTCTCTCCCTTTATCTCCTACCTCCCTTTATCTTCCTCCATCTCTACCTCTCTATCTCTCTCTCTCTGACAATCCTCTCTTCCCCCATCACTCTCTTCCTCTCTCTCATCATTCCTCTCTCGCCTCCTCCTATTTGACCCCCCAACTATCTTTCTTTCTCTCTCTCTCTCTATCCTCCAATCCTCTCTCTTCCCCCATCACTTTATCTCACTCTCCAACTATCTTACTATTTCTATCCCTTTATCTTTCTCTCCCCCCTTGTATCCATTATGCCTCCTTTCTCCTTCTCTCCCCCCTTGTCTCCATCACTCCTATGTATCTTTATCCCACCCATAAGCATACACACTCTCTCTCGATCTCTCCCTTGTCGCTCCCTCTCTATGTATTTCTTCTTCCTTTCCTCGCTCTGCCTCCAGCTCCATCTCTCTATCCCTCCTTCTCTCCTCCTCCTCTCATCCTTTCTATCTCTCCCTTTCTCTCCTACCTCCCTCTCCCTTCCCCCTTATTTCTCTCTCTCTCACTCTTTACCCTCCAATCCTCTCTCCTTCTCCCTCCCTCTCTCCTTATCTCTCTCCCACCTCCATATTTATGTCTCCCTCTCCCTCTCTTACCCTTCTCTAACTTTCTCACTCTTCTCACTCTCTCTCTCTTCATTCCTTTTCTCCCTTCTCGTTCAATTTATCTCCATATCCCTCTTGTCACTCCCCCTATTTCTCCACCTCTACCATATATCATGATATATTAATATATATTACAATATAATAGATTTAATATTGTATTAATCTAAACATATTAAATTTAATAATATTAATATTTTAATATTAATGTTCGGGTTAATAATGTTTTTTTTGGTATGGTATTAATAATAATTTGGTCCATGGTATTTGACCCTTATACTTAATATATAATTAGATCATGATTTCTAATCGTATTTGATATATTTTTATTTATTTACTTTACCTCTTTATACCTATTTTATATTTACTTATTTGCCATACCTATTTTATAAATATATTATTTGGCCCATGGTATTTGCACATGGTATTATTAATAATTTGTCCCATGGTATTTGGCCCATGCTATAAATAATAATTTGTCCCATAGGCTTCACCTAAATAAAACTTGTTTTTGAGTTTTTGTAAATATATAGTGGTTTATTGAGTAAATATAAAAATAGGTTTTATTTATTTACCATACCTCTAGTTTATTTATATTTATATTTATTTAGCATACCTCCTGAGTAATATAAAAAGAGGTTTTATTTATTTACCATACCTATGGTTTATTTATATTTTTACCTATTTACCATATATTATCTATTTATCATATCTCTTTTTTGAGTGTTAGTAAACTCTTCATATTTTAAGTTTATATCATTTAAATTTATTTTTAATAAATTTTTAATTGTTCATTTATATGTTTATGTAAGTTATTGTTCAAGCCGACATTTTTTTTTGGCTTCCGACATACTTACACATCGGGGTCATACTGGACTGTAGAATGCGCCTCTCGACGCAATAACTTTAATTTCTTTCGTATGAATAATTTTGGGCACTTGTCTTATTCAAAATAAGTTTTTGTTTTATTTTATTTTATTTCTATATTGTAATGTTTAAATATATTTTGATATTTTAAGTATGAGGGGTTTCCGTGGTACATTATATTAAATATCATTTTTGGGATTCAACTTTGTTAAGAGAGTCATTCATCTATGACCATTTCCATGAGAGGTAGTTGTTCGTCACATGATGCAATGAGCGCTTTGGGCTAAGTGGACTATTCAAAAATCATGAGAAATTAGTCTTGAATTCCAAAAATGATCTCTAATATACTTTGATATTTAAATTGGATATTAATACACTTAATTTATTTTAAATAATTTTTGTTATATTAATTTTTTTATTAATAGTATTTAATATAATTCATTTTTTAAAGTATTGTAAATTTTAGACATTTAATATGTTATTTACATTATATTTTATTTGTGGTACAATTTATTAGGGTATAATTGTTTAATTAAAACTATATATATATATATATATATATATATTTTTTTTCATTATAATATATTATATAATGAAATGAAAAAAATGTTTAAATTTATATTTTATAAAGTAACAATGTCTTTATATTTAAATTTTTACTATAAAATTAAATTGAAATGTAAATGTTTCTTTAAGATTGATTTTGAATATTTTTTTTCTTTGTTATATATATATATATATAGATATATATATATTGTTAGAATAGACTAGGTTAACTTATAGTGGGCTATGATATGGTAATGTGGATTAGGTTGCACAAGGATAGTTTATACTAGCTTAAGCATGGATAGAATAGGCTAATTTAGGTTAGGTTGGGCTAGGCTAGATTAGAGTAAAGTAGGCTACAATAGGCTAAGCTAGGCTAGAGTATGATAGGCTAGGAAAGAATAGGCAAGGCTAGGCAAGATTAGGGTAGAGTAGGTTAGGCTAAAGTAGATTAGGCTAGGCTAAGCTAGTTTAGACTATGATAGGCTAGGTTAACCTAGGATAGAGTATGATAGGCTAGGCTAGAGTAGGACAAGCTAGGATACGATAGGTTATGCTAGAGAAAGGTAGGATATGTTAGGATAGAGTAAGCTAGGCTAGCATTGAAGGCTACGCTAGGTTAGGATATATTTCGATGGGCTAGGATAGAGTATGTTAGGCTAGGCTAGACTAGAGTAGGCTATCATAGAGTAGTCTAGGCTACAATGCACTAGAGTAAAGTAGGCTCATCTAGGCTAGACTAGTGTATGATAGTATATAGTATTCTAGGCTAGAGTAGACTAGTTAGGCCAGACAACCTAATTTAGAATAGGCTAGGCAAGGCTAGAGTAGACTAAGCTAGGCTCGGATAGAGTACACTAGGCTAGGAAAGAGTAGGCTAGAGTAGGCTAGGCTAGGCTTGGATATAATAGGCTAGGATAGACTAGGCTACTTTAGGAAGGTTAGGGTCGGTAAAGCTAGAGTAAGCTATAGTAGGGTAGGCTAGTGTATGAAAGCTAGTGAAGAATAGGCTACGCTAAGATAGGCTAGGCTAGGTTAGGCTAGGTTACACTAGGGTATTCTAGGCTATTTTCGGTTATCATTGGATATGATGCCCAGGCTACCACACTCAACCCACATTTTTCAATCTCTATGCATATAAAAATAATGCACTCTAAGGTTATGAACCAAATAATTTTAAATCTGGACAACTTATAACACACAGAAGCTTTCCTTGACTTATGGCTTAAACCCATTTGGTTCCCGTCAACCTTCATATAGGGGGTAACTTTACCTTTTCAAAACCTATGATTCAACCAAAGGATAGACTTTCAACGCATATAATATGCTCTTTCAATTAAATCCAAACAAACCTCATACTTAAGGTTTTTCATTTGATTTATTCACGGAGCGAACCATTTTTCCAATGGTATCGTCGCAACTATTAGGTTTAAACACCCACATAACTATTATGGCCCACAACTTATATATATACCTCTTACCTCTCGCTTATAACTATAACATGCCCACATATAAATTCAATTATACAAGGTTCGGCTTTAAACCTTGGGTAACTACCCAAACGTCAACATATAATGTTATTCGGGCCCACAACATTATTAACATGATTCAAAACCCAACCTTACCTAACCTTCACACATCTCCACGATGCGAATGCCGTTGGATTCCAATTGCCGATGATTGAACAAATATCACAATTCTTTTATCACAGAACTTTAATGCTCACAAAAGTGTGAAACTCGTGGTTTTTCAAAACCACCTTTGCCACGCGTCAAGCCCTGAATGCTATCGCACTTTTTTTTCCAATACAGCTTACCATTTTTAAAAAGTGCAAGACCGCTAGTTTTCTGTCTCAAACCTGCTTTCACTATTCCATGCTCAGGTTCTGTCCATTAACTCGAGGTTCCGCTTTCCCTTAACTGTGCTTATAACCATCGTTTCTTTTCATCAGGAGGTTTTCTTCTGAGTATTCAAAAAATATGAATCCGTTCAAACTGCCATAACTTCCACAGTCCATCGCAATGAGATCTCTTCACTCCGCTCTTCAAATCGGATTCATCGTGGTTCATCCCACTATATTCTTTTCTTTGCTCTCGATTTTTATTCTACATCAATAATTCTGCTACCCCATCATTCGATTTCATAATTCCCCTTCGTGGCCTCAACGTGAACTCCCACATTACTATATGGGTTCCAAAATAACATTTCCATATGCCGAATTTTGAGTTTGAAATTAGATTTTCTTCTATGTCATCAATCCTTGCAGTGGTCGATGCCTATAATTTCCTCAATCTCCCTCAGAGATACATATATAAACTCTTATTCACCGAAACTAACACCTGTTTACCCAGTCATATGCAGAATTACACTTTAAAACCCAATTACAGAGCTCAACATACAATTGCTCAATAAACATCATTCACTACGCATACATTCCACATATCAAACCCTTAACACAGGATTTTCCCCAATAGAATTCAATCAAGTGATGCACATATAATTCTAAACTAGGTTCTTTCATTTAATGAAATTACTTATAGAAATATCTTCTTCTGGCCTGATCTTCTATTCGGTGGCCTTCTACTCTCACTACTATGCCTCCTACTCTGAACAGCTCTAAACTGTTCTCCTACTCTATAGATGTTTACATTTATACAAGAGATGAATGAATTTATTCAACTTCTTTAATAGCTCAACAAAGAATCTTGGAATTCTCCAAAGTCCTTAAAGTTAGATGTTATTCCTAAAATAACTGAAGCTGACTCTTCACCTTCCTAACTTAATTGACTTCCCTCATGTTCTCTAGTGGTTAGAGAATATTTACAATTCCTCACCATTTTATTCAAAATACTAATATTTACATGAGAATTTAAAAACATGAGACCCCCCTATGTCTACTTAGATACAAAGTATTTTTGTTGTGTCTAATGCCCCTGCATCAGACTCCAAAGGTTCAAATTGTTCATGATCTCTTGATCATGTGTCTTTAATCTCTACCTCCTGGATCCCATACTATGTTTTGCTGTTGTCCAAAAGCCGCATCATCCTTCAACTCCACTTCTCTAGGTCTCCATATCTTGTTCTGCAACTCAGCTCCATCTATGTTTTCACAATATCTTCTTGTCTTTCCTTTGCCAAAACTCTCTTTCTTTCTTGCTGTTGTCTGTTGCTTCTGAGACACATTCATCATCAATCTTCTGATGCTTTCAGTATCTATGTCCAACCTTTCCTTTGACTAGGATTTACTCTTCTTACTACTGCTTTCAATTCCTGTAGTTGTAGCTGCTTTTGCTATTGCTCTTGTTGTTAGTGCCCTTCTTGCTACCAACATTGATCTTGCTACTATCAATTTCGGTTCAGCTGTTACCTCCCATGTTGCTGCCTCTATGGATTTCTCCCAAACTTCCTGAATACCGCTTAGGATATCTCCCTCTGCAAAAAATTTCTTCTGCTCATCATCTACAATTTTACTGTTAGAAAATAAATCATCATTTAAATTTCTACTTGCAGTAACATACTCATTTATTTTTCTTTTCATACTAGTACGCATACTTAAATTCTGTGAACTAGTATCTGCTCCTAGTTCTTTCACAGTTTCAGGCATCTTTACTTCAGTGTCTGCAATCTCATTCTCTTCTTCAAATGTTTCCAGCAAACATTTCAGCCATCTCTTTTGTATTTGTCTCACATTATCAGTATGGTGCAATTTAAATTCAGCATCTTCTTCTTCTTCTTGGAAAATCTTCAATAATTGCCTTTCACCTTCTTGTTTCTGGCAATCAAATCAAGTTCCTTAACCACTGTATCTTCATCTTCTATTAGAATGGAATTATGATTCTTCATCATTGTGTCAGTCTTAAAAATCTAATCCATAGTCTGCTCTTGGCTATTTAGACAAGCCAATTCTTCTCTGTCATCTATAGTACCAAGTTTCTCCATATGATACATGATTGTCTCATCTTCTTTCTGCAACAATTCTTCTTCTTTCAAGAAAACTCCAAATGATGGATTGATTCCTGCAATACTTGTAAGCACAATCAAAATGTCAATTTCAAAATCACAAGACCCACTGGTCTCAATTGATGACCCATCACCAACTCTTCTTTCTGCAATTATAAGTCTCCTTCAAGACCCAGAAAATATTCACTATCTATCTCTTCATCTTTCATTGTGCCAATCACCATGTTAGGATGATGATCCTCCTCTACGTTCTCAGCCAACATAGTTTCATTCTTATTAAATTTCTTGACAAATTCCATTTGCTGTCCCTCTTTGCCTGCATGATCAACACATGAACCTTCAACATTAAAATTACAAGGTCTCAATACCTCTATCTCCTCTGACAACACATTAGTATGTTGTTGTGAGGTTCCTTCCAAATCCTCTCTCAGCACATCAGTATGTTGATTTTCATCCCTCATGAGACTGTCAGCTAGTCTCTCCTTCTCTCCATCATCTGTTTCATGAATGTCCTTCCGCTGTGATTCACCAAAATGGATTCCTTGATTTGGCTAAATCATTTTCTTATCCTCTATTCTCTAATTTTCATTTATGAAAATTCCTCTGTCTTGCTTCTTCAACAACTTATCTTGTGCATAGGTCCTCTGCTTCTCCAATTCTCTTCTTTGAAAATCCAACCTCCTATACAATTCAACAACTTCAATTGGAGTAGATTTTGGGAACCTCACACAACCTTTTATGCCTCTGCTTGCTCTTGACCAATCATCAGCTGGTCCTTCTCTCTTCGCCTCAATATTCTACTGAATATTCTCATTAGACTGTCCTGTCTTGATGTCTTCCTCCTGAGATCTTACTATATCAACATTGATCTGAAAATATTTCAGATTCAATTTCTCCTCCTTAAGAAATTTCAAAGCTTGTTCATCTTCCGATGATGCACCTGCAAACATACACAACTCTTTAGTTTCAAAAATACAAGACTTTTCAGTCTTGGTTTCTTTCTCAAGCACTTCTCTTGGAACAGATCTGCATGTGGGATCCTCAAATTCCATCCTTGACTCAAGAAATCTGAGTTCCTCTTCCTCTGGAGAACCTGCCATCACCTCACAATGGTCAGACTCAAAAATACAAGTCCTTACATCATCCAGCTGATTTGGACTTGTCCAGTAACTCTGGAAATCATCAATGATATCCTCTTCAGCAAGACAAGCTTCTTGCTACCTTAAGTCTTCATCATGGGTCACAATATCTCTTGCAGATCTCCATTCTTCATCTGTACTCTGTTCTGTTTTACAAGAAGAAAATTCTTTTCTCAACTCATTTGTCTTGAGTTATTCTTTCAATAAGGCAATCTCCCTTTGCCTCAACCTCAACTGTAATGGTTGCCATTTTACTCTCTTCTTCATGAGCCAACCAACTCTTTGGCTTTCCTCTATCATCTTTTCTAGTTTATTAAACTTCTCATTGATCTCAACTACCTCTTTCCAATATTCTGCATCAGTCAACTGCTACCTTATGCCATTTTCCTTGGCATCTCATTTCTCTCTTATGTTGTGGCCTCTCTCAAAACCTCTGCAATCTCTGCTATGACTATCAGTGGTCATCTCCTCCTCCATGAGTTCTTCACTCACAAGCTACACTAAGCCTCTGAAACAACAAGCTCTCCCGCTACCACTTACCTCACCAATCCTTTCCTTCAGATCTGGGCTTTTGGCAAGTAATGGTCCCCTGTCTGCAGGAACGTTTTGAGCACTCTCTTCTGCTCTTTCTAGGCTTCACTCTGCAACTTTTCAAGAACACATATGTTCTTCTTTCTTCCAACCTCTATTGGGAATTATCCAGGTTATGCCACACTTTCTTCTTCACTTTGGAATCCTCTGTTGAGATATCTTCAATTGCCTGCAATCTGAATTCTGCAAACGATTCTTCAAACCAAAGTTAAACACTGCTCATCAACTCACCTTCTCTTGGGAACACTGCAATTGTTCTCCCTATTCAACCTTTAGCTGAATATCAGGTTCACTGCAATCATCATCAAAACTCAGCCTTCACTTTCTGCAACAACAATTTTGCAATTACAATTCCAAATCAGATTTAAAATTAGTTTGCCTGCAAGATCCCTACATGACCTTGTTCTTCGTCCATTTCTGCAAATATTTGTTCACTGCAATCCTGTGTAACCTTGCATATCAGATTTCAGAATTTGATCTTCCCTCATCCTCTCATCACATGCACTACACCTTTGTATGCTGCAATATTTATCAGTTTTCAAAAACCTGATCTCTTTTCATACATGCAATTAATTAAAAAATTTGAACTTTCAAACAGAGCCATTCCAAATCTGATACCACTTGATGCCCGGGCTACCACACTCAAGCAACATTTTTCAATCTCTATGCATATACAAATAATGCACTCTAAGGTTATGCCCCAAATAATTTTAAATCTGGACAACTTCTAACACACGGAAGCTTTCCTTAACTTATGGTTTAAACCCATTTGATAAGAACCCATCAACCTTCATATATGGGGTAACTTTCCCTTTTTTGAAACTTATGATTCAACCAAAGGATAGAATTTCAACACATATAATTTGCTCTTTCAATTAAATCTGAACAAACCTTGTACCTAAGGTCTATCATTTGATTTATTCACGGCACAAACCCTATTTTGATGGTATCATCATAGCTATTGGGTTCAAACACCCATATAGCTATTATGGCCTACAACTTATATATATACCGCTTACCTCTCGCTTATAACTATAACATGCCCACATAAAAATTCAATTATACAAGGTTCGGCTTTAAACCTTGGGTAACTACTCAAACACTAACATATAATGTTATTCGGGCCCACAACATTTATTAACATGATTCAAAACCCGAACTTACCTAAGCTTCACTCATCTCCAAGATGCGAAAGCCTTCGGATTCCAATTGCTGATGATCAAATGGATATCAAAATTCTTTTATCACAGAACTTTAATGCTCACAAAAAGTGTGAAACTCATGGTTTTTCAAAATGACCTTTGCCACGTGTCAACCCCGAATGCTATCACACTTTTTTTTCCAATACAGCTTACCATTTTTAAAAGTGCGAGACTGTTGGTTTTTTGTGTTAAACCCGCTTTCAATATTCCATGCTCTGGTTCCATCCATTAACTCAAGGTTCCGCTTTACCTTAACTGCGCCTATAACCATCGTTTCTTTTCATTAGGAGGTCTGCTTCTGAGTATTCAACAAATACGAATCCATTCAAACTGCCATAACTTCCACAGCCCATCATAATGAGATCTCTTCACTCTGCTCTTCAAATCGGATTCAACGTGGTTCCTCCCACTATATTCTTTTCTTTGCTCTCGATTTTTACTCCGCATTAATAATTCTGCTACACCATCATTCGATTTCACAATTCCCCTTCGTGGTCTTAACAGGAACTCCCACAGTACTATATGGGTTCCAAAATAACATTGCCATATGTTTAATTCTAATTTTGAATTCAAATTTTGTTCTACATCATTGACCCTTGCAGTGGTCGATGACTGCAATTTCCTCAATCTCCCTTAGAGATACATTTATAAACTCTTATTCACCAAAACTAACACCTGTTTACCGAGTCATACGCATAATTACACTTTAAAACCCAATTACAAAGCTCAACATACAATTTCTCAATAAAAAACATTCACTACACATACATTCCACATATCAAACCCTTAACACAGGATTTTCCCCAACATAATTCAATCAAGTGATGCACATATAATTCTAAACCAGGTTCTTTCATTTAATGAAATTACATACAGAAATCTCTTCTTCTAGCTTGATCTTCTATTTGGTGGCCGTATACTCTCACCTCTATGCCTCCTACTCTGCATAGCTCTAAATTGTTCTCCTACTCTACATATGCTTACATTTATACAAGAGATGAATGAATCGATTCAACTTCTTTAACAGCTCAATAAAGACTCTTGGAATTCTCCAAAGTCCTTAAAGTTAGACTCCATTCCTAAAATAACTGAAGCTGACTCTTCACCTTCCTAACTTAATTGAATTCCCTCATGTTCCCTAGTGGTTAGAGAATATTTACAATTCCTCACCATTTTATTCAAAATACTAATATTTACATGAGAATTTAAAAACATGAGACCCCGCTATGTCTACTTAGATACAAATTATTTTTGTTCTGTCTAATGTCCCTGCATCAGGATAGCTTAAAGTAGACTAGGGTAGGCTAGATTAGGCTAGGATAGAATAGGCTAGGCTAGAGTAGTCTAGACTAGACTGTGTTAATCTAGGTTGGTTTAAGCTAGTGTAGGTGAGCTTAGACTAGAGTAAGCAAGGCTAGGATAGGCTAGAGTAGGTTAGGCTAGGCAAGGGTAAGCGAGAGTAAGCTAGGCTATGGTAGGGTAGGTTAGGCTAGTGTAGGTTATGGTAGAGTGGGTAAAGCTATGCTACCATGGAGTAGGCTAGAGTAGGCAAGGCTAGGCTATGTTAGGTTAGATTAGGCTGGGCTAAGCTAGAGCAGGCTAGGCTAGGCAAGGATAGAGTAACTTGGGCTAGCCTAGGCTAAATTAGGTTAGGCTAGGCTAGAGTAAGTTGTGCTAGAATATGTTGGGCCAGGCTGGAAAAATGTAGGTTATTCTACGCAACAGTGGGGTTGGCTAGGCTAAATTATGCTATGCTAGAGTACGCGAGGCTAGAGTATATTAGGTTAGAGTAATTTACCCTAGGTTAGCGGAACATGGGCTAGATCATGTTAGTATATGCTTGAGTGGCCTAGGGTAGAGTAGGATAGGTTAGGCTAGAGTATGATAGGCTAATGTAGACTAGGCTAGCCTAGACTAAACTAGGATAGAGTAGGGTAGGTTTTGCTATGGTATGTGAGGCGAGCAGAGGTGATCATAGACTAGGCTTGACTAGGGTAAGATAGGGTACGATAGAGTATGCTAGGCTAGAAGGATAGGGAAGAGTAGTTTAGGCTAGAGTTGTGTAGGGTAGACTAGTTTAGGCTAGAGTAGGCAAGATTAGGGTAGAGTAGGTTAGAGTAGGCTATAGTAGTATAGAATAACCTAGAGATAGCTACAATAGGCTAGAGTTGTATAGGATATCCCAGAGTAGGCTAGCCCAGGTTAGTGTAGGTTATGATAGGTAAGGCTAGACTAGGTGAGGCTAGGCTAGAGTTGCCTAGACTATGCTAGCTGAGAGCAGGTTAGGCGTGGCTAGGCCAGAGTTGAATAGGTTTGCCTAGGCCAAGGAAAAATAGGTTAGGCTAGGCCAAACTAATGGTAGGTTATGATAGAGTGGCTTAGGCTACACTATTTTAGAGTAGGCTAGGATAGGCTATAGTAGGCTCAAATTGAGTAGTATAGGCAAGAGTAGGTAAGGCTAGGCGAGGTTAGGCTAGATTGGGCTAGGATAAGCTAGAGGAGTGTAGGGTATGCAACGATAGAGTAGCCCAAGCTAGGCTTCAGTAGGCTAGGCTGGGATAAATAATTTTAGGCTAGGGTAGAGTAGGTTAAGCTAGAGTAATTTGTGCTAGAGTATGTTAGGATAGGCTAGAATAATCTAGGCTATGCTATGTAAGAGTGGGGTTAGCTATGCTAAATTAGGGTACAATAGAGTAGGGGAGGTTAGAGTAGAGTGTGCTAGAGTAGATTAGTCTAAGTTAGTGTAGGCTAGGCTAAATTAGGCTCGGCTATGCTAGAGTATTCTAGGTTATGCTAGTTATAGTACACTAGAAGAGAGTGTATGATAAGAATTCTTGGCTAGCGTACGCTAGGTTAGAGTAGGCTATTCTAGAGTAAGTTAGGCTAGGCTAGGAAAGAGTAGGCTAGAATGGATTAGGCTAGCCAACTATGGGATACGTTATGCTCAAGTATTCTAGGGTATATTAGGTTTGGCTAGGATAAGCTAGAGTAGGCTAATATAGCCTAAATTAGGCCAGGCTAGGCTAGGCTATAGTAGGAAAGGATATCATAGAGTAGGTTAGGCTAGGATAGGAAAGTGTGGACTAGGTAAGTCCAATCTAGGCTAGGCTACCCTAAAGTAGGCTATGGTGGGTTATGATAAGATAGAATAGTCGAATGTAAGCTAGGTTATGATAGGCTAGGATAGGTCAGGATGAGATAGCCTACAGTACATTAAGCTATAGTATGCTACGGTAGGTTAAATTACGCTAGTTTAAGGTAGGGTAGAGTAGGATATGTTAGGATAGGGTATAGTAGGATAGCCTAAGCTAAAGTAGAGTAGTCTAGGTTTGGTTATCTAAGGAAAGGATACTATAGGATTTTTTAAATTAGGCTAGGGTAGGGTAGGTGATGAAAAGATAGTTTAGAATATACTAGGGTATGATAGCTAGAGTAGTTAGGCTAGCCTACAGTAGGCTAGACTATATTTGGCTAGGAAAAAGTAGGTCAGGGTATGAGAGGCTAGGATAGAGTAGTCTATGCCAGGGTAGATTATCCCACCCGAGTCTAGCCTAGAGTGGGATAAGATAGGCTAGCTTAGAGTAGGCTAGGTTTTTTGAAAATAGCAACAAGAAAATCCTATTTTTTTTTCCTTTTAATTAAATTAGGAGAAAATTGTAATTCCACATATCAAGACAATAAGAATGGGTTAAATAAGTGATTTTTATGTATTTGGCTCAGGAAATTTGAGTTGAGGTCTTAATTTGAGTCATTTAGAGATTCTCCTACATTTCAGGAGCCTAGGTTGAATTTAATCTGAGTTGTAATAATTTAATTCGGTTAAGTTGATTTAAAGTGAGTTAAATTAGTTCCAACTATTTGAGGAAATCGTGGAAGGTCATGTAGTGGGGTGTGTATGTAGTGATCAACCAGTTATCTAGAATATCCATCATAACTATCTCATGCATGTGTGACGTACAAGTTACCCAGTTGAGATTGGATTTCAAGGGTAGTTTACTATTAGTTGTATACATATCCGAGTTGTGCAGGTGGTGCATGCTGTCATAGAAGGGCCTATAGGGATTGTGCCATTCAGAATGGGGATTTCCCTAATTAATATAGGGCTAATTCCCAAGGAAGTAGTGAATGAAATAGGAGCATAGACGGTAGAAGGATTGGATATGTATTGTTTAAAGTCAACTTTTGAGGTAGTCAGATAGATTATATTTGTGCAACGATTGTTCAAGCTTGAACAAGAATTATATTTATTCCCTATTTTATTTTTAATGAAATACATATAGGTAGGGGTTTTGAGTGGTGTATTTCACCTATATATATCCTCATTTTATGTGTGTTAATTGATTCATGTATCATGTTTCAGATATTTCTTCTCAATTGTGAATTTGGTTTCGTGGATGAGTAGAGCAGATTCAAGTCTATTCTTTTAGTAAATTACATTAGCAGTTTAAATCTACAAGGAATGTATACATGGTATCTGAGCTAGAATCATAGTAGTCAAGTGAATTTGAATTTATATTTGTAGGAGGAACGAGTTTTGTAGATCTATTCTTCAGAGCTAGCATGAAGATCACGATGGCGTTCCATGGTCTAACGCTCGAGTATGCCCTTGAGGGTAGTTCGAATTACATTTCTCGAAAAGACCAAATGGAAGCATTCATGGAAGAAAATTGGTTGAAGGAATTTATTGATAATGATGTCCCAAAACCAACACCAACTGTTGCCCATTATTCAGTAGATTGGAAGAAGAGTGTCGTCAAGGTGAGGAGGATCATATTGGAGGGAGTATGAGACAATATTGTGTCTAATCTCCATGGGCAAGAAAATTCATATAGAATGTGGTAGGAATTGACAGAACTATTCTAGAACAATACTGACCATAGCGATTTGTCACTAAAATATAAGTTTCAAAATATAAATATGTAGAAGGTTGATATAATTCAATAGTGCCTTGGCACATTCACACAATGTTGTGATGTACTTGGGAGTGTTAGTCTTACAGTTGTTGGAGATGATCTCGTAATCTTCCCACTTCTAATCCTTCCCAAGAGCTGGAATAACTACCAATATTCGGTCAATGGGATGGAGAGGCTAAAAAAATAGGAAATATTATGGTCATATTTGGTACAAGAAGAGTTCATGCAGAACACTAGAGATTAGACCTCATCCAAGATTGAGGATGAGGAGAATTATGCCTTGGATGGAAAGGAAAAGAGAGGAAAAGGTAATAAACTACAATAGAAAGGAAATTCTAGTTAGGTGGGCAAGAACAAGGAATTATCAAAGATTAATTTTTTTCACTTTCATGATCTAGGACATTATGCCATTGTTTTTTCACAAGAAGCCCTCGAGAGGAGTGGAAAGTGAAGCTCTTTATTCACAATTTGAGTTGGATTTCACCCTCATTTCATGAATGGTGACATCGGTGTTGGGCAGTATGTAATATCTGGATATTAGAGCCTCATTCCATATGACATGAAAAAAAGAAATTTTTAGGAACTTGGAGGAGAAGGGCCTTGAGATGCACATCGAGATGGGATATGATGGAAGGTATAGCGTGTCTAGCATGAGTATAGTTACTTTTCAGAGGGAATCTAGCTCTCTTCTTAGATTTAAATATTTCATGTATGCTTCGGGTGTGAAGAAGAATTTATTTTAGTTGCTATGTTGGAAGACCCTGGCTAAAACGTGATATTTATAAAAGGGAAGGCTTTCCTTCATCACATTGCCATGAGACAAGTGAAGCGGATCGTGGTTTGGGTGAAGAACCCTTACAAATTGGATATATAATATAGCGTTTCTTTAAGCATGAAAGTAGAGAAGGTGTAGGGCCAAGATATTAGTGAATTATGGCATAGATGACTTGATCATTTTCACATGGAGCTTTGCAGATCATGCAACGGATTTCTATATGAATTCCTAAGAATTCACTAGAGAAGTGAGATACATGCAAAGAGTTTACACTGGGGAAGTACACAAAATACACCTTTCATGATAAGAAGAATAGAGCCAAGGCAGTCCTTGAAAGAGTTTAGTTGGATGTGTGTTGGTCTTTTTCAACATCCTCCACTCACAAGCCATGTGGTATTATGTTATATTTGTAGATGATTTCTCACTTAAGTGTTGGATATTCTTCATGCATAAGAAATACGAGACATTCTCAACATTTTGTAAAATTAAAACACTTTCTAAGAAAGACACTAGTAGGAAAGTGAAGCCTCTTAGGAGCGATAACGATGGAGAATATGTGTCTAATGGGATAAAAAATTATGTGAAAAAGAAAGCATTCAGTGAGATTTAATAGGATCCTATAATCCACAACAAAATGGGGTTATTGAGACCAAGAACAAAAGTATTTTGGGAGCTGCACGGGAAATGTTGCAAGATAAAGGCCTACTGTTGGACTTGTCGGATGAATCAATCAACACAGTAGTATGTGTGCAGAACAAGAGTCCTCATCGAATTCTGGAGATGAGTACACCAGAAGAATTTGTTTCATGGAAGAAAACAGATGTGTCACACTTAAGGATATTTAGTTATTATTTTATTGTTATTGTTCCATTAAGGATGCAATGAAAAGGCTTGGGTGGAACACATATTTGGGCATATTTTTAGGGTATATTGCTACACCTCACAACTAGTGAATGTACCTACCATCCTGCAGGATGATAGTTGTTCATATAGATGTGCATTTCGATTAAGAGAAGGTGATGATATGTTCCCTTGAGATGGAGTTTCAATTGCATACATATGAGGAGATTTTAGCTCTAAAGGAAGAACCTTAGGATGTTGTGGAGTAGCCACAAGAAGATGAGAAGAGAGTGGAAGTACCCACTTATGAAGAGATATCTAGAGATGACATGAAGCACTCTAGGGAAGCTAATAGATTATTGCAAGATTCTAGAGATAATGTTGTAGCACCCACATCATAGCGTAGGAAGAGGAGTTCATGAAACTACAAGAAAAAAGGACATTGGTGAGGGGCAAAAATGGTCACCATAAGCTCATTGGTGAAGGTCAAAAGAGTCTTCGTCACCAAAAATTGAACGTCACCAAAGGTGGCATCGTCGAAATTATAGGTGTTGTGGTGACATTCAAGGTCCGTCACCAATAATGATTTATAGTGACGGATAGTGACCATCACCATTTCATATGAGAAATGGTGATGGATAATAGCCTCTGTCACCAATGAACTGAACGTCACCAAAGGTGGCATCACCGAAAGTATGTGTTGTGGTGATATTCAAGGTTCGTCACGAATATTGATTATAATGATGGATAGTCACTGTCACCATTTCATATGAACAACAACGATTTTTTGTGATGGACCTTTCATGGCTGTCACTATTGATGCATATATATGGTGACGTTCATTGACCGTCACCATAAACTCATTGGTGACATTAAGGTCTGTCACGAATAATCACTATAATGACAAAAAATTACCCTCACCATTTCATATCAACAAAAACAATTTATGGTGATGGAACCTTCATGGTCGTCACTATTGATGTGTATATATGGTGGCGTTCATTGACCATCGCCATTTCATATTTTGGTGAGGGTCAAAAAGTGTCACCAGAAGCTCATTGGTGATGGTCATAAGAGCCTCCGTCACCAAAAAATAATCTTCACCATTCCATATGAATATTAGGGCTCGATGGAATTGAACCACCAACCTCCTGCTTGTAAAGTAGGTGCTCTTCCATTGAGCTATCACCCTTTAAAGAATTAGACTTTTAAAAATTATATCTTGAAACTTTATAGATTGTAAATTCTAAAACTTTCAATAAATTAAAGTCTTGAAAATCTTTTACGAAACAAGAAAACATCATCGAAGTTGCATGTCCCTACCTAATGGTTATGGAAGTTATGAAAATTAGGTTGAGGGAAAAATAGTTACATATAAGAGATGCTACAACAAACCAACTCCTCAATGTTTCTCCAATGACTACCTAAGAAGCTCCTCACTGTTGCTCCAAATATTTCCCAAGAGACTCCTTAATGTTGCTCCAAAAACCAACTCCACCTTCACAAATTCCTCACAAATGCTAACACTAATGCAATGAGGTAGTTGTGAGGAAATGAGAGGGTTTGGGTAGCTTTTATAGATTTGGGATAGGTTAGAGGGCATACCAAAACCCTAAAAGCTAGCTTAAATCTAATTTGGGGTATAAAATTCGTCATTTTGGTTGGTCGCGATCGAGTTTGATTGGATCGGCTGAGCCACGATGGACTCTATTGAGCCGGCCAGTTTGTTACCGAACCGACTGAATTAGTGACCAACTCAGTCGGTTCGGTAGCAAACCGGATTTTGGCCCAATTTTTGTACCGAGCTGACCCAATCGGGGGGTTGGCTCGGGCAACTCGGCCGAATTTTAAAACATTGTTGAAACATCTTCGAAGATTTCTTATTGTCTAATAACAAATGGCTAATTGTTCTAAGAAGGCAAGTGCTCTAAATTTTTATTTAAAGCTAGAATTTATTATCTTGTATCTTGTATTTATTGAGTAATTGTATCATTAACATCTCTTGTTTATTACTGTCACTTGTTAAATTGGAACTTGTCTTGTGGTTGAGATTACCCTTTATAAGCATTGTAAAGTACTTGATATCTTAAAGCAAATCCTAACCAAGTACATTTGAGTAATCTCACCTAAATACACACTCATTCACCTTGCATAGCATTCTAAGCTACTCTTTCATATAATAACTTACTTCCAAGCATAAGCTTTGTTGATAAAAACAATAGGACCTCCTTTATAAATTTACCTTGAAGGACCTAGCACATATTTAGTGCTTAACACGATGACCTTGCAGTCGTCAAAGCCACAGTATCTATAGTGCCAAAGGCATCAGGTGGTTAGTGTTGAATTGTGTAGCTTGGAAGGTACTTCAAGCCCAAGGGTTCGGGGTTTGGAGGAAAAAGTACCACAAGGGAAGCTTGTGGACTTGGAACCCAAGTGTGGGATTTTGGCACCCAATGAGTTTTGGGAAACAACCAAAAATAAGACACGACATATGATGGACAAGGGATAGTGCTCAACGATATGATTCTAACGCATCAAAAATAGTCTGATTCCGAGTTGTCGTTTGGGAGATATGAATTTTTGAAGATGACATAATTATTAGTTCATCAAGTAGGCCAACTTGAAGGAATTTGGAGATGTCTCTTCATCATGATTTCATGGAGGATAACTTTTCTATAAAAGGAGGATGAGTTAGTTTGTTTGACCATCTGAATTGGGCAAGTACATCTCTGAATTTTTTTGGGTTTATCTATAGTTGGAAGAGGCCTTGTAAGGAGCGAATTAGGACAACATGAAGGAGGCTTATTTTCATAGAGGAGAGGTCGAGTTGTTGTAGGTAAATCGTGCCTCTTCTAGTTTTGTTTTAGGCCTTATTTAAGGTCTATCCCAAGCTCGGACTTGCTGGAACAAAGGTTGCAGGAAGAGGAGTTGTTTACATACTGTTTTGAGGGCTGCATGTGGATAAGGAAGGTGGATTGGGTATGATCTAAGGGACCCGCAGTGGATTGTGGCAGGATGCAAGCCTAGCCACTCCAAACAGGCCAACGTGGAGTCTTTAAAGGCTGCCACATGCCCACAACAACAACCCATACATAGGGCACCTTGTCTTGCCTAGGTCGCAACTAGAAGGAGGTTGTCCAGTGGCTGGTTAGTGATTTTTGCAGCCTGCAAAGTGCCCTAACCAGGACATCAGTACTACAGTATTGTAACAGTAGTGTTTGTGTAGGTGTATTGGGTCAAGAAGTGACCAGATCGGATCAGTTTGGTTGTTGACTATGGAAGCCAAGTAGTGAACTGGACAAGGGTGTCGAGAGCACTTCAAGTGGTGGTAGAATCCGCAGTGGATGGTTGGGTGTCATAGAGCTATTGGAGGGTAGCGATATTGGCTACCCAAAGTAGCCCTATACAAGCTATCTTGAAGGATGAAGAGTAGTTGAAGGTTGGGTGAAGGACAGGGCTGAAGTGCAACACTCTGATGTATAAGAGTTGTTGCTAGCCTGACAGATTGGAGCTCGGGTGTTGGCCAGCCTAGAGGAGCATATTGGATCAGGCCAAGTTCACTCTATAGAAGGATGTGCAGTAGTGGTAGGGGGCAGCCCTCCTAAAGTCTCGATGTCTAGATGCCTTGATGGCCTAAGGCACTACTAATGAGCATAACAAAAGCAAAGGACCAGCAGGACAAGATACGACATTGTGTTTGTCAATGTATCTTGTTTACCATAGACTGCTGTATTATTCAGATTTTATTTAATATAATGAAGATTGGGGATTGTACATTATTATACAGTTTTGTTTAAAACTATGTCTATTTTGCATATGTGATTTACTACTTTATATTTTCCATTCTGCAAAGTAGTTTATGGTTGAGATTCTTGGTTTGGTAGCATATGTGATTTAAGACTCTAACCTAGATCCAAGGTCATAGAAATTCAACATGGTATCAGAGCGTATCTGAACTACTTTGGCAGCTAGTAAATCAGATTTTTCACAGTGAAGTATAGAGTGAGAGAGAGTTGGTTGCATTGTGAGTTAAAGAAGTCACTACAATTTCTAAGTTGCAGGAAAGTCTTTGGTATGAGGATAGGCTGGAAAAATTGTCCAACTATACTCCTTGGAAGGAAATGATCAAGTTGGTCTTGAAGGTCAACAGGATTTGGGAGTTTGTCGAGAAGGAAATTAAGAAACCAACAGACCCTAAGGAGTTGGATGTATGGGAAGATTTGGATACGAGGGCAAGGTTGATCATCCTTGAAAATGTGAAGGATTCCTTGATACCACATGTGTCCAGGAAGAACAATACACATGAGATGTGGATGACTCTTTAGAATTTCTTCGAGAATAAGAATGAGAACTGGGTGATGGTAGTGGAGGATAAGTTTAAGCCCACCAAGATGATACAGGGTGAAGGAATGACTTCGTATCTGACGAGGTTGTCTCAGGTTCGAGATGAGCTTGTTGTCATTGGGGTCAAAGTTTCAGATGAAGAGATGGTTAGGATTTCCTTGAAAGGGTTCACCTTGGAATGGAAACATTTCATCAAAGGAATCGTTTCCCAGGAGAAG
The DNA here is from genome assembly GCA_034641835.2 of Pinus albicaulis. Taxonomy (NCBI): domain Eukaryota; kingdom Viridiplantae; phylum Streptophyta; class Pinopsida; order Pinales; family Pinaceae; genus Pinus; species Pinus albicaulis. The sequence goes on from CM076573.1 coordinate 121,125,757, forward strand.
TTGCCAGACTATAATAGATTATGGGATGACTTCATTCAGGAAGAATTGCAAGATGAGGATCTTCATTCTTCAAAGAAGGAAGATGAGGATGTGGAAATTGCAAAAAAAATGAAGGCTAAGCGAAAGAAGGACTTGAGTAAAATCAAGTGTTTTGACTGTGGTGAAATGGGTTATTTTTCTTCGAATTGTCCAAAGAAAGAAAAGGAGAGAGAAAAGAAGAAAGGGAAGCAGGCTACTTTTCTTGCCAATAAAGTAGAGAATGATGAGCTCACTAGAAGATTGGAAGAATAAGAAGAAGACATTTCTATGATTTCTCATTTATCACAGGGTACTATCCAAGAGGATGGATGGTACGTGGAAAGTGGTGCGACGAAGCATATGACTGGATCACAGGATTTATTTTAGACTCTTGTTGAATGGTAATCAAAGTTGCACATGGTGTTAGGCAACAAGACTCAGTTAGAGATCTGAGGATTGGGGGTGGTGCCATTTAGGATGGAGAGGGGACGTATACGGGTCCAGGATGTATTGTTTGTACCAGTACTCTGATGTAGTGTGATATTTGTCTCAATGATGGAGAGCAAGGGGTTTGAGGTCTTGTTCCAGGATGGGAGGGAAAGACTCGAGCCTAGAGGCTCTAATTCTGATGGGATTATTATTTGAGTCAGGGAGCATGGTCTCTACAGGTTGACGGGCAAGCTTGATGATCATGGGAAGAAGCAGGGATAGGTACAGGTTCCTGAAAAGCAGCAGCAAGTGCAGGTGCAGGTGCAGGTTTCAAAGGAGAAGGTACGGGATCTCGAAAATAAGGTACACTTTTCCAAGAAGGTCCAAGTTCGAGAGGCTCAGAGGGACTCGAGTTCTAGAGGGAGTCTGCAGATTCAGAGGAGACTCTACAACCCAAGAAGAGCGCTTGGTCAGTGGGGAGCAAGGGTGCTTCCACATCCAACAAGAAGGAATCATGGCGAGATTGGGAAGTGATTCAAGAGTGGAAGAAGAAGCAGGAGGCTTCTAGTAATAATGACACTTCTGAGAAAAGCATAGTGCATGCTTTGGGGATTGCTGCAATTGTGAGCAATAGGAGTTGGGCAAGTGTTGCTAGCAGTGATGATGAAGACAAGGTAATTCCTTGGTGTGGAGGTACCTCCCTTGCTAAGAGGGAGTGTTGAATTGTGTAGCTTTGGAGGTACTCCAAGCCCAGGGGTTCAGGGTTTGGAGGACAAAGTGCCACAAGGGAAATTTGTGGGCTTGGAACCCAAGTGTGGGGTTTTGGTACCCATAGCATTTTGGGGAAAAACCAAGAAGAAGACACAGCATGCGATGGATGAGTATTATAGTGTTCGGCAATATGATTCTAACGGATCAAGAATCATCCAATTCTGAGTTGTCGTTTGGGAGATATGAATTTTTGAAGATGAAATAATTATTAATTCGTCAAGTAGGCCGACTTGAAATAATTTGGAGGTGTCTCTTCATCATGATTTCATGAAGGATGACTTGTGTATAAAAGGAGGAAGAGTTAGTATTGTTTGAGCATCTTAATTGGGCAAGTACATCTCTGAATTTGTTTGGGTTTAGCTGCAGTTGGAAGAGGCCTTGTAAGGAGCACATTGCGACAATGTGGAGGAGGCTTATCTGCGTAGAGGAGAGGCTAAGTTGTTGTAGGTATAGCGTGCCTCTTCGAGGTATGTTTTAGGCCTCATTTAAGGTCTGTCCCAAGCTTGGACTTGCTAGAATAGAGGCCGCTGGAAGAGGAACTATTTGCGCACTATTTTTAGGGCTGCACGTGGAGAAGGAATGTGGATTGGGTATCTTCTAAGGGAACCGCAATGGATTGTGGTAGGCCACAGGCCTAGCCACTCCAAACAAGCCAGAGTTGAGTCTTTAAGGCTATTGTAGGCCAATACACTCCAAACAGGACACCGTGGAGTCTTTAAAGGCTCCAATACAGCCCATACATAGGGCACCTCATCTTGCCTAGGCCGCAGCTAGGAGCAGGTTGTCCAATGGCTGGTTAGTGGTTAGTGCAACCTGCAAAGTGTCCTAACCAGGACAAAAAAACTACATTATTGTAAAAATAGTGTTTTTGGAGGTGTTTCGGGTCAGGAAGTGACCGGATCAGATTATTTTGGTTGTTGACTGTGGAAGCCAAGCAGTGAAGTGGAAAAGGGTGTCGAGAGCACTTCAAGTGGTGGCAGATTCCGCAGTGGATGGTTGGGTGTCATAGAGTTGTTTGAGGGCAACGAGATTGGATACCCAAAGTAGCCCTAGACAGGCTATCTTGAAGGATAAAGAGTAGTTGAAGGTTGGATGAAGGACAGTGCCGAAGTGCAACACTCTGATGTAGAAGAGTTCTTGCTAGCCTGGCAGATTGGAGCTCGGGTGTTTGCTAGCCTAGAGGAGTAGATTGGATCAGCCCAAGTACAGTCTACAGAAGGGTGTGCAACATTGTTAGGGGGCCAAATGAGTTTCTAGTATTTCCAGATGAAGCTCTTACAAGTAAATATCTGCATAGTGTAAATGAAAATCATTGCTTGTCAAAGATAAAACTATAGCCATATAACTGAGAAATCTATTTGAACAAAAATTCATGCAAACAACAAAATTTTTGGAGAGTAAATAAAATCACCTAACACCTTCCACATCCCCTTCTAAGACCATATGATGAAGAAAATTTGAGTATCCTATAAAAATTCTAGGATAGATGAAGGAGATGGCTCTATCCATGTAGTCTCAGAGTCTTTTGATGGATCACTTCCATGAGCAACCATGAAATCTATGAGTTTTTACCCACAAAAAAATTATAGATTTTAGTCTTACTCTCAAGCTCAGCTCAATGGAAAATAATGATAATCCTGTTGCAATTAGTTTTTTGACAAAAATAAGTATGCCTCTTCCAAAAAGTGGTTACACATTACTCAAGCTGAGCATGAAAAAAATAGTACAATATCCCAGTAAAATTTTGTCCATCATTAATCAGTAATCATATTTATGGAAGAAATATTTCTTCACCTGACTGATCTACTTATTTTTTTTTACATTGATGGAAAGTCATGCAGCTCATTTTCCACATTCTATGGTGAAAGTCACAACTGTTTTTAATTGTTCCATCTTAGCAGTATAGTAACTAGCAAGCAACATAGGAAATAAAAAATTTGTGAGAAAACTGCATATGTACATATTAAATACGCTTCACATCAGTTGCATCAAGAGAATATACCATAAGTTAAAATTAAACTAATCAAATAAATCCTTACGTTTCAAATAGCAACATAAAGCTTCCCACTATATTCTTACTTGTCTAGACTTGCAGGAGGGCTAAGAGGAATCTCCTGCAAATGGCGTAAAAATATGGGCAGAATTGCATGGAAAGTGGGTCTCTTTGAAAGCTTAAACTATTAACAATCACCAATAATCTTCCATAGCTCTCTTGGGATTCCAACACCAACAACACAAGCATATTCAGGTGGCTGCCTTTGAGCCTTGAAAACAGCCCTATAGATCTCCTTTGAACTTAGGTTATTCCACCTGCATGAAAAATCTCATTAAATATCGAGAAAGTGTGTTTCATATAGAGGGTACCATGTTTTCACATTACAGAAGAAAAAGGGAATTGAAGATTGGACTTCTCAACTACAAACACAAGGGTAGACACAATATAACTTACGGAATTGCTCCAGTGCACATCTCAACCAAGGTGCAACCAAAACTCTAGGCATCATATTCTGAAGAAATTCCATTTCCTTCATCACAAAAAATGTTCAAAGAATACTTCTTGAGTGGTTCCCAAGCTTCTGGGCCTGTATAATGAGGATTCAACATAACACACTCCACACATGAATGTGTCCTTGTCACATCATCCTCTGGGGTTGAGCGAGGTATTCTTCATTGAGGTTTCTTCAAAAAATTTGGAAGACCAAAATCAAAAACTACTGCTCGCCCTCTTGTATCCAAAAGAAGGTTGGATGGTTTGATATTCATACAAGAGACACTTGCTGCATGAAGCTTTGCAACACCACGAGAAATATCTGCACCATATCTTCATACGCATTTCCAATAAGACTCATCAATGCATATTAGTACCACCCTTCTAAATATTGATTAAATCTTAGATACCATTAAAAACTTAGACTTTTAATCACAAATTCAATTGCAGACATTCTACAAACAATGAACCATAAATTAGAATCAAATTTGTAGATGCATAATCTATAATGTAGTGGTATTAGAAACTATTTACTCCACTGTTTTCTGCATCATTCACTGCTCACTCACCATTTTTTTGCTGCCTCCTTAACTATGATAGAAAATATTGTAAAATCATGAGTTTGGGGGAGGGGGTGGTTTTGAAAAGAAAATAAACATCATAAGAATAAGTTTTACATTTGTCTCTATCTCCTTTTGTGATGCTTCCATTAGTGAAACCTCTTCTTTTGAGAATCACCAAAAGATATAATGGTTGGCACTGAGTGGTTTCCAAAGCTTTGGGGACACCCCTGGAAACCATGTTAGTTAAGAAAATAATCTCATGGAAAGTTTTCTTATGAGGATTGCCATTCCATAGGTTTTCATATCCAAAAACCATATAACATGAATGCATTATATTTTATGCTCTTCTAAATATCAATGCAGTGCCTAATTCTGTGCATGGTTAGCAGAATGGAGCAATGTGCCATATTCCAGAGGACCCTCCATCGCGAAAGATACCAAGGGAGGCTGCGGATATTATTTCTTTGCACCATCAGAGACCCTTGTTAATAAATTTGTGTGACCCTCATCAGCAAGCCCCAGCTGCAGGACCAGGGAATGTACCCCTCTCAGTGGGTACTGTATCAACTAGTCTCTATCTGGAATTTGAGGATGAACAAGTCAATTATTCAATACCATCTGCAACGAGAGGCGATGCAACTTCTACCCTTCATTTTGTAACAGAGCACATAGCATCACAGTTGCAAAAACAAAAAGAAGAGCTTGATCAATTTCTGAGGGCACTGGTGGATCAGTTGAGGCAATCTCTTGAAAAGAGGCAAAGGCATCTATCTATGCTTTCTATGATTGAGGAAAGCGCCTTGAGGCAAATAAGGGAAAAATATTCGGAGATGGAGAAGTTTAGTCTTAGAAACAACGAACTAGAGGAGTAGGTCAAACAGCTGAAACTGGAAGCTTGCATATGGCAGAGCAAAGCTAAGCATCAGGAAGCCATGGTGAAATCCTTGAGAAAAACTATTTTGGTTTTACTAATTTTGCTCAGATATGGATTGTATTTGGTTCTCTATTTTGATTATATGCATCCTTACTAGCTATATACATGAGAGAAATTTTCATATTTGTGTATAATGGTTTGGATTCAATGGATGTACATGAATATCTATTTTTTAATCAAAATTTGAATATTTTATGTATTTTTGGGTCATACAGTTTTTTCTGGCTGACACCAGTTTCCATTTTTAGAGGTCCACTAGTCTGGTTCTAATAACAATGAAGCAAACAGGATTACCCTTCCTTTCTCATGTCAGTGGGGAGCTCTTGTCTAACCCATTTTTGGCTCGTGGGTGTAATGATCTAAGTGAACATACATCTCCCTATGTGGCCTTGATATGTGCACATTATATATCATATCTGTGGCATTTTCAACAAAATAATTCAAAAATTCCCTCATCTACATTGGAGGAATTCCAATTCCAATAGTCCAAACTCTCATCTCATAAAAAATAATGTGTAAAAAGGTGAGGATAAAGTTGAATAGGTTCTACTAGAAATTTCAATGCCATATGGTCTAACCTCCACGAAAATGCCTGCAACTTTTTCATTCTAGCCTAGTTTAGTTTCAATAATTACAGAACCTAAATTTCTCATCTCTAATCTACAAAGAACCTAGGAAGTCATTCAACAACAGACAAAGATCATGATTTCTTTCCTTGCAATGTTAATTTTTCAACAAAATCATTCAAAATTGGAACAATAGGCTAATAGGGCTAATTATTCATGTAAATACAGCAGTGATTCTCATAACCACAACATGGAGATATCGGTTTTCTTATAGCTATCAATCTTTCAGTGCCTTGGAAGACCACTTATATTGTGGGTGAACCATAATTCACATTCTTTCTTTTGAAAAAAACTTAAATTTTGAAGCAAACAACTACAGTTAAAGAATATACCTGTACTAATATGTCCTATCAAATTAATACCTGATTAAGATACCCACCTTGTGAACCTGCTGAACCCTGTTCCCTTTGACTACTATGAGCCTCTAATGCTGAATTGTGGGATGATTTCCATGTATCTTTATTTTTCTTATCTCTTGCTAGGAGATGTATAAAAATCATTGTCCTCTTGCTGCTCTCAGACTTGCTAGCAAACATTACAGTTTGTGTATCCACTTTCTCATGTATTTGACTGTGAGATGACTTGGAACTGCTTTTACTTTAATGACCTTTGGCATTCTTTTTGCCACTAAGTAAACCACTTTCAACTATGTTGCTTTTAAAAATCATGTCATAAGCCTCCACTGATATCCCATCTTTAACTGAACTTGTTGTTTTGGGAGGAGAATATAATTTATTCCCATCTGATTTTTGAGACCACTCCTCTTCATTGTTTTCATATATCAAATTATTTTGGTCCTGAATTGATGTTGAATTCTCTTTTAATTTCACTTCAAACTGAAATATATGCAAGTTGTTATCAAATGCCCCTATTTTACCATTTGACTGAACTTGTAATCCTTTCTTCTTAACAATTTTTTTATTTACTAATGCATTTTTTGAGGCCTTTTTTCCATATTCCTTTGGTTTCATCATTTGATCCTTTCCACTTTTAAATGTCTTTTCATCTAAACCCTTGGATATGGATTTGGAATATTTTGGATGAATGGACAGGAATTCTTCATCATCATCTGATTAAGGGCAAAGGTGTATCATTTCTTGTTGTGAATGGAGTCCAGCAGTAGCCCTGAGTTTAGTCATCTGCTCCTTCTCTGTTTCATCCCTCCTCCTCTATAGCTCTTGAAAAACATCACCAAGATCATTAACATGTTCTCCAAAAGTATGAAATAGATATGTAATTGAATGCAATCAGAAAACCACTTGAATTAATGATCTACATAACCATGTGACCAGGCAAACCTGGTAACAATATCCACGACATGTAGCACATCTGTAATACAAATTTCCATCTGCTTGTAATTGTCGATACTTTTCTTCACTGCATTGCAATCCAAAACCACTCAATACGGTGAATTAAAGAGTTATGATAGTAGCGATCATGTTATAATCCCAACACAGGCAATCAAGAAAATCTAAACATATGAATAATATAGGCATCCATGGGCAAACAAAAAAGAAGAATAGTGTATAAGGTAAGAAGATTGCAAATCAGTATGAAAAATATTGCCAAGAAATTAGGAACTATCAAATTTTTCCTGATTTATACTCCCTTCTTGTTGATTTTTTGTTGATTCATTCCAGGTTTTTCCAACTTATAATGCAAATTATCGAATCACTGATCTTAAGTCATGCTTGACTCCAATTGAATAACTAGATAATGAAAAAAGTATTACCTTTAAGATTTTTTCAGTCTAATTTATTTAAAATCCCACCAGAATTCATTGAAAACGGAAATTTTATGGGTAACGTTGCACAATCTAAGTGTCCTAGGATTTTTTTAGGGTGTTGAATCTGATCAAATCCAATGGGTGGTAATGGAAACTAGTACTGCGATGATGAACATGTCGTTTTTAGGACAAAATAGCAAGCCAGTTATTGTCAACCCACTTGAAACTCTAGCTCTACACACTTCCTCAATGCAGGCATCATTAGACACTGTAATTTCCATTTAAATTAATCCGACTTTAATCTTTTTTACTTTCATCATTTGCACTGGTTGGTTTCTGATTGATTTTGATTTTCCTTTCTTCTTTTCATGGGATTGAATAAATGTTGTATATCTTTAGATGATTTATAGGTTTTGATCATTGAGAACCTGTAAACTGCAGTTGGGCAAGATGACTAAATAATTTCACAAGCACGTTTCAGTTTCAGTGGAGACCTCAATCATTGAAGAGAGCCATCGACTTGAGTCATCAATTGAGGAGTGCCTTGAAAGACACCTTCAAAGATATACTGACAGAATTCACGCAGGATTTAAGGATACTGTTAGCAGAGCACCCAATTTCATGCAGCATGTGGCGATGCCAGTATCTAAAAATGACTTATTTACAACACTATGTCAAAATTTTGGCAAAGAAATATCATCTCAGGGACCTGTAATTGCTAAAGAAATTTCAACAAATTTGGATAGAATTGCAATGGCTATAGAAAGAAGCATGTCATTTTTTAATATTGTTGCATTTATAATTAGTAATTACCTTTCACACAACTAATGTACCTTCTTTTGCTTCCTTTCAAATTTTGACCCATTAGAGAAAGCATATTTTGAAAACACACTTAATATTTAGACAGTGATAACTGAACACATGAAATCATGTTTCCTGTTGAGATATTTTCCTCATTTTTTTTGCTCTGTCCTACCTACAGGTTTTCCAGTGTTCAAATGCATTTTAAGTCAAATGATTTCATATATTTCTTGAGCCTCCTAATTAAGGAAAGTAATTCTTACAGTGTTTTTTGTTCATTGAATTTTCCTATTATGGTAGAAGCAAGAATTTAATAGTGATATACTAGAGAAATACAGTTATTCTTCAACAGGAATGCATATCTCAAGAGAACCACTGGCTACATTTTTCTCTCAAACATTACAGGTTTAGTAAGTGATGTATCTTCCTCACAGTATGTATATTTAAAATCACATTTGTAGAAATTACAATGCATATCAACCTTTGGCATTTGTATTTATTAAAGGGTCTATGCCACATGGTTTATGAGGTTACTATTTTAAATATTTACTTCAATGACCATAATGTTTGTTTCCATTCGTGATGCATCCTTTTATTTTTCCAAGTAAAAACATTGAGGAAAACCAAGGGATGCTTCCCCACATTCCTAGATGGCATCCCTAGTAAACTTGTCAGTGTATACTAGTGTGCATAATCTAGTGTTATTAAAATTGGGCATCAACTAGATTGGAACTAGCTAAATGACCAACAACATTGGTGACAATTGGTTCAGCACCGCTTGGGCTAATTCTACCATTGGATATCCATATCAATGGTTTGTGTTCTTTAAGCATACCCTCTTGTGACCTTTGAACTTCAATGTAATTGTCAAGATACATCGGTAAAAACATACTTGTTTGAATTATGGGCTATAAAACAGGAATGTTTGTACATATGTAGATGAACCTTTCAGTGTGTAGGTAGAGGTGTCCTAAATTTAGCAAATATCCATTTCATTTTACTGTCTTTAATGTGTTTATGGAATTCTCATGTTGTCATAGAAAAAGCTTGATGAACTGATAAATTGAATATGAAAGGTAAATTGAACTTTGATAGATAAGCCCCCAAAGGATTAATATGGTTCAGAGTTGTACTATCCCAAGAGTATTACGTGGACATGTAATTTGAACCAAATCTGCCTTAAAAAAATTTCTATAAGACTAGATCTGCAACTTCTGGAATTTAGCAATTACTTTCATAAGAAAATTTGGGACAAAATTGGTTGTTATTACGACCATCATCACATATTGATTAGACTTGGGGCTGATCCAATTGATAAGAGGAAACTTTTCTGAATGCATTATTTTCATCCTATATTTGAATATGTTGGTGGTTCTCCTTTTGGGTGTTTTTCTAAGTTATGAGTACCTCAGGATTAGAAGCATCAAGTTGTTTGGTATGCCATGTTTAGGAAGCTCTGTGCTTGTTCCAACAGGCATGACTACATACCAAATGAATGTACAAAGTTTCCTTCTAAATTCTATAAGAACTTAATTGAGTCTTGTGCAGTGACCACATCATGGAGAATGGCAGTGCTTGTAGAGAATTATCATTGTGGAAAAGGTGCAAATAACCCTTTACGAAGGACAAGTAATTGTCTGAGACAACATGAATGAATGCATTATTTTCATCCTATATATGAATATGTTTCTGGATCTCCTTTTGGGTGTTTTTCTAAGTTATGAATACCTCACTATAAGAAGCATCAAGCCCTTTCGTAGGTCAAGTTTAGGAAGCTCTATGCTTGTTCCAGCAAGCATGACTATAGACCAAATGAATGCACAAATTTTCCTTTTAAATTCAATATGAACTGAATTGAGTCTTGTGCAGGGACCACATCATGCAGAATGGCAATGCATGTAGAGAATTATCATTGGCGAGAAGGTGTAAATAACCCCTTACGAAGGATGGGTAATTGTCTGAGCCAGCACGAATGATGATTTGATCCTTGGTTTGAGAGTGTCATGGTTGAATGCTATCTGTAACTCAACCATTTTGTAATGGTTCTATATAGTGGCTCTTCTTTGATAACGTAATACTGTAAGATGTAAGAACATTCTCTTACACACTTTCAAATATAGATGGACAAAGTAGGGCTAGTAACAAGCCAACTCGGTTCATTTATTTGATTTTTGGTCTCCATTGATTCTATACCACCTGCCTATTGGCATTGTCTCTGTCAACACATAATTTGATTGCAGCCCATGTTTTGGAAAATGATTCATTTTTTTTCTGCCAATGAATAAGGTACATAAAATATTCTTGTCAAGACTGTGGATGACAAAGCAGCTCTTATTAAATGAACAAATGGATAGTGGAATATTTCATGTTATATGGGGTAGACGTTGTGTTTTCTTGAGTGGCTCACTATTTGAGTTGTTGGCTTTGTTGGCTCTGGGTTGGATTTAATTTATCTTTCTGCCTTTTTGGCTTTTGGGTGGGGAGCAGGACAGAGTAAATTGCTAGTGATTGGGTAGGGGTGATTTTCCTGATGGTCAAATTTTATTTTAATATCTCTGTCAATATTTTTTTGTTAAAATGATCAAAACAGGTATTAGAATTGCTAAACCAATAATCAAATCAGATTCTAGAAGTGTATAAATGGCAATAATCAAATTGGATTCTAGAAGTGTAGAAATGATAAAATTTGATGAGCATTTAAGATTTGAAATTCTTACCATGGTGAAAAAGATGAAATTTATTCTAAGTATCCTCTTACAATAAGTATCTTCCATACTTGCATTCGAATTGGATGGAAAAGGCACAAAGTATTAATTATCTGCTGCACAATACACAGTGCCCATCTTCTTGAATTTGTCTCTATTTTTCAGATTTAAAAATATTTCCAAAATCAACTGTCTAAATAAAATAAATATGGTAATTTGAATTTTCTTTTATTTGTATGCAATGGTGGAAATAAGAATAGCCAATTAGTTTCTTGATCTTCTTTAGTTTCAAATTTTATCCATGAATTTGTCTCTGTTTTTCAAATTTCAAAATATTTCTAGAATCAAGCATATAACTAAAATAAAGATGATAATTTGAATTTGCTTCTATTTCTATCCAATGGTGGAAATAAGGATGGCCAATTAGTTTCTTCATCTTCTCTATTTTCAAATTTTATCCATTCTATATTATAGAGATTATAACTAATTTATTTTTTCTAGTCTCTATCGCTTTAGAATTATATAGTTTAAATAATTTCTTGTTTCAAATGGAAGAACCATCCACAGACCTCAAATGCAGAGAGATTGGAGATGTATAGAATGCTGAATTTCCAGAATCTATCGCAGGATACTTTTCTTCATGCAGTCCAGAATGAATTCATGCCATACCGAATGATAGTGCAGGCCATGTAAATACATCAACTGTAGGAAAACCGTACACCCACTCCTCAGATCACCAACCATACACCCACTCCTTAGATCACCAGGTTGCCACCAAGAAGCAATAGCACTAGGGCTCTCACACTAGAAAAAAAACATCAGCAACAACAAGAAACCATCTCGACATGATATGTCCTACGTGAAAGCACAAAGTGTGAGGACTAAGATTGTTTTCTGGGCTTTCTATTGAAACAGAATTCAGTCATTGTCCAAGCATCCAATTTGAATTCCGATATGGAGGAAAAAAATTAAGACTTAGAAACCTTGAAGAAGAGATAACATGCATGAGGAAAAATATCAATGGTAGCATCAGAGAAAAAGAAAATAACAGTGATAGTGTGACTACAGAAGGTGAGTACTCTGATAAATTATTTAGAGAATTCTGGAGAATTTTGAATGTCATCATCAGCACCATTGCCTGTGATGCAGATCATCAAATAAAATCTCCTCTAGCTGTCCTTGGAAGTGAAGGGTAGCAAAAGGAACTTGGATTTTTTTTGTGAAGAAGAAAATTTGAAAGTGCATTGGCTAGTTAATTTTCCCTCGCAATGCAATAAATAAAAAGAAAATAAGAAACCAAAAAAATTGGAAAATGAATGTACGTTTGTCAGACTTCATCAGCGGAGATCCAATTTAAACAAACACCTGACAGACAGATTTATAGATATTGAGTTTTCCAAAATTCAAACAGCAATGAATATAAGCAATGGGACTACTATATGGCTACCCATTCCAAAATTATTTTCTGGTGAATCTTACCGAAAATCAACTCTAATAATTTGGTTTCCTAGAAATGTAATAGCCAAGGTTTTCCATCTTGAAGAGGAAACCTATGCACTACTCGGTTTTGAGTGTTGGGTGCACATGAAAGTATTCAAGTGTGCTGCAAGTATATGGATTCAGTTGTGGAAGGAAATGCTTCTTCCGTGATAGAAGATCCCTTTGTGAGCCTAACCTAACACAATAAGCTCTCTGTGGTGATAAGAAGAAATTTAACCTCTTCTTTTATGGTAATAGATACCAAGGCTAGTGTGAACACTGGATTCTGTCTGCTGCAGGAAATTTTTATGGGTTCCAACCTCTTGTAAACTGGATGCTCTTGATGTTTCTCTCATGTTTGGAGAGCGCAATGCGTCTCTTTTCATTTTCTGGAAGAGAGAAGCTTTGTCCCGTACACCGCTGCATGAAGGGGGAAACAATGCCATCCATGTAGGTTAGCATGGGAGCAATCCTTCCAACGGATTTTTTGGGTGAGTATGAGATCGGTGTCTCCATGGGATCAGTGTTGGAAATAGTGATTACAAAAGCCATAGTTTTGAGATTATGTAAGTTTACCTCTAAGTTAATTGACCCAATTTTTCTAATGCGAGTAAGAAGTTGAATTTGGCCATTATGAAGTTCATCTAAGCTGTGCTCCATGTGCCATGATAGGGCTTCCTTTCTCAGCCAACTTCGAATATTTCCTGTGGAAATAGTTTTGGTCTGTACTTGTATTCTTTTTATGATTTGTATTCATGTGAAGTTGTGGGGTAATTTGTTTGTGATTTATTGCCTGGTGATATCCAAATTGTTTCCTCAACGCTCTTATGCTTTAAGTTTTGTTGTGCTTTGTATATTTCCCAACTTTAGCAGCTTGCTAATGGGGCTGTTAATACATTAATTAGTTCACTAAATATTTAAGCCTTAAACTACGCTTATATTCTCACTATCATGTAATGTTACCATATTTTCCTATTTGAAAACGTGAAAATGTAATTTATTGTGTTTTTGGGGTTTTCTCCTTTTTCGGATGTTTCAAAAGTTTTCCACTAGCAGGGAGCATTAATAGGCTGGTCAAACAAGGTTGGCGATAACAATGTTTGATTCCCCTACCAGCATCGAACCTTGATAGATTAGTCAAGCAAGGGTTCCCCTAAGAGTGTGGTATGTTCACCCCTGTGAAATAATGGGGCCATCATGACCTTTGAGTCTGGCAAGGCACGACATTTGAAATTACAGTGATGAATAGTATTCCAATAGGGTTTGCAATTGTTGCCATATTTACTGCTTTTTTAATACACAATGTTAAGCATATACTTTGCTTCTCCTCACAGGGTTCCTATTTTTTTGGTTTTGTGCTTGTTTCAACCATATTCAAGTATCTTTTATATGAAGCGTGTGGGAGGATGGTGAATCCAATTTTTGGATTGGTGGGGTTTACTCTGTTGTTATAATTGGCAACTTTTCCACGCAGCAGTAGAAAGTCTTTTGAAAGGCTACCATATTCATCCAATATTTGTGGAATCTTCTGGCACTCAAATGGAAACAGAACATTCCAATACAAATCCTTCAATTTGTTCTACATTGATGGAAATGATAACCAATAAGCTCCACAAAGTAAATACCAGAGCCCGATTCAAGCACAGAAAAAGCACAGTCAAATATTTTTCGCTGAACAACTCTAAATTAGAGGACCTAGGAGCCTCTCAGGTATTTAACTTGAGATGGTGAAGGTGTTATCCTGGCAAATTGTAGACACCATCAATGGAAGGGATACCTAACAATCTGGTCTCTAGTGATTTGAGCAGTGAAACTCTTGAGCATTTTGATGACCTGAGAAATCACAAAGAGGCTGACATGGAGGGGAATATGTCAAAGGCCATGGATGTGGGATCTGTCAATGTCAGATGTTGTAATTATCAAAATGATTACAAGGCCGCCATGGAATCATTTCATGAGATCTCACACCCACAAGCATCAAATCTTGAAGACATGCAACCCATCAAAAATGAACATGAATTAATGGCTACAAATGCTACGAATGCTACAGATATGAAACTTAAGCTCATTCTAAGCTCTCAAGGGTTTTCTACACATGCTGTTGAAAAATATCATACAAATTTATATTGGAATAGCTTCATGGAGCATTCAGATGACCCTACTACAAAGACATATTAATCAAGCAAGGGTTCCCCTCAATGTGTGGTATGTTCACCCCTGTGAAATAGCAGGGCCATCATGACCTTTGAGTCTGGAAAGACACAACATTTTCTATTATAGTGATGAAAAATATCCCACCTATTGATATGTGCTGGGTGCTTAACACTTCCAGTATTCACGGAGCATCTTTGATAGTTTCTTTTTTCCCTGATTCCATTGGCAGTCCAACTTAGATACTAGAGTTTTTTTACTAAAAGTGCTTAATTTCATGGATACCTAAAATCCCTTTTATTGTTTCCCTTTGGAAAAGTTTCTCCTATATTTCCCAGTTGTGTTATGTTTATATTCTAATTTTCTTGATACGATAAGCTCATTTATTTAAAAAAAAAGAAATCTAATATTCAGAGCAATTTTTTAATATAGGATAGAGCCTAATGATGTGAAAAATTAACCAAGTTATTTTATAACTGAAATGAATTCGTTGCGATCCAAGAAATTTCTTGTAACAGGTAAAAATTCCATGAAAGAGACCACACAAACAGAAAAAGTCATAAATTACAGAACAAGAAGTGTGGAGAGAGAAGTTATCACACTTTTGGAGAGAGAACATACACAGATTAAACAAAATAGATGAATTCAAAGGGGGGAAAAACCAGTGCTCAAACCCCCAGCACTATGGAAAAGAATAACTAAATAAGATTGCTAAAATTAAGAGAAAATATTGAAAACATAGCTCTTTACATACTTGTATGATTGTCGATAACAACAGCTTCAAACAGCCCTGTAAAACGGTGCTCTCCCACCTTCTCCTCCAACTTCGATGTGGTCTTGTGCTGCACACTCCATTTTTCCCTCCTATTTTTTGGTTTATCTTTGTTTTTCCCTCCTCAGTTTTGGTTTATCCAGTGATCTGAATTTTGGTTTTTTTTACCGCATATAAAAATAATCAAAACCCTTGATTAACGCATATGAAATGCCCATATGAAATGATCCTTTAGGTGTAATGAATATAAAATATATTTCTTAACCCAAAGATGTACTACATATAGAATAAATAGATATTTCTTAACCCAAAGGTGAAAAAATGCTTCTTATATATAATTTTATATTTGCATACTAAGATCACAACCCATGGGCACAAGAATGCTTCTCATATATAAATTTACATGTGCATACTAAGATCACCACCTACTGCTTACATTTGACATCCAGGATTCCATTGTTATTCATGAGTTTAATTGTTGCTTTGATGGTTGAAATAACATCTCTGTTATAAATAACATTTCCATACTAAGATCACCACCCACTTCTTGCATTCTAATTCTAGGATTCCATTGTTATTCCCGAGTTTAGTTTTTTCTTCAATGGTTGAAATAACATCCTGTGTTATAAATATGTTATGAAAATGATAAATTTCTTCGACGCATTCTTAAACATAAATACAGCTCTTAAGACACATGTTATGTTTCAAAGTTTCATCATTGCCCCTTAGCATCAGATTTGGATGGTTCTCATTGCTACATTTTATGATCACATAATACACTTTGAATAAAAAAAATGTATTACATTTGGCATCATACATTTCTATTATAATGGTTCTTGAATGCTGAAGTGATTGCATTATCTCAAGCAATTATATTGACAGTTCCGAGTATTGTTATTTCTTGATTTAGTCTAAAGCTTTGCAGTGCTATATTTGGTATGGTAACCTTTTGTATCATGGTATTTTAATGTTTATTATTGGATTGATGCAAATTTTTACATTATAATCTGTTAAGTAGAAATATGGGTGAATTTTAGAGTGCTATCCACGATATATTTCTTACCCAAGCCACATAATTAGGAAATATGCAAAGTCAAATACCAAAAACATAAGAGAAGCGAGAGAAGTTAGCTATCAATCGTTAAATGATTTCCTATAAAATAAAATATCAATGAAAAGAGAAGCTAGTGTGCACTTCACTCTTGGTTTTTTAATGTTTATTCATTCCAAAAAGTCCACCATAAAACAACCTTGTCATAGTAAGTATGTTCCACATTGTACTACAATGTGACACATTTTTTATTTTTTGTAGACTACATGCGTCAGACACGCAAGGGAGGGATGTCATTTGAAAAATCCCCCTTTGCACTCTTAATCTATGTTACTCACAAAATTACAAGAGAGTAATCATATGTGGTGTAATGGAGGGATGAGGTGCAACATTCGGCTCCAATGTGGGTGTTCAAAGGTCGAAGGTTTCTTGGCTTGTTGCAGACTTTGCCTATTGCAATACAGTCTTTACACAACTTTGACTCTCATACCATTTACATATCATAGACTTCGCTCAGAGGTGTGTATCTACCTTAACAAAGTCTCTCGAAAAACCAATACTCCCTAGGAGTCTCGCCACATTAGGTTCACATATGCATCAAATTGCACATGTGTAGGCTTGTCGAACTCGGATTAATGGCATAATGACACAAAACTTTAGAGAGAGATAGAGAGAGAGAGAGAGAGCTCAGAATAAAAAAACTAAATCGAATTCCCAAATGGCGATACATTTTCCTTATTTATAGGATTTCAAGAGAGCTTCAAGCATCTTCTTGAAATATGACATGTTTTCATAAATTGTACAAACTATAGATCTCAAATCTAAATTTTCTGTAGATTCTTTGAAATGTGGGTACAATCCCACCAAAAGTCAGAGAAGTGTTATGATTTTCATATATTCGTCTAGAAATTTAACCTAATATTTTACTTCAAAGGACAAACCCCTCCACTTAGTCATTTAAATTGTCTTGAAAGTCTAATTTCATACTTTTGATAGGGAATTTTAGTAATTTTAGGTATAAGTTAAGATGTTATTTGATTATTAAGGCCTCCTAGTCATTAGGAAAGTTGAGTCTTATGATTAGGATTAATTGTGGCATCCTATGTATTTTTCAAACTCCAATACATGAAGGAAAATATGTGGAGGACATTTGGGGGAAATGTGATTGTTCATAAAATTTAGATCAGATTTGGGGATCTTGTATTTCTTTTCCTGGGAGCCTACTAGTTCTTAGAGGTTGTATTTTAAGTGGTTAGCAGGAAAAATCATAGAATGCCCAAGAATATTAGTGCTGGAGCACATATGGTTTGGGAGAAAGGATAAGGGGTTCTAGGAGTTAAGGAGTTTAAGGGTTTAGGAGCAAGGGGTTAAGGGTAAAGCGTAAAGGGTTAGGGATTCTGGGGTTTAGGGGTTAGGGGTTTGAGGTATAGGGGGTTTAAGGGTTAGAGGTTAATGGCTTAGTGGTTAAGGGATTTATGGGTTAACAATTAACCATCAAGGGCTTACATGCTAGAGGATTTAGGGGTTAAGTTCCTAATGGTTATGGTATTTAGGTGCCAGCGGGTTAAGGGGTTATGGGTTAATGAGTTTAGGGGTTGGGGGTTATGGGTTAAGGGTCAAGGTTTAAGAGGATATGGGATTAGGTTTTATGGGGTTCAAGGATTCTAATATAGGGGTTATGGGTTAAGGGGTTAGTGGCTTTGAGTTTAAGGGATCAAGGGGTTAATTTGTTATGAGTTATGGGTGTAGGGGTTAAGGGATTGTGGCTTTGGGGTTAGAGGGATAGGTATTTTAGTGATTATGGGTTAAGTGTGTATGGGTTGTGATAATGTGGCCCCTAATCCCCTTTTCACAACTATTGGGGGTTCCCCTGTCAATTTCTCTCATTGCCTCACCTATAGGTCCCCTAGCCCCTATGCCATAAGGCCCTAAGGCTCCTTCTCATTCTCTAATGTTAGGATTATATATCTCAGTAAACCATGCTCAAACCTCTCAGTTCTACCCATCCATGCTACCCTTGTGTCCCCTTGCCCCGTTCAATACACCAAAAGATCCCCCTCCCCCAAAATTCATGATATTTGAACATTTTGATGCGATCATTTAACAACATCTTCACAACTACTCCATTTATAATGGTTTATTAGAGCTTTTAGATGTCATTTCATTAAGATAAAGTGATAGGTGAGAGCTATGAATAGCTCACTAAAGGTATATCAAGAGGCTATTGGTCTATTGGCTATAGAATTTGACACTTTTAATTTGTAACTAAGTGAAATGGAAAAGATGTGGTGAGAATCTCCATTCTTATTCTTTCATCGGGAAATGTAAAATAAATGAGAAAATAGTCTCAACCACATGGAGAAGGAATTTTGAGAACAATAATTAGCATGAAAAAACAAAGAATCCAATGGGTTGATCTTAGAGGGGTCTCCATTTGTAAACAAGCATCCATAAGCTTGATAGAATTAGTATGAATCTTTACTATAAGTTGAGTAGTATTCACATCACCAACCACATCCAATAGAAAGGTACCAACCCCTACAATAAAAATGATGTCTCCAAATAAGGTGTAGTTAATACCAATAGTTAATACATATCATCTTCATTAGATATCATGTTGCTAAGAATGGTGTGTCTGGATTAGAGTTAAAGTTGTTATCTTAGTTTGTTGTCTTTTTTTGTCTTTTAGAGTACGAATCTTTTTGGTCTACCGTGCTAAGGTAGTTTGTCTTTCAAATATTCAAGGAATATGTGAGGAAGTCTCGAAACACCCTATCAATGGATCCCCCTTATTTATGTGGGAAGAAAAGCCGAGGAGAGTGAAGAGGGCCCTCAAAAGCTGGGCTAAAGCCCTCCCTTCTCTGATCGAGTCAAGACGGGTTTCCCAGGCCTATTTGGGGAGTCACCAAATTTTATCTAAATAGCCAGGGCTAGGAAAATATCCCAATCACATGAGTTCTAGTATATTCTCATTAAATATTTTATCTAAATGGCCATAGCACAAAGTTTTTAAAGAGAAAATTCAAAACTAAGAGATGCTCTACAAATTCTACCTAAACAGTTGGTTCTAGAAAAAAGTTCCCAATTGCCCCCATTCCCTCCTATTTTCAAAAAATATTTCATCTAAAATCCATGACCAGAGCTCCTAAACCCAAATTCCATAAATATAAAACGCACACCAAATTCTATCTAAAAATACATGGCTAAAAAAAATCTCCCAATCACCATAATTCTATTATGTTTGTATACCATATTTCATCTAAACATCCATGAGCCAAAGGAGTTAAAGAAAAACTCTTCAAATTCAAATACCTAATGAAAATTTTATCTTAACAGGTAGGGCTAGAAAAATCTCCCAATCACCCCAATTTATATTGTTTTCATAATATGTTGCATATGAGCAGCCATTCCCCGAAGTTTTTAAACTCGATCTCTGCAAATTTAGAAATAGAGCAGCCTCCCTTTAGCAACCCTTACCCAAACCTCTAACTATAACTAATTTAGGACTACACCTCTCCTAGCCTCGTTGATAAAATGAGCTCCTTCTCACTTGATGTTCTTACCTTCATTCTAAGGCCTCCTTAAATAACTTTTCCTAGCTAGGCCTCTTCAGAATGATCTAGAACTTACGAATTTTATCCACTTGGACCTTAGGAAATATTATTTTTTCTGGTTAATTTTCTTCTATATTTTAAACCTCATCTCAGGTCCAAAGCCCCTTCTCTTGGGTTATTTTCCCCCAAAACATTTTTTGGTGATCAAAATCACACAAACCCATCTCACTAGAATTTTATAGTACCTCCGAAGCTACACAATTTAACAACATAGTTTAGTTTTAGTAATCATAACTTGGTCAAGCTCCTATAGTTAAGCAAGGACTTGGGTGGGTTCCCAAGTTGAAAATTAGGTAAAGGTAGTTGTGAGGGCATGATAACTAGGAAGGGTTAGGGAATGCCAAAGAATGAAAAGGTGTGCTAACACATGCTAGAAAATTTCAATGCATGTTGAGGAGTGTCAAGGAGTGTCGGGGTATCACAACGGAGAACTAGGTCAAAATGCATGGAAATTAACAAATAAGAGTGTGTTCCAGGGAGTCATAGTAAATTCATGTGTGGCAAGGATGAAGTGACGTGTTAGAAAAAGTTCATAATAGGATTTATAAGAGGCTAGCTTATGATTGCGATAAGGGGCTCTATTAGACTCATGTATTTCATAGTATCACAAGGTGACTGATCACTGATTAGATTGTTCATATACTGAAAATAATATTCTATGGCTATCATTTATTTTCAGAGAAGAAAGGGAGACCCTGACTATCAAAGAGCATCAAATGAATCAATTTACCTTATAGTTCAGTGGAAAGGAGAAAAATTGTTGTTGACAAGGTGTGATGGGGATCAAACTTCATTTATGCCCTCGTTCCATTTCATTTCATTCACCCTATTTTCCCACCTCATTTCCTTCATATTCTCCCATGCTCTCAAACCCATTCCCTACCATGCTTCTCTTCCATTTCATGTTCCATTTTGAAATATCTATTACCTTACATTTCTTCCACCTTTCTGCTTTACCCTTCCACCTTTAATGTTTCATTGCTTTTTAATCCTTGATAGCGATCAAAGTGGGGCCCTCATCACATTTCGTAGACTTTACGTATTTGGCATTTGAACTAAACTTTAAATAATGCGATCGTCGATTTGCGATATCGCATCGCATTGTTTTACCTTGTGAGCACCCGCAATCTATTTTATTTAGTTTGTGATGTGGTAAGTCGGCCCCACCTTAGCAGATCTGACCCATTACACAACCATTGCAATACATTTTTATATCATATAAAACTTCATAACACTAGTTTCTTAAAAACCTTCCATCGATCCATAACACTTTGTCGATTTCCAGTGGGCTCCTCTTCTCCTCACTTCAGAAATTTTAGGAGTTAACCCTGTAGCTTATAAATAAAACTTAATAATTGCAATGTACGCCTGAGATTTGGTCCCACTTCTTCCCTGCCACATCACTCATCTCCTCCCCCATTCATCGCACTTCACAGATTTTAGAGTTTACATATTCTGCACTTATAAATAAATGCTACAAATTGCGATGTGTGTTGCAGACTAGTCCCACTTGCTTTCCACGTAATTTCCCCTCCATGTTACCTCCCTATTGCATCACATCAGTGATCGTATTATTTATAAACTAAAATTTAAAGGTTGAGAAGTGCACGGAAGCGATGCCACTTCATAACTAGATTCTACAGAATTTCAGGTCTGCGTGAACAAGTTGTCATTATGTTTTGTGTGTATGACAGGTCAATTTAGGACTACGAGGTTTATAGCTCATTTCATGAATAAAAATTCCAAAATACCAAAAAATAAGCAAAGGCTTTTCACCTCATCACACCACCATCATCTTTAAATCCGACGGCCTACGTTTCATTCTGATCCCCATTTACAATCCTTACTTTATCCTTGCAAGGGGGGTCTAGAACGAATGCTTTTCAAGAAAGGGACCCCATTATGTGTCACTCTCTCTTGAATTCACAGCCCCTCCCCCCCGTATATTACCACTTACCACTTCATAAGGGTCTGAAATACCACTTTTCTCCTGCAAAACCGTTTTCCCCAAATGAAAAACCATTTTTAGCCATTTTTACCAGTCCGTTTTCGAGCGAGATTCCAGGCATATGGGAATGAATTTTGACAAATAGAGAGAGTTTTTTATTTAGCATGGGCTGAAGAAAAAATACCACTCCCAAATTTTTCATAGGTGTCTTTATTTGGGATAATCGAAAGCCATCTCTCAGCCCTATTTTTCGTATTTCTGTTTCTCTGTGTTGGTCATTATTTTGTGGCGACTGTTGTGGAGAGCTGGAGATGAATTTTGAAAATCAAAGAGAGGTTTTTTACTAGAACGAGGCAATGAATAATAAAATCTCTCATATTTTTCGTAGGTGTCATCATTGGAAAGAAACAAAATGTCTGAGTTGACCCCTATTTTCAACAGTTTTTCCCATTTTTCAGAGCATAACAAACATCCTAAGATTTTAAGGAATTTGTTTTTTGATGATGGTTCTTAGATGTGAACAAGGATAATATATTGTAGAAATAATTTTCCATCAAAATAGTGCTATATAGTATGATAGTAGGACAAAAAATCAATCGGTGTCGCACTGGAGTTAATAATCAAGCCAAGGCAGTGCAAGAAATGCTGGGCCAGACATCAATTTTGTCTCACTTTGTATTTTCAAAATTTTAAAAGCCCAATTGCATTCAAATTATAATTCATGAAGGGTCATCAAAATTAATACAACCAACGATGGCTGACATATTCACCTCATCATAACCTTGCATGGCCATACTTGTCCATTTTCTACTTAAATTGTACTCGATGAAAGTTTGTCAGGGTAGATTACGACAAACCGACTTAGTTTCTAGTTAAATACCACTAGAATTCTCATTATAAAAGGTTGGATATTTTAGCACCTATATTGTAAGAACCACTATTGAAGCACTTTAATTTTTGGAGCTGGACATTAATAATCAAAGACCGTTTAAAGGATTCTTGAGCTGTGTCAAAATGGTGATGTGTTTCATCTTTGTTTAAATGTTTCCATTATTTTCTCTGCTGTGTATCTGCTCATCTAATTGTAAATCAAAAATTTTATATTAAGATTCGCTGTTGGAGCGCCTTAATTCTATCTGCATTTACAATCTGAATGTTTTCTGCTTAAGTCTGATTAAATAATTCTTAATTTCTCTTTAGTCACTACCAAACCTTACTGTTTCGTTCACCTCATAATTCATATAGCTCTTAAAATCAATTTAGCATAGTTAGCTTGCCCTATGATTTTCTCTTGATTTTGATGTGACATTCCAACCTTTGACTCCATCACGCAATGGAATAGCTTCCACAACCCTATCTTTCCAACCACACAATCAATCAAACAAAAAACCCCCATCACCGTAACTAGCCTATTATCAGTATGTATAACTAGCAAGTTAAATCAATTTAAATCATAAATCAGAGAGAGCCCTCTCTAAGTCTAGGAAGGCTAGGTCCTAGAATCCAAAGCGGTTTGACATTGTGCTTTATAGTTTAGTTTTGCCAATCTTCTAAATTATAGAGTGCAAACAGGCTCGACAAAGCAATTTTAAACAAAGGGAGAATTTGTGTTGGGCACAACACTAATTTTCTTTTATCTATTATTTTTATATGACATGTGGCACACTTTGGGCGAATGCTGATGTTTTAAACTATTTTAGACAATTCAATATTGTAATTTTTTATGTATATGTTTTAGGGAACTCGACTTGTGCCGACCTATATCTTATGTGTATTTTGTATCCTCTGGTTCTTGCAAACTCTCAGTTAATGCTCAACTATTTATATGAACTAGACATACATGTGAAATATTTCCTATGTAAGCTATGTTTCTTAGTTGTTTTATGGCCATGGTAAATGTGATCCTTGCCTTGGTAAGTTATTAAGTGGGAAAATTTATGCTTGGACATGACTGGTCTAAGATGAGGTATAGGAAGTTCTTAGGTGAACAAGGCACAATATACTTATAGTAGGTGCAATTTATCAAGTTGTTACGGTTGAAGCAGACCAATGTCACATGAACTGGAGTAGCTAAGGACTTTATTGGGTTCCCAATTCATAAAAAAATGTAAGGATATTTGTGAGGGCATGATTGCCAAGGCATGCTAGTGAATGCTAACATGTGCAAGATAGGTCAAAGGAATGTAAAATATGGTAATATGCTAAGGCATGCCAATATCTGCAATGGTGTGACAATACATTCTAGGGACTATCAAGGAAACAAAAAAGAGAAACAAGTTAAAATACAAGGAAATGAACACATCATAGGGTTAATAAGTCATCAATTTACATTTTCTAAGAGGGGCATTCTATGCACACCAACACCAGGTGGAAATGAGTTTCAAGTGCCAAGTGTTAGTTAATTCTAAGTACCAAATCATCCTCTGTTACTTCTCTTCTAGTTTCCAATGACTGATCTCAAATAAATTTAATATTAAACCATGCCAAAGCATATTGAGGCATATTAATGAATGATATACATGATAATGATTATGGCCTCTTTAGGACTACATGCCTCTTCGCCCCCTTATCAAATGAGCTCCTTCTCACTTGATGTTATTTCATTCATCCTAAGGACTCCTTAAATAGTTTTTCCTAGACATCTTAGGAACCCTCTAGAACTTACAGGTTTTATCCACTTAGACCTTAGGAAATATTAATTTTCCTTTTTAATTTTCTTTTAGATTTTAAACCCCTTCTTGGGTCCAAAATCCCTTTGCTTTGATTTTATTCCCACAAAGCCTTTTGTGACCAAAATCACACAAAGCCATCTCACTAATCTTGTGGAGTACCTCCCAAGCTACACAATCCAACAATATAGTCTAGTTGTAGTAACTATAACTTGGTCGAGCTCTTGTAGTGAAGGGAGGTCTTGGTTGGGTTCCCAAGTCGAAAATTAAGTAAGGGTAGTTGTGAGGGCATGATATTTAGGGATTTTCAGGGCATGGAAAGGAATGAAAAGGCATGCTAACACATGTCGGACAATGTCAATGCATGTTGAACTAGAGTGTTAGGGAGTGTTGGGGCATATCAAGGGATAACTAAGTCAAAATGCATGGAAAGCAACAAATAAGAGTGTGTGCAAGGGAGTGTTAGCGAATTCAAATGTTCTAAGGACAAAGTGTGTTAAGAGAAGTTTAGAATAGGATTTATAGGAGGAAAGCCTACGGTTGTTATAAGGGACTTCACATAGCAGTTTTAGACAAAGTGAGATCACTTTGTGCTAGGCACAACATTGTTTTTCCTTTAGTTATTTTTTTAATATGAGGCTCATGTTTTAAACTATTCTAGATAATTGCATATTGTACATTGTTTTGTATAATTTTTGGGGCACACAACTTGTGTCAGCTTATATCTTGTGTTCCTTGTGAATCTTGTGGTTCTTGCAAACTCTTAGTTAATGTTCTATTGTTTATGTGAACTGAACATACATGTGAAATATTTGCTGTGTAAGCGATGTTGCTTAGTTTTTTATGGCCATGGCTAGATCATGTGATCCTTGTCTTGGTAAATAGTTAAGTGGGACAATTTGAGATTGGACATGAGTGGCATAAGATGAGTTATAGGCAGTTCTTAGATGAACAAGGCACAATCTACTTGTAGTAGGTGCAATTGGTCAAGTTATTGGGGTTGAAGCAGGCCAATGTTTTCACATGAACTACAATAGCCAAGGACTTGATTGGGTTCGCAAATCATGAAAAAATTTAAATTCCAGTTGTGAGGACATGAGTGCCAAGGCATTCTAGAGAATGATAAGATGTGCCATATAGTACGAAAGCATGTCAAACATGATAATATGTGCCAATTGACAAGGCATGCCAAGATGTGCAAGGGTGTGTCGATGCGTGCCAACGACTGCTAAGGAAAAAAAGGGAGAAATAAGTTAAAATAAAAGGAAAAGAACACATAAGAGGGTTGATTAGTCATCAATTTACCTTTTCTAAGAGGGGCATGCTAGGCACACCAACACTAGGTGCCAATAGGTGCCAAGTGCAAAGTATTAGTGCATTCTAAGTGGGAAGTCTTCCTTTGTTGCTTCTCATCTACTTTCCAAAAATTGATCTAAAATAAATTTAATATTAGACCATGCCAAATCATACCAAGGCATATCAACGTGTTCCATACATGCTAAGACTTTCCAAGCACCAACACGTGCCAAGCGCTAATATGTTTCAAGGACTGTTATGCATGCTATGAAGTGGAATGGCATGTTGAAGACTGCTAAGGTCTGCTAGAGAGTGCTAATGCATGTTTAGGAATGTTAAGGAGTAATAGGAAAAAAAATTAAGGGAGCACTAGGTCAAAATTCATGGAAGTTAATGAATATGAGGAACCTGTGCCAGGGACTAGTGTTAATGAGTGCTAGTTATCATGCCAAGGAGGGAGTGACAAGGTATGCTAAGCATTGGTAGGGAATGCTAGGGAATATCAAGGCATGTAAGGAAGTGCCAAAGTGTGCTAGGATGTTCCAGGGTGTGCTAATTATATTTTCCAGATAATGCCAAGATATGCCAATACATGCTAGGTGCTAAGGATGTGCAGGGTGCCAGGGTATGTCAATATCTGTTAAGAAGTGTCAAGGCAACAAAATGAAGAACCAAACTAAAATTTAAGGAAATGAACACATAAGAGGGTTAATAAGTTAGGACTTTATGTTTTTCAAAAGGGGCATGCTAGTCACACTAATAATAGGTCCAAATACATGCCAACTGGCATTCTGTCCCAAGTGTTAATGTATGCTAATGAATTCAACCAAGTTATTCTAGGGCATGCTAGGGACTACATGTATTCTAACACATGCTAGGAGAGTTCCATGTTGTGCTAGAGTATGCCACCATGTGCTTTGGTGTCAGTGTCATGACAAGATTTTCTAGGTACAAATATGTTCCAAGACATGCGAGGCGCTAAGAAATGTTAGTGTGTGACAAAGCATTAATTTAAGGTGTTCCTGAATTTTTGAGGAGTGTTAGGTCTTTCTCATTAACAGAATTATCAGAGCTTGATTATGTATTAAATAATATATTTCCTATACACACTAGTGGAACTTTATCTAAAGGGAATTTGACAGATAATAAACTTAATAGATATGAATCATGTGTTGAATCATAGGAAAAATATATTCGACTAGTGATTTATTGAGGGAAATGATACACACTAATTACTTCTTAAAAAATTGATTGATTATAACCACTGTGGCCTTGGAAATATCATAAAAAATACTCCACAATAATGGCCTTAAATCGTTATCTTCTGAAAAAAATATTAACAAGCATATAGTGTCATCAAAAACTCATTGCAATGATCAATGGTGATGAACATTTTTTGACCGTCACCAAAAGTAACAAAAAGAGCATTGGTGAGGGTGATTAAAAGTTTGTCACTAGAAGTGTCACCAAAGAGATAATTAGTGATGGGCCCTTAACGACCCTCACCAAAAGTGTCATTGAAAATGGCTTTGGTGACGAACTTTAAAGGACCATCACTATATACAGTTACAGTGATTTAAGGACCGTCACCATATGTGACAATGGTGACAGACCTTAAAGGTCCGTCACAAGCATGACCCTCACCAATGTCATTTTCTCTTATAGTGTGAGATCAATACACTAGATACATGGCTCTGATGAGTGAGACAGTTAGGATAGAACCATCCTCATTCGAGGAAGTAGTGGAGAGGCTAATGTCGGTTGATGCCATGGTAGAGGAATATGATTCCATAATCATAAAATATGTTTTCTAAGTGGTCCGAATACTATAGAACACGTTAGTGGTAGGTTTGAGGTATATAAGGTGAATCACACAGAAAAAAGAAGCATTGATAAAGAAAAGGCCATATTTGTGGCCAAGGGGTTCTCTCAGATTGAGGTAATTGATTACGAGGAGACCTTGACTCCATTAACGAGGTATTATTCTATCAAATCTATTCTAGTAGTTGTAGCACAAATGGGATGGAAGATCCATCAGTTGGATGTGAGGAAAACATTCCTAAATGGAGTGATTAAGGAGGAGGTGAACATTGAATGCCCAAAATTATTTGAGACCTTCAATAGAGAGTCACATGTGTGCAGACTCAAGTGATCATTGTATGGATTGAAATGAGCACCCTATGATTGGTATACTAGGACCAACAAATATTTCACCAGGTTAGGCTTCACCACAAGTACAACAGATGCAAACCATTACCATATTTGTGTTGAAGGTAAATTTCTCATTATAGTATTATATTTTCATTATTTGATTCTAATTGGTGATGATAGGTTGATTAAATCTTCCAAAGAGGATATTGTAAGAAAATTCGTGATGAACGATATGGGATTCATGAACTATTTCCTCTGTTTCAAAGTATGGAAAATAATTATTTTCTCTAAGGGAAAGTATGCCAAGAAGATACTGAAGAAGGCCTACATGGAGAGTAAAAAACCCACATACAATCCTTTAACATACAATTGGATGAAATACAATGCCACTTCAGGTGTGGATATGGAGGCCACTATTTATAAGAAGCTTGAAGGTTGAGTCATGTAATTGGTTAACACATGATTGGACATGTGTGATGTAGTTAACTAGATTAGTCAAGCAACTGTTAAGCCTACCAAACTATATTTGAAGGAAGCCTAAAATGTGTTGAGATACTTCATAGAAACTACTCAGTATTGTCTTTGGTACATAGAGACGGAGGGAGTGAAGCTTCAAGGATTCAAAGATGCAGACTCGGCAGGTAGTCCATCAGATTAGAAGAGAACTTTAGGAGGGGTCATGAGTAATGGTTCAACAATATTTTCTTGGTACAAGAGGAATTAGCAATCAACTACACTTAGTTCATCAGAAGTAGAGCACATGGATGCTAGTGAAGAAGCTTGTGAAGCTATCTGGATCAGGAAGATTATTGTTTGGTTATTTGGTTAGATGATGGATCCTACCATGATTTTCTATGACAATCATAGTTGTATCAAACTCTCTTGGAATGAAAATTTTCATGATCGATCCAAGCATATTGACATCTGGTATCACCATCTATGAGATTGTGTGCAAAGGAAAATTATGTTATTGGAATGCATTCCTACAGAAGAAAATGATGCATATATTTTGAAAAATGAATTTTCAAGAGGAAATTTTGAATTCCATAGAGGTAGTATTGCGGTATCTGATAATCGATTTCTTCTTGAGAGGGAGTGTTGAACATGGAAACAAGAAAATCATGATTTACTTTTCCCTTGAACCAAATTAGGAGAAAATTGCAATTCCTCATCACAAGACAACAAGAACGTATTAAGTAATTTAGTTTGACTTAGTTGGGTTAGTTAATTCGAGTTCAGGGCCTAGCTTGAGTCATGTAGAGTGAATCCTACCTTTTAGGATCATAGTTTGAGTTTAATTTGAGTTCTAATAATTTAATTAACTTAAAATGATCTAAAGTCAGTTAAACTAGTTCCAATTGTTGGAGAAACTAGTGGGAGGCCAAATAGTTGGGTGTGTTCTCAATGATCAACCTTTTAACTTGTAAATCAACCATAATTATCTCATGCAGGTGTGATCTATGAGTTACTCAGTATAGATTGGAGTTCAAGGGCAGTGTTCTATTGGTTGTATAATTGTCCGAGTTGTTCAGGTGGTGCATGTAGTTAGAGAAGGGCCTATAGGGATTGTGCAATTGATGATGGGTATTTATCTAGTTAATAGCGGGGAAATTGTGAAGGAAACAAAAATAGGAAATAAGATCTTAGAAGGAAGAAGAATTGATAAAGTATTGGCTAGAGTCATCTTGTGAGGTAGTGAGATAGATTATACTTGTGCATAGAATGTTCAGGCTTGAACAAACATTGTGTTACTTCTCTATTTTCTAATTAATGCAATGCAGATAGGAAGGGGTATTGAGGAGTGGTTTTCCCCTAGATATATCCCCATGTTATCTTTTTTAATTGATTCATGTCGAATATATTTTATATTGCTTGTAAATTGTAAACTTCATTCTGCAAATGAGTAGAGTATATTCTCTATTGTTTTAGTAAATTACATTAGTAGTTCGAATGTACAAGGAATTTCTATAAGATTAGGCTAGAGTTTGCTAGGATCTACAAGGTTATGGTAAAGTATGCTAGCCTAGGTTAGATTTGGATAGGTGGGCTAGAGTAGTATAGGTTATGCTAGGATAGGCTAGGTTACAATAGGCTAAAGTAGTATAGGTTATCTTAGACCACATTAGGCTTGAGTTGGCTAGCTTAACATAGGATAGCTTAGAGTAAGCTAGTCTAGGGTAGAGTAGGCTAGCCTAGCCTAGAGTAGGCTAGGCTAGTCTAGAGTAGACTAGGTTAGGATCGAGTAGGCTAGGCTAGGCTAGGATAAGATAGAATAAGCTAGATATGTTAGGCTAGGTAAGGAAAGGTTGGGAAAGGCAAGTTAGGCTATGCTAGGCAAGGATATAGGTTAGAGTACACTTTGCTAGGATAGGCTAGAGGTGGGTAGGAAAATCTAGAGTAGAGTACACTAGAATATGGTAGTGAAGATTAGGATAGGCTAGACTAGGTTAGAGTGGTGTAGGCCATACTTCAAACATATTGAATTTTTGGAGGAAAATGTATATAATTTTTTTGTAGTATATCCTAAATAATTTTAGGATAGGTTAGAGTAGGCTAGGCTAAGATTCACATAGTATAGGTAGGGCCAAAATTTTCTAGGCCAAGCTATGCTAGAATAGGCTATTCTAGGCTAAGATAGGCTAGGATAGGCTAGAGTAGGCTAGGGTAGGCTAGGTTATTCTAGATTAGCATAGGATAGACTAAGCTAGAGTAGTCTAATCTAGCTTAAGATAGTATAGATAGGGTTATGCGTGAGTAGGCTAGGCTAGAGTAGACTAAGTTAAGCTAGGTTAGCCTAGTCCAGCCTAAAGTAGGCTAGGCGAGACTAGAGTAGGCTAGGATTGAGTAAGCTAGATTAGAATAGGAAATACAAAGAAAGGCTAACATTTTCTAGAATAGTAAAGGAAAGGATAGGTTAGTAAAATTTTATTTTTTAATTTCAATTTTATTTATTTTTAATATTTTCTATTTTTTTTACTAACATTATTTTACATTCATTAATGTTTAAAATGGGAACACAATATGTTAGATTTATAATAGATTTAAAATTTAATAGGTGGATTCTTATTGGAGGTGAGAATTGTGGTCTTATTGGAGAATTTATGGATCCTGATATTATGTTTTCCACTTGCAACACAAACCATAGTTTGGAAAACATTGGCATGAAAAATTGATAACTTTATGTGCCACCTATTCTATCATCTAATTGCTACTATATCTATTATTCCAATAAATTTCTTTACTTCTTTCGTCCATTTCTTTCTCAACCACTTCACCTCGTCTACCCATTTCATGTTTAATGCCTAATTATTGCTATAATATTGATGCTAGATACCTAATCATTAGGGATTTGGTGATATGTGAATATTTCATAAAGATGTAAATATGAAAAATTTGAATTGCTATAATAGGAAGAGACCTCGAATCTTGTAACTTTAAATTAAAGGTCATGACATCGTTGCATATATATGTGTTCTCGATTAATGGAAATGAGTTCTAATTTTGGAAGTGAGCTCACATGTCTTCACATAGTATCACACAAAAGTTTAGACACGGTTCCCCACTCAGTGTCCAAAAACCACGTGTCATGTAAATATCTGTCTATAGAGCTCTAAGATGAAATTGAATATTTTCTTAGAAGGGATTTTGATTTCTATATGATTCATTTTCATTTATTTAATTTTACTGGTGGTTTTGATTCGTCATTGTATTCTATTGCAACTTATTAGCTTTCCTGGGAGTACTTGTGTCTGATTATTGAATATTGGTCGTCATCCAATATTGGTCAATTTATTAAATTCACCTTATAAAAACTGATCATTCTATATTCATAGCATTCATGTTTTGTCAATTTTATCTTTAATGTCATTTTCCATTTGAATTTTCTATCATTTCTAATAAAATTTGTTCCTCGTTGCCTTTGTTGATTTTCACACAACCCCAATAACCAATAGGAAGCATGCATTGGGAAGATAGGTTCAGCCTGCCAATATTTTCATTAAGACACCCCAAGAAGTTTTGGTGGACTTCGATGGATACTTCTTTATTAGGGATTGTGTTTTTGGAGTAGTGTTCATAATGCTAAATCTAGAAGAATTAGAGTAAGGATATAACTATGTGCAATTATATCATTGTGGGTTTTGAATATGAAATGACCATATGTTTTTTATTAAGTTACATTTACTTTCGTGATATATATAAATGCATCCTATATTATTTTTGGTCATTTTTTGGAGATAACATAATGATTTCTAGAAATGCTCGACGTGCCTACTTTTGGGGAGTGTGCTATTGAAGGAAATATGGTTATCATTATATTAAAAGTTTTACATATTTATAAGGAATAAACCCGTCTTATGGAAGGCCATGTATGTCTTCATGTTTGTAAAGAAATCTAATGTTCGTTGGGCCTTTAATGGCCTCATTTCATGATTTTTTAATTTGTTCATTAGGTTGTTAATCTCTTCCTTCCTTAATGATTTTTTTATATCATGTAATTATGTTTTTGTTAAGACTTTCATGACATCTATACTATCATATTATTATTATTGTTATTGTTAAAGCCTAGCTTAGAAATCCTCAAATATGCATTCTCTCGTCTCCATTGTAGGTGTAGTTGTCGTTGGTGTGGATAATGATAAAGAATATTCCAAAAAATATATAGATGCCTCATTTTTAACGACTTATGCAAATTCATATGTGAATTAAAGGATGAAAATTCACCTACCAAATCCACATCATATAACGAGTTAGTCGCTTTGGAGGACAAGGATAGAAAATCCTATTCTTTGAATTCTACTTTTTCTAAGTGAAGAGGTGAGTCATCATATACCTTTAATTACAAATTGTTATGATCGTGCAATAAAAAAATGATTGATCTATATGACTCACACTCATAATTGGCTGTTATTCAATTAATGGTCAAAATTTTGAACTGTGGGTTGAAATACAATGACTCCATTTACTCACCTAAAAAATTAGAGCCCTCATGCATCATGTAGATGCCACTCGAGTTAATATGGGCATTCCTCTCATAGATACCATTTTCAAGGCCCTCTACCACATGTAGTCTCATTATCTTAAAACTTTGCAATCTAGTTCACAACTAAAGTCATTACATTTGACATATTTTTGGAGAATTATGCATAAATGAGAAATATTTCATGTAGAGGAAGAAAAACACCAATTTCCTTGAAAAAAAGTGTCTCTTTGTTAGAAAGGGAATAAATAGTCACATGATTCTCTGAAAAGAAATAGAAGTAGAAGAGAACATGGAAGACATAATTTCAAAGGCATGGAAAATAAATACCACTAAGGAGAATGACCACATATTCAAAACATTTGTCTCCATATACATGTACATGATAAGAAAACATTCAAAATCCCTTAGGCGAGAATCAAAGAAAGATGAAACTAGAAAGAAGAAAAAGGTAAAATATTTGATCCATACTATGGCTCATTGTAATGTTGCAGTAACTAAAGATTTGATTCACACTTCATTATCTTCTTGGAGAGATGCATGGTTGATTCATACAGGTGTAACCTTCTATATTACTTTAAATAAATACTTTTTTGAAGACTTCAGTTACAATATCGATGGATCAATGTCTTTGGTAGAAAAATCATCTCAATCCCTCAAGAATTGGCACTATTAGGCTAAAATTGTGTATATGTCCCGATTTTCTTCTTCAGGGTGTATTCTACCTTCCATAGATATAGACAAACAAGGAAAAGATCGAACAACATGGTTTTTATGACTAGAGTAAAGTTGAAAGTGCTACTAAATATGAAAGGAGTATCTGCACATGTAGAAAATTATACATACATCTTTTAGAAAAATGAAAGTGCATTATTCTCTAGTATTATATGGAATATAATACTTAGTAATAATTTTATAAAAATATTTTATTATCGAAACTAATGGTTTTATCTTTTTATCAATTATTCGTAGGAGACTAAAGGAATGTGATGCTTGTATCCTAGGAAAACATAACAAATAATCATTTCATAATTCTACTTCCAAAGCATATAGAAAAAATTCACTAATTCAATATAATTTTTTTAGACCTATGCATGTTCCTTATGTAAAAGAAAATAAATATATTATGAATTTTATTGATGATTAGACTAGGATGTTTTGGGTATATTTGTTGAAAATCAAATAGAAATATTTTGAAACTTTTAGAAATTTTCATGTATGAATAGAAAATGATTCACAATCACATAATGGCTCCCTTCATACCAATATTGGAAAATAATATACTACAAATGGTTTTGAAAACTATATCTTCGAATATGGGGATGAACATAAATCTACTTTTCCATGCAATCCTCAACAAAATGGTGTGATTAAGAGAATTGATAGGACTATCTTAAGTATGGTTTTCTCAATGACGTTATTTGAAATCGAAATTACCTATATGTAAACAAATATAATTGTGTTAGATTAAAATCAAGAATAATATATGAAAATTATATATTTTTCTATAATATTTGACTATTCAAATTGTTGGGTGTAACAACTCTACTTACCCAAATTTTTTCCTATTTATAACATTATACTGCTTATGTTGTCTTTTCCTTAGTTTTTTTTCTATCCCTTAATTATTTTACTTCTGTTATTGTATAGTCTCTTACATAAATTCATTCAAGGATGTTCTTTCAGTCTTTTCAAATTTAATGATGTCATTTCTCAATGCATCCTTATGAATATTTTCATAAATAGTCATTCCTTGAATCTGACTTGAAATTATTTCAATATACATGGTATGTTTAACCTTATTTTAATGTAGATAATTTCATAGTCCTCATACTATTATGACACTTAAAATTTGAAATTTCCCCATCTCTCTCTATACATTACTATATGTTACTATATGCTTATACCCCATTAACTCTAATTAACACTTAAAGTTTTGCTCATATGCATATGTTATCATATATTACATCGATATATGATTCTTGACATGGATTTTGATTACCTTTATGGTAGGTATCCATATCTTTTTATCTCTAAGTCTATAAGACTCTTTTCGAACTTGCATATATGTATATTAATTCAACAGTTTATTTCATTTTAACTTAATCCTTCTTCCTATGATATTACATAGAAATATCTATTACCGTGGCTCGAATAATTTATTTTATATAAGTTCTAATAATGCTTTTTACCTATGCTTAATTCCATATATATTTATAAGGGATATTTAATGTATTAAAATCTCCTTCATACCCCAAATGCTGAATTAATTAATGTCCCTCATATCCTTATCCTTATCCATGTTATGGTTTGTATTGGAACTCATATGTGACAAGATCTTCGATGTAAGTCTTATCATATGGGAATATGTACTCAACGATGGGAATATGTACTCCACGATTTTGATTGTATGGTTGATTTGATCAGCTTATATTTTATATACTTTTTAATAGAGATATTCTCTCCCTACACTTAATTGACAACCGATTTCATTATAATCACATTTACTAGCAGTACATATGATCTGTGGAGTCAAATGGGCATATTAAATTTGTTAGCAAGTTGTATCACGAATTTGTTTTTTGAATTAACGGTGAAGATTAAATAGTATTTGATACCGCCAATTGAGCATAGCTAGGGTTTCATTTTTGTCCATTATTTCATTTTGGGCGATTTCGTTTTCTTCTAAAATTTGTTTAATGAACATAGTGTTTTCATGAATCATTTAAGATTTCCTCCCTTTAACTTGTTCATGATTTTATTGTCTTTTCCTAAACCCTTTTAACCTTGTTATATTTTATATGTTTACAAGTTGAGCCACAGAGGATGATTTCCTCCATCATATTCATGGTAGAAATATATGAAGTTGCAATTCCTCGCACAAAAGATAAGCAACTAAACTCTTCCCTTGGTTAATATGTCCTCCTCATTCTACGTTTATTTACGTATTGACACTTTTCTTTCTTGGCACCAATATTTAATTTTATTACTCATATCAGTCCTTATATTTTGACTGCCTCATTCTGGGTGATTATTTTCAAATCAAACTTCAATATTATGAAATTATTTGTTTAATTTCTTAATCATTTTCCCCAATTCTTCTACCTCTTCATTGAGATAAGATTTCATTTAGGGGTTTCTCCATAATTATAACGTAACCATGCTTCTCTCAGCCACTAGGAATTCCATTCGTACCCTCTAACTCAATTGCACAACTATTACACCGTTAATTTTCCCTTCGTGAATTTTTGGGTATCATTTTCATTTTCAGTGTGAAGAAAAATAGAAATGGTTAATTGTGAACTTTCCTTCTAGAATTAGATAAGTTCATAGTCAACCTATTGTCTAATATATGCTCTTCTCTATGTTCACAATTTTCGACCTTCCTATTTGTCAATTTGAAACCATACAGGTTGGACGAATTTTCGACCTCAGTTTGACCTTTCATAACTATAATTTGTCGATATTGTTTTACATTAATCTCATAAAGGGTTAGAAAAGAATGTTTGAATTCAAGGTTTAAGTTTAATTTTCATTTGTTATGGAGATGATGGAGGTTAGTTTTTGTATAATTTGGCTCTGTCTTAGTAATTTGTTGAGAGTCTATTTCGACATTCCTTCTTAATGGAATATGTTTTTTAACTTGGGTCCATCAGTTATTTAGTCTCTTGGCTTTCGAATATACCCCATTCTAATGTGCCATTGTTTTGGTTATATTTGATCATTATTTACCTCTTTGTTTATATAGTCATCATGCATGTCTTATTCTTTAATTCACCACTTACAGTTGTATAAAAAATTTAGAATAAAATTAATAATTTAATATATGCAAATACCTCTGTTCTATCAGGAATGATCATTTGATATTTTCCTAGATTAACAAAATATTTTACTACACAGGAAAACCCCTATATTCTTGCTTCTCTACAATTCATGAATTTACATCAAATACCCAATATATGGTTTCCAACTAAAACTTAGGTAATGCATTTTATATAATTTCCATAATAATAGATAGTTCTATTCTAATTCTCAGTTTACCTTACGGAACTAAATGTTTGATATTATTATTTCAATGTAAAGAAGGAACTTCACTGCATCATCCTTGGATAACAAGGTATATTTATATAATTAATTATATTGACAATTATCAACGTTCTATCTATTTGTTTTAAATTCTATTTGATCTGAATCTAACACAAATCTATGTGGGTTTTCGATACATGTACTTCAGTCTCGTAGCTTACAACATCATCAGATCAACTTTCTTTCACAAAATAATTGACAATAGATTATCTTTCATATATCTATAGGTTAGTCGCTACCATGTACATAATTCAACCATCTAAATTAAAGGATATTTTATCAATGTATATATCAAATTTGTAATTAATTTCAGTACTACTCGAATTTCAGTCAATATTACTTTGATAGTAATAACTGACGTTTTACATGGTAATAATATATTTTTATTTTCATCTTTATTAGATGAATTTAAATCCTTCAAAAATTTCCGTCAATGGTTTAGAATTGATTTATTATATTCATAATGCATATCTCTGTATGAATAATTTATAGCTTATTTTTTCTAAATCCACATTGTATTTTGAATGAATAATTGTTTCTCTATACATAGTACCTCTCTATGTATAATGATTTTCAAGGTTCTTGTTCCACCATAATGTGTGTAGAGGTATATAGATTTCCAAATTTATGAATTTGCATAGTTTTAGTTTAAGTACATTATTTGTACAAAATATTTCCTTCTTGATTTAATATAATAAATCCCGGTGTATACCTTTCTACTTCTCCTTTTCACTATTAGTATTTATGTTAGTATTTATGTTTGTATTAACATCTTTAAATATTTTGAAATATTAATGATGTATTTTCTATTTTGTATCTAAAACACAATATTTAACATAACCTAATTATAGATTTAAACCCTTCTAATTGGTTTTAGACATTCTGTTTGTTCGTTAATTAATTTAACTACTCTATGTAACTGTTCAGAAATTTACCTATACCTGGTATAGTTATTTTCTGTTAAATACATTAGACACTTTATTCACAAAGAATAAAATAAAGTATCATTTTTTTTAATTCAATTACACAATTTTAATCTTAAATCCATAACTAATTCACAGTAAATATTACTCAATCATCAACATAACAATAAAACAGAACTTAGCAACTGTGCATACCAATTCTGGTAAAGACTATTTGCAACCCAACCTTGAGCTTAATCCACAGCTCCTCCCGAGAAGAGACTAGAACGAGGATAACTATGTTTGTTGAGCATAGAATCAAAGTTTTGTGTATGAAATCTGATGATCACCTGGAGGATGTGAGTTCTACAGATGTGCACCATATATCTGAAAAATATGGTATAACTATGTTATACCATAACATAGTTATACCGTATGTGTATAACTATGTTTGTTGAGCATAGAATCAAAGTTTTGTGTATGAAATCTGATGATCACCTGGAGGATGTGAGTTCTACAGATGTGCACCATATATCTGAAAAATATGAGTGGGGAAGTGTTAATGTCTACTATAATATGAATATGTAATTGATATTTTGTTTGTGAGTTCTACAGATGTGCACCATATATGTGAAAAATATGAGTGGGGAAGTGTTAATGTCCACTATAATATGAATATGTAATTGATATTTTGTTTCCAGCTGACCACGAGAGATACATCCTTATGTTTGAAGTTTGTAATATGAGGGTTTGACATGACTTGACTCATTGGTAGAGTTGAGTAGCATATATTCAATATGATCCAATAATAATCGATTATCTTCAATGTCATGCCAAAATTGATTTATTTTTTATTCATATCAAAATCATATATTATAGAACAAATTTTAAAACAAATTTACACTCATATTATCATATTACATGAGTGAACCATATCTCAGACTAATATTCAAAATTTTAGTTCTACCAAGGAAAAAGCAAGATTTTTTCAATACTGGACGATCTAGCTTAGTGAAGCCTATTATTAAAAGTTACTAAAAAGAAAAATAAATATATAAGATTAAATATTTGAAAGTAAATGGAAATCCAAAAATAATGATGAGGAAAAATATTTTTAATAAAAAATATTATTGTGTTACCAAAAAAGAAAATAAATGTATAAAATTAAAAATCTGAATGTAAATAGAAGAAGAAAATTAACCTCTCTCTTAGCCTTAAAGCAAGGCAGATTGAAGGATTGGTGGAACCACATCAACTTGCCAAAATTGATTCAATTTTTGTTCATGCCAGGTGGAACGAGACATCAGCATCTAAGGATTGTGTGTTCATAAAGTGCAAGGAATTTTAGAACAACTTTGCACTCTTCTAATATAAGTGGACCATGCTTCAAGAATAACATTAAAAATTTAAATTGTACCAAAGAGGAAGCAAGCAAAATAGTAGATGACTTTTGGATATTTCGTAGGAGTTGGTCAATAGCTAGCTGGAAGATTTACCCAACAGATCTTTAGTGAAGCCTATTATTAAGAGGGCAAGCTTTGAGGAAGCACCAACAAACCAGAACAATCTTTGAGGAAAGATCTTAAATAAATATACATAATATTAACAAAATTTAGGTGGACCATGCGTTAAGAATAACATTCAAAATTTTAGTTTTACCAACAAGGACGCGAGATTTTTTCAATAACTGGAAAATCTAGCTTAGTGAAGTCTATTATTAAGATTCATCACGAAGAAAATAAATGAAGAAAATAAATGTACAAGATTAAAGATTTGAAAGTAAATGGAAACTCAAAAATAGTTGTGAGAGAAGGTATTTTTAGTGAAACTTACTGTGATGTTATCAAAAAGGAAAATAAATATATAAGATTAGAGATCTGAAAGTAAATAGAGAAAGAAAATCAATCTTTCTCTTAGTGTAAAAGTAAGAGATTTGTTATTAAAAGATGGAGTTATTTTTTATGTTGGAAATGGATTTAGTACCATCAAAAATCTCTAAAACACCGAAAATATTGAACTTTGATAGCTATAACTTGAATCTACAAAAGTTCCTGCCAAATTTTCTTAAAATCTTACCCGAATTTCAATAATTTTGAAAACAAAAAGCAATCTAATTAAACTACGGCTTAAAAAAACATATCAACTTTACAAAAATTAAACCTAAATAAACAAGATAATAGCTACTATTCCACCCCTGCAAAATGATTACCAGAAAAACAACTCATTAAAAATCAATGACTTAAAAAAACAAAAAATGAGTACATTAACATAATTAACTGTTAAAGTTACATGTGCCCAAATTCTATAATAAAGAGATTCACCGCCGAATTCGAGATCGGCAAATGGGACACGAGAGATCTCTGTGCAACCATTTTGAAATGCAGTCTAAATGAAACAGGTGGGAGCATGTTAAACAAAGCACAGGGCGATTATTGCCATCTCGAGCTTTATTGTCATGGTCCTCGACATAATTCAACGCTTCTATGATATCTAGACCAAAATATGGGAAAACATAGACTAAATATGTATTTTCAAACGAAATAAAACCCTAAATGATATCTAGACTAAAAATAAATAAAAAAATCTTCAAAAGTGAAACCTAGATGGATCTAGAGAATCACGGCCGAAGTTGAGTTCGGCAAATGGGACACGAGAGATCTCTGCGCAACCATTTTGAAATGCAGTCTGAATGAAACAGGTGGGAGCATGGTAAACGAAGCACAGTCCGATTATTGCCATTTCCAGCATGATTGTCATGGTCCTCAACATAATTCAGTGCTTCAATGCAAATACAACACGATGATTTCTCTCCTTCTTCTTCATCCGCCACTTCATCTAATTCAATCTTTTGACACACTTTCTCAACTATATCAGTCACTATTTCTTCTTCCAAGACATCATTGTCTGCCCTAAGTAATGGAATATGTTGCCATCGCCCTCGCCTTCGCAATTCAACATGCGGTGTACCAACTCGCAGCGGAATCCAATGATGGTCTGCCCCAAGTAATGAAATCTGTTGCCCTCGCCAGCTTCCACCTTCCACGGCCATCTGTTCATCGTTGCCTACTCGTCCTTCCATATTCCCTCCCTCCGCGAGACACAAATTACTGTTAATGGCTCGTAACCAACCTCCTTTCTCCACCTTGCTTAACTTAACTGAACTCTGTGCCGTTAGCCGCAACACAACTGACTCGCACTTCGAATATGACTTCTTTGGTACAGGCCACACAAGTTCTTTGGTATATATATAAATAATTGAAACCCATACATATTTCGTGACAATGGTGATATTTGGTGACGTCGGCCAATGTGCATCCAAAGCACCGCTCATCGCCCACAAACGTGACGGCCCAAGCAGAACTGCCCCTCAGCCTCACCCATTTGTTGGCCCTGCCTTCCTCGTAACTAAATTTTTTATTAATATTGGTCTGTAAAATGGATAATTATCGTTAATAGGTTAGCCTTATAACTACTCTAATGAGGCGTGTTTTTGATAACTACTCTAAAGAGGGGGCGATTAATAGTTTATTGGAGATATAATGGTGCAGGATTGAAAAACATTGAAAATTATTTTTATTTAATTTATGAAATAAATCATTTAACTATAATTAAAACATGAAATAAAATTTAATTTTTTTATATTTAAATATAAAATTTAATTTTTTTATATTTCATTTAAATATATATTTTTAGTTATTTAATAATCTTTTATTTATTTGAACTGAGTGGAGGGTTTATTTTTTTTAAATGAAATAAAATTTAAATTGTTTATATTTTATTTAAATATATATATTTTTAGTTATTTAATAATCTTTTATTTATCTGAATTGAGTGGAGGTTTTATTTTTTTTAATATTTAAGTTTTAGTGTCTTAATTAAATAATTAAATCTTATTTATAGATGGTTGATTTTATCATTTCAATATGATTAAAAAAATTATAGAAATTTTTGAAATATATTTTATAAGATGATAAAATATATAGTATTTTAAAAAATATAGATTAATAGTTTTAATAATTTTAATAATATGGTAATGTAAATTTTGATTCCTCAATGTGTAAGTAAATATAATCGTCTTCCAAGATGATAATTTAGTTTTCCAAGAAGTATTTGGGGACTCTCCACAACATATTCGTCTTATCAAAATATATGCTCCTTTCTAAGGTCGTTTTAAATTATGGCAACCCTTGGACCTTTGCAGTATTTTGAAAATTTGATATGTTATCATTGCAAACGACCTGAATCTAGCCACTTTTGGTGAGGAGTGTTGGAAGCAGCGATGCAAATTGGATTCCATGAGCTCTTTCTTCAAAAATATTTTCAAAGGGAACTCCCTTGTGGATATTTGGCCCTCACCCCTCACTTTGACATGGAAGAATGGCCGTTCTGGTCCTAGCTTCATAGGAAAACGACAAGAGAGATTTATACTTTAGGAAAATATCCTTAGACAACTTTGGTATATGTCCTCATGGATTTCTTGTGAGATGTTGTCATACCATGCTCCAATATTCCTACAATGGTAGGGGGATATTATATGGAAAGGAATTCCCTTTAAATTTAACCCCTCATGGTTAACCTAACCAGACTTATGTCAACTCGTTAATAACTTTTAGTCTGTGGATCATACTCGTGAGGAGGAATCATGGAATGGAGGTAGTCATCGATGAGCTCTATTTTCTCAAGAAAAGAGTCTAGAGATGGGAAAAAGTGAAAGAAATACAACACTTAGAAACGAGCTAGGAAGATTGAATAAGCCATGTCTAGGCTCTTTAATCGAATGAATGATGATATTTTCCCTCCATTAATTGAATTGAGACTTTTGGAGCTTGAACCGTAAAAGATGCATATTCTAAGTTTATAGGAACAAGCAAGGAGACTTAAAAGAAATGCAATATGGATAAAATCCAGAGA
Organism: Pinus albicaulis; assembly: GCA_034641835.2. Taxonomy (NCBI): domain Eukaryota; kingdom Viridiplantae; phylum Streptophyta; class Pinopsida; order Pinales; family Pinaceae; genus Pinus; species Pinus albicaulis. Next base: position 121,168,826 of record CM076573.1, read on the forward strand.
TCAAAATTCAAAAGTATTCCATAAATTTGCATCCAATTGCCATAATATCAACACGATCTCGGAAATTACTCACACAAATGGTAACACTATCAATCACACTATTGATATTCAAATGGAAGCCATGTCATATTTTGGATCCCTCTTATAGTGTGTGAACAAGTCGACTTTGAAAATCAGATGGAATTCATAAATTCATACCCTGTCATGTTCTCTGAGGAGGATAATGTTTTAATTAATAAACTCATGCCAATGGAGAAGATATCAAAGGTCCTTCATTCTTTGGTTAAAGATAAGTGTCCTAGCTCGGATGGCACGACATTCAATTTGTTCATAATCTTCTCGTATATTATGGGTCAAGATATTTTAAAGATGGTGGAGGAAGTATGATCCTCTACATAGGTATTGGGATCTATGAATGCTACTTTCATAATGCTCATTCAAAATTATTCTTACCTAATTACTTTCAAGGACTATCGCCCTATCTTATTATGGAATATAACCTATAGTTGATCTCAAAAATATTACGACCAGGATAAAGGATAAATCCTTTGGTCATATATTTGGGGCACAGTTTGAATTTCTCCTAGATCTATTCAAAATGTGGTCAACATTGCACAAGAATGCATTCATTTTATAAAAGTAAATAAAAGGGAATATATTGTATTAAAATTAGACCTGCATAAGGCATATGATAGTGTTGATTGGGATTTTCTCTGCATGATATTGTTCAATATTAGAGTGTCTATTTCTCTGGTTGACTGGATCATGGCCCAAGTCACCTCAACCAATTACGTGATCTTGATAAATTATGTTCCTTCTATTTTTTTCCAGACCCATAGGGGCCTATGAAATGGGTGTTCCTTATCCCCATTACTTTTCTTACTTTTTATTGATGGTCTTGGAAATAATATTAAAGAGGCTAAAGAAATTGGTAGTTTCATCAACTTATAGATCACCAAAAATGTTTAAGTCTCTCACCTTATGTTCGTCAATGACGTGTTATTGTTTGGATAAGTCCCCTTGACTTAATGGAAGAATCTCTTCCACATCATCTCAATTTCTGGAGTAGCCTCACGTTTATTTAGGAATAACCTGAAACATTTTCTTGTCTATGCCTCCTGCATGATGGACATAATTTTTGAAATTTCTAATATTTTTGGGATCACTGCTTCTTTGAATGAGCTTGCTTTCTCTTATCTCGACTTCAATTTGAAACCTAATAAATATGGAACTATGGATTGGAAATGTATCATCAAAAAAATGAAAATTAGGATGTTTCTATGGGCTCATAAATGGTTATAATCGGTCATAAAAATCATCCTTACATAATCCATGCTCCATAACATCTCGATATACACGATGCATTTACATACCCTACCTTGTTGCATTATAAAAAGATCAAAACTATGTTAGTTGACTTAATTTGGTCTAGGGCGAGAGGAGTTAAAAATTTCACTTGGCCTATCTCAATGATATCTATTCGGTTAAGGAATTTGGTGCATGGGTGATCAAAGATATTAAGAGGTTTGGGTGGGCTCTCACCACAAAGAACTTATCGCATACTATAACAGGTACAGGTATCTAGCAATAAATTATTAGATAGAAATATATGATTGTAATGGATCTTCCCGATTTCCACAAATCGACCCGACAATATTTCAAAAATGCTTCCAATATTTGGAACAATTTCATGAAGCTAAAGAAGCGGTTACTTGATAACATATCTTGGGATATTGGGAGTGGAAGTCATGTTTTGGTTGGAATAGACCCCATTTGTAGTTTTTGGGGTTAACATCTTCTTCTGGTAGATACTTTTGTGGCTCATTTGCATTTACGTTTGAAATATTTTTCAAAACACAAAAAAAGCATATATGATAGAAAATGTAAAAAAATTTGTGTCATAGAAGAATTTTGATTTATATATTGGTACATTAACATTTACATGAGGAGATGTGAAGGTGAGTTGAATCAGGCTCATTCACGTGAAGAACAGTTCAAGAGATGGATCGATGGGCATGTTCAGAGCATTGCACGTCAAACATGGTCATGTCGAGCTCATTCACAAGCTCACGAGGGACCAACGCGGCACGACACTAGATAAGCTCAGGAGGGTTACACAGTGGAGCGAACAAACTAATTTCCCAAAGGTGGAGAGAGGGCGCATTTCCCTTAAACAATTAAGAGTTTTGGAGGAAGCGCAAAGGGAAAAATGGACGGTTGGGATCAAAGCACAGAATTGGAGCAGAGAGATAGACAACGGAGATTAAATCGCAAACTTCCAATTGCAAGTTTCAAAGGATATGCATGGGAGGTAAAGGTTAAATTCACCAAAGTGCGATATGCGATGGCATGGCAAGATGACATGGCCCTAGCCCACATACCACACATCTCAAGTTTCAAAAGTCAATTTGTTGCCAGGTAAAACCCACAGTCCTGGTTTACTTATATTTTCAATCTCAAGCTATGTATAAAATTCATCCAAAATTCATTGCCCAAGCAAATCCACAATCTGTGCAATCTCAGAACATTCTTTTTCCTGAGCTGCAAATTTAAATAAATAATATGCTCTCTTAATATCTCAAATCTGAGATTTAATTAAGACTCCTCTGCATACAAAACATCTGCGCTCAAATTAATGCTCAATCCAAATTTTCATCTGGGAAAACTCTCAATATTCCAATCTCTTGGGTTGGCAATTTCATTAAAGTAGTGCGGAAAGTAATTGATCCGGATTTATGCAGGAATGCAACAGAATACAGAAATAACCATAAACATAGAGATGCAGCGGAAATAATGTGTCATTTCATTAATATCAAATAATAGAAATATGCTTACATACATAATGGAAATACAATAGCTAGGGTGCTGGTAGCGAATCTCTGAGAAGAGATGTGGTGGCTACAGACCTCTGAAATGTGTTACAATGAGGCTAGAGGGCCTATTTATTGTTGAGAAACAATTTAGAATTTGAAACATCCAAAAACCTAACCGTAGGAGACGAGGCGCCAAAACTGTGGGCGCCCGTTTGGGTAAATTGGTGGTTCAACTTCCCGGGGGCATAACTTTGGCATCCAATCTCCATTTGACGTGCTCAATAGCTCGTTAGAAAGATCTATCTGAGGACTAAAAATTTCGGCACGAATATCATTCCGAAACAGAATGATATTCATTGCAGGCGCGATGCCCAAAAAACATCGTTTAGGGCCTCAAAACGGCCCCGGAAGTTCAGGACTCGAAAAACTGCTAAAAATAGTAAGTTTTGTTGCAACTTAAAAACTGAAAGAACTGATGATGGGGGTTCAAATGGAATAGGTGGGTGGCCACCAATATCCACCTGAATCATTACGCCCCCAAAACGGCTCCGAAAGTGGAGGACCCAAAAACCTGCTAAAAATAGTAAGTTGTGCTGAATGTGAAAAGCTGCAAGAATTGATAGTGCTGGTCTAGATGGAATAGGTGGGTGGCCACCAATATCCACCTAAATCATTCCTCCCTCCTTAGGAAGCAATGGTCCCCATTTCTTTGAAATCCTCCATGAGATGAGGCAAATTCTGTTGAACTGAGTATGAGATGTGTTGAAGATGTCATGGACCTGCGGGTGGACATGCTGGATGCGTTTAGTAAATTTGGTTTCTTTATCAGCCTCAGACAGTACATGTTTGGATTTTGTATGTGTAGTTGTAGGATGTATGGCAACATCAGGCGGTGGTGCATTGGGAGTCATATCAATGGAGTGCTTGTCCTGACAATGTAGAGGAACCTCTGGGAGTGAGGAGAAAATGTCCTCGTATTCCTCCATGAATTTGTCCATTTGCTGCAGCCGTACAGGGGAGCCCTATTTCAAGGTTGTGGCCCCAATATTCTTCTTTCCTTGTGAGTGAGTTGTAAGGAAAATAAATTTCCTTGTTTGGGAAACATTCTTACTGCATTTTTTTGCAGTAGTCAAAGAGATGACTGGAGGCAGTACTACCTCTGGTATCCTGTACAAATTATTTCCCAAAGTAATAATAACAGCACAAGGCCTAGACTCATACACAGCATGTCACCTCCACAAGTATGGTTGGCCCAATAATACATCAGCTACATCAAGAGGAGCAACATCACATAATACCTCATCCACGAACGACTTGATACTGTATGGAAGACGACACTGCTGGTGGATGCGGAGATACTCCCTGGGTGGAGCCACCCGATGGTATACGGCTGTGGGTGTGCTATGGTTGGTAAGCCGAGCTTCTTTATGGCCTATCCTGAAATGAGGTTCTTTTGGCTTCCACTATCGACGAGAAATTGCAGCGGAGAACCCTTTACCCACATCTACGACTGGAAGAGGTGCTCCCCCTCCTCTGGATCCTCTAGACCCTCCTTCTGGATCTTGGTGGTGGCAACAATGGCACTAGGATCTGCATCAATGATCTGCTTCCCTTTGTCATTTCCTTTGTCTGGTTCTAACTCAGGATCAGAAAAGGCATCTGACTCAGGTGCCTTTATTTTGGCCACCAAAGACTGTTTGGCCTGACACTCGTTTCTGCTATGAGTGGGGCTGTTATGAAATTCACACCACTTCCCTGTGTCCTTCTTTGGATTTGTGGTGTTGTTTTGAGTCGCATTGCTTTGGCGTTGCCCATTGTTCTTCGGTTCGGGGGCACCTTTCGGATTTGCAGATCCAAAGTCTCGCTTCTTCTGCTTAAATTTCTGCTCGATCTTGGCGGCATAGCGATATGCCATGCCAAGCGATGTAATGTCGAGGAACTCCATTTCCTCCTGAATGTGTTTGTGTAGATAGCCGCAGTACTTGAGCACCAAATATCTCTCTGAATCTTTAATACCCAACTTTGTGCGTAGGGTATGGAACAAATTCGTCAGTTCATGCACGTCTTGGTCCTTTTGTTGCCGCAGCGTGGTCCATTGGATGTATTTGTCCTCATAGCTCCCCACGGGGTAATATTGTTCCTTGATGCGGTCTCGGAATGAATTTCAAGTGGGTGTGGCCGAGAACAGAGATGGTTCCCCTTCGCCCTCTTGCTCACGGTAGGTTTCCCACCAGTCTTTGACATGGGGGGTGGCTTTGAGAAGTGAAAAAATAATATTTTCTCGGTCAGAGAAGTCATGGACTGAGAAATACCCTTCCAGCAAATTTAACCATCTGTCTATGACGTCTGCATCTATTTTTCCTTCAAATATAGGAATTTCAAAGTTTACATGTACCTTGAAGGGAGTGGCACCTCTAGAGTGGCTGTTGGATGTAGATGTGCCATATGTGGGCAGTCATTGAAGGATTTGAGAAAAGTTATCCATAATCGCGTTCCTTTGTTTCTCGAGGGCCTCGTCGAGCAGTAATTTGATAGGATCTCCTGCTCCCTCGTCTTTCTTTTCTTCCGCCATGGGAGGTCATCGGGGTTTGCGAGGCTGATCTTGTAAGGGTTCAACCAGATCGAGCCCTAACTCCTTATACCCTGACCGCGTTGGGGACATGCAAAGAAAAACAAAGAAAGAGCAGACCCGCTCTGATACCACTGATCCGGATTTATGCAGGAACGCAACAGAATACAGAAATAACCATAAACATAGAGATGCAGCGGAAATAATGTGTCATTTCATTAATATCAAATAACAGAAATATGCTTACAGACATAATGGAAATAAAATAGCTAGGGTGCTGGTAGCGAATCTCTGAGAAGAGATGTGGTGGCTACAAAACTCTAAACTGTGTTACAATGAGGCTCGAGGGCCTATTTATTGTTGAGAAACAATGTAGAAATTGAAACGTCCAAAAACCTAACCGTAGGAGACAAGGCGCCAAAACTGTGGGCGCCCGTTTGGGTAAATTGGTGGTTCAACTTCCCGGGGGCGTAACTTTGGCACCCAATCTCCGTTTGACGCGCTTAATAGCTCGTTAGAAAGATCTATCCAAGGACTACAAATTTTGGCATGAATATCATTCCGAAGCAGAATGATATTTTTTGGATATGCGATTCCCAAAAAACATCGTTTAGGGCCTCAAAACGGCCCTGGAAGTTCAGGACTCGAAAAACTGCTAAAAATAGTAAGTTTTGTTGCAACTTGAAAACTGAAAGAACTGATGATGGGGGTTCAAATGGAATAGGTGGGTGGCCACCAATATCCACCTAGATCATTACCCCCCCAAAACGGCTCCGAAAGTGGAGGACCCAAAAACCTGCTAAAAATAGTAAGTTGTGCTGAATGTGAAAAGCTGCAAGAATTGATAGTGCTGGTCTAGATGGAATAGGTGGGTGGCCACCGATATCCACCTGGATCACTAATTCACTTTTTCTTCAAAGGTTATAAAACCCCTCAGCACATATAATATACCATTTTATTAAACCTCAGTCAAACCCCCGCATTACTACTCAATTTACATGGATATTGACAATGCGGTAGTTAAAAACCCCGAGGCATATATTCAGAACGCCTCTTCATAATTTTCTCTTGGTTAAAGGTTTAACCCCTCAACCTATACATGTCACTTTAAACATTTAACCTTGCTATTTCCTTAAAGTCAAAGACCCCAATATATTTGGCTTCGGCCCCACACGATGACCTAGTATTCCAAAGCTCATTTGAACCTTATTATTAAGCCATTGTATAATTCCTACGACACATCAATCATCCGATGCATTCATTTAATTATTTTGCTTCGGTTATTAACTCTGACCCTATTAAAATTTAATGTTAGCTATCAAGACAACATGTGAATTCTTCGCGGCATCAAATTACATTGCCAACGCTCATATAAAATAATGTTCGGCCTTGGGTTAACTCTAAGTGCATACATATATGCTCCAACCTTCACCTGATGCTTGGGCCCACGGGTTCAGTTAAAATACCTTTCCCATCCAACGACTGATGGAGTGTCGCGTTGGGTTGGATGATCCAACGATCACAATCAAATATCACGTTTTTTTTTCTTATAGAGGTTTAATGCCCAGAAAAAATGCGATGGAGGAAGTATTACATTGCCACCCTTCTCCACATGTCAGCTAGCAACATATATTGCGTTCAAAAAGGTGATACAGCTTACCACCCTTGATCGTACGTGATACTGCCGGTTTCTAGCACTCTGGTTTCACTGTTCATCTCTTGGTTCCACTTCCTTCCACGCTTAAGGTTCCGCCATTTCTCCAATGCTACAAATCACCTTTACTTGTATAACTCTGCTTCGCCATTACAATTCGAAGATCCACTCCTTCACATAGAGTCTAACATGGACTCAAATATTTTCACCATCAAAGGTTAACTCGTTTGTGTCCTCAATGGATGGGTTAACGCTTCAGTTCTTCTGTATTATGGTCTTAAGAAAGGGATGGGTATCGATTTGTGCTATTTGAACCAAACGATCCTTCCAATTCACACAGATACCGAAATGGAATTCCTGTTTCAGTTTCCACACACAGGTTTTCTTATTTCACTCTGCGCCTTTGGTCCAATTATTTCAGACCCTTACTTTCCACCATAAGGGTATGGTCGACTCACTCTGAATATTAATCTAATAGACAAAATTCAATACTGAAATTAAATATCTCAATAGCCAGGCTATGCTACATTCAACGAGGATCGAACATAGAACTCGAATAAACAAGTAAGCTCCCTCAATTCCATAACCATGTCTTTCAATGGTAAATAGGACTCCACTTCATTCTGTTGTAGATTTCATTCATACATCACATCCTTAACACAGGATTTAACTACACCTAAATTAATCAATGCAAAGGCATTGCCAAAACATGTCCTTTCATATAATTAAATTTACTTACAGTCTTTTGGTCCTCGACCAGAACTCCAAATTAAGTGACCTTATATTCTCCTACTCTGCCTCTTTGACTCCCTAACTCTATGCAGCTCTATGTAGGTCTGCAGGGACTCTACCATAGAGGATTATTTTTATACAAATTTGCAATCAATCGATTCATCTTCCTACAATGATTCGACAAACTCCTCAAATCCTAATTTTAGCCTAACTCCTTAACTGACTCTTCACACTCCAACTTCTCCTATCCTCTAATCATTCGAGGGAAGTTACTATTCCTTCTACATTTTATTAAAACCACTCAAATATGAAAATTTACATAGGAAATTGAAAACATAAACCCCCCTAAGCCTATTTATATACAAAGTCCTGTCTTGGGCCTCATGCCCCTGCATCAGACTCCCAAGGTTAAAATGATTCATGATCTCTTGATCATGTGATTTCATCTTTGTCTTCCTAGATCCCATAATTTGTTCTGCAATTGGTCATCTGTTGTAGTGTTCTTCTTTTGCATTCCTCCTGGCTTCCATACTTTATGTTGCATCCTTCCAATTGTTAAGCTTTCACAGTCTGTGATTATCTTTCCCTTGTTGCTGCTGTTCCTTTGTTTTATTGCTATGGTCTTTTTCTCAGACACTCTCACCATCAGTCTTCTCATAAATTCAATCTCTTGATCTAATTTATCTTCTGACTGCTAGTTACTGCTCCATCTTGATTGCTGAACTTCTTCTTCTGCTTCTACTTGCTGAGTTCCTATTTGCTGAAATCTTACTGCTGCTTTTTCTTACTGAGCTCCTACAATTACTGTAGCTTTAGCCCCAGCTCTAACTACCACCCAATCATCCATACCCTCTTGTTCTCTGCAACAGTAAAAACTTTCCTGATTTTCACTCATGACAATTTCTTCATTCTTAGACTTCATCAATTCTTTGGACTGGTATTTAAATTTCCAGTCACTATCATCATCTCTTTTCTTCTTCTTGACCAAACGTCCCTTAGTCCTTCGTTCAGTACCTATAATAATAAGAAAAACATCAAAATTATGAAATCTTTGTGTCTCTTCCTCCTCTTTTGGCAACACTTCAATTTGTTGCTCCAACATTTCTTCCAGCAACACCTCAATCTGTTGTTGTGCTAATTCATTCTCTTCGCTGAATGTTTTCTACAACAACTCTTCTTCTTTTAAGACAACTCCAAGTGATGGATTGTATTCTACAGTCCCTATAACCATAGTCAAACTATCAGTTTCAGAACCACAAGACCTAATGGTCTCAATTGATGATTCAACCACCAATTCTTCTCTATCTTCATCCCATTGTGTCTTCACATTCTATAATCCCCAATTCTTAAATTAAGGTTCTCTCTCTTGCCTTGGATCCTGCTAATTCAACATACTCTCCAGCAACTCAAATTCTCCATTCCATGGATTAAAATCTTCCACAGAATTCTCCTCTCTTAATTGAATGCCCAATGGTGTCATTTTTCCTTCAACATCAACAGGATCTGCATTCAAAAAATAGTTGTTAAAAAAAATTCACAAGGCCTCAGTGCCTTTCTCTCCTCTGCTAGCATTTCAGTATGTTGTCCTAAATTTATTTCCTTCTCTATCAGCACATCAGTATGCTAATTCCAATTCTTCAAACAATTTTTGAGACTGTAAGCTAGTCTCTCCTCTGCATCATCCTCTTCAAGGATGTCTCTCTGCTCTAGTTCATAAAAATGAACTTCCTCGTCCTCAGTCATCTCTGCCTTTACAATCTGAACATATTCTCTCTGTGTTTCTGTCCTATTCTCATGCCACAATCCTGGCATCTCATCCGAGGAAACATTTTCACAATCTTCACAAGTCAAGTTTCCTGCTTTCATTATCTCTTCAGCCTTCATCAGAATATAATTCTGATCTTCCATCTCTGGAATAACTTCATTTATCTGTCCATCATCTTTCATTTGGCCTTTTAATAAAAGAAATTTGTCATTATTAGTATTAACAACAAATTTACATCATCAAACACAACTTCATTGAAACAATCTCTTTCATAAAACAAGGAATTTATGAATTCCTTCTACTACAATAATTCAATCTAATATTCATCTGAAAGATACTCATCATACTTTACTTGGCAACATTTAGCTCCATTGAATAAAGTTTCATCATATGAACTGTCTTCATCAATACTTGCATTGACACACAACTTGTCAGTTGTAAAAACAAAAGACCCCATGGTCTCTTTTGATGACTTGATCATCAAATCTCCCTGTTGTTTCGAGTCTTCTTTACACTTTAGAGATTATTCAATGGTTCTATCTTCAATTTCCTCAAGCTGTCCAACTTCCAACTTCTGGCCATCATCACAATTTAAATCTTCTCTGTTTCCAATATGTTGGGAAGCAGAACCTTTCTCGAATTGTGCATGGACATCTTCAAAACATATAGCTGTTCCACTTTCCTCCTTAGTGACAGCATCAGCAGTTTGTTCTCTCCCACATTTTTTTCCTGCAAACATACAAAATATGTCAGATGTAAGGCTCTTGGACCCCTTGGTCCCACTTGAAGTTTCAGTCTTCAAGTCCTTCTCCAAATACTCAATCATTATGAGTATTTCCTCCTTCAGCTGAGAATTTATCATTTTCTCTCTCTTCATCTGTAGCCTCTGCCACTTTATCTTCTTCTACATGAGCCAACCAAATCTCTGGTTTTCCTCTATCATCCTCTCCAGTTTATAAAACTGCTTACTGATCTCAACTATCTCTTTCCAAACCCTTCATCAGTGAGTCTCTTCCTCATGCCATTTTCTTTGGCATCTTCCCTCACTATTCTTTTGTCGCCTCTCTCAGAACCTTTGCTATGGCTATCAGTAGCCATTTTATTCTCCATGAGTTCTTCACTCACAAGTTGCACTAAGCCTTTACAATAGCAAGCTCCCTTCCTACAACTTACCTCACCAATCCTTTCCTCCGGATCTGGCTTTTGGCAAGTATTGGTCCCCTATCTACTGAAACCTTCTGAGCACTCTCTCGTGCTCTCTCTAGGCTTCAATCTGTAACTTTTATCAAGAGCACATCTGTTCTTCTTTCATCCAACCTCTTTTGGAATTCTCTAGGTTCTTCCACACTTCTTCTTCGCTTAGAATCCCTTGCTCGACTCTTCTATCACTGCTCTCAAAGCTATGATCTGCTTTGCTGAGATTTCTTCCTCAATTGCTTGCACTCTTCATTCTGCAAATAAATCCTTCAAACCAGAGTCAAATAAGGCTCATCAACTCACCTCCCAAGATCCCTGAATGATCCTACTTATTCTTTCACCTGCACTGCATCACTATCTGCTGCAATCTTCAAGACTTTTTGTCTTCAACTCTAGATTCTGCACTGCATATTTTATCAAATCTATAAATTCTGTTAAACAGATTTAAACATCAACTTTTCCTCAATTTTTAGTACATGTTCCTTTCAAAAATAAACTTTCAAAGAGCTAATTAAATTCTAGCTCTGATACCACTTTGATGCCAAGTAAAACCCACAGTCCCAGTTTACTTATATTTTCAATCTCAAGATGTGTATAAAATGCATCCAAAATTCATTGCCCAACCAAATCCACAATATGTGCAATCTCACAAAATTATTTTTCCTGAGATGGAAATTTAAATAAATAATCTATTCTCTTAATATCTCAAATCTGAGATTAAATTAAGACTCCTCTACATACAAAACACCTGCGCTCAAATGAGTGCTCAATCCAAATTTTCATCTGGGCAAACTCTCAATATTCCAATCTCTTGGGCTGGAAATTCCATTAAAGTAGTGTGGAAACTAATTCACTTTTTCTTCAAAGGTTATAAAACCCCTCAGTGCATATAATATGCCATTTTATTAAACCTCAGTCAAACCCCTGCATTACAACTCAATTTACATTGATATTGACAATGCGATAGTTCAAAACCCCGACGCATATATTCGGAACCCCTCTTCACAATTTTCTCTTGGTTAAAGGTTTAACCCCTCAACCTATACATGTCACTTTAAACATTTAACCTTGTGATTTCCTTAAAGTCAAAGACCCCGGTATATTTGGCTTCGGCCCCACACAATGACTTACTATTCCAAAGCTCATTTGAACCTTATTATTAAGCCATTTTATAATGCCTATGACACATCAATCATCCGATGCATTCATTTAATTATTTCCTTTGGTTATTAACTTCGACCCTATTAACATTTAACGTCAGCTATCAACATAACATGTGAAGTCTTCGCGACATCAAATTACAATGCCAGTGCTCATATGAAATAACTTTCGGCCTTGGGTTAACTCTAAGTGCATATATAGATACTCCAACCTTCACCTGATGCCTGAGCCCACCGGTTCAGTTAACATGCCTTGCCCATCCAATGACTGATGGAGTGTCGCATTGGCTTGGATGATCCAATGATCAGAATCAAATATCACATTTCTTTTCTTACAGAGGTTTAATGCCCAAAAAAAATGCGGCGGAGGCTGTATTACATACCACCCTTCTCCATGTGTCAGCTAGTGACATATATCGTGTTCAAAAAGGTGAAACAGCTTACCACCCTTGATCGCAGGAGATACTGCCGGTTTCTAGCACTCTAATTTCACTGTTCATCTCTTGGTTCCACTTCTTTCCACACTCAAGGTTCCACCATTTCTCCAACGCTACAGATCACCTTTACTTATATAACTCCGCTTCGCCATTACAATTCGAAGATCCACTCCTTCACACAGAGTCTAACATGGACTCGAATATTTTCGCCATCAAAGGTTAACTCATTTGCGTCCTCAATGGAGGGGTTAACGCTTTGGTTCTTCTGTATTATTGTCTTAAGAAAGGGATGGGTATTGATTTGTGCTATTCTAACACAACGATCCTTCCAATTCACACAGATACCGAAATGACATTCCTATTTTGGTTTCCACACACAGGTTTTCTTATTTCACTCTCTGCCTTTCATCCAATTATTTCAGACCCTTACTTTCCACCATAAGGGTATGGTCGACTCGCTCTGAATATTAATCTAACAGATATAATTCAATACTGAAATTAAATATCTTAACAGCCAGGCTATGCTACATTCAATGAGGATCGAACATAGAACTCGAATAAACAAGTAAGCTCCCTCAATTCCATAACCACGTCTTTCAGTGGTAAAAATGACTCCACTTCATTCTATTGCAGAGTTCATTCATACATCACATCCTTAACACGGGATTTAACTACACCTAAATTAATCAATGCACAGGTAATGCCAAAACAGGTTCCTTCATATAATTGAATTTACTTACAGTCTTCTGGTCCTCGGCCAGATCTTCAAATTAAGTGGCCTTCTATTCTCATACTCTACCTCTCTGACTCCCTAACTCTATGCAGCTCTATGGAGGTCTGCAGGACTCTTCCACAGAGGTTTATTTTTATACAAATTAGGAATCAATCGATTCAGCTTTCTACAATGATTAAAAAAACTCCTCAAATCCTAATTTTAGCCTAACGCCTTAACTGACTCTTCACACTCCAACTTCTCCTGTCCTCTAATCATTCAAGGAAAGTTACAATTCCTTCTACATTTTATTAAAACTAGTCAAATATGAAAATTTACATAGGAAATTGAAAACATAAACCCCGCTAAGTCTATTTATATACAAAGTCTTGTCGTGGGCCTAATGCCCCTGCATCACAAGTGCAAAGGCTTTGAGTTTTAATTTCTGAAGTGTGATATGCAAGGTGGTGGGACCTAATCACATAGCACACATCTCCAATATTAAAAGATAAGTGCTAAGGAAAATTTGAAAATAATTGCATGCGAAGTGTGACGTCAGGCAGATGCGATGTGGTTCTAAAAACTAACTCTAAAGGTCTTCAAATCTGGATTTAAGGCATTCCTTTGTTAAATCACATCAGAGGAGATAAGGAGGATTACAATGTAAATCCGGTGAAATTTCTTGATAACGGAGGAAAGTAGAACGCAAAAAAATAACTCGGGTACGTGACCTAACACAGATCAAAGGAGAAGATACAGATTCGGGTAGCAGGTGATATGATTGAACTCATTTGAAGCACATGGGCAGAGGTAAATTTTGGTAGAAGAGCATATAGCGGCCCTATTGGGAGCCTGACAGATGGGTCAGGTCAGGCACTGAGGTGTCGTTATAAAGGTGTGCAGCCACTACATCAGAACCATAAAGGACACCTCGACACTTCAGGAGGACGCTTCATCAACATCAGATTCAACAAAATGAACATATTTCTAGTTTTAATTTGTTTTCTCAAGTATGATTTCATAAGAAATCTTAACAGTTTAGGTATTTGAATAGCTTAACGAAGTTTAGGAGTTACGAACCACTATGGTGTATTTAAGTAGATAGAAATAAAGAAAAGGGGTTCTGAGTTTTGGACCTCTGGTTCACTCTTAATTTGGTACTGAATTTTCTGAGAATTTAATGAAATAAGATCAAGTTTCTTGTACCTATTGATGTTGATATGTCTTTCTGGTTTTGCTGTAGCAATTGATCTCTTAATTGAATTTGTGAGTAAGAGTTAAATTACCTTAATTTGTGCTCCTTCACCTCATCTCTTCTATTTTTGAAAACTCTTGAGGGAGCTTCAAAATAATATATTCTGTGTTTACAACATATTATTTCTATTTTCCTCTCTTTCCATGTTTTCCTATGAAATTTAAAAGTGGTAGATTCCGTGTATTCAACATATCATTTTGAGTTTTTTTTATATTTCTTCTTTTCATTTTATTCAAGTATCAACAATTTATGGCATTGTGAAGGCTTTCATTATATCAGATTAATTTGGTTATTAAGTAATTAGATTCCAAAGGTGTTAAATAGATGCCATTTGATATTGTAATAGTGACATACATTTATAAAATATCTTAAGAATTGATTCCTTACCATAGACAAGGGATTCTTTCTTGAGATACAACATTTTCTGGTGCCATTCTCGGGGACGAAGAAACAAAGTTTATTTTCCCTAGGTTTTTCACATTATTTCCTCTGGTTTTTCAGTGAGGAGGAAATATTTAGCTTTTTTTGTTATTTTCAAAATTATAGCTTTCAAAAGGCCTGACACGGGGTTGGATACCTCACAAAAGATAGTCCCTGCTTTGCCAGATCCAGAAATATTAGTTTCTAAAAAGGCTCAAAAACATGAAACTCCTTCAGTGCCTAATCCTACATTTCCTGCTCATGGATGTAGTTACCATAACTGTTTTTTTGAAGATGTTTACAAGGAAATCCCTTTCTTGGAACAAGATAACCCTTCTACACCCATTTATTTTCAAGAACCTTAGTTAGAAGAACATTCTTTCGAGTCTATTTCTTTTACCTCCACTCAAGATCAACCAAATATAGTTGTTGGTCCCTTTGATATTGTCCATCAACCTACCCCCATATTAGTTTTTCCTCCACCCTCATTCACTTTTACATTAGGTTCACCAACCTCAACCACCCAAGGATCAGTTAACCAAGTGTTAATATGGCATTACAAATTTTCTTAACAGATAGATATGCACCACTAAATCTTCCGCAACCAATTAATCTCATGCTTCAAGAATACATAAAATTACTTCCTGGTTTCACTGGAGAAGAGGAAGTAACCGAAAAAACAACATTTGCCTTTATTTTATGCTTTTGCTGAGAATTTAAATGTAGAAAATCTTGATGTTGTGATGAGACTATTTGTGCAATCTCTAAGTTGAGAGGCTAGGAAATGGTTCAAAGGTTTACCAAGTGATTCCATAAATGATTGAGAAGAGTTAGAAACTCAGTTCACTTAGAGATGGGGAGAGAAGAGAGATCATGGTTAGTCATTGATAGAGTTTAATGCAATTAAAAAAAACAAAATGAAAACATTGTTGAGTTTGTAAAAAGATTCAACAAATTGTACAATAGTTTGCCTATAGAGATGAACCACCCCATTTAGGAGCAAAGGTAGTTTTTGTTGGGGATTTTGAAGATGATTTTAGCTTTACATTGAGAGAGAGAAGATCCCATACTCTTCAACAGATAAAAACAGATGATTTAGAGATGGAAGCTAATATGACTGTAGCTAGAAAGGAAAAAGGGAAACAACCATTCCAAGAGAAGGGGAAGGAAAAATAAGAATCATCACAAGATCTAAGGATTTATAATATGAAAAAGGTGATAAAAAATATGACAAATAAGCTAGCTAAGATGGAATTGGAAAATAAAAACTCCCAAAGACAAGTACAACAAAATCAAGGGGGGTTTAACCCCCAATTTTGAAGACATTCCTTGCAAATCTCGCAGAGAGAGAAGAGATTGCGACCAGGCGCAAGCTCCATTATATATAGAAGTTGCACCTAGAGATCCAATAGAAGATGAACAAAGGGAGGTTGATGATCAAGTATCTTCTATGTATGCAATAGGAGATGATGAAGAGAAATATTGTGACGGTGAATATGTTCAAGCTGAATTTTCTTTTGATCAAGATGAAATGGATGAATATTGTAGGAAATTCACATATTTCATGCAAGTTGAGTTACATAGTAAGTATGATTTGAGGTCTAGAAAGAGATCTAGAGTGCAGGATAATGAAGGTGAACAACAAGGTTCCATTCCTCCTCCAATGGAAACTCCACTAAAAAAGGACCCTACGAAATAGGTTAGTAATAAGAAAAAACCTGTAAATTCACTTAATAGAACAAATGTGAATCAGGGTGAATCCTCACAAAACAAATCAATTGACACTATTATCTTGGAGAGAGTTTTCCCTATACCCAAACAAACGACAAATTCTAGAAAGGGTGAAGAAGAAATTGAAAACAACGTTAAGTAAAGTCATTCTTTCAATTTGACAAAAGAGTTGGAGAAGGTCAAAATTCAGGTGCCTCTTCTAAAATTAGCCAAAATACTAGCTTACAAGAAAGAAATTTCATAATTTATAAATCTCACACAGGTGGAAGATAAAAGTGACACAGTGAACTTACAAGAATAAAAGCCAGTGGTATCCTTTGGTCCTCATGTAGAAGAAATAGATCTCTCTGTTCAACACTTCTATATTTCTCTGTTGCTTCATGATTATACTCTACATAATTTCACGCTCGGCTTAGGAGCATCCCATAATCTCATGCCATTGTCTATAATGAAGGAACATAACTTGTAGATTACCAAACCCTATAGGGATCTGTATTCATTTGATTCCAAAACGATGAAATGTGTTGGGTTAATTAAATATGTAGCAGTTTTGTCGGCACAAATCCCAGAAAAGAGTATAGTCATGGATGTAGTGGTGGCTAACATCCCAGCCATGTTTGGAATGATCTTGTCAAGATCTTGTGGAGAAAATTTGGGAGGTGTACTAAAATAAGATTTCAGTTATGCTATCATTAATGTTTTTAATGGGGAAGAAAGGAGGTTGTACAGGGAAACATGGTTTGTGAAGACTACCAAAAAGAAAGATATAGGAAATTCCCGCATTATAGTCAAGAAACAAAATTCTTGTTTCATGTTGCATGAAGATGCAAAATTTTCTAAATACACATGGAAGAAACTCCCTTCAGAAGTTGTAAATAATGAGCTGCACTCAAGGAACATTTGGAAGTGATACTTTGATGGTGCCTACTCCAAGGATGGCTTAGGTGTTGGATTATTGCTGATATCACCTGAAGTTAACCTCATGCCTTTCTCTTTTAACTATAATGTAATTCAACAAACAATTTGGCTGAGTATGAGGCCTTAATCTTAAGATTTCAAGTTTCTAAACATGTGGGAGTTCAATGCGTTTCAATTTTTGGTGACTCTGAATTGATTATAAGGCAGATCAAAAATCGTTATCAAACCAACCATCCGAGATTAAGATCATATAAGAATGAAGTAAGGGATCTCGTAGAAAACTATTTTGAAGCATTCAATCTTCATTATATTCTGAGGGAGGAGAATAGATTGGCCGATTATTTAGCAGTTGAAACCAACACCTTCAAACCTCCAATAAATCTAAGGTTAAGGTATGAGATTCAAGTTAGGCATATACCTTATAGCCTCGATAATGTGAAACATTGGCAAGTTTTTGACGACGATGAAAAAATAAGTCAATTCCTGACCATGATTGGAAACTTTGAAGACACTGAGATAGACCAAGAGGAAGAAAAAACAGATTAGAAAGCAGAGATAAGAAACCTTCATTAGTCAATGGGTGAACATAATATTATCCAATTGAAAGATAATGTGCTCCCCAAAGGGTTGGCTCCCCTCGAAATATTATTCAATGCTAATGATGTTGTTGTTTATTCAAATAAAACACATCAAGAATAAGGGATGGAAGATTGTAATTTTAGAACTCAACACGATTCCAAAATAGTGAAATTGTTCAAAGGTGTTCCCCAAAACTACAAAGAAAGATAGATTGATATTTTTAAGAAGTATATGGATGTGTTTTCTTGGTCATATGAAGACCTAAAAACATATGGAAAAAGCATTATTCAACATAATATTACAATGAGGGAAGGACTCAAACGACACAGACAAAATCACGGATAGGTCAATCCATATTTGTTAGCTCCAATCGAAAAAGAAATGAGGAAACTATTATAGGTGAAAATTATAGTCCCTCTCAGATATTCAAACTAGGTTTCCAAACTGGTCTCTATAAGAAATAAGAATGGAGATATAAGACTGTGTGTAGACTTTAGGAACTTAAACCGAGCATATCTAAAAGATAATTATCCTTTGGTGAAAATGGATTATGCCTTACAAAAGGTGACAGGAGCTCACAGGTTGTCTATGGTTAACGTATTTTTTGGGTGTATTCAGGTAGAAGTAGAAAAAGAAGGTCATAATAAGAGTGCTTTCACTAAAATTCGCGACACCTTCGTGTATGCAAGGATGCCCTTTGGCCTTATGAACATAGGTGCAAGATTTCAGAGGGCCATGGACATAGCCTTCGTTGGTGACAGGTTTGTAGTTATATATTTGGATGACGTAATTTTTTTCTCATGGTGAGATTATGAACACTTGGAGCATTTTCAAAAAACTATTCAAAAGTGCATAAAGTTTGGTGTGTCATTAAATCCCAAGAAATCTTTATCTTCCTTAGAAGAAGGTAAACTATTGGGTCACATAGATTATAAACAAGGAGTAAATATTGAACCAGAAAGGGTGGTAGCCATTTAGAATATCACCTTACCTAGATGAAAGAAGGATATCCAGAGATTCTTGGGAAAAATAAACTTTTTGAGTGTAATATTCCAATTCTGGAACAACTCAGCAAGCCTGCTAAAATAACGCACTTCTGAGAATACTGTGCATAGAAATGAGTTTACAGCTCCTAGATCCCTTAGATCAGATCATCTAAGATCTAAATCCAAAAGGAGGAAAAAAAAATCAGACTAGGTGGGTTAAACAAATCTCCCACAAACTAGTCTAGCTGAAAATCGCCCAAAGAGAAGGGCTGCAGCTCTATGCAAAGGACTGCTTCAGAAATAACACAGATCAACTGAAGGAAATTATGAGGCTGATATGGAGGTTCAAAATCAGATTTAAGACATCAAATCAGATGTATATTAGAGCCCATACATTGTACAAGAGAAAGAATGAAACAATACAGGAAAAACCCTCATAAATGAGGTGCTACAACCATGAGAAAAGATTGTATAACCATGAAAGCTTTATTTTTAGTGGCTGAAGTAGCCGTTTATTAATAATCAGATATAGAGAAGATATGTACATAAAAATTTAGATCTAATACAGATCTGTGTACAAGAAATGCTAATCTATACATTCCTCTTGGGGTTTTGTGCAAAACATGAAGCACAGAGAGTAGATCTGAGATCTAAGCTTGCAGATTTGCAGAATGATTCAGAAATTTCTGAATATTACAATGGTACAGCAGATCATATCTGAAACTAACATGGATTGGATGGCTAATCCATGGATCACCACAGTGACAGGAAGAATCACAACACCGGAGATGTCTCCTCACAAGATTGAAGGATTTAGGATATGAAAAAGGTGATAAAAAATATGAAAAATAATCTAGCTAAGATGGAATTGGAAAATAAAAAATCCCAAATACAAGTACAACAAAACCGAGGGGGTTTCAACCCCCAATTCTAAAGACATTCCCTGTAAATCTCGAAGAGAGAGAAGAGATTGAGACCAGGTTCAAGCTCTATTATATATAGAAGCTACACCCAGAGACCCAATAGAAGATGAATAAAGGGAGGCTGATGATCAGGTATCTTCTATGTATGCAATAGGAGTGGATGAAGAGGAATATTGTGAGGGTGAATATGTTCAAGCTGAATTTTCCTTTGATCAAGATGAAATGGATGAATATTGTAGGAAATTCACATATTTCATGCAAGTTGAGCTACATAGAAAGTATGATTTGAGGTCTAGAAATATCTCTAGAGTGCAGGATAGTGAAGTTGAACAACAAGGTTCCATTCCTCCTCCAATGACGACTCCACTACAAAAGGACCCTACAAAAAAAGTTAGTAATAAGAAACAACCTGTAAATTCACTTAATATAATAAATGTGAAGCAGGGTGAATCCTCCCAAAACAAATCAATTGACACTATTATCTTGGAGAGAGTTTTCCCTATACCCAAACAAACGACAAATTATAGAAAGGGTGAGGAAGAAACTAAAAAGAACGTTAAGTAAACTCATGCTTTCAATTTGACAAAAGAGTTGGAGAAGGTCAAAATTCGGGTGCCTCTTCTAAAATTAGCCAAAATACTAGCTTACAAGAACGAAATTTCATAATTTATAAATCTCACACAGGTGGAAGATATAAGTGACAAAATGAACTTACAAGAATAAAAGCCAGTGGTATCCTTTGGTCCTCATGTAGAAGAAACAGATCCCTCTGTTCCACCCTTCTATATTTATTTGTTGCTTCATGGTTATACTCTACATAATTGCATGCTCGACTAGGAGCGCCCCATAATCTCATGCCATTGTCTATTATGAAGGAACTTAACTTGCAAATTACCAAAACTTATAGGGATCTATATTCATTTGATTCCAAAAGGGTGAAATGTGTTGGGTTAATTAAATATGTAGTAGTTTCGTTCACATAAATCCCAGTAAAGAGTATATTCATGGATGTTGTTGTGGCTGACACCCCAACCAGGTTTGAAATGCTCTTGTCAAGATCTTCTAGAAAAAATTTGGGGGGTGTACTAAAATAAGATTTCACTTATGCTATCATTCTAGTTTTTAATGGGGAAGAAAGGAGGTTGTACAGGGAAACAAGGTTTGTGAAGACTACCACCAAGAAATATACAAGAAATTCCTGCATTTATAGTTCAGAAACAAAATTATTGTTTCATGTTGCATGAAGATGCAAAATTTTCTGAAGATACAGGAAGAAACTCCCTTCAGAAGTTGTAAATAATGAGCTGCACTCAAGGAGCATTTGGAAGTGATACTTTGATATTTCCTACTCCAAGGAGGGTGCAAGTGTTGGATTCTTGCTGATATCACCAGAAGGCAACCTCATGCCTTTATCTTTTAGCTATAATTTGCTTCAACAAACAATGTGGCTGAGTATGAGGCCTTAATCTTAAGATTTCAAGTTTCTAAACATATGGGAGTTCAATGCGTTTCAATTTTTGGTGACTCCGAATTTATTATAAGGCAGATTAAAAATCATTGTCAAACCAAGCATTCGAGATTGAGATCATATAAGAATGAATTGTGGGATCTCGTAGAAAACTGTTTTGAAGCATTCAATCTTCAGTATATTCCGAGGGAGGAGAATAGATTGGCCTATTCTTTAGCAGTTGCAGTGAACACCTTCAAACCTCTAATAAATCAAAGGTTAATGTATGAGATTGAAGTTAGGAATATACCTTCTATCCCCGATAATGTGAAACATTGGCAGGTGTTTGACGATGATGAATAGATAAGTCAATTCGTGACCATGATTGGAAACTTTGAAGGCACTAAGATAGACCAAGAGGAATAATAAATAGAGCAGAAAGCAGAGATAAGAAACCTTCATCAGTTAATAGGTGAACATAATATTATCCAATTGAAATATAATGTGCTCCCCAAAGGGTTGGTTCCCCTCGAAAGGTTATTCGATGCTAGCGAAGTTGCTGTTGATTCAAAGAAAACACATCAAAAATATGAGATGGAAGATTATAATTTTGGAACTCAGCAGGATTCCAAAATAGTGAAATTGTTCAAAGGTGTTCCCCGAAACTACAAAGAAAGATAGATTGATATTTTTAAGAAGTATATGGATGTGTTTTCCTGGTCGTATGAAGACCTAAAAACATATGAAAAAATCATTATTCAGCTTAACGTTACATTGAGGGAAGGACTCAAATCACATAGACATAAGCTCTAATAGATCAATCCATTTTTGTTAGCTCCAATCGAGAAAGAAGTGAAGAAACTATTGCAGGAGAAAATTATAGTCCCCCTCAGATACTCATACTGGGTTTCCAAACTGGTCTCTGTAAGAAAGAAGAATGGAGAGATAAGACTATATGTAGACTTTAGCACTATGCCTTACAAAAGGTGATAGGAGCTCACAGGTTGTTTATGGTTGACAAATTTTTAGGGTATATTCAGGTAGAAGTAGAAAAAGAAGATCAGAAGCAGAGTGATTTCAGTACACCCCGCATCACCTTCATGTACACAAGGATGCCCTTTGCCCTTATGAATGTAGGTGAAACATTTTAGAGGGCCATGGACATAGCCTTCGTTGGTGACAGGTTTCTAGTTATATATCTAGATGATCTAATTTTTTTCTCAGGGTGAGATTATGAACACTTGGAGCATTTGCAAAAAGCTATTCAAAAGTGCATAAATTTTGGTCCGTGATTAAATCCCAAGAAATCTTTATTTGCCTTAGAATAAGGTAAACTATTGGGTCACATAGTTTCTAATCAAGGAGTAAATATTGAACCGGAAAGGGTGGTAGCCATTCAGGCTATTCCTTTACCTAGAAGCAAGAAGGATATCCAGAGATTCCTGTGAAAAATAAACTTTTTGAGTGTAATATTCCAATTCTGGAATAGCTCAGCAAGCCTACTGAAATAACGCACTTCTGAGAATACTATGCATAGAAATGAGTTTACACCTCATGCATCCCTTATATAAGCTCATCTAAGATCTAAATAAAAAAGGAGAGAAAAAACAAATCAAACTAGGTTGGTTAAACAGATCTCCCACAAACTAGTCTAGCTAAAAATCACCCAAAGAGAAGGGTTGCAGCTCTATGCAAAGGACTGCTTTAGAAATAATGAAGATCCACTGAAGCACATTAGGTGGCTGATATGGAGTTTCATAAATCATATTTAAAACAACAAATCAGATGTACATTACAGCCCATACATTTTACAAGAGAAAAAATGAGACAATACAGGAAAAACCCTCAGAAATGAGGTGCTACAACCATAAGAAAAGATTGTATAACCATGACAGTGTTATTTTTAGTGGCTGAAGAAGAATTTTATTAATGTTCAGATCTAAAGTAGATATATACATAAAAATTTATATATAATACAGATCTGTGTACAAGAAATGTTGATCTATACATTCCCCTTGGGGTTTTGTGCAAAACATGAAGCATAGAGAGTAGATCTGAGATCTAAGCTTGCAGATCTACAGAATGATTCAGAAATTTCTGAATATTAAAATGGTATAGTAGATCATATCTGAAACTAACATGGATTGGATGGCCAATCCATGGATCACCAGAGTGAGAGGAATAATCCCAACACCGGAGATCTCTCCTCCAAAATGTAGACAAAACACCATGCAGCTGTAGATTTACAAATAACGTTGTCTAGGGAGAGAAATAGTTTTTTAGCCTCCAAGAATGACTTTTCATAATGCGAATATGTAGATCTGAAGCACAATCAGCTAATGAACTCTTCCAGGAGGTTAAAAGACACACTCACTGAGAAGAGCCTCTAGTATAGGCTAAATCTGAACGGATCTAGTGTGTTCCACTGCTGCAACTCACAAGGAAATTTCAGCCCTCAATAGGAGCAATGCTGTAGGTGTAAGTTGAGCTTGGCCTCAAATATTGATGTGGAAAATATAACACAAGTCTCCTCCAAGTTTTGCTCAAGAAAGGAGGTGGGATTACTGAACAGGAAGACCCAAGAAGGGATGTATAAGCAGACACTACCTTCAGAAATGATAGTATTCAACAACCCTCTCTTGTTGATCTCCTCCTCCTTTTATAAGATTGGAGTCTTGGCAAAACCCTAAACCACTTCATTGGTTTATCCCTTTTCACATTTAGAATCTCCTTCTAGAACTGCGTTGTCCCTCAAGGAGGTTCAATGCATCTAGACTGCGCTGTTGACTTGGTCAAAGGTGACCACTTGTTGTGACTTAGACCCATTCACACTTGAAATATTTAATTTACATAGCCCAAATATGTCTCTCTTCACATAGGCATTGATTTATTATTAGTTTTCAGGAGTTTTACATGTCCTCCTTTACCATTTATTCATCAATCATGAAATGAAAAAATAAACAAGGAAAAATTAATATTCATATTAGTTGCAGCTAATTTAGGAATATTACAGTTTCCCCTTCCCAAATGTTGCTTTTCCTCAAGCAACTGCAAGGGTGATGCAAAATCTCCCCTTCTTCTCTTGTGGCCTCTTCATCTAATAGTCTCCACCATTGCTCTGAATCTTCTGCAATAGTTCTGTCCTCCAATCGTCCTTCCTCCATGTGCAAGTTGGACCTTGATGAGTAAAGCCAAAGGATCTCATCATGAAAGAATGGAACGATGGTATGGAAATATTCTTGCTGATCCATGGCCTCCTCCAAATCGAAGTGATGACAATCATGGGGGTTTTCATGATTCATGAAAGTCTCCCATTTCCATGCTATCATCCAAATGAAGTGGATCACCTCCCAACTTAGCAATCCATAGAAAAACTCCTCCCCAACACATTTGAGAGGCATGTTCCAAAAAAACATATGGGTCACTCTACAAAGATAAAAGGGACCTATCATAGTGGCCATACAAAATATCATGCTCCCATGGAAGCATGAAATGCAAAAAGAATGGGGAACTCCTTTCCCCAAGGACACATCCAACAAGTGTGCCTCTCCTCCAACCATGCCCCCAACAAAGATAAGGACATCTTCAGCCTGTGGGATCATGATTAGAATCATGCTAGCTACCATGTATGATAAATGAGAAGGAAGATGTTCCCTCATGCGCAACCAACAATGTTTTATCCTCAACTGCCATAGAATAGGATATGACAAGTGCCTTCCCCAACACTTGTTTGTTGCCTCATCCATTCTGAATGCTTGGAGGAAATCCATCATAGTTGGTGTAAAATAATCACACCATGAGGAATATAGCAGCTTGCCAAGATCCTCCAAGGGATGATCTACATCAACATAGTTCATGGCCTTGAATAGTCCATGAAACCCATCATAAATAGTGCCCCCATTTGGAGAAATGTTCTGCAAATGAGTGTTAGAAAAAGATAAGCATATAGGAGATACATGAAAGGACAAGTCTCTCTATATACTTGTTTTACATCAGTGGGGCAACTCATGGATGAGTTCCCTCTCACACTCAATGAGTAAGGAGATGTGAATGATGGCTCTTACCAAGAGCTATGCTCCTCCTCCTCTACCAAGTAATCCATGCACATATTCATATGAGAATGCACATCTTCCTTGAAACCTTCCCATATGAAACCACCCAAAAGAGTATGATATGCTATAATGAAATCAGTGGGTTTGGAATGTAGGATCTCATAGGTGGCATCTAGTAGTCTCTCCTTGAGCTTGGATTATTTTCTCAAAAGGATAAGATTATAGAAATAGATGACTCCATCAACCACCTTGAAATTTTCATCCTTAACTTCCCCATCAATCACCCCCCATGTGAAAAGGTCTTTGGAGTATTCCATCATGAGTTGGGAATCCCAATAAGGATCCAAGCTCTCCAGGAATGACAGCGCTATAGAGCTCTGAAATGCTACCCCTGTCATATCATGGCTCCCTTGTTTGACCTCCTTGACATCAAAGTCACATGTTGGAGCATTATAATCTCTCTTTTGCTGCCCGAGTTGTAGCTGATCTTGCCCAAGACAAGATTGAAGCATATGGAAATCAACTTCCCCTTGGAAAGTCCTTGTCTTCCAAAACTTCCTCATTTTGGTCCAAGTGTACAAGAGGGTTAGCATCCCCTTGGAATGTTCAGAAATATTATTTGTGAATGAAGAGATCATGGGCTTCCCCAAAGATATGGAGTTGCCATATGTCCTCATGCCCATGCCGTCATAGATGTCTGATTTCTCCTCTCTCAGCGTAGATATTTGAGTGTAAGTTAGCAATGCCCCTTTTAGGAAATTGCTCATCATTATTCTGAATTTATAAGAGATACTCTATGATGTGCTAGCTTCTCCCAAGGCTCCCTCCTTAGCCAAGTATGTCTAGGCTACCCATAGTTGAGAGAACACTTTAGATTTCCTCCTATCAAGAGGTGCTCCTGGTAAACTACCTTCTTGCAAAGAGGTGTCAAGGCATAGAGTATAATGTGGATGTAGGTAGACAAATTTTCCCCTACCTTTAATGCATAGGTCCTCTTGCGTTCTTTGTGCTTCAAAGCTTTGAAGCAGAGAAGTGTTCGTGTTCTTCTCCTTATGATGTCCTTCCTCCTCGTTTCCTTCTTCTATCTCCAAGATCTCATCATTGGGAAATGATGGTACATACTACTCATGTGTTATGCCAAGAGCCTTATGTGTGAGACCTTGTGGAACTCCTTGCAATAGTGAAAGAGTTTGTTCCCTTGGAGAAATTGCTCCATTATCATTTTCATGACACGCTTTAGGTGCCTTTGTTGTGACTGTGTTATCATCTCCTGTCTTCTCCTCCTCTTCAATAACTGAAATTGTCTCATCATTAATAAGAGACCCTAGATATTGGTCATCTATTGAAGGAGAAACCTTCATGCTTTCCTCTTGAGAAGAGGACCCTTCAGTAAATAGAGATCTTGCCCTTGGCAAGGCATAAAACAAACTTGCACCTTCTTCCATGGTCTTCAAAAAGGGAGTTGGATTCATAGACCCTTCCAACTCATGCAAAATATTTGTTTGATGTGGTTTGATAGTGTCAACAGAAGATGTTACCCATGGAGCTTCATCAAACCTCTCTATCAATGTTATAATAAACCTTGCATAAGTAGGTGTATTTGCATTCTTCAAGGGAAAATACTCAAAAAACCAACAAGCATATGCTTTACCATCGAAATGCAGCGCTGCTACTTTGATGGCTTCAATCTCTGAAACTTGATGTTGCTGCATGAAGTTGTCTAGATCCTCCACCCAAACCCTAACTGGACATTTAGGTTATCCATCAAAGATAGATATATAGATAGAATCTACCCTTACCATGATGTTCTTTCTTTGTGCCTTTGCTCTGCTTCATCTTACATAACCCTTGGAAGTTCAAGTTATCTTTGAACTCCTTGTATTGATCTTCATACTCCTGCAAATACTCTCTAAGAGTGTCCTTCTTGGGTACATTTGCTTTCTTCCTCTTCATGAAGAAATCATAAACAGAACGCTGAAGCTTCACTGATATGGCTGAGTGCACATATCCATGAGATGAGGATTCAGAATTTTCCTCATGTATATATCTTGAATATCTGATCAGAATATCTTCTTGCTTTCGAAACTTCTTGGGAGTTTCATTATTTCTTCTCTCTTCTTCTTGTACAACCTCCTTGGAGAGGTTCTTGCTGGATCTGAAATGTGATGAGATTAAACTCATATTTTTCATCATTATTACCTTTCTACCTGCTTTATATCAATTTGGCTTGAAGCCACAGGCTGAGCCAAAGTTCTTTCTTTGATACCAGTGTAATATTCCAATTCTGGAACAGCTCAGCAAGCCTGCTGAAATAACGCACTTCTGAAAATATTGTGCATAGAAATGAGTTTGCAGCTATTGGGTCCTCTATATCAGCTTATATAAGATCTAAATCCTAAAGGAGAGAAAGAGTAGATCATACTAGGTGGGTTAAACTTATCTCCCACAAACTAGTCTAGCTGAAAATCGCCTAAAGAGAAGGGCTGCAGCTCTATGCAAAGGACTGCTTTAGAAATAACGTAGATCCACTGAAGAAAATTAGGAGGCTGATATGGAGGTTCATAAATCATATGTAAAACATCAAATCAGATTTACATTATAGCCCATACATTGTACAAGAGAAAGAATGATACAATACAGAAAAAACGCTCAGAAATGAGGTGCTACAACCATTAGAAAAGACTGTATAACCATGATAGAGTTATTTTTAGTGGTTGAAGCAGCATTTTAATAATATTGAGATCTATAGAATATCTTTACATAAAAATTTAGGTCTAATATAGATCTGTGTACAAGAAATGTTGATCTGTACATTCCCCTTGGGGTTTTATGCAAAACATGAAGCATAGAGAGTAGATCTGAGATATAAGCTTGTAGATCTGTATAATGGTTCAAAAATTTCTGAATATTAAAATGGTACAACAGATAATATATGAGACTAACATGGATTGGAGGGCCAATCCATGGATCACCACATTGAGAGGAAGAATCCCAACACCAGAGATCTCTCCTCCAAAATGTAGACAAAACACCCTGCAGTTGTAGATCTGCAAATAACACTGTCTAGGGAGAGAAATAGCACTGTAGCCTCTAAGAATGATTTTTACTGATGCGAAGATGTATATCTAAAGCACAATAAGCTAATGAACTCTTCCAGGAGGTGAAAAGACACACTCACTGAGAAGAGCCACTAGTATAGGCTAGATCTGAACAGATCTAGTGTCTTCCATTGCTACAACTCACAAGGATAGCTCAGCCCTAAATAGGAGTAGTGTTGTAGGTGTAAGGTGAGCTTGGCCTCAAAGCTTGATGTGGAAAATAAAGCACAAGTCTCCTCCAAAAGTTGCTCAAGGAAGGAGGTGGGATTCCTCAACAGGAAGACCCAACAAGGGATGTATAAGCAGACAATACCTTCAGAAATGATAATATTCAACAACCCTCTCTTATTGATCTCCTCCTCCTTTTATAAGATTGGAGTTTTGGCAAAACCCTAAACCACTTCATTGGTTTAGCCCTTTTCACATTTAGAATATCCTTCTAGCACCGCGTTGTCCCTCAAGGAGGTTCAATGCATCTAGACTGCGATGTTGACTCGGTCAAAGGTGACCCCTTCTTGTGATTTAGACCCATTCACACCTACAATATTTAATTTACATAGCCCATATATGTCTCTGTTCACATAGGAATTGATTTATTCTTAGTTTTCGGGAGTTTTACATGTCCTCCTTTACAATTTATTCATTAATCATGAAATGCAACAATAAACAAGGAAAAATTAATATTCCTATTAGCTGCAGCTAATTTAGGAATATTATAATGAGGAGTTTTGTGCCCAATTATGCTGAGATCATGAGAAGTATAACATATATGTTGAAGAAAAAGGTAGAAGTGAAATGGGATAAGGAAGAAATATATGAATTTGTTAGAATAAATGAAGCATTGTAGGAAGCTCTAGTTATGATTAGTCTAGACTATCAAAAAACCTTTCAAGTATTCTGATTTGCATCCCCAACTACTATTGTTGTTATTTTGTTGCAGAAAAATGAAGACAATATGGAGCAACCAGTTGCATTTTTTAGTAAAGTTCTGAGAGATGCTGAGCTCAAATACAATATTTTGGAGAAACAAGTATATGCTTTTGTCAAAGCACTGAAAGCCTTCAACACTTATGTGTTGTAGTCCCAAATAACTACTTATGTTCCTAATTCTACATTGAAAGACGTGCTAGTCCAAAGATATGTTGAAGGAAAAAGCGGGAAGTGGATAGAAAAAATCCAAGAGTATGATTTGGACGTCAAACCCACCAAGATGTTCAAGGGACATGGTTTAGCAAAGTTGTTGATAGAGACAAATTTTCAAGCCTTGGGAATTAATCTGTTGGCACCAGTGGATGGAACTATTAATGAAGAAGGTCAAAGAAAGTCCAAAAAAGGTATTCAATACAAATTTTTGTGGTATTGTTGGTATAAGGATATTGTGCACTACCTCTGTTTCTTTTCCTATCTAAATTCACTAAATATAGAACAAAATAGAGAGATCTCAAGCTCAAGTCTCAAGCATATGTTATCATAGAATAAAAGCTATAGTGGAAAGATATTTCTCGTATTTTGCTGTTATGTTTGACAGAAGGATAATCTATTGAAGTCACAAAAAATATCATGAAATTCTATGTGGAGGACATTATAGCCGGAAGGCCACTCCTCATATTATTCTCAAGTCAAGATTATACTAGCCAACCCTATTTGTATATGTTTATAGACTGGTTAGAAGTTGTCAGAAGTGTCAGTTGTTTGCTGAAAAGAAAAATCTTGCTCAATTACCTCTCATCCCAGTATTTATTGAAGAACCTTTCAGGCAACGGAGATTGGATTTTACTGGAGAGATAAAGGTGTTGCACATTGGGTTCAACGCTCCCCGTGTGTTTCACAACATGGAAAAATCACCTCACGTGGATCCTAAATCTGGTGATTGTAGCAAAGACTAATGCCTACGGGTTTTGGTCTAACGAAAATCGTGATTCCAACAAGTGGTATCAGAGCCACAGGTTTCGAGTTCGAAACTCACCCTGCTTGCATTGGGGGGGATATTGTTGGACATTGGGTTCAACGCTCCCCGTGTGTTTCGCGACATGGAATAACAGCCTCTCTTGGATCCTAATTCTGGTGATTGTAGCCGAGACTAATGCATGTGGGTTTTAGTCCAATGGAAGTGATGATTCTAGCAAAATGCACCATCAGGTGGATAGTTCATGTGGATTCTAGCTGCCAATGATTATTTTACAAAATGGGTTGAAGAAATACCCACGAATAAGGAAAATGACCATGTAGTGATGAAGTTTCTGGAGGGAAACATATTTAGCAGATTGAGATGTCCACTCAAAATTGTGACTAATAATGCTGAGGTATTCAACTCTGCTCGTTTCATTAATTTGTGTCAAACATATAATGTAATTTTATCACATTCCACAGCATATCATCCCCAAAGGAACAGATCGATAGTGTCCTCAAATAAGAGATTGGTCAAAATGTTAAAGAATAAAATCATTGAGAATCTAAAGGATTGGGATATGAATTTTAAGTTTTCCCTCTGGGAAATTTGAGTCACTACCAAGAAATCTACTGGGAAGTCTCCCTATGAATTGGTTTAGGGAAATCAAGAACTATTTCCCACTAAGCTAGCCAAACCAGTGATTCCTTTCCTTCACGAAGCTCAGGAAGAACCAAATTCTCTGGTAAGAAAATTGAACAAAAAAAATTGAGTCAAGTGAAAACATAAACAAATTCAAGGCTAACTTGATCACTTATCAGGAAAAGATTAAATTCTATATTTGACATAAAAGAAAAATAATTTCTCTTTCAAGCGGGATATTTGGTGCTAAGATGGGACACCAGACGAGAATAAAAGTGGAAGAATGGTAAATTTGACCCTCTTTGTTATGGTCCATACAAGATCTCTGAGGCAAGGTCAAATAACACTTCTATTTTGGAAGATCTAGATGGAGAGACAAGAAAGTTGCCTTTGAACTGACAGTATCTGAAGCATTATTTGCAGCATTAAAAGTGAACGTTCCACCACTGTAAATAATGGATTTCTCATTGTTCATATTTCACCAATCAATATTTGACTCCATGCCCAATGGATAAGGAAATAACCTATGGTTCTTAGTGCTTTTGTGGAAATATTCACTCTCCCGAAGTGGAGCCAGATGTTGTGGCTCATGTGTATTTACCTTTGAAATATTTTTCAAAACACCAAAAAGTAATATATGATAGAAAATGTATAATTTTGTGTGTCATAGAATAATTTTTATTTATATATTGGTACATCAACATTTACATGAGGATACGTGAAGGTGGTTTGAGTTGCACTCATTCACATGCTGAATGGTTCAAGAGCTAGACCGATGGGCGCGTTCAGAGAATTTCACGCCGAATAGGGTCGAGTCGAGCTCATTCACAAGCTCAGGAGGGACCAATGCAATAGGACACTGGACAAGCTCAGGAGGGTTACATTGTGGATCGAACAAACTAATTTCCCAAAGGCAGAGAATGAGCACATTTCCATTAAACACTTAAGATTTTTGGAGGAAGCGCAAAGGGAAAAATGGACAGGTGGGATCAAAGCATAGAACTAGAATGAAGATATAGAGGACATATATTAAATCGTAAACCGCCAATTGCAAGTTTCAAAGGATATGCATGAGAGGTAAAATTTAAATTCACTGAAGTGAGATATGCGATGGTGTGGCAAGATGATGTGGCCCTGGCCCACATATCGCATGTCTCAGGTTTTTAAAGTCAAGTGCGAAGGGTTTGAGTTATAATCTCCAAAGTGAGATATGTGAGATGGTGGGGCCCGATCAGATAGCGCACATTGCCAATTTTAGAAGATAAGCGCTAAGGAAAATTTGAAAAAAATGGCATGCAAAGTGTGATGTCAGGGGGATGCGATGTGGTTTCAAAAAAAATTCCAAAGGTCTTCAAATCCGAAGGTAAGGAATTACTGTGTTAAATCGCATCGGAGGAAAGAAGGAGGATTACAATGTAAAGCTAGTGAAACACCTTGATAACAAAGGAAAATAGAATGCAATAGAAGAACTCGGGTAAGTGTCCTAACACTGATTAAAGGAGAAGAGGCGGATTTGGGTGGCAGGTGATATGATTGACCGCGTTTGAAGTACAAGGGCATAGGCAGAGTCAGGTAGAAGAGTGTCTAGCTGCCCTATTGGGAGCATGATAGATGGGTCATGTCGGGCACTGAGGCATCGTTATAGAGTTGTGTAGAAACTACATCATAACTAGAAAGGATACCTCGGCACTTTGAGGGGACGCTTCAGAAACATCAAATTCAACAAAAAAAACATATTTCCAGTTTTAATTTTTTTTCTCAAGTATGATTGCATAAGTAATCTTAACAATTTAGGTAGTTGAATAGTTTCAAGAAGTTCAGGAGTTACGAACCATTGTGATGTATTTAAGTAGATAGAAATAAAGAAAAGGGGTTCTGAGTTTTGGAGCTCTGGTTCAATGTTAATTTAGTACTGAATTTTTTAAGAAACTGATGGAAGAAGAACAATTTTCCTGCACCTGTTGATGTTGATACGTTTTTCTATTTTCACTCTATGTTCATTCCTCTTTGAATGAAGTGAAGTAATGTAGCAGTCAGTCTCTTAATTACATCTATGAGTAAGAGTTAAATTACCTTAATTTGCGCTCCTTCACCTCATCTCTTCTCTTTTCGCAAAATCTTGAGGGAACTTCAAAGTAATAAATTCTTGTTTTTACAGCATATTATTTCGAGTTTCCTCTCTCTCCATGATTTCCTTTGAAATTTAAGTGGTATATTTTGTGTATTTAGCATATCATTTTGAGTTCTCTTACAGTTATTCTTTTCATTTTATTCAAGTATCAATAGTTTATGGCATTTGAAGGCTTTCATTATATCATATTATTGAGGGTATTAAGTAATTAGATTCCAAAGGTGTTAATCAGAGGCCATTTTATATCGTAATTGTGACATACATTTATAAAATATCTTAAACACTGATTCCTTACCATAGCCAAGGGATTGTTTCTTGAGATACAACATATACCATCAAATTCCTCCACGATAAAGGAATAATTTTTTATCCCATATTTATGCATCCTATGACCCACATCATATTTTCCCTACCTAGAAGAATGCGGTTGCTCTAGACATGTTGAGGCGGATGGCAGGCAATTGGTAGGATTACACTAACACAATTAAATTTTTTGGGTTTTCTCTTAGTGACAAGGTTGATACGCTCTCATCGAGTGGTATTTTTTTTCATGCACACCTTATTCTTGCAAATGCATATAGATATATCCTTTTACCTATGTAGAGGAATATGCATATCGGTTGGTTCTATAAAGTCTAGAAATGCACATTCCTACAAAGATAAAAATAAATAAAAATTCACTGCCTTATATGGAGGAATAAGATCATTGTCTGTGAAATTTTATGGAACAGGGGCTTTGATGGTCCAGGGAAATTCCCCATTTCTAAATCATAGTCATAAATTAATATGAATCTACTCTTTTAATGTCCTTGTTCCAACACTATTCGGGCGTGGGTTTTGTCGACCTTGAAGATACTCACAAGATGGTATTTTCTATCTATGCAATGTTGTTGCATCTCGTTGATAACACACTATCTAGATTATCGAAATACTCCATTATATATCATTTGGGGAATCTAGACTAGAAAATATCACTTGATATTTGAGGATCACCCCTTAAGATGGACTACATAATTGAATCCATTTTTTCCATGTTTTGTGAATATGTTGGTTGTCCAGCTCAAAATTTTCCTCAGAGATCCGTTCGAGATGCCCCTACCTTCTCTTTTCCATAGGTATTTTTGATGGGCCTTCACAAGGAGATCAATGTGGATGCAAGATGATTATATTAATGACTCCATCCTACAAATTTCACTTTCATTGGAACAGTGGTTGCGGTTCAAATACGTGGGCTGAAATTTTCATATTTTGCAGCCGTCTACACTATTCAAATGAGCTTGGTATATAATCCTTTAACATTTTTGGTGACTACTAGGTGGTCATCAAATGGTTTAATAGAAAATCCTCCTTCAATCCACCTTTGGTCTTCAATTGGATGCACACGATTGACCAATTGATTTCTATGTTTCACCACACCATCTATGTCCATGTGTACATAGAGTTAAACTCTGAGGTTGATGCTCTTTTGAAATAGGGTATAAATGATCTGTGAGGGAGAATTTTGTTATCTGTCATGCATCAAGTTACTCTACGAAGCATTTATTCTTTCATGATGGTTTTATTTGTGTTTGACTCTCATACTTTGGCAATATTGTGGGTCTAGTGTGATTTTGTGTTCCCTTCCTCAATATACATAAAGCTTGTCTTGTTGATAATGTATTTTCACAGGTTGAAGGAATTGAATATATTGAAACCTTCTCCCTTGTTTCCAAAATGAATTATTTCTCCCTTATTCTTTCCCTTGCTTCCTCCTTTATATGGGAAGTCCATCAAATGGATGTTAAATATTCCTTCTTACATTGGGACTTGGATGAATAAATCTACATGGAAAAAACCCCCTAGCTCTATCCAAAAAGAATGTAGCATTTTTTATCACCTTAAGAAGTATCTTTGTGGTCTCAA
The DNA here is from genome assembly GCA_034641835.2 of Pinus albicaulis. Classification (NCBI taxonomy): domain Eukaryota; kingdom Viridiplantae; phylum Streptophyta; class Pinopsida; order Pinales; family Pinaceae; genus Pinus; species Pinus albicaulis. The sequence goes on from CM076573.1 coordinate 121,203,837, forward strand.
ACAAGCCCCTTAGGCTTCGTATGCAAAAACATATAGCTTTATCTTAGATAATAGCTTTTCTAGATGTCATTCTGACAACATTGTCTACACCAAGAAAGTGGGTAAGTATTTAGTCATCCTTGTTCTTTATGTTGATGATCTTATCCTTACTCATAGTGATCCAAACCATATAAACCATGTGAAGTATTAATACATTTAGGATAGAGTTAGGACACTTCCATTATTTCCCTGGTCTTCAAGTATTGCAATCCAAAGAAGGAATTACCCTTTCTCAGTCCGAGTATGCCTATGATCTTCTACGTTAATTTCACATGGAAGACTGTAAGCCAACCCCTTATCCATTTCATTATGGAGTCAATATTTCAGTCACTTTTAATTCCCCTGAGGTTGACCTTATCCATCAAATTTTTGGTAAACGTTTGTATCTAACCCATATCCATCATGACCTTTCCTTTGTTTTTGGTCTTGTTGCTCGGTTTATGCACAAACCTCATGAAAGTCACTAGAAATAAGCTAAAATAATACTTCGATATGTTCGAGGTATAGTTCAGCTTGGGATTAATTACACTACAGGAGCATCTCCATTGTTGGTTGGTTTCATTGATTCTGATTGGGCTTGTTACCCTCATGATTGAAAGTATATTTTAGGTTATTTATTCACTTTTGGTTCAAGACCTATTACATCGTATTGTAAGAAACAAAGTTCAATCTCTCTTTCTTTGGTTGAATAAAATTATCGTGGTGTTGTTGAAGCCAACAAGGAAGCCTTGTGGCTTCGTTAGATCTTGTCCAAATTTGGCCTTCTTCAACAACATCCAACTACACTTTGGTATGATATTTAGAGTGGCATTCAAGTATGCAAAGATCCAGTTTAGCATAAATGCTACAAAAACATTGAGTTGCACATACACTTCATCATAAAACTCATTCATGGTCGTGTTCTTGAGGTGCACTATTGTTCAACCAATGATTAATTTGCTGATATCTTTACAAAGCCTCTCACAGAAGAAAATTTTACCAAAATTTGATATATATTTGGAGTTCAGGAAAATTATTATTAAGGGGGGATAGTTCCTTTGCTCTCCTATTGTGTCACCTTTGTAAATCCTTCAATCCTATCCTAAGTTGTTCTTAAGGGGGGGTGTTAGGATATTCTGATACATAGGAAATAGTTAAGCATAAATTGTTGTAGCATAAAGTTAGGTAAAGTGTGTTTATTTAGTATGTAACTTTGTAACTTATAATCTGACAGTAATGATATGTAGTGATCTGAGAGTTCATTCTCTCCTCGATATTACCAACACTTGATCTATGGCTTAACAACTGATTGGTCCATGATCTCTATTTAAAGAGAATGGAGGGTCAGTTTTCCAGTGATAGTTTATGAGATAATATTATGTAAATTTTCTTTCTTTACATTAATAAATTGTTTGAAGTGGTCGTATTGGATCAGGCGGTGGATAGTCTCCCTCTTTGAGAGTTTTAACCACGTCAAATACTGGTGTATTGATCAGTGATATGTTTGTCAACGGTGTCCTTTGGTGTTTGATCTAGGGAAATTACCCTGTAAATTCCTACTATATTGAATATCCTAGTATATAAGCATTTGCAACTCATGTTAAGGGAAACAAGAAAATGAAACAAAATTTTGGAAAATTCCAAATAAGTGTTGGTAAAAGAAAATTTCCTAAATATACTTCAAGAAAGCATTATATATTTCATGGAATACCTCCTCCTCCCTCTCTAGATAAAAGAGATAGAATATATGAAATAGATAGAAGAGATGGAAGAGATAAAAGAGACCTGCCCAATATTCAATGATTTTAATGTCAATCTTATGGTCATTATGAAAATCAATTTCCTCGAAGGAATTGAAAAGGTGACTATGAAAGATATGATGATCATAAAAGGATTAGAAGACATCATCCATCTGTTGTTGAAGTGTATGATTCATCTTAAAAAATGAGGCATAATTGAAGTGATTTTGAATTCGAACATTCAATTATTTTTTCTATTACAATTCTTGTTGAAAATCATGTTGAAATTTGGATTTTGGATAGTGGCCCATCTAAACACATCACTGGAAATCATGATTAATTATCTAAATGAATTGAAAATAATTTATCTCAAAGGGTATATTTTGGAGACAATGGAAAATATGAAGTAAAGGGAACTAGTATGTCATGTTTTCAATTGGAATTCGAAGTTAATGTATCCATTAACAATATTCTATATTTACATGGTTTAAAGAAGAATTTGTTTCCATATATTCTCTTGAATAAAAAGGGTATAGAGTTTATTTTGTTAATGTACAAGTCTTAGAATGTTAGAAAAATTCATCTTTCGAATCTACTATAGCTATTGGGGTACGAAGTGGAGAACTATATCCTCTCCTTAGTGAGTCATTCCAAGCTTTCTTTCACAACACTATAGAACTTAGTGAGATTTTGCATAGGAGGTACGAAAATATGCACTACAAGGCTTTGGGAAGATTTAAATATTTTTTTAGGGGTTTACCTAAACCTAATAATGATCATGATGGTGTATGCAAAATATGTTCCCTTGGGGAAAATTTTAAAGGAATATACACTAGAGGTGATAGTAGATATAATGGAATATTTGATCGTATAAATTTTAATGTTTGTGGGCCCATGATTGAAAATAATTTTGCTGGATGTTTATATTATGTATCATTTATTGATGATTACTCTAACAAAATTTTGTTTTATCTTCTCAAGGAAAAGGATCGGCTATTTTAAAAGTTTTGTGAATTCAAAGCTTAGGTTGAAAATTCTACAAGAAGAACAATCAAGGCTCTAAGATCCAACAACGATGGGGAGTATGAATCAAATGAATTGATAGGGATGCTAGAATTAGGAGGGAGATGATATTTTGATACTACGCCGAACAAAATTTAACTGTGGGAAGAATGAATTGAGCTATAATGGAAGTTGTCAAAGCTATGCCCCTTGATTAAGCGTTGTTAATGTTTATTTGGGTTGAAGCTACAAGGACTATTTTCTATGCTCAAAATAGGTTCCTACAGTGAGCCTTGTATTATAACACTCTAGAAGAAGTATTTACATGTGAGAGATTAAATGTTGAAAATTTAAAAATATTTGGTTATTTAGTTTTTGTTCATATACCCAAAGAGAAAGAAAAATTTGGAACAATTTTGGAAGAAGGGTACCTTTGTTGGATACAATGAGAATTCAAATGAATATAGGGTATTTTTTCTAGGGAAATGATATATTAAGACTTGAAATTATGCTATATTTAATGAGGTTGTTTCATTTTTAAAATTGATGGGCTCACACTTGGATTTTGATCAAGAAGTTCAAACTTCTCCAAAGAATGTGGAACCAAATCTCAGGGAACCTATATCTATAATTGAAGATCCACTTGAAGAAGATATTGATCATGAACCTATTTAACCTACAAAATTTCATGTGGTCGAGAAAATAAAGAGACCCGCGTGGTTAGAGAAAATATTGAAGGAATTTGAAGGTCACGTTTGTGCTCATGGGACATTCAGGGAAAGCAAGAAGCCTAAAAAGTACTCCGGTTATAAAACCTTTATGTGTAATATCAATGAATCTGAGCTAGCTTCCCACAAAGAAGATATTGAAGAACACATAAGGAAATAAATGATGATTGAAGACTATCAATCCATATTGAAAAATGATGTTTGGGATATTGTTACAAGACCTAAGGGTAAGTTGCTTGTGTCATAAAAATGGATCTACAAGATAAAACATGTGGTTCATGGAAGTGTTGAAAATTACAAGGCTATATTTTTTACTCATGGGTTCTCCTATAAGGAGTGAGAGGATTGTGTAGAAACATTTTCTCTCGTTTCCATATACACATATGTTATATCTATTATTTATCTTGCATCTCTTGCACATTGGAAGTTGCATCAAATGGATGTCAAAAAAACTTTTCTAAATGGGGCCATTGAAGAAAACGTCTAAATTGAACAACCTCAAGGTTTTTAGGTCTACACTAGAGAGAGACATATTTTTAAATTGAAGGAGGACTTGTATGGATTGAAGTAGGCCACTCCTGCTTGGTACCCATATATTCATGGTTATCTATTAAGTTTTGGCTTCAAGGACAGTGACATTGATCCAAATCAATATTTCAATTTTTTTGGTGGTGAACCCCTGATATTATTATTGTATGAAGACAATTTGTTTCTGTAATGTGGAAAAATAAATATTTTTCAGTGAAAGAGGGATATAGTTTTTGAATTTGAAATGAAATACCTTAGCCTCATGAATTAATTTTTGGGATTGCAAATCTGGAAAAATCCTAAGTGGTTCTTTATGGGGAAAGGCAAGTACATTGTCTCAATCCTTTAGAAATTTGGCATGATGGACTATAAGCTGATGGATACTCCCATGGTGATGAAATTGAAGAAGGTTTGGGACAATCAAATTTGTTTTATCCTACTATGTATTTCAAACTACTTGGTTCATTAAACTATCTTGTGAACACAATCTCAAATATTTTTTATGCAGTTAATAAATTAAGCCAATTTCTCATGGCACCTCATCATGTACATTAGGTTACAAAGAAACACATATTGAGGTATTTCAGGTTGCCATCAAGTATGGTATAATGTATGCTTCTAATGGTGAATGGAAAATATATGTTTTCACTAATGCAGATTGGGATGGTAGCTCTAATGATATAAAGAGAACCTCTAGTTATTGTTTTAGCCTAGGCTTGACCATGGTTTGATTGTCTAGTAGGAAACATACCTCTATTACATTGAGTACAATAAAAGTTGAATACATTGCTACTATTTTTTCCTACTACAAGGCTATATGGTTTCAAAAGCTGTCCTCTAACTTGTTTGATAAAATGTTAGAGTCGACTACTATTTATTATGATAATCAAAGTTTGTCTCTTGAATTTTTCTTGATAAAACATTAGAGTCGTCTACTATTTATTATGATAATATTGATGTCTCTTGAATTTTTCTTCATGTCTATTATTCATTGTCTATTGTGATCTGTATTTAGTTCTCTTGTTGAATAATATTTTGTTGAGGTTTTTCAAGTATAAATATGTGTTTACTAAATTAAATAAGGACATTCATAAGCTCCTTAGTCAGCCTTAGATTTGATACCATCTTTAGAAATCTGTAGGGAAATGATTAAAGAGATTTCTCTTTCTATGATAACTGCTTGTGATGAATTTTTACTTTCTTACTTATTATCTTGCCTTATTATTATTATGTTTGTGTATCATCAAAAAGTTTCCAAAAACAAGAAGAACAAGAATGCTGAATATAGGTTGCAAGTGAGGGCCTAAACTTCTCAAGTCGAGAGGAAAACCTAGAAATCTCTTCTCTTCCTTATAGATTCTTCAATTGAGAAAATTCAATACATTTAGACCAAGATGAATACCATATAAGGCCAAATAAAACCTTTCTGGATGATGCACTTTCCTTTTCCAAGTCAAACCCAGTCAAATATCTTTTAGTAGAGCAACTTTAATCTCCAGCTATAGAATTTTGACCTCCACTAGAGACCTGAAATTTTCATCGCTCTTGCAATTGTTGTTACCACACGTGTGAGCCTCTTTTTTCTTCCCAATTGTGTTATAGCATCATTTCTCACCTTGACATGATTCATGATTGCTACATGGATTTTGGGCACCCATTCCTACAGACTTGGACAAATTCACTTAAAAACAGTGTAAAATCCCCCATACGCGACTATGCCCGTGTTTTTCCGCGTGTATATGCGAGTCCAGCTAGAATTTTCCGAGTATGCCATTAAAATGATTAAAAAATATATAAAAAATCCCTAATTTCGCGCTGGGTTGATGGTTACTCAGGTAGTTCAACCACCCCAGCCCGTGGCCAACTGTTTCCAACTGCTGAAACTACTTGGAGGGACTATAAAAAGCGCTCATGTGTATGGCCTAAGGGAGAGAGAGAATTATTGATATTATACTCTGTTGGTATTCCCTATCCAAGTCTGATTCCCCGTGCCTCCTGCACTTTCCCAGTTCATTGTAGGAAACCCTAGTTTCCTTGAGATACACATCCCTTTATATGTTATCTCGTATGCACCAGTTTGGAAGGAGTCTTAGCGAGGCAAGGGCTGGACGGATCCGGACGACGGTCTGCGAAGGCCTTGGAAGGATCAGGTGATCTCTCCACTTGTTACTTTTGTACGTGCTATTTATAATACAGAAGTATCATGTTGTTCCTGAAATAAACGTGTTAGTGTATGCTTTTATGTATGAGAATATTTGTTATACAAGCATTCATTATGATTTATTTAATGTTTTATATGAATCTCACTAAAATTTAGAGTAGATATATGTTGTACAACCTGTCCTTTGTGCTGGTTTCTTCTTGTATTTCAGGTTAAGAAGAAAGGACGGTTGTTGGGGGTTTGGACCCCACGTGGATCTACTTCAACCGTAGGACCTACGGGTAACTCTCTCATTCTGCTCTATTTGGTTTTTCTGAACGTGCATGGTTGTGTGAGTCTCTGTTAAGTAGCATGCCCCTGCTCTGTGGAGGTTGTATCCCAACCAACCTCTAGGGTGTTAATTCCCCGAAACAGAACTGGCGACTCCACTGGGGATCACATTCTTGTGATTCTCCTGTTGGGTTGTTTCAGCTGTTTGGTAGGCTGCCAACAGTTTTATCTGTCATTTGCAGTCCAGTTTATTTTCTTGCAGTCAGTCTGAAGTCTTGGTGTCTTTTCCAGGATTGTTCTTTTTGTTTTTTTTTCATTATTTACCTTTTCATACGCGCCTTCTTTTGCACAAAGTCACGTATACACACTAGTTTGTCTGACGGAAACCGCGTATATGCGAGTTTCCCTTAGAATAGACGCGTATGCACGCTGGTTGCATAGCTATGAAGTAGCGTATACCTAGGCAGATTTTGAATTTTTGGGATTCTTGACTTTTTGGTCCTTTCTGGCTGTGGAGGCCTGTGTCTACAGAGTCTCTGTACTTACTGGAGTGTGAAGGAAGTGGTTTCATGTCTTTTCTCTCTTTCGTTTGAGTGAAAACTAGTCTTTTTAGCAAAGTTTTGTTTCTAGTGCTGGCACTTCTGGATTGAGTTCCAAGATCGCTTTCTGAGCATTCTTGGCTGTTCTGCTTTATCAGAACAGAGAGCTTCTGCTCACTGACTCACTCCTATCTTTGTGTTGTGCTTTGCATTGTGATTTTTGCTTCGTTTTTGATTGGTTTTCTTGAGTTCCATAGGCTAGGGTTTTTTTTGCAATTTTCAAAGAACTTTTCTTGCTTCTTTGGAGTTTTTTGTTGCAGCGAGTTTGCACTATTTGTCTAGGCTGATTGGTTGAGTTTTTGGTCTTCCGTTGCTCTTATTGATCTTGCTACTGTTAGCCTTATAAGGTTTGGGAGCATTGTTGAAGTTTGTGCTTGAAATTCGGTCTCGTTTTGGTTTGGATTTTGATAGTTGTGCTTGGTCTTTTCGAGCTCTTGTTTTATAAAACTAAAAAGCCCAAAAAACATTTGTTTTTCTTTTTGTTTTTGCATTTCAAAAACTCAAAAAACATTGTGTCTTGTTTTTGTTTTTGTTGTTGCATTTTCATTTTCGTTTTGCCATATCTTTTGGAGCTTTTGTGAAGTTTCTTGCTTCTACTTTTCGGCTTGATTTTTAGGAGGAGTTGTCATTTGATTTCTTATTCTTGTTTTTAAGTGTTTTTGGTGTCCTTATTTTAAGAGTTCTTGATTTCAAGAATTAGCTTTCTGGACAACAAAAGATGAGTTAAAACTGAAGGAGCTTTTTGGGAAATTTCACCTTGTTTTAAGAGATTTTTGCATCTTAGGATTTACATGCTTGTAGTGATTTGCATTAGGTGCATTTCAGCATTTAGTTAGCTTCTTAGTTTTTGGGAGTGTGAGTTTGCAATTCGAAAAGAAAAATACAATTTTTAGTCTCGTAGAACCTGTATAGAGATTACTTTTCATCGAAAGACAAAGAACTGCATGTGCATGTAGTTAAGTTTTTATTAATTTCTTTTGCATCAAAACACCATTGGTTTCATCTCCATATCCTTGTGACTTAATATAACAGCCCTTAAAATAAGCGATTTAATCTAAAATCAACTAGCAAGTTTTTCTAAGTGTCTATCACCAACTAGCTAGGTTGTAGGGCCTTGGAATAGGTGAGTGGAGAGTTAACTCTCCAAGGCCGCTCAAACAAACATAGAAGTTGATTAATTGAGAGAAATCCAACTCCGTGAGGTGGACTGGGAAAGCTCTCATCCGAGAGTCAAGCGCGAGGGGAAGTGAAGGTTGAGAAGAGGGATACCCCCCCTCCGATTAGCTGAATCTGACCTCAAGACCGTTCCGCCCAGCTTCTAATACGGATTGGTGTCCATAGTTGCCACTCCTAGGTTCCACACAGGTGACTGCGGGGGGGAATACCCGTGGTACCTGAGGCATACGTCACATCACTTTCAGCAGTACTTCTAGGGGGTGCCCTTGCGAAGCTTGGGTGCTTAAGCCGGCAAAGGTTGTCGTTAGGAGGTCGGCGTAACTGTTTATGATACCTTCGCTAGTTGTTCTGGGCCCTAATCATCCTAGACTGCTTTCGGAAGGCCCTATACTTCGCTTTCCTGTATTTTGGTGTCCGGTCCTCATCACCCGGAGCGGAAATACTTGGAGGCTGTTTGCTTGCTGTTTCTCAAGGATTTTTATTTTAGTGAGTGCTCTTTGCTCCTAGCTTGCCTAGCTTTTCACCTTTTTGAGTCTAATTTAATAAATCTATAAAAGTGGCTGATCAAGCGCCTCGACGTTCGAGGAGAATCCGGGGGTTATCTCCCGAGATTGCAGAGCCTTCTTCGAGAAGGCGTAGGAGCGAGGTGGTTACCACCCTATGGAGTCTGACGCCGTGGAGAGAGATCCTCCACCAAGGTCTGAAGGTTTCGTAGCTGATTCTGGTGTCGGTTCCGAGAGGCGCGTTCAGCTCACCTCGCGAGTGTTGTTTCCTCAGGAAGAAGATTTTCAGATAGAAGATATACCTAAGCCTCCGGCTACAGGTCCATCTCCTCTTCCTCCTGATTACCCATTTGTTGTTCAGTACATCGGACCGGAGTCTGAGAGACCGCCGGATCTTCCGTATCATTCTTATCTTTCGATGGCCACGACTGGGAATGCGGCTTCTACCGTGAGTGCTGCAGGCATTCAGACCCCTGCTTCTATCGAGGCAGGGGGCACTATTGCTTCATCTTCGATTGCTTCAGACCCCTGCTTCTATCGAGGCAGGAGGTTCTTCTCCGTTTTCTACGAGTCCTTTCTGGCAGCCTGGTGCCTCATCAAATCCAGGCTATTCTTTTCAGAATGTTGGGAATCCATCCCATCAAGGATGGAATTCTCCGGCTCTGCCTCGCTTACCTTTTCTGGCAACGTTAAACTTGCCAGATTTGTCGAAGTTAACTAATGACCCGATTCGTTATAGTCCGGGGTGGCCTCCAGTCCCGACCAAACTTCCTTCAGACATTCCAAAGTTTGAAGGTAAGAATGGAGAGGATCCGGTGGACCACATCACCACTTTCCACTTATGGTGCTCTTCGAACTCCTTGATCGATGACTCGATCAGGTTGAGATTATTTCAACGCACCCTAACTGGAAATGTTGCCAAATGGTATATAGAGCTCACTGGGGGCAGTTTCGCCACATTTGGAGAACTGGCTGTCACATTTCTAAACCATTTTCAGTTGCCTGTCAGATATGAGGCTGGGACCGACCTCCTGGCTAATTTTAAGCAGGATGAGGCAACTCACATTTCTGATCACATTCAAAAATGGAGGAGAAGGAAGAGGCTTATTAAAGCCCATATTCCAGGTGAGTTCCTTCTCGAGTGGTTTTTGAAATCTTTGCAGTCAGATATTTCAAAAGATGTATCCCTATCTGGGGTATTTTCTGAGGAGCAGGCCATCTTTAGGGCCCAGCAGTTAGAACTGATCTATTCTCAGTCTGGGATTCTTTATAAGTATTTTCCCAACGCTCCTCGCTCCAATTTGGATTTATCGAAACCCAAACCTGGTCCGCATGGTGACGGGCTTGTCGGATCGGTCAATAGTAGTGCAGCCAGCCTGCTTTCTCAATTGCAGCAGTTGTCTTTACAATCTGCTCCTTCTGGTCAGGCTGTGCCTGCTGATTCATCACCTTCCCAGTCTTTGTCCGTAAATGCTGTCCAAGCTTCTGATCCCAAAGGAAATCAACAATCCGATGGGAAGAAGAAGGGAAGAAATAACAAGAATAAGGGCAAGAACGGGAAGGGAAATGCAAATAAAACCAACAAGCGTGTTGGTGAGGGTCAAAAGGAGAAAAAGAAAGTGAAGTTTCCATGCAAACTTTGTGCTGGAGGCCATCTCACGCACCTTTGCCCTAAAATTCAGGATGCTCAGCGCCTGTTATCTCAGCAGGGTTCTTCTAGTTCCCAGACTGTGCTAACAAACTGTTTTCCCCAAGGGCAGCAATTAGTTGTTCGCGTGAACCAAAATCCTGGGGCTTCTTCTGGAGGTACCCAGGAAGGGGAAATTCCATCGAACATCTTTATGATGAGTTCTCACGTGGATGTCGCTACGAGATCCCGTGACTATGGCGGAGAGGAATCTTCGAAAGCTAAGGAAGTTCCTAATGCTACTGAGCCGCTTCACATCACGAAGCCAACTATTGAGTCTATGCCTCGGATGCCGAAAGCATCTTCTAAGCGGTCAATGATTAATCCGAATGCGAGGGCTGCCCAGAACTACTCGATTGTAGAAGATCTGGCGCAGAGTCCTTGTGCTATGTCAGCTTTAGAGGTACTCCATTCTTGTCCGGCTCAGCGCAGTGCTTTGCTCACTGCCATTGGGGCTGCTGATCCGAAAAATTCTCTTCTGATTACTTTTGATATGACTAATTTTAAGAAGAGACTTCCTCATCACATGGCTTTTCACAATAAATCGTCATATCGAAAGACCAATATCTTTCGAACGGTTGTTGATGAGGGTTCTTCTACATGCGTGATGTCTCTCGCATGTTGGAAGACACTTGGATCTCCCAAAGCTGTTCCATCTAGCACTGTTCTTACTGCATTCGATGGTCATTCTCACAGACCCCATGGTATTGTCCCGGCTTTGCCCATCTGTGTTGGGGGAAAAACCGTTAACATAGAGGTTGAGGTAGTGGATGCAGCCTTGGATTACAACCTTCTGTTGGGGAGGAACTGGATTTATGAGATGGATGCCATTGCATCCTCACTATTTCGAATTGTATGTTTCCCCCACGAAGGTAGGATTGTCATAGTGGATCAACTGGACTGTCCTCCTATAGACCTGGATGCGCCTTCTGACTCATCTGTTCCTAAGTTGGATAATACTAAGGCGCCTGTTGAGAATCTAGGAGTTGGAATGTATTCTTCCCTGATGGGTTCTTTCAATCTTCATCCTCCTAAGGTGTCTATTAATGCTATTTCATCCTCCAAGGCTCCCCTTCGAAGAGAGTTCTTTCGAACTCATTATTTTTTGGACCCTTGGACCTTACCTTCCCCTACTGCCACATTAGCGGAAGGTCAAGTGGGTGGAATGGCATTTCCGATTTTTGCAGCTGAGATTGCATATCAGTCTATTGTTGACACTGCAGAATCTGATCCAGCTCCTCTTTCACCGGAAGAGTTGGATGGTGATGTGGCTCCGGCTTGGACGCTTACTTCTTCTTCTGCCCAGGATTGTCTAGATACCACTCTTCCATCTGAAGAGGCCATCCTGGAAGCGATGATAGGTATAGATAGACCGTGGGATGATTTGCATCATCGGTCTTACTTCCTACCTGACTTGAGCGATGTCGAAACAAGTTTTCCAAGTTTTCAGTCTCCTGGTCCTGTTCACCCAGTATTGAGCCCTTTGGCACCAGCACAGGTTTATGCTCAAGGGAACATGGCTGTGATTTCTCCCACTATCCCGGTGAATATTTCCAGGAATCCCAATATAGTCGAGAATGTCTTCATCGGAGCTGAATGTTCCCGTGAAGAGGTTCAAATCTATACCGAGCTCTTCAAAGAGTATAGGGATGTATTTGCTTGGTCTTATGAGGAAATGCCTGGCATAGATCCATCTATCGTCCAGCATGAGATCAAGACGTGTGAAAACGCTAAGCCAGTCAGGCAAAAACTTCGTCCGGTTAATCCTAGGAAGACAGTAGCTATCAAAGCTGAAGTTGAAAAGCTGCTTAAGGCGGGATTTATTTTCCCAGTTCCTCTGACTGAATGGGTTTCAAACCCCGTTCCGGTAGATAAAAAGCAAGGAACGATTCGAGTGTGCATCGATTTCAGAGACCTAAATAAGGCGTGTCCTAAAGATAATTACCCCACACCTTTCATCGATCAGATTATTGACGAGTGTGCCGGTAACGAGATTTTCTCCTTCATGGACGGTTTCTTTGGTTACAATCAAATTACTATCCGTCCAGAAGATCAACATAAGACCGCATTTATTTGTCCCTGGGGTACGTTTGCATATAAGAAAATGCCTTTTGGTCTTAAAAATGCTGGAGCTACCTTTCAGCGGGCCATGTCTTACGCCTTCCACGACATCAAGAAGATTATCGAGGCATACTTAGATGATCTAGTTGCTCATTCTCGAAAGAGGATGGATCATCCAGGTCACCTCCGGCAAATATTTGAAAGATGTCGTTTTTATAAAATTCGTTTGAATCCGAACAAGTGCGTTTTCGCGGTGACATCCGGTCGGCTATTGGGATTTATCGTGTCTAGGGAAGGGATAAGGGTAGATCCCTTCAAGGTTGAGGCAATACTTCGGTTGCCTCCCCCGTCTTCAATCCGTCAGCTTCAAAGTCTCCAAGGGAAGTCTAATTTTCTTCGGAGGTTTATCGTCAACTATGCTGAGATTACAAAGGGATATATGAGACTGTTGAAGAAAGGAGTTCCTTTTCTTTGGGATGACTACGCTCAACGCTCATTCGATGCCTTGAAAAAGGCATTGACCTCTGCTCCTTTACTGAGTCTACCCGATTATAGCAGAGATTTTCTTTTGTATCTGGCTACAGCAGAATCTACCATTGGTATGGTTCTGGTTCAGGAGGATGATGCTCTTGCTGAGCATGTTATTTACTACCTTAGTCGAGGACTGGTAGGACCTGCACTTCGATACCCCCGATAGAAAAGTTAGCCTTAGCAGCAGTTCATGCTATGCAACGACTCCGGCATTACATTATTCTTTGCAAAACTTATGTCTTGGCAGCTGCCAATCCATTTCATTTTGTCCTCAGCAGGCGAGTGATTGGGGGCAAATATAATAGATGGATTGTGATATTGCAAGAATTTGATCTCGAGTTCATGTCTGCCAAATCCAAGAAGTCATTAGTCTTTGCGGAATTGATCTCCGAGTTGCCTTGTGGAGAGGAGATGATCTATGATGAGTCCTTTCCGGACGAACACTTGTTTCTAATTTCTCCACAAGATCCTTGGTATGGGGATATCATTGTGTATTGGTGATGCTTTGTACCATCGAGGGGTTGATTCAATCCTAAGACGCTGCTTAACTTTCGAAGAAGCTGAGGCTGTGCTCAATGATTCTCACAGTGGATCTTGTGGGGGTCATTTATCTGGGCTTGCTACAGCTCAAAATATTTTGCGTGCTGGATACTTCTGGCCCTTGATTTTCAAAGATTGTATTGAATCGGTCAAGAAGTGTCATCCTTGTCAGGTGTATACTCGAAAAATGCATGCTCATCCAGCTCCGCTTTTTCCAGTCGTTACTGTCGGACCCTTTACAAAGTGGGGTATGGATTATACTACTTATAACCCGCCTTCGGCAAAAGGTCACAAGTACATTATCGTAGCAGTAGACTACTTTACGAAGTGGGTCGAGGCTATGCCTACTTTTGGGAACGATGGTGAGACTGCATCTTTGTTCCTTTTCAACCAAGTTATAACTCGTTTTGGTATACCTAGAGAGATTGTCACTGACCATGGAAGTCATTTTCAGAATAGTATGATGGCTGAGTTGGCTCTCAAATTGGATTTCCGGCAGGAGCATTCATCTCCATATTATCCTCAGGCCAATGGGCAGGTGGAAGCCGTGAATAAATCCTTGAAGACAATTCTTCAACGGACAATTGATAAACATAGATCCAACTGGCATATTATGCTATATCTTGCACTTTGGGCATACAGGACGTCAGTTAAAACTGCAACTGGCTTTACTCCGTTTCAGTTAGTCCACGGGGTAGAATCCGTATTTCCCATTGAATGCGAGATTCCTTCCCTTAAATTAGCTGTTGAGCTTCTTCCTAACACTTCTAGTCTGGCAGAGCGGCTTCTTCATATGCAACATCTCGATGAGCAGCGTCGGGATGCTGCCACGATGAATGAAGCGCATAAAAACCGAGTAAAGGTTCAATACGATAAGGCGGTTAAGCCTAGGGTCTTTTACGAAGGTGACCTTGTTTTGGTCTATGCCCAAGAAAAAGATGCCTTGGGGGCAGGAAAGTTTAAGTCGATGTGGTATGACCCCTATATCGTTAAAAAAGTCCTTAAGAAAGTAGCTTATACCTTGGTTGACTTCGAAGGGAACGATTTGTCGGAGCCCCGAAATGGGCTCTATTTGAAGAAGTATTATGCCTAGGCTTTGGCCTGGCATTTTGCTTTGTATATAGTAGTTTTTTTCTTTGTACATATCTGATTGATTTTCGATTTTTGATGAGGTGATGATGTTTTTGATCTTCTTTGGCAGGTTGTGTTGGATGTCATGAGTCATTTTGGTTTCGCCGATGGTGCTAGTAGACACACTCAGAACTTAGCTTCCGCGGCTTGGGTGCTTCATTATCCTTCCGGTCAGCTGTTGGTATCAAGAGGAGTCTGCATTGGTCCTGCTTCCAATAATGTAGCAGAATACACTGCAGTCATTCATCTACTCTTGAAGGCAATATCTTTGGGTGTTGATTCGTTGGTAGTATTCTTGGACTCCCAGCTGGTGGTGTCGTAGTTGAACAACACTTATCGGGTACGAGATCCATTTTTATTACGATTGTTCTTGAGGGTACGTTTTTTACAAAGGTCATTTCAATTTTTAACATTCATTCATATTCCTCGAGCTGACAATTGGTTTTCTGACTCATTGGCTAATCAAGCTTTAGATTGGCATATTAATCATTCAATACAATAAATTTTAATCATCAAAAACATCATACATTTGATACATTTATCACATCACATCAAATATCGCTGTATATATATCATCGGAGTGTCACAAAACTTTACAAAATTTGGATCCATAATCTCGTACAAAACTTGGGCTTATGCCCCATCATGTTCAGTCTCAAAAAAGAATATACAGTCATCTAATATATAAAATCTGTCTACTCCTGAGGACCCTGCCCAGAAGTCGTGTTCCTATAGAACATAACTGTAGTGGCCACACGGCGGAATAGTCTAACCCAGTCCCGGGGTACTCCTACAACCCGTCTCTGGACGGCTTTCGGCAAGTCCTCCACGGCAGCCATATGGATTTGGCGGGTCAGTCCCTCCAAGTTTCTCTGCACGGCCTGGAGAGTCCTGTCAGAATCCACTGTCTCCGCCTCACCTCTGCGGCGCTTATGGCGCGGTAGGCCCTCAGGACGAACTGGTCCAACATCTGAAACATGATCATTTTAAATTGTCAGTCATTATGAATCCAATCAAAAACATGTTTTTTTTTCATTTTTTCATACATATTTGAAAAAATCCAAAAAAATCATATAAGTCAAAATTTTTTTGCAAAACTTACCGACTTATCCCCATGCTGTGCCAGGTGGAAGTACTAGATCTGGATCTCCTCGGAAATCCATCCCGGCATAGGGATAGTCGTCTACTGCGATGATCTGTTCTCCCCACCATAGGAAGAACTCATCGTCCCAGGTAGTTCGGGGTACCTCACTACCCCCCAGTATCTTCATCATGTCTTCCCAACGGGCAATTCTTGGGTCCCGCGGGCTGCTAATAGTCGAGATGACTCTGGGTCTCAAAGCTGGAATCCTCTCAAAGAAGAATGTTGTCAAAATGGTACCATAGCCAAAGTGTTTAGTTTTTACCTGGCGAATAGAGGTCAACTGTTGTTTCATGTTCTGTAGCAGGGCTGTGCACCAATCGTAAACATGAGTCAAACACTCTACAGCTATACTCATTTGCGTCCTGGACGCCTAATGTAGTGAGGCAGATCCTGCCACTCTGCTGACGGTGAAAAGGAGGATCTTCATGTGCAAATCCCTGATATCTCTAATTGCAATCTGCGTTCCAACCTTTTTGGAATTATCTACGCAGTATATGTGGACATAATCTTCCACGGTTAACCCTCCCAGGGGTTTTCCGTGCAGATCTACTGGTTCTCCCCTCCTGGAGAGTCCAGTGATGAAATATATATCCTCCACTTCTATGCGTAGTGGTATCTGATCAATTATGAAGCAATCCTGATCTGGTTCCCAGTAATTTACGAGCATTTCAAGCAATCACACATTACTTTTCATATTGGGCATTTTAAAGAATTTCAACAATCCGCAATTTCGGAGGATGTTTTGCGATGCGCGGTCCTGCATGACCTCTTGGTCTACTGTGCTATGCTCACGTTCCCTCCATGAGATGGTCATCCTGAGAAATTTCATCAAAATTTGCATTAGCCACGCTTTTTTACAATCGGACCTGCGCATATGTGACTTGTCCTGTGCACAGTCGCGTGTATACGCGACTTGCCTTCATTAAACCCGCGTATGTGCAGATACGCAATTTTTAGCAAGGGTTTTAAAGCAAAAAATCACTTAATTTTAATTTCCAAATAGACAAAATGAATAAACAGGATGATTAAGGAGCCTACCTGAAGTTTCGCTGAATTCCGACGGTCAGTTGATCCTGATTTGACGAAAGAAGTTTTTTAGCTCTAGAACACTTTTTCCAAATCAGCTATGCAATAATGAACCAAATGAGAGGTAATGTGTCTATTTATGGCTAAAAAGTTGAAAATTTTCGCAAAAATTCCTTATGCTTATTTTTTCGATCTATCTTATGCTGTATAACTCGATTGCTTGGAAGTGCCCAGTTTGGTATATTTTCAGGTACATTTTGACAATTTTGAGATTTTTCCCGGTTTTTGATCCATCATTTTCGACTCTTCACGGCAGGTATATGATCTTCACTGGCATATAGGTTAGGGAATCACTTTCCGTTGCATCTTTCATACTAGCCTCCATACTGATCACTTGCCTTAGGGTCGATCCCATCAGGTCATGAGTATTACACCCATTTCACTCGCCGATTATTTAATCATGACTTGATGGTAGAGCCTTCCTTTACATGGGCTTCCTAGTTAGTTCCTCACTATCACTTGTTGCCCATGCTGCTTTTTATGTAGGCTCGGGAGTCCTCTTTAGTCCTGCCATGTCTTATGTGTTGAAGCTTCATTCTTCTTCTTCATCACTTATCATTTTTTCTGGCTTTTACCCTAGAGGCTCCCTGGTGTCGTTTAAGTTGTATTACTGCATTGCATATTGGCTACTTGTTTATCCTAGCCTTTAGCCGGCTTCATTTGGACTCGATGTTTAAGCCAACTTTTGACCTTGACTTTTTGTACAAGTTAACCATTGCATGCACTTAGCTATCATGACTTGACACCTTTGTACCCATGGATGGAACGTTCCTCTGAGTATCACTGACCAGTTTTCGCCACCTTGCATTGAGCATAGGATTGTTCCAATCCCAGGAACTAGTGCATCTGCTTTCTTGATACTCGTTCTATCCATTGTACCATAGCATTCTTTTATTCTTTTTCGGGCTTATTATATGAAAAAGACAAAAAAATCAAATATAACAAAAAGAGCGGGAACGGGATGTATCTTCGTTATTTTGATGGCAGTACAGAGTCAGTTTGTCGCCCTTGAACAAAGCACATATACTTATATATATTCCCTTCATTTGGGATGGTTCTAGTTTGACCTAGGTTCAGCCTTTACCATGTTTCACTTGTCAGTTCTCCCCCGGTTGGTTATCTCTTCCAATCATATGGAGAGTTTTTTTTGCCTCCTGCAAGACAGACTTATACAGTGTCACTTTTTTACTACCATGGTCATCACAGAGTCGTGCTTTTGTTCAAGGGAAGTCTAGCCTGAGTCGGCCATTCTGCGGTGTCTCTTGACTCATTATTCAGTCGGCCTTCCCGGTCTTGTCAGTATCATGTTCTATCACATCGGATGTTTTGATCTTCTGCTCGTGCTGGTTTGAGAAGGTCCCCATTGACTTCTTGCCGGCGGGTTTGTCTCTTATCGACTACGACACATTGCTCTGAGAGCAAACCTAGAGCCGCACCTTGGGCCTATTTCCATCATTGATAGGTGACCTCGTGCTCGGCATTTGATCATCATCATGGGTCTTTGACTAAGTGGTTTCCCCTGTGTTCGACGTCAGCACACATTATCACACTTGGGATTCGTGCAGTACCTTGATTTCCATTTGACCCTATCGGTGGATTTCTCGCCTCTGTGTCAGCTTTCATTATTGGTTGGTTCAGAGGGTTTCTTCCGTGTGCTAGCTTCATCTTGTGCACGTCGGAAACGTACTTCGGTTTTGGTTCCATCACTCTACTTCGTCTGATTCCTTCCAAATATTGGCCTGCGGGTTACACTCGCGCTGGACTGATGTGGGATGCCTTAATGCCTTCCGTCCAGCAGATCTTTTCCCATCGACTCCGACTCATTGCTCTGGGAATAAGGTCTAGAGTCTTTTTGTCAGTACCTTAGGGTTTGCAATCATTAGTGGCAGACTCTTCACTATCGACAGTGGGGATTCATCATTGCCTCCTGATTGGTAGATTCTTTCAAGTGTTCGACTTCAACTCATTCATTCGCACTTGTCAGATTGTACTGGGGCACCTTGACACTCATTATCATTATCGGTCGGTTGTCTCGCGTTGGTTAACGGGATACATCAATGCCCGATAATCCAACGATTTCTCACATGGTCGACTTCAGCTCATTTATTCCCATTGTGTAGAATTGTGCCATAGTGATTGGTGAAGACCTCGGGTTGCATCAGCATGTTTTGGTTCACTTTTGACAGTCCTTTCAGTATCTGCCAGTGATGCCGTCCACCCTTATATGTTGCAGTTCAGCACAGCAACATCTTATATGTTGGTCCCCGAGTTGCGTGATTGTACCGTTTGATCCACCTCTTATGATCCGGTACTTGAAGATTCAGTTACTTATTTGATCAGACATCCAGTTGCACCATCTTTGATCAGCTTTCTATATGTGATACTTGGACATTGATTCAGACTTGTATTTCCGGGCCATGCTCAGATAATTCATTGTGTACTTACAGTTCAGCTATACTTGTATACATGTTGGATCTATTCAGTACTTTCCATATGATGTATTTTTGACTGAGCATGGGTATGCCCGCCTCAGCATGAGTTGACTCTCTGGTTTCTTTCATTGGTTTTTGGCAGGCTGAAATCTGGTGAAGTCCTCTCTTGTCCTTACGAAGTTCTTTCTATGTGCATAATACATTTCGGCCATCATGTACCCCTTCTGACCTCATATATTAGGGGGCATCTGTTATAGCATCATTTCTCACCTTGACATGAGTCATGATTGCTACATGGCTTTTGGGCACCCATTTCTACAGACTTGGACAAATTCACTTAAAAACAGTGTAAAATCCCCCATACATGACAATGGCCGTGTTTTTCCGCGTGTATACGCGATTCCAGCTAGACTTTTCCGCGTATGGCATTAAAATGATTAAAAAATATATAAAAAAATCCCTAATTTTGCGCTGGGTTGATGGTTACTCAGGTAGTTCAACCACCCCATCCCGTGGCCAACTGTTTCCAACTGCTGAAACTACTTGGAGGGACTATAAAAAGCCCTCATGTGTATGGCCTAAGGGAGAGAGAGAATTATTGATATTATACTCTGTTGGTATTCCCTATCTAATTCTGATTCCCCGTGCCTCCTGCACTTTCCCAGTTCATTGTAGGAAACCCTAGTTTCCTTGAGATACACATCCCTTTATATGTTATCTCGTATGCACCAGTTTGGAAGGAGTCTTAGCGAGGCAAGGGCTGGACGGATCCGGACGACGGTCTGCGAAGGCCTTGGAAGGATCAGGTGATCTCTCCACTTGTTACTTTTGTATGTGCTATTTATAATACAGAAGTATCATGCTGTTCCCGAATAAACGCGTTAGTGTATGCTTTTATGTATGAGAATATTTGTTATACAAGCATTCATTATGATTTATTTAATGTTTTATATGAATCTCACTAACATTTAGAGTAGATATATGTTGTACAACCTGTCCTTTGTGCTGGTTTCTTCTTGTATTTCAGGTTAAGAAGGAAGGACGGTTGCTGGGGGTTTGGACCCCACGTGGATCTACTTCAACCGTAGGACCTACGGGTAACTCTCTCATTCTGCTCTATTTAGTTTTTCTGAACGTGCATGGTTGTGTGAGTCTCTGTTAAGTAGCATGCCCCTGCTCTGTGGAGGTTGTATCCCAACCAACCTCTAGGGTGTTAATTCCCCGAAACAAATTGTTCTTTATAACTTCTCCTAGCTTTCTCCAACATTTGGAGCTTAATGATGCCTTATTATGACCTTTTCTTGAACTTCTTTGCTTTCTTTCTTCAAGATCAAACAAGTGGAGGAAAACCCTAGATCTACTTAGAAGCCCTAGCCTTCCTTCACAAGTGTGAGAGAAAAATATCCCAAAACCAAGTCTTCTTTGTCCTCTTCCTTATTCATTTCCTTTTTCTTCTTTATCCTTCATTTGAATGATTGAGTGATGAAGTTTATTCAAGGAGGTCAATTTTTTTCCTTTTATATAGGCTTGTCAAAGGTGGACATGGGTCCTCAAATTATGTTAGCTTGCCAACTTCTAGGTTGACTTGATCTTGGAGGGTATTTGAACACTTTTAAGGAAAAAAATATTTCTTTACAAGTTACAATTTGTTCAAAGGGGTCTTCAACTTATGAAAATGAATCTTTTTTACTTCTTTACCTAAGACAAACCCTAGAAGCACACAATGGGATCTTGAAATATAAAATAAAATACCTTAAGAATGAAATCCATGTTCTAAAAATAATAAGAATAATTTTCTTTCATTTTACAATTTACAAGAATTAGAATTACATTTCATATCTATGAAAACCTAACATAGTTACACATTTTTCAACGCTTAACCATGAACTTTGTTTCCAATAAAAAGTCTTTGGTAGAGATCACGACAATATCAGTTTCTAGGATAGCTTCTCCTTTTGATGTCATGAATTTAATTTTTATAATTATGGTGTCTTCAACAGTGGGGACTTCTTCATAGGTTATCGACCATCTATCACTTTCAGTCATGATCTATGTTAGTCATATCATCCTTTCCTTCATTAGAAAGTGATCTACTAGTCTATATCTTGATTTTCTTCATACAAATACCTTTGCTACATCATATTTCCTTCAGGATATTTAATCCCACCATATGAGTAATAGTTGTAGGTGACATTCACAACTCTCTTTTGGCAGCCCCGTATTATCCCATCCGTATATTGTTGAAAAAAAATACAAAAATTAACATCAAATCAAAGTTAATTTTTGTGGTAGTCTTTCATCCTGAGATCTTCTTGTTGCAACATCAACATCTTTCATGTATATTGACATATCTCTTATATATTCAATTTAAAGGGACTCATTTCATCAGAGTCTTCAAACCTTTCCTATGGAGATGTCATGGTCAATTCTTCTAGTTATCAAATGATGATTTCCTTTTCTTTGTGATTATAATTGCATTTTTCATGACATCTTCTTTATTTTTTCACATATTTATCCCTAGGAACTTCTATCCATAGTTATTTCATCTTTTTCAACCACCTCATATTCTATATGAATACATATTATGTTAATTTCATCTATTCAATATGCTATCCATGCCTTCATGCATCTTTTGAATTAAATATATCCCTTTCCTTTGATCATACTCATTAGGTAGAGTATTCACCCTTCTTATTTGCAACTATATGATTACATGAATTTATCAAATATATGAATACATACCTCTTTTATTATTTTAGTCATATATGATTCGTTTAACATCATCCTTTCCTTGATTAAGAGTAATTAAACGATTTTAACATGCCGCATTCCTTTGTAATCATACCAATATTATTCTAGACAATGAATCCCATCCAAGGTGAAATTCTCAGTGAGACACTTTCTTATTCCAAGAGATGAACCTTCTAATGAATATTCCAATGGAAGATATTGATTATCCTCCTCTTGAAAATTCTCCTTTCTAATGATGGTGAACTCTACACTAGATGGCTTTCTTCTATACATAAGGATTACTTATGCGTCCAATGAGGTTACCAAGAACTACTTCCTTATAATCATCACTACCAAGGACTTCTAATTAGATATCTTTAAAGACTCTTATGATGATTTCATGATATTTTACTTCAATTTTATGATATTAAGATTCCATCTCCTAAAATTATGCATCTTATCATGTTTATAATGTTTCCTACCATGATATATATACTTTAAAAAATTTGAAAAGAAATTGATGGCAAAGATTATCTCATTCATACTAGAGACCTTTTAATTCCTCCTTCTTTTATTTATTTTTCTTGTCTTCCTCCACTTCTTAAATGATATGTGCTTCTTCCATTACTCTTTTTTTGATTTACTTGTTGATTTTTGGATAATTCTCTTATAGTGTTCATATTCATGATAGCGATAACATTGGATTTTCGACATATTCTTGTTATTATTTTTCTCAAGACCAAAATTTCAAAATTTTATTTTCTTTCTTGCCATGCCAGCAATTGCTTGAACTTTCTTGTTCTATCATACATCACTTTTTCATTTAACCTAGTTTATTTAATTTTACATAGTGACAAAATTTCAGTAAATGGGGTATCTTCCTTCTTTTCATAGATGCTTGATATAAATTCCCCCCATTCCTTTGGTATTGCATTGAGAACTATGGTGGTTATTTATTTATCGGACATTATTTCTCCTAACTCTTGTAGTTGGTCTCTTATTTATGACACCCTCATAAAGTATGAGGCGATCACTTCTTCCTTTGATATATTTATCTTGTAGAGTTATTTTCTTAATGATATCACTTCTCCTACAGCACTTGTGAAGAACAACTCTACTAGCTTGTCGTATATTTCTTTTGATGTCTCTAATTTTGATACATAAGGTATAAGGGGATCATTAATGAAGTCTATAATAATCCTTTGAGACTTAAATTCCCCTTTCATATAATTTTCTAGAGTTTTATATTCTTCATTTCAAGGTTTAGTCGTTTAGCCCTTAACACATTCCATGAATTCATTTTCTATGAGGATCAAATATATCCTTTTCTTCCATGCAAGAAATTTTGATGACCCAGCCAATTTATTGCTTTCCTTAAAAAATGACGTCATATTGATACATAATTTAGTCATAAATATAAAGCCACTTACTTGTGAAGTGAACATGCTCCTTCATGACAATATCTTCAACCTAATGCCTTCTTGATTTGATGATGACGCTGATAATAGGAGATTTATTCTTTTGAATATGTCACTGAGATGGGATTTCCTTCTTGACGATTCATGTTATTGATGATATTCCTATGCTTCAACCCTTGAGTGTCCCTATCAAAGATGCATTTCCTTTTATTTTCACCTTAGATCTGATACCATGATGAGAAATATAAGAGAAACAACATAGGAGATTTCTCATATATTCCTAATTGTTTGTGGTTTATTTTTACTTCATTATATTTTATTCTTCTTTCACTTTTTTACTATTAGTGGTTTATTTATAAAACAACTAGAAAACCGTAAATAACATAAGACAAAGAACATAAGATATAGGTGATCAACTAGGGCCAAAACCTCTCCACTCTGAGAGGAAAACCCACAACAATTCTTCTTCATATAGAATCTTCAATTGATGAATCCAAGATCTAGACCCTTGACCAAAAATCCTCCAAGGCCAAGTCAAGCCATGCCTCTTTCTAGACAAAGTCAACTTCTCCTTGACAATACTATAATACTTCCATTGTACTTATCTTTGAGCCCTGTAATATTATAACAACCCTAGTTAATAATTCATGTAAAAAAAATATAATACCAAGGTCATGCGATACATATTCCAAGTTGAATGGTGGGAGAAACATCCTGGTGGGTGTTCATTTAACTTATTATGGCTAAAGGAAATTGGAAAAGGGTTTGGAAAGGAAAAGCACATTTTATTACCAATTATTTATGAAAATAATGGAAAATAAGAGAAAATGGAGGTGAAACGTCACATGTTACATGTGAGGAGGAAAATGAAGAAAAAAGAGGCCACATTGATTAAAAGGCCTATGTGGATTATTTGCTAATCTTTTGGCTCAACATTTTTCTCAAGTTTTTTCTCACACGTATTTCTCTCGTTATATTCTCACTCTCTCACATACTCTTGGATGCTTAGGATACTTATGGCTCTCATTCTATACTCTCTCTATCTAATACTCTTTGATAATTAGGATAATTATGGCTCTTATTCTCTCTCTCTCGCATAATATTGGGTACATAGGGATCTACTTATATACTCTCTCTCTCACATACTCTTGAATAGAATGATAGTAGGCTCTCGTCACATGTTTACCCCGGTTGGCCAGTTACTTGGGCAGATGTCGAAGGAGGGTGATTTCTCTTATATTGATAATTGAATATGGTCTATTTTAACTTCATTATATTTTCTTCTCCTTTAACTTGTTGACTATTAGTGTTTTCTTCATCAAACAAATACCAAATCGTAAAGAAAAATAAGAAAAAGGGCACAAGATTTAGGCGATAACATTAGATTTTCAACATATCATTCTTCTTATTTTTTTGAAGACCAAAATTTCCTTTCTTTCTAGCCATCGCAACAAATTCTTGAACTTTCTCATTCTATCCTACATCACTTTTTCCCTTTAACATAGTTTCTTCAAATTTACACACTGAACAAATTTCACTAAATGGGGTATCTTGCTTATTCCCATAGATGCTTGATGCAAAGTTTTACCATTCCTCTAATATTACATTGAGCACTATTGTGGTATTTTATTTATGAGATATTATTTCTCCCAACTATTGTATTTGGTATCTTATTTTTGACACCCTCATAAATTATGGGGCTATTACTTCTTCCTTTTATATCTTCATATTGTTGAGTTATTGTCTTAATGATATCATTTCACCTCCAGTGCTTACGGAGAACAATTCTACTAGCTTGTCGTATATTTCTTTTGATTTCTCTAATCTTGATAGATAAGGTATGAAGGGATCTTTGATGGGTTCTATAAGAATCCTCTGAGAATTTAATTTCCCTTTCCTATACTTTTCTAGAGCTAAAGTATTCCTTTCAAGGTTTAGTGATATAACCCTTAACATGTTCTAAAAATTCATATTCAATCATAAATATAAAGGTGCTTACTTGTCAAGTGAATGTTCTATTTTATGACAATGTCCTCAACTTGATTTCTTCTTGATGTTTATGATGATGTTGATATTAAGAGATGTTTTATTGTTGAAGATGTCAATGAAATGAGAGGTCCTTCTTGATGATTTATGCTCTTGCTAATATTCTAGTTCTTTGACCCTTGAGTGTCCTTCTCAAAGATTCATTTCATTGTCTTGTCACCATAGCACTCATACCATGTTGAGAAGTCTACATGCAAAAACATAGGGTAATTTATCTTATATTTATAATTGTTTGTGGTGTATTTTTACTTCATATATTTTATTCTTATTTAAATTTTTTACTATTAGTTTTTTCTTCATAAAAAATGTACCAAACCATAAAGAACAATAAGAAAAAGGACACAATATATAGGGGATCAACCAGGGCCAAAACCTATCCACTCTGAGAGGAAAACCCATAATAATTATTCTTCATATAGTATCTTCAATCGATGAATTCTAAAACCTAGACCCTTGATAAAAAATCCTTCAAGGCCAAGTCAAACCATGCCTCTTTCTAAAGAAATTCAACTTCTCATTGACACTATTTCAATGTGTCATTTGTCCTTAACTTTTGGCCTTGTAACACTCTAACAACCCTGGTTAAAAATCCATGTTAAAAAATTATAATACCAAGGTCATGTGACATGTATTCGAAGCTAGATTATGGGAAAAAAACCCTAGTGGGTTTTCATTTAAGTTATTATGGCTAAAGGAAATTGGAAAAGGAAATGGCAAAGGCTTTGGAAAGGAAAAAGTGGAATTTATTGGCAATTATTTATAAAATAATGGAAAATGGGAGAAAAGAGAGGTGAAAGGTCACAAGTACCATATGAGGAGGAAAATGAATAACAATAATGGAAAATGAAGAAAATAGAGCCCTTGTTGTTAAAAAATATTCTAAGGATAAATTGGCAAGTTAATGGCTCGGGCTTTTGCTCAATATTTTGCTCACACTTATGCATTTCATTTTATTCTCTCTCTCTCTCTCTCTCTCTCTCTTTCATACTCTTGGATACTTAAGCTAACTATGGATCTCATTACACACTCTCTCTCTCTCTCTCTCTCTCTCTCTCTCTCTCTCTCTCTCTCTCTCCCTCTCTCTCTCTCTCTCTCGCATAATATTGGATACTTATGGCTCTCATTCTCTCTCTCTCTCTCTCTCTCTCTCTCTCTCTCTCTCTCTCTCTCTCTCTCTCTCGCATACTCCTAGATACTTATGTCTCTCATTCTATACTCTCTCTCTCACACACACACACTTGAATCTGATCATAGGAGCAACTCCTCACATGTTTACCCCAGTTGGCCAGTTACTTTGGTAGATGTGGGAGGAGGGTGATTACTTTTATATTGGCAATTGTTTGTGTCATATTTTTACTTCATTATTTGCTTCTTCTTTCACTTTTTACTATTCATAATTTGTTCATACACCAAATACCAAACCATAAATAACAATAAGATAAATAAAACAAGATATAGGTGATCAAATAGGGAAAAAACCTCTCCACACTCAGAGGAAAACCCACCACAATTCTTCTTGATATAAAATATTCAATTGATAAATTCCAAAACCTAGACCCTGGACTAAAACTCATGCAAGCCCAAGTCAAACTATGCCTCTTTCTAAAAAAATTTAACTTCTCCTTGAAACTACTACAATATGTCCTTTGACCTTAACTTTGGGCCCTGTAACACTAGTCTAAAATTTTCAGCCTCTCTTTCTGCAACTCTTGTCCGTCTGCACCTGATTGCAACTTTTGCACATGTGATAGGATTGGGAAATTATATCCCTTATTCTCCTATTCTTGACTTGTGTTAGTCCCTTTGTGACTTAAACTTGCAAGAGGGATCATATTCTTTCCTTGTTTAATCCTTATTTAAGGTTATTGTACTTTTAATTTTCTGCAAGAAGATGTTTTGTAGTCTCCTCGCACATGTGAATAAGAATAGCCCAAACCATACCCAAAATTAATTTGCTATTTCTTCCTTCTTGACTTCATCTTCTTCAATTGATTTAATGCTTCTTTTTTACCTTCTTATTGAAATCCTTGACGTGTAAATTTTTTCTCCTTGAATGAGGTTGAGTGCCTTATATATAGGCTTCTATTCAATTCAAATTAGGTCAACTTGTTACTGTCTCTAGGTCGAGTTGCCATGATGGGAAGGGCCACTTGTTTCTTGTATTTTGACTTGGACTTGGAGGGTCTATTTTTTATTGAAATAATTTCTTTTACAATATGTAACATGATCTAAATGGGTCTTTCATACGTGACAATAAATTAATGACATGTAGACTCAATGACAAGCCCTAGGAGTTCACAATGGGAGCTTGACCTAAAAATAAATTTTCTTGATCATGAAACCCATGCCTCAAGAACAACAATAATAAATTTATTTTTCTCATTCCATCAAATAAAAAAAATCATGATTACATATTTCTTAATGAACACCAGACCTAGTTACATATTTCAACAGTTCTTAACATGTACTTATTGCAGTAAAAATAATAGTTGATTGAGAGATTAAGCAGTGTGAGAAAAACAAATAATTAAAAATAAATAAAGGAATAGAACCTGTTGGTAAAATTTTGAAAAATCATGAAAGAGGGATCCAATAGGAAAGGTAGGTAGATTCTTGCATATAAGTGATTGGTTTCTTGCCTCAAGTTGGAGTTTGTGAACGTTAGGGAGTTGGTTCTCCCTTCAATTTGGTACTTGAAAATTAAAGGGATGGGTATGGTTTTGTGGTTTTATCCCTTTATGGGTTTCCACTTAAAACTGTATGTCTCATATGTGTACGTTGATTTAATTATGGTTTTGTGGTGTGATTGGTTAGTAATAACATAAATGGTGTTAAATATTGTTAAAATTTATATAGTAATAATTTAACCACCCTATCAGTGTTATCTTAGTTCTTATCACGATCACATTGGAAAAATTCTCATGGAACCTTGCAATAGGATCTATGTCAAGAATGATTGAGCCTAAACCTCTGTGTCATGCCTTGTACATATTTTATTAGTATGAATTTACTTTTTCTGCATGCGTGTCACCACTTGGTCCACTGCTTATCATTTTTGGTACTTTTTTTGCAAATTTTCATACCCCCATCAATATAATGATGTGCTATTTTATTTTTATCTCAGGGAAATTATGCGTGAACATTTATTTGATTATATCACTTATTAACATGTCTCTAGGAGTTGTAAAGCATTGGATACTCCATTTGCTAAGTATATTTTGGAATGGTGTATATCACATATATAATATCAAGATAATTTAACATGTATGTACAAAAAACATATGAGATTTAATGCACATAATTAACACATACGCAAGTATAAGACTAAAACAAATATGTATATATGTAGAATTTAGTTTGAATGCATCATCCAAAACACATTAATTGACGAAGAGAAAAAATTGGGCTTAAAATCCGATGATCATAATCCCATAAAATATACACTAATTTCCAAAAAACATCATAAAGGTAGCATACATGGTGGTACTACATCTAGTCATCATCAGAGTCTCTATGTGATTAGTAACACATAACTATCATGGCCAACAAATAGAGATGTCAACCCATACTACTAGACCCACCTATAGTGTGGTGTTTCATGCTTTTTGGTACATATATGAGTGGAGTGCGTGGTTGATCTAGGTTTGTCAGCTACCAGATTTACCCATTATCTTTTAATTATGTGATGTTGTTAGAATTGCGTTTTAAAAGAGCATATAATAACACATGTTCATTCTTAAGCAAGAGGAAAAAAGAAAACCATCAAAAACATAAAAACACGAGACATTGATAGTGGAGTTCACCCAGTGTGGGCTATGTCTCCCAGCCCGATGTCAAAATGGGCTAGGCAGCTTAATATAGTGCTACAAAATGCAATGCACATCGATGATGCTCATAAAAGGATGTTCTCTCGACATGAGTGGTTTGTCTCTCCATGAAACGTTCCACTACAGGAACTCTCACTCACAATGAACCTCCTATCAAGATGACATAATCTCACATGATGAAAAAAAAAAAAAATATCCCACAACATGCATCAAGCAAGGATATATAAATCATAATACATCTCACAGAAAAGAGGCACATGATCAAACTGAATATACCTCAACCCCTGAAGCTAGCTGAAGGAGCGGATTCTCAGCTCCTGAATCTAGCTGTACCGCCAAACTCGTGGTGCCGAGGTGCATAGAATTGACTTTGCACGCTTTGGAATTGGACATCGTTACTCCAATATGGAAAATTGTTGAGAAATAAGAAACACTGCTACGGAAATGGACATCGCCAATGACTTCCTATCATCAAGGGGTTTGAAATCGACATAAAGTTTTTTGAAAATGAAGTCTGGCATATTTTGGGCCTCAAGGAATCCTTTTTATTCCCTCAATATTCCCTATGATTCTGTTTTACAATGAATCTAGAAATCTGCTTCTCAAAGGACCAATCTGGATTTACCATAGTGTTCCCTATGAAATTCTGGTTAAAATGACTATAAAATTCATATCATTCTGACAAACTGAAATTTTACCACCCCCTCGAGTATTTCAGGAATAAAAGAATATTATCTGTGAAAGATTCTATATCTCGAAAAGTGTGCCAGCAGGGTTCTACCTTTGTGGATAAACTCATGATTCTACCCCTTTTTCGTTGGTCCTCCCTCCTGCTCTGTTCAGTCCACTGGCTCCTCCGTTGAGGTCGAATGGAAAAATTTAATGGTTTATAACAAAAAATCCAGAGAAGTTTCAAATCCCACTGGATTGGAAAAATGGTAAATATAGTAAATTGTTAAGGGGAGGTCAGGGGATCAAATCTTGCCACCCCCCAAAAATCTGCATGTATATAGTTTTCGGACCGTAGTGTGGTTTGGATTTAATTTTGGTGGCACGATAATTACACATAAATGTTGGCTATATATATATGGTAAATGGGCACATTTTTTATGGTTTTCAATGTTGTATAGTTGTTGGGCTACTCGTGGATCGGGTCAGCCTACGCGGCCGGGTGGGTTCGATTCCCGCTGACCCATTTAAACGTGGCATCATTATAATATGTGTGCATTGGTTCTTGGTGAGTAGGGTTTTCTCCATGCGGCCTCGATTGACCCACTTAAACTTAGCATATTGTTTAGTGTTGTGGGAAGAGGGTTCGGTGGGGGTCATGGCTCGCCACCCCATTTCTATATTTATTGTGATATGCCATTTCGTGGGGTGGCGGGGATGGTGACCTGCCACCACCCTTTTTTTATATATATATTTTTATTTAAAACAATATTGGTCCTTTTTTTATTTTAACAAAAATAAGGGGTCATTGGGAAAATTAAATAGCCCACGATTTCACCCATTTTCGGGAGTTGGGTTCCCTACCGGTTGATGGTAAATTTGTGGTACACTTAAACCTGGCCCACTCCCCAACTTTGAGAAAAAATTTTAATCTCTATAACTTCTCCATGTGGGCTCGGATTGGAGATTCCTTCACACCATTGGAATCAGGGCAACGAGTACTTTAGTATGAACCTAGTTCAATAGCATTATTACCACTTTAAATTTTGACTTATCATTAGCCCTCTTGGTATCCTGAGGCTGTCTGGAGCCACCTGGATCAATGGTACACCCACCATAATCCTCTCTATCTTTACTACACCTACCTCAACTCATTCTGATTAGTATCCTTTTGAGCTACTAATTGCTCCATCACTCGAGCTACTCCCTGAAAATCATATGGGAAGTTGCCCTCTGGAATCCATGGTGAAACATCTATGTCATAAAACATGTCAATTATTAGTGCATTTTTCAAAAAAAAATAATAAAACATAAAATTTAAAAACATTTCACTCACCTAGGTCTCTCCACTGCTCACCAAGGGAAATGAAGTTATGATATTCTAATAAAACCTCTCCTACATATGCATAATCGTTAACCTATATGTGCTATTCATCAAACCAATCACGGTATTCATCATCATATGATCAAGTAGGTGGCTTCCCCCCAAGTATTCATTAAACGTTGGTCCACCTATCCATGCAAGGTGGCAATCTCTCTAGCCTTTGTGTTAAAATCTGCGACCATAATATCAGAACTCACTCAAAAAATAATGATACTAAGATACTATCATACCTAAACATAACCTGTTAACCTATTCTAAACTTTGTCAATTTTTCCTTTAAGTTCACCACTAGGTCCTCACACAAATTGAAAGCTATTAGGGTCATGCACTACACTACTATGTCCACCTGAATTTTGGAAGTCGAATGAGGACACAATGTACCCACCACTTGGGTCATGGTAAAAAATATAGTATGAAGTGGGATGTTTATCACATATTTAATCATAATATTCCCACACTCCTTTCACATGTTGTGAATGCAGTACATTTTCATCCACTCCTTTATCCACTAGTGTACTTCCAGATACCTTGATTAGAGCCCCTCGCCTTGACAAAACTATGAGAAAGCATATTTCCTCCACCTGTGATACATACATTGTTTTGTTTATTCCAGTAGATAGTTCATCATAACATATCTAATAATATTATATTTGAAATTTGAAATTATATAATATTACAATTCTATTAGGTTTCTAGATATGTAGATTTATTGTTAATAGTGCATGCATGCGAATGAAAATTATGCAGAAAATAGAGAAAAGAAAAATAAAATTTCACACACACATTCGACACAAGAAATAATTTGGGAATCCGTTTTGGGAGAAAAACCCAACTAGAAGGTAACGTGGCTTTGCTGTGTTTATATGGCTTTGATTACAAAGAAGTATGGATTATGGCTCGTGGGATGCTATAGTGCATAAATCATCTTTTTTTTCTTGGTCCCTATCCCTCTTGGTTATTTTTACTCAACTATGGAACAATTGCACTTGAAAGTTTTGAAAAATGTAGCTAGTATCGGTATTTGTAATTGTACCTGTAAAAATAAAAAATATTATTAAATAAAATGGCTTATTAAACCATGGGTTTCATGATTGGGTCAATTGTTTATAGGAAAGAGCCTCCATTGTAGGCTTCTATGGTTTATGTCAAGTGTCCTTGTCCATGTCATAGTATAATAAACCCTTTTTCGGCATTGTCAATAAAAAAAAAATGATTTTAATGTCAATTAAGTCTTCTAGGCCTCATACACCAAGTTGGCCTCTAACTAGACAAGTCGGCCTAAATAAGGGGCATACTATCCTATACAAAGGAAACAAGTTCACCTCATTTGGAGCACTCAATCATCAAGTTTCATTTGCAATTTTTGGCAGAATAGGAACTCCATATACTCAAACAATAATTAATAATTAACAAGAGTCCTTCAACTCAAAGAAGAACCACATTCCTATATCATAGAAAATTATCATAACAAATTGATATTGATATAAAACTAGTGAGAATAGTGAGCCTAGATCCATGTCTCTTATAAACGATTAGCAACAAACCTTGCCATGAATACCTCTTAAAATATATATAATATATGTTGGGCCTTGAAATTGTCATTCACTTCCTTTACATTTTCACTTATATTTCCATATTATCACCTTCACTCCACCTCCATTTCATTACATTTACCTTACCATTACCACTATTGGGTTACATTTATGTTTTTCCAAACGTTATTAATTCTTAGCATATTTAAGTGAATTTGTGGTTAAAAATTAGAAAATAATGTGCATATTCTTATACCTAACAAGTGAAATGAGATTGTTGCCATGTGTAGGTCAAAAGGATGCTTCTAGAAGACCTTTATGTGGCCTACCAAAACCAAATTCGAATTTGAGTGGAGAAGATCATGGGATCATGAGGATATGTGTTTCATTTCCTTTTTGTATTAAAACTCTAAGAAGATATGTGTCTCATTTCCTATTTTGATTGTAACTCTAGAGATAGAGGGAAAGATTCATGGACTCTCATTAATGAGATAACTTCTCATATTTTTTTGTAAATAGGGGAAGCTTTCTCCTATCATGAAAGGTGTAAAAAAAGAGGAGAAGAAGAGAAGGGATTATAGAGTGTTTTGTAACAAAGCTTAAGATGGAATGGGATGTAGATTTGTGAGTTTATCAATAAATAATTTCTTTGATGTTGTTTTGATCACATATTCAAGGAGCTAAGGATTAATGCCGAATTGATAGCAGAGGGCCCCTGCTATTTGAGGAGGTTTTACATGTTTTCTAGATAAGTCATTTTCAATTCTGTTTTGTCATATTTCCTTACTTAGACTGCTTTATGAAATCATAGCTTTTAGAATTATGTTTCATGTCATTTTCTTAGATAAGGGATCCTCATGATATTTCAATTAGTCTCTTTCTCAAGCTCTTCTAATACATCTCTATTAAATGAATGGGATTCAATTGTGATATTTTGAGTTATTAGCATTTCATTTTCTATTATTTAGTTAAAAATAAGATCCTCATTATACTGCAGTTAGTCTCTTTCAAAAGCTTTTCCAATAAACCTCTAATTCACGAATGAGACTAAGTTGTGATATTGTGAGTTATTGATTGTTTTGCTTGATAGAATATCCTTATCACATTATGATTAATCTCGTTCAAAATCTCTTCCAATAAACCTCTAACTCATGAATGAGATTTAGTTGTAATGTTATAAGTTGTTTCAGCATTTCATAGGAGATCCTTACTACATTATAGTAATCTTGTTCTGAAGCTCTTCCAATAAACCTCTATCAAATGAATGAGATTTCACTGTAATGTCCTAAGTTACTATTTGTTTTAGTATTTCATTTCATGTTATAGGAGATCCTCATACATTACACTTAATCCTTTTCTCAAGCTCTTCCAATAAATCTTAATTATATGAATTAGATTTAGTGGTAATGTTCGAGTTATTAGTTGTTTTCATTTCTTGAATTCTCAATTGAGTTGCAATATCCATGGATTATAATTTCTAGTTTTCACCATTAGAAAATAAACTTCAAAAACTTGTGAATAAAACTTTGCTTTAATTCGTTTGATAAACATTTTCTTTCCTTCCTTTTTAAATAGATTAATTTCATCTTTCTCTTATAATAATAAGAATCAAAATCTAAAAACTCCCAAAAACATCAACAAAACCTTAAAACAACGAAGTGAGAAAAAGGAATACCTAGGCACATATAGTGCATTACACTTCATCAGTTTACTAGCCATGGTTAATAATTTATGTTAACGATTTAGGACACTAAATTGACTAAAAAAGTATCATTTGTAACTTTTGGTAGAATAGAAACTCCATATACTCAATCAAGGATTAATAATTGACAAGAGTCCTTTAAGTCAAAGAAGAACCACATTCCTATATCATACAAAATTATCATAACAAATTGATATTGATATAAAACTAGTGAGAATAGTGAGCCTAGATCCATGTCTCTTATAAACGATTAGCAACAAACCCTGCCATGGATACCTATTAAAATATATATAATATATATGTGTTTATGTGTGTGTGTAACAAACATCAAGAAAAAAAATTATAATCAAGTTTTTTTTTTCTATAAAAGGAAAAAAACAAAATAGGGTTTCATTATTATGTGTAAATATTTTCATTCTAATTAGTGAAAAGAAAGAAAATAAGTAGACTCTTCCACACTTACCCTAAATTTTGTGAGGATGCGTAGAAAATAGAAAAAAAAAAAAAAACACACACACACTCAAAGTTAATATCTTGGTGCTACTGTGAAGTAAAAACCTTGATAGAATCATAAATGAGTTGCCTTTAGTACATACAGTTGAGTAAAGTGGAAATGCCTTGGAAAATAACATAAAAAATATAGAGGGTAATTGGTTAGAGCAACCTCAATCTAAATAAAAAGCCACGGTGTTTTAAGTGAAATCCTCCATCAAAATCCTCGAATCACCTTCCAATTAAAATCTTGACATAAACATTAGAGGGGGAATATCCTAGTGAAACAAAAATGAAAACATAGGAAAATTTTTAAGAGAAATGTAGAATGTGTGGGATAGGAAAACAAATCAATTCAACCGAACATGTTCAAAAATTCGATAAATTTAATGCTACGAATATGAAGTATGAAACACAATCAAATCCTAATACTATTATTACAAGGTCACAAGCTAAATCTAATTCAAAAATTGCAACTAGAATAACATTAGGGTTTGCAAGAAAGTCAAGAAAATTGTCAAGTGAAGCATCATGCAAAATGAGAGTGGGTCGGTCGGGTTGGGGTAAGGTCATTACCTGAATCACCACCTACCTAATCCATGTTGTTTAAAAAAATTATTGAACCCTAATATTTCATAATGTGTGTCACTATACGTACTATTGGAATATAAAAGAACCCTGGAATGATACATGTACTATTTGCATGCGTTTCGTATTGATATGGATGCCAAATCGACTCAAGGTGTAATGTATATATATATGAAGAAGGAAAATCCACATCCAAGAACATGCAACACTAAAAAACTATGAAGCTTAGTATATATCACATATATATTAAACATATATATGTTAACATACCTTGCCATGTTCATGGCTATGTTACATATCAATTGATGAGTGTTATATGGTTTATATACATAAGTATATATACACACTACGCCACATATAATTGTATGGTGAATGTGATTCAACGTGACTCCAATTTGGAAGTCCTTCAAACCTTTGGTAGCAACTTTCTTTACCATTCCTTGGATTCGGCCATGACTTTGTAGTGATTGTATGAGACCAAATTAGTTTATAATATGTTAGAAAAAGTAAGAGCTGAGGATTATCATAGGTCAGCATGAGTCTATTTAGATTTATAAAAGCACCAACTGAAAACGTGTTATATTTGTTTCCGTTGGAAGTTCATAGTTACGTAAATCATTTTTTCATTTTTTTAAGCTCACTTTCTTCTTCTTTAAGCTCTTTAATTATTTAAGTTCATAATTTACCATTTTTACTTACAATATCATTCTCTAATGTAAGTGTCTTAATTATAGTTTGATTTTCATGTTCCAATAAATAAACTGTACCTGACAAGAGAATATAAAAATCGAATTCTATCCGCACATTAAAAAATATCCTATATTAAACCCCGATATTATCTCACCAAACCCCTCTTCTTATCTCACCAATGTAACTAGATAGTTTGAATTATAATTCCATTTCAACATCTTAATGTTAACATAACTTGATCCATAAATGTCAAATAAATTTTCATTCAAAGACATATGAAACTTAATGTAACTTTGGAAAAAAAGTCACAAACTTACGATAATTAAAGTCTAATATACACATCTTGAAAATAGAAAATAATAAGAATCTAAATTGATAAAAGACAAGAATATGAATTGAAAAAATGAAAAACCTACCTGCTTTTTTGGATCGGATTTGTCTTTGGGAGAGAAAGGAGGGAAATATATGTGTTGAAAGGAACGTTGTACATATCGTATAGGATAAATAATGTTATATAAGGAATTTTTCCATTGAATAAATTACCTATTTACTTCCTCAGGCAATGTGTCCCTTGATAGGAACATTATATATATATATAGAAATTTATCAGTTGCATAAATTTCACATTTACTTCCTCATTTCCTTTCTTGGTTGGACGTCTAAATCTATGTGTAATATGTGATATCTAACTCTTTGCATGTGCTTATGCGTAAGTTGCCTCTATGTGGAAAGAGACAAGGAAATTGGACAAGGAAGGGCGGTCGAGTGCTCTCTCTTTGTACATGTCATAATTTAATTTTAGGTATATGTTGTTTTTCTCGTTTTTCTTATTTTTTCCTTTCATTTCAATGATCCCACTGATTTCAGTTTTATTATTTCATTTCCCTTCTGTAGGATTGATTCCTTTATGTTGTGATGACGGAAACCTAGGCTTCCAATGTATATTCTGTTAATTTATTTTAGATCACCATATCTAGTTGTTAATCTATTTCTTTTAGATCACCCCATCCATCATTCCAATCGTTAGTATGTTTCTTTTAGATCACCTTATAATCAACTAGGAATTCTATACACAAAAGTTTCTCTACCAATCAATGTTCTCTTTGTACGAAAAATAATTCAATACATAGATTCTCTCGACGAATGGCACTCAAACGCTGAAACAAATTCAATCACACCTCATCGATAAATTGATTTTGCCAAAAAACTCATTTGAAATGAAAGATTTATTTTGTCATGAAAGTTTATTTTTTTTTTCGTATATCGTGTTATGAAATCAGAATTAATTTTGTTTTTATTTTTATTTTTATTTCTATTTCTATTTTAATGTCTAGTTTATATAAATGTACCGGTATAAGATATTGGATTTCGTTTTATACATCTTTTGTGTCTTCTTTTTCTTCAACTTTATAGCAGAACTTCAACGTTACCCTAGTACATAGTTGTAAAATAATATTACAAAAAAATGGAGTATTTTTCAGATAACACTTCATGTTCTTTCTTCCCGAAGTTTGAAAAAAAAATTCTACCCTATGGCATTCATAGTTTTATTTGTTACATGCAAAAACATTTTTTTATTATCATTTATAGTTTCCAATATCTTCGATGATTTACAATCATTCCTGCAAAAATGAAAAGAGATTTCTAAGTTCTCGGATTATCTACCGTTCATAAAAAATTGACGGTGCCTTTTTCCATATCTCGAGCTACATCAACTAGTTCATATTTCATTTCTCCAAATTACCCAGTCAAGCCCTTCTTAGATAGCCCATCTTCCATATGGTTCTTCTCCCTATATATTTGTGTGAAAGATATGGATGTAAACGATATTTTCAATTCAGTAATTTGATCAAGCCAAGGAGCGAGATGACCCGGTTCCAGATTTATAGTCTTGTTCATATGATCAATGAGGAACTTTGAGTCCCTAAATATCCACACCTTCTCTATGTATAATTTTCTGTTGAACAATAATAGGACCGAAAGTTCAAGAAATTTGTCCCTTGTATTTGTGCCCAGTCCACCAAACCATTAGGGAGATATCATTAACCATGCTTCGCAGCCGCATCTTCCATTTTGTGCCACCCCACCAAATATCTAGGTGGATAATGTATTTAAAATGGTTGGGTTCTGAGCCAGATATCAATAGGTGGATTTTGTTGTACACTAAGTTGACTCCAGTGTCGAATGATTAATGAAGACACCATAACGAGTGTTCTTTCCTTGTCTTCAAATATCCACTTATTCCTATAGCACCAGATGTGTTGGGTGTGGAGCTTGATTATATTTTTTATTTTTTATCACAGTGTTGGACCCCTCTACCTTAATGGGGTGGAAACGCTGCCCATAATTAAACACTGCCTAGGGGGTCCAGGGGGCAGCTGCCCCCGAAGCTAAAAACAAATGTAAAATTTTCTTGTAAAAATATAGTAATTTCTAGTCAATATAATTTGTTCATTAGGTGGATGATGTGACGGTAGAAGTTATGTTTATTTTAGGGTTTTTTTCCCTAGAAATCAACCCCTAGATTTGTGTGAGGGTATTTTAATGTGGATTTTTATTGTATGTGTATTATCTAAGTGAGGAACTGATAGAGAGACTATGAGAGAGAATAGAAGATATTACAGCGGATCTGTTGTAGGTTGTGTCTCTTCATTTTGCTGGATAATAGAAAGGAAGGACTGGCTATTCGGGGTGGATGTAGCCCAAACTGGGTGAACCACGTATATCTATGTCTCTATGGTTCTATGTGTTTTCTGTGCTTGTGTTTTCCACATATTTTATGTGTTGGATTTCTCTGTAATATATAATTTTCTAACAACTAGTATCAGAGCCAAAGGTCTATTTGGCTGATAAACTTGCAAGAAAGAAGTGTTTCTAGTTCGAATGGGAGCAATGGCAGAATATGGTAATTTTAGGGTCAAGAAATTTAACGGGAAAAACTTCCCACTGTGGAAGATGCAAATGGAAGATTATCTGTATCAGAAATATTAGTACCTACCATTGAGCGAAAAAACAAAAGAGCCGACGATTATGAAAAACGCAGAATGGGAGATTATCGAGATAAAGGCACTTGGAATAGTACGAATGTGCCTTGCAGTGTCAGTAGCCTTCAAGATTTCGAAGGAAACAACAACAGAGGGTTTTATTAAGGCATTGGCAAAACTATATGAAAAACCCTCGGCCTCAAACAAGGTATTTATTATGAAATGTTTATTTAATATGAATATGTTGGAAGGTGGATCTATTGAAAAAAATTTAAATTATTTTAATAAAGTTACCTATCAGTTAATTTCTGTAGGGGTAAAGTTTTATGATGAAGTGAGGGCTCTGTTATTTCTGTGCTCATTGCTAGAAAGTTGAGATGGTTTAGTTATGGCCATTAGTAACTCTATCTGTGGATCTAGTACTTTAATTTTTTATGATGTTTTTGGTGCTATCTTTAGCAAGGAAATGTGGCGAAAAAGCTCTAGTGAGATATCGGGTAATTTTTTCAGTGCAGAGTCTCGGGAAAGAAAAATGGAAAGAGGTAAGAGCTTGGGATATCATACTAAATCAAGGAAAGGCAGATCCAAGTATAGATCGGGGATAGTGTGCTGGAAATGCGAAAACAAAGGACATGTTAGGATCCTATAATAATAGGGTTCATAATTTCTGAATTGACTATGATTAGTATTGTAAATATGCATATACCTTGCTTTCTACAAGTTGTTTTCCCATATTTGAAAATAAAAAATAAAAAGAGGGTAAAAATCCCTAAAAAAAAATCAAAGGAATGGAAAAGAAAATATCAAAAAATAATAAAAGACGGACCCCAAAAACAAAAAACAGATAAGAATAAGACATGAATGTGATGCAAGGCAATTCCACTACTATTTAATTTACTGCAAAAATAATGATTATGTGAATCTTGTTCAAAATGCCATAATCCATGATGAGTTCAACAATTTAATCTTAACTTTTTTCATCCTTTAAATTTCATGTTTATAGATAGATAATAAAGATATGTCAAACTGTTTTAAACTTGAAAAATCAATAGATAGTTAGAGAATAAATGAGGAACTCAACAGTTTAATCCGAGCCCTCGGATGAAATAAGGTTAGAATTAGATAGTTTCCCGCTTGAAAATAAGAATGGATTTAGGGTTGCAAGCTCAAATGCACCCATGCAAGTAATAAAAAAATGTTAGAATAATGATGGGTAGGTAGAAAGAAGTTACACGAGGCATGAAATAAACTTCGTTT
Source organism: Pinus albicaulis (assembly GCA_034641835.2). Classification (NCBI taxonomy): domain Eukaryota; kingdom Viridiplantae; phylum Streptophyta; class Pinopsida; order Pinales; family Pinaceae; genus Pinus; species Pinus albicaulis. The sequence continues at coordinate 121,244,492 of CM076573.1, forward strand.
GGAAAAAAAGTACTAATTTCCCTCCCCTCAAATCATTCAAGTATTAAAAACATTCAATTATAAAGGCTGAGAGCATTTCTCTTATTTTTTTTGGGATCCAACCCAAGGCTTACTGACTGATTGGTAATAAATACTAGATTCCCTTCATAAAACCCTGTTTTCTTCAATTTCATCCCTTCTCCTAAAGATGAAATCCCTTTTCCTAATATAAAAACATTTTTTCATAGGGAAAGTAAAAACCCCTCTAACTAATTTAATTTCATACAAAAACATTCAAAAAACACAAAAATATGTATTATCCTAAATATTAAGTGTAAAAAATTAAGTATGGCACCACCATTATGAAAAATATGCCAAAATGCTTAAAATACACTTTTACGTAGTACATTTATGTATATTTCCAATCAACTTTCATTTCATATTAACAACTAACTTATTTTATTAATTCCCTTATAAATAACCCCCTAGTTATATTAATTCATTTATTAAATATCTAAAAACCCTCTTTATTTATATTTAAACTATGGTTTTAATACCCATGGCACAAATATCCCGCTCCCCCATAGGTTTAAACTATTATTTTATTTAAAACCCTACCAAAGGTTATATTACACATGTAAACCACTTATTTACTATGTAAATCACCTATTCACTTATTTCATTTATACATAAGATTTTACGTTTAAACTATGTTTAAACGTAAGAACCTTAACTCTGCCACATAAAAGTTCTCGGGCCCCATGCCCATATGCCTAGCAACTCCATCCACAAATCCTGGACATTCGCATTACCTCCGCTAGATCCAACGAACCAGAACTCATATCAAAAATTAAAAAGCATGATGGTTAATAAATTTGATATCTGTGATATGGGCGGTATTTCCCATTATATCTCCTCCATGCGGCATAAAATGATTGGATCGCATCCGTTTGATGAAAACCATTTACCACATTTATTCGATGGGATAATTGCTTACTTTTCGACCTCGCGCTATGATAAACTATCGTGCCACGTGCCCACTCATCCACTGTGTGATGCACTTCCTATTAACCCTGCTTGCAATAAACCCCCAACTATAATATCCAAATTTCCTATCTCTATTTTCAATTTTATAAACTAGAATATCACTGCCAACGCCGAATTGAAAACCCCTTTGCACATGTAATAAAACTTTGGTTCACCTTCTGTGATGTGCTAGAAACCATTATTCTACTCTGGCACTGTTCGAAAAACCAACATTGTTTCAAAACCTTGCAACTGAGTTATTTATGTGGATTTGCGAATGAAACCAAAGAAATTTCCCAACCCTTGAAAACTCTTGTTTCATTAATCAATTTTTTTAATTTTTTGCACATGTTTATCATTACCAAAAAATGGATAAAGAGTTGGATACTAGTCTCCAACCTGTTTACTCCAGATTCCTAGGGTATGAATTCAAAAGTTTTTCATAAATAGAAGATTCCAAGAAATACAACAGAATGAGATAAGTTATAGTAATTATTATACAAATATGAAATCATTTTCACCAGCAAATAGGGAAATTTATTCAAAGACGAAATTTACAACAACATGATGAAAAGAAAGATTCAGATGATGAAGATTACTAAGACAGGGTAAAAGTGAAAAGGTAATAGAGCAGTCGAGGTAAAACATTAAAAGTAAAGACAGAATTAGTTAATGGTAAATAGATATGAAAACACTTTCACCAGCAACAATGAATTTTATCCGAAGTAAAATTAAAAAAAACAGTTAAAAGAAGAGTAAGGTTAAAAGATAAAAACAAAAGCAGGAAGGGACATTTTTCATAATTTTTCTGTTTAAGTCATAGTTTTTCAGAAACTATTGTCCAATTCAAGATTAATTTTGAAAGCTTGTAGGCAACTGGTGTTCCTAAGAGTCCAATCTACAAAAACCTATCTCACTTTTTACAAAGGTATTACAGAATGAGAAATACATGCACATTTTCACAGCCTAATTTTCAGATTGTGTAAAATCTTGTTTTACACATCGTTTTGAAGAGCCTATTGTGAACATATGGAGAGGAAATTTAGGAACCTGAGAGAGCTTTATCGCAATAAAATATATATCTACAATACCCTCTTTCACTTTTTACATATCTATCTCAGATTGAGATATAAAAAGGTGTCACTCGACATCAAGTTTGCAGAATTTCTGGAGCAAGACACATAGAGGAAGGAGATGGTTAGTGGCTTGGAAGCCTCATCATCAACTAAGAGTTTATATCAAATTAAAATTTCTCTTCTTTTTCACCATCAATCCATAAATATAGTGCCAAATAGATTCATTATTTTTGAGTGTCCTTTATTTAAGTTCTATTTATGTAACATAGTTTGAGATATTTGTAAACCAATCTTGATATTTTTTTAAGATATTTTAGTTTAGAATTTGTATAAATACTTCATCATTTGAAGTATTGAGGGGACTAAATTGCTGAAGATTTCTATAGTCAATACTTCTGTACCTAAAGGATTTTTGTATCAAGTTCAAGTAGCAGACTGGATCAAATCATAAAGCATCATATTTCAGGATTCATGTGATGAGCCATTGAAGTGAAGTAATTTCTAATATCATTTTTTATCTTCTTATGTTTTACATGCATCTATAGATGTGTTCTAAATTTTAATTATAAATCAGTAAAACAGAGTTTGTTAAAAGCACTATGTCTTGAACTATTCATCGTTTATATGTTTTTTTGCTGATTTCCAGAGTATGGAACCCTTAATTTCTCCCTCTTTCAAATGAACTTTGTCTTCTCCTTCCTTATCCGGATCAAAGAATTCTTAACTACTCTTTATCCCAATTAAATCACTTCACCAATCAGCTTTCAAAGATCTTTAATGACTTGTCTATCTTGCCCTAAAAATATTTGAATTTTGACCTTGATCCTGATTCTGTCTACTTGACATTTGACTCCTTTTGTGCAATGGATAAACAGATCTATCACTATCCATCTCATTAAGTCATTTTTCCCCATCAAACCAAACCAAACCAAATATCAAAATCAATTTGAACATCATAACTAGCCTAATATCATATAGTTAAAACATAGTTAAATCTCATAGAGAGAGCTCTCTCTAAACCCTAGGAAGGCTAGATCCTAGAGTTTAAAAGTAGGTCTGTGGTTACCTCTAATGTTCTTAGAACTATAAATCAAAATCTCATAACTTAGAGAATTATTAGAGTGATAACATATTAGCGACCATACTGGGGAACTAAACAATCCTCAGTCTTAAAATAGATCTTAAAGAAAATATTTTTCATCATCCTTTCACCTTAAGACTGTTTTATAAGTTGTGAGTATAATTTTCTAAAAAACTGTAATTTTGGCTTCCAGAAGAATCTATTATACCAGGTCGAATTCCGATCCACAACCTGTTGTTATAGTAGACAATCCGGACAGAATTGGAAAAAATAATAAACAAGTAGAAGACTTAGGCAATAAAGTTTCCTTATTAGAGAAAATTCATTGCCAAAACAGTTAGTGAGTGTACAAGACATAGAGTTTGACTTAAATTTAAAAAAAAAAATTATTCAAAAATAAATCAGAAAGTGTCTTAAATAGTGTTATTATAGATCCTGAATTTCTTTCATTTCTTGAAAGAAAGCAGGAAACTGTTTCAGTAGATTCTGAATCAAAGATATTTGAAGCTTATGATAAACTTGATGAAATAAGTGCTACTATTCTTAAGGAAATAGATGAAGCTTTTCTTCAACATTCAGTTGAAATAGCTACATTATCAACATATACACCTAAGCCTTCTACTTCTCATTTAGATACCAACCTTTTAGTATCTGTAGGTTCGTCTCTTTTTACTACTACATCATCCCTAATTTCCACAACACTTCACTCTACAGATCCATTTATCCCTAAACAACTCTTTCAACCTAGAATATTATTTCCCCCGCCTCAGCTCCATCCACTAGTTTAACTTCTGCAATTTCAAATACATCATTATCATTTCCACGTACTTATTTATATATCCCAGTTTCATTTTCTAACACCCCAACTTCACCTTTTAGTTCTTCCACCACATTTTCTAGTACATCATCTTGTATTCCAATTTCATCAAATACTTCTTTAACAGCATTGGCCAGTACTTCTAGTTCTACCCCAAGCACTTCCAACCTACCTCCTCGCCAAGCTAGAATTCTAGCCATGGCTATTACATATGCTCCATTGGTCCTTCCAGCACAGTGACATGACATGCCTCAGGATTACGAAAGTAAAGTACCTCAATTTGATGCAACCACTCACTATACTTCCCAACAGCATATTAATAAGATGACAGATTATTTTGAGCTTCATGAAATAGATGATTCTGATGTACAAATGAGACTCTTTGCCCAAACATTAATTGGGGAGGTTAAAAATGGTTTAAAGGTCTTAATCCTGGTAGTATAGATTATTTAGCAATTTTTCATGGATTATTTTTGACTAAATGGGAAAATAAGAAAATCCACTTCAAATATTATCTCAATTTGATGCTATCAAAAGAGCTCCTAATGAAACAGTCCAAGACTATTGCACTAGATACAACAATTTTATAATTCAATTCCTGCCAATCTCAAACCCACTCCTGACTCTGCCCTACTCAAATTCCCTGATGAATTTGATACAGAAATAGCCTATCATTTGAGAGAGAGAAATGATGAAACCTTAGAAAGAATGCAAACAAATGTTGTTAGTGTAGAAGTAAATATATTGGCTAGAAGAGCTAGATTAAGGAATGAGAGGAGAGTAACTATAAAAGAAGAGACATCTAGTTCAAATACAAAAATAGATCAATTAGTTAAAAATTTAGAGAGAATGATGGATTGATTAGATAATATAGAAAGGAGAACACAATGGGATAATCAACAGCAAATCAGGAATCCCAACTTTAGGAAAAATACAAACACAGGAAAATATAAAGAATTAGCCCCTGATCAAACAATAAGACGTCATTTTCAAGAGAACTATGATGAAAGTTCTCAATAGAATGATGATGATGAAGACAACATAAATATAATGGGTATAAATGATGATAACACTATATTTCTCACTCAGGAAGATCAAGAGTTACTTGAATTACAACAAATTCAATTAGATTCAGGTGAATCATTTGGCTACAAACAAGGTTATGAGTTTGCTATCGATGAAGTACATAGTAAATATAACCTTAGAAGCCAGAAAAACACAGAGCCTTCTACTAAGAAAAAAGATCAAACACAAAATAAGAAAAAAGTAGAAGCTCCCACTACAAAATTTCTGCAAATTCTCCCTAGGGAAAACAAGAAAAATTATAATTCATCCCAAAATGTTTCGAGGCCCAAAATTTCACCTAGTCCGAAGATTGTTGACATAACAAATGAAGTTGTCCAAACATCATCAGATTCACAAAAATATGTTGTTGTTAAAACAACTAATTATGCTAAAACAAAAAATTCAGATTCCAAAACACCCACTGCTAATCCAAAATCAGCTGATCCAAAAGATGCTACTGCTAAAACAGCTTCTGAAAGTACAAAATCTACAAAAAAATCTACTACGGAAACTGTCCCAGAAAAGAAAACTAAAAACAGTAAGACATTAGAAACAAAAACTGAGAATGAAAAGATAACTGTAGAAAAATAAGACAAACCTACCCAAACTACAGTTACTAAAGAAGAAATAATTCAGCTTTCAAAATAACAACCTCCATTTAACATCCAAGCTGAAGTTGCAAAATTAAATATACCAATTCCTTTGATAGAATTGTCAAAACATGATTTGTACAAAACAACTATAATTGATACCTTGAACATGAATGATGGAGAAGACTTAGTAAACTTGAATGATGATCAACCAGGCTTGATTTTTGGTCTTGATGTTAATGGAAAACATCAAGATGGAGGAGTTCCACTGTTTTACATTAGCTTAACTTTTCATGATCAAATATTACATAATGCAATGCTAGACTGAGGGGCTTCACACTATTTAATGCCAAAAGAAATAATGGAAACCCTGAACTTAGACATCACAAGGCCTTACAAATATCTCTTTTCGTTTGATTCAAGCAAAGTGTAATGCCTAGGTTTGATTAAAGATTTGTGTGTCACATTAGTTCGATATACTAGTAAAAGCATACTCATGGACATTGTAGTACTTGATATCCCTCCCAAGTATGGAATGCTCTTATCTCACTCATTGGGAGAAAAGTTACAGGGATATCTACATTTAGATATTTCATATGCAACAATCTCAATTTTTGTCCAACCAAAGAAACTTTATAGAGAAACATTGATGAAATATATGGTGAGTAGTCTAGAAAGACCAAGAAATTACCCAATTTACACTACACCTACTGACATGGATTCATCCATCTTATGCAACTCTGAAACTGATATTGAAATCAAAATTGAACTAAAGGATAAAAACAAAGCACAAAACAATGAAAATATCTTTCCTGAATCACTATGGCAACTAGATTGTGATGGATCGATCAATAAACTAGGAGCAGGAGCAGGAATTTGGATAACTAATATGGAAAATAACCATGCAGAAGGCCATGATTTCAGTGTGAATTTTAAATGTGCTAATAACATGGATGATTATGAAGCTCTCATTTTAGGTTTGCAGGTTATCAAAAAATTAGGAGGTAAAAGAATATCAATTATGGGAGAGTCATATTTGATTGTAAAAAAGATAAAAGGAGAATATTCTGTTTATAATCCTAGATTAGGTCGATATAGAGAAACAGTGTTCGATTTGGTAGATGAACTGTTGGAATATAATTTTTCTACCGTACGAGGCAAACAGAATATGCAGGCTCACTGCGTAGCAAATTTTTCTAGTACCTCTAATTTACCATTTCAGCCCAATCATAAATATACTGCAGAAGTCAAACACAGACCAATAATTCTAGATAATCTTAAATATTGGCAAATTTTCTCACAAGATGAACAGATTTACCATTTTATGAACAATGAAGGTGAATTTCATAACTGTAAAATAGACACAGACTGTACAGTAGATTAGAATTTAGATAGTGAAATTGATTTAAATAATATAGATGTAAATAATGTAAATTTTTCTAGACCTACTAAATTTATTCAATCAGACATAGATAAATTAGAGAAAGTAGAAATTGATGAGATAATTTATGATGAATCTGATATATTAAACTTCAAAGAAGATTTCTTACCAAAAGGATTAACCCCTTTATAAGATTTATTTGACTCAAATTATGTTGCTAGACAACCCAAAATGGAGCCACTTAGATCTGTTATTAAGGAATGTAACATAGGCACAAAATTAAAACCTAAGATGATTAAACTTTCCAAAGATTTACCTCAGCAAGAAAAAGAAAAATACATAGATCTTTTGCCTCAAGTTATGAGGACTTACAATACTATGACAGCATCATAATACAACATAAAATTCCTATAAAAGAAGACCAAAAGCCTTTTAAACAAAATTTAAGAAGGACCAACCCTGTTTTTATACCTTCAATTGAAAAAGAGGTAAAACCAATGTACAATGCACAGATAATTGCACCAAATAGATATTCTGATTGGGTTTCTAATCTAGTTCCAACCAGAAAAAATACAGGAAAAAATAGATTATGTGTTGATTTTAGGAATCTAAACAAAGTATCCCTAAAAGATAATTATCCTTTACCAAATATGGATCACATTTTACAAAGGGTAGTTGGTTCTTCTAGGATCTCACTTTTAGATGGATTCCCAGGGTATAACCAAATTTTAGTCCAACCAGAGGACCAAGCTAGAACAACTTTTACTACTCCATGGGACACTTTAATGTATGTAAAAATGCCTTTTGGGTTAATGAATGATGGGGCCACTTTTCAAAGAGCTATGGATATAACCTTTGCAAAGGAAATTCATGAATTCTTAGTGATTTATTTAGATGAAATTACTGTATTTTCTAAAACTGATAATGAACACTTGGATCACCTAAGACAAGTCTTTATTAAGTGCAGAAACTTTGGCATATCCCTAAATCCTAAGAAAACTTTATTTGGATTAGAAGAATTTAAATTACTAGGACACATTATATCTAAGGAAGGAATTAAAATAAATCCTTCCATAATAGAGGTCATTCTTAATATTAGTCCTCCTAGGAACATGAAAGTGTTACAAGATTTTCTAGGTAAGATTAATTTTTTAAGAAGATTCATCTCCAATTTAGCTAAAATAATTAGAGAAATCAATAATATGCTGAAAAAATATTCAGTTCTTATATGGAATATTAAGGCTAAAGAATCATTTGAATCTATCAATAAAACCTTAACCAAAACACCAGTCCTTATAAGTCCTGACTTTAAAAAGGATTTCATCATTTTCTCCTTTGCTTCAGAACACACCATTGCTGCAGTTTTACTGCAGAAAAATGACCAGGGCTATGAGCAGCCCATAGCTTTCTTCAGCAAATAACTTCGATATGCCACTTTTAAATACAATATAATGGAAAAGAAAGCACTAGCCTTAGTGAAAGCCATCAAATATTTCAGAGTATACATTATTTATTCACACATCATTGCCTATGTTCCAAATGCAGTAGTAAAGGACATTATAACACAGAATGGACCTAATGGTAAAAGAGGCAAGTGAATTGCCACAATTTTCGAATATGGCATAGAGATAAAACCCACTAAACTTATAAAAGGCTAAGGTTTAGCCAAACTCATGGTTGAATCAAATTGTCATGCCCTAGACATAACTTTTATTTCCCAAGTAGATGATCACGAAGAGATGGCAATTCTAGAGATCAGTGAAGCCTTTTCAGACTCGTCATGGTATACAGATATCATATTTGTATTACTAAAACTACAATATCCTCATGGATTATCAAGAACAAAAGATGGATTCTTAAAACTAAAGGTAGTAAGATTTTTTATTTTAGACGATGTACTTTTTTGGCAAGATTATAGTGGAATTTTATTGAATTTTTTGCTAAAAGAAGAATCTAATTTTTTTTTAATAGAATTTCATGTAGGTGACTGTGGAGGACATCTCTACTAGAAGACTACTACACACAAAATCTTGAGAGATATTTTTTACTCGTCTACTTTGTTTGTAGATGTAAAAAAGTATGTGACCTCCTATCACAAGTGCCAAATATTTGAAGGTAAAAGGAAGCTGCTACCCTTGCCCTTAAAACCCATCTCAACAGAAATTTTCTTTAAACAATGGGGTCTTGACTTCATTGGTGAAATTCACCCTCCATCCTCAGCTCAACACAAGTGGATTCGGACAGCCACTGATTATTTTACTACGTGGATAGAAGACATACCCTCTAGGCAAGCCACTAACACTCTCATTATCTCCTTTTTAGAAAACAACATAGTTTCAAGATTCGGATGCCCCCAAAATATTATTACTGACAATGCAGCTGTATTTAAATCCAAAAATATGATTGAATTTTTCCATAAATACCACATTACCCTTGGCCATTCTACTGCATATTACCCTCAAGGTAATGACCTTGCTGAATCTTCGAATAAGAGCCTTGTGAACATCATAAGGAATTTAATAGAAGATAAAAATAAGACTTGGAACAAGAGGTTAGTTAATGCCTTACAGGCAGATAGACTTACCATCAAAAAATCTATTGGTACATCTCCTTACCATCTTGTTTATGGAATGGATGCTATTTTTCCATCTTCATTAGGAGTACCAGTAATGAAAATAATCCAAGAATTACAAGTTGAGACAAATGACATTCAAAGAAGGATTAACCAGACCATTCACTTGCAGCAAACAAGAGAAGAGGTTTATCTTAAGTCTTAAGTTATCCAAGGTAAGATAAATATTTTTTTTGATAAAAAGAGCAAATAAGACGATTTCTACATTGGTGAAAAAGTTTTAAAGTGGGATTTAAGAAGGGAAGAGAAAGGTAAACATGGGAAATTTGATTTCCTATGGAAAGAATCTTATGTTATTTATGGTTACAGAGGTAATAATACCTTCTTTTTGAAAGAAATGGATGGATCAGATCTACTAGGTGGACCTATCAAAGGTATAATGTTGAAGCACTATCACTCTCTAGAGATAACAAATAGTTAGTTTTGTTTACTTTGTCCACTGTACATAAACATTGAAAATTTTAGATTGGATTGGATTTTTTCCTAACAAAGTTGAAGCCTAGAGAGAATGCACTAAGCTTTGAAAGGTAAAATAACATAATTATTAATAACTGAAAATATAAAAAACACTTACAAGGTCAACACAGTCAGAATTCAGAGGTTACTAGTCATAAAGTTCTTAACATTTCACTAGGAAATGAAATCCCCATGTGGAGCCACTATTAGGGTCCTATAATAATAGGGTTCATAATTTTTGAATTGACTATGGTTAGTCTTGTAAATATGTACAAACCTTGCTTTCTCCAAGTTGTTTTCCCATATTTGAAAATAAAAATTCAAAAGAGGGTAAAAGGTCCTAAAAGAAAAGTCAAAGGACTTGAAAAGAAAAGATCATTAATTACATTGTATTTTTATTTAAGTTTATTCTTATATTTTAGCTTTTAAAGCATCATTATATTTATTTTTATAGGTAATAATGATAATTTGATGAAATGGTATTTTTTTTAAAAGATTTTTAAAAATTATAGATTTAAATTATTTAATTTATAATCGTTAGTGTTTAATTTATTTATGTATTCAAAAATGTATTTTAAATAATAATAAAAAATTAAAATGTTATTAAATATTATAGTGCTAATTAAAAAGCTATTCTATGCATTTATTTTTAGAATTTTTATTATATATTTAGTGGTGATATTTATTTAGATTTATTTATATTTTGAAGTTTTAAAATGTATTTGATTTTGGGAAACAATTTGAATTCATGAAGAAAAATGTTATCCTCTAAATTTTTATTTTATATTTTTTAGAATGATTACATTTTCATTACAACTATTTTTAATTTTAAAATATATTTATAAAATTTAATATTTTTAATATTAATAATCAAAAATATTTCCAAATATTTATTATTTGTTAATATTACTTTGTTTCTTAATAATAACAATGTAGGTTCCAAATACCACCATATTATTACTTTTTATTATTGTTTTATTTCCTAACTTAATGTTTCACATTCAAAATACTTCTTGAGATCGATTTTCTTCTTCACCTTGTCCTAAGGATGAACCATATTATATGGTTTGAAACTTCGACCAAATCCTAATGATTTGATTAATCTGAAAGACATTTATCTACATTATGGATCACAAAAGTCTGAAATCTAGCATTATTTCCCTATACGGAAAGGGAATGGTTGATAAAGCTTATTAATTTGAATGGGCTTGACTACAAGTGGCTAAGAAGAAATCTTATCTCATGTTCCTTAAACAATGTAGGGATGCATCATTAATTTTGGTTTTTGTTTGTATTTCTCAATAAGGACTAGTTTTTATAATGGTTATTTTGATTAGCTATCATAGGGCAATGGCACATCCCTATTATTTGTTCACTGAGATTGATTTCCTTCTTCACCTTGTCCTGAGAATGAGCCACACTAGATGGTTCGAAACGTTGAACAAATCCTAATGATGTGATTAATCCAAAATACATTTATCTACATTATGGATCACAAAATTCTTAGATCGAACAAATAAATTATTAGTTAGTATAGGAATGTATCCAATGTACATATTGAGGGATTACTCATTTGATTGTGAATCATGTAACTAGTTGGATGCATAGGAATATTTCATATATCTATGGTGTCTATTTAAACATGTTTAACAATAAGGATGTTTTCCATGGCCTAGTTCATGTTGTAGAGTCTAAATCTATGGTATAATTCCATATTGGTTTCCATGGGAATCATGGACCATGGAAGGTGACTTAGACTACCGTACATGGCCTAGGTATGGATATTTAATCTACATGTGAGATATGGTCACCATTTCAATGAGGGAAGGTGGAAACGTGAACCTAGGTTACACTTTTGTGAGAATTGCGGGTTGAAATTTTTTTTCGGCAATAGTTCGGCCGAACATTTTATAGAGTTCGACCGAACTATGTAATAGTTTGGCTGAACTTCTTTTTAAAGTTTGGCCGAACTCGTGATTCCGTTTACACTAACGGCTTACTAACGGCGCGGGCAAACAGAATTTTTGCTGGAGATTGGAAAACCAGCAACTAAAGTTCGGCCGAACTTATATAAAAGTTCGGCCGAAATTTTACATTTAAAATAGTTCGGCCGAACTATTTTCTATAAATAAATCGCCCGCGAAGTTATGTGGTTACCGATTTTATTGTTCCTGCGTTTTCTCTGTTGCTGTTGCTGTTGTTGTTTCTTGTCGCCGCAACTCCTCATCGCCGCGGTGGTGTTTGCCACGGTCGCACTCTTCATTATCGGGTATGTTACTATCACAACTTGGTGTGAGGGATAGGATGATACTTAGCCAGCCAAAGAACTGTAAACTCGACCCTCTTAAAGTCATCGTTGCATGAATCTATGTTAAAAAAAAAATTATATTCAAAATCACTAATATAAGCTTATATATCAGATTTATTTCAGCGAATTGTTCTAACAACATGAAATTAGCAGGTGTTAATATAATAATAACACGGTTAGGTACATCAAATTGTAAGCATCATGAAATAGGAAGGGTAGACATTAATAATTTAGAAACAGATCTAGGTTGTGGTATTTCTGCTACTTGAGTACAGTAAACTCAGCATTCAGGTAGACTCCACAATAGGAAAACAAATGCCAGAAAACTTCAAAAGATAATTTATTTTTATTCAATACTGGAACTATGCTCTACTCGACTGGAAAGTATTATTCATAACCTGGAGTTCCTCCTTGAATCTTGCCTGTCTGTATTGCCAAGCTTGAGCTGTGGAATCAACTCTTGCCCTAGCTCTTTCACGGAACATTTGAAGTTTTTCCTCATCAGACATTCTTTTAGAATTATTGCCATCTTTTTTCTAAAAAAGTCTTGATGTTTTTGAATGACTCTGTCCAAGCTGAACTTCATCAAAAACAGATGATGTTCTCTGCACCATATGTGGGCATTTCTTACATAAAAGTTTTTTTTTTTCAACATTATATATTGCCCGTTTTCTCTTGTCTGAAAGACATGCATAGGCGTAAAGAGTGTTCGTCCACGTCCACCCATCCATAAAGTGTAGTCGTCCATTCCAGCACAGGTTCGTGGGTGAGCCAAGGCGGTGATTTCGCTGATTTCCTTCACCCTTAATGACATGCTTAGAAATTTTTTGGTAGTGCATTTCATACGGTCACTATTGATAAATTTGGTTTACTCAGCCTAGGTCATTACAGAGATTTGTTGATTTAATTCAATTCCTTTTAAGGTTTTTTTAAGAAAAGAAATTGTTCCTATAGAAGTTGATTCTGGTTCTGCTTTAACTGTTGACAGATACATCCTTCAGAGAATTACTATGTTGCTTATTCATGCATTTTAGATTTTATCATTAGACACAACCTCAGAGTTGTTCCTCTTTATGGCAGATTTAGGCCAAACTAGTCTAGCACATGACCAAATAAGGCTAAGTATTCACTTTAAATGCAGTCTCTGCTTTTGGATGTTTGTTTTTGTCTGGGTGAAGTAACAATGCAAGTTGACGATATCTTCTTCGTACCACATCAATTTCAGCATTCTCTTCTACCTTCATAATACAGTACCAATCAATGGTCTTCCTACCCTGTGGCTTTGCACAAGAACAAGATGTCTTAGTTGCAGCAAAGCAAACTTCAGCTATTGCTCCAAAGCAGTTTTTAGTTCTTCAGAAGGACCCTCTCCCATATTGCTAGATCCAACCTGATAATACTGAGAGAGAGTCTATTAGAGCAGTGGAGCTTCCATTCGTTAATGGCAGGTAGCTAACCAGAAAAGTTGTGTGAACCAGCGAGGAGGAATGTAATCTCAAACTAGATCCATTGAAGTGCAATTGTATTACATTTATTTCTGCATGACTTGTATGGTTCCATTTATAATTAATATGATTATATTTAATATATTTAAATTGTGAAATTTGTAGATAATTTTATTTATTTTAAATATATACATAGAAAAAATTATTCATGAAGTCTACACATTTTCAAATATTAAAAAACTATACAATATAAAATTTGTATGAACTTCACCCATAATCGATTGTTCAATCCTCCCTTATTGTTGAGCAAATTAAAAGTATTTTGTAAGACCATGGAATTTGCAAACTTGTATCTCTTTTAATACTGACTTATTTGCAAAAATTTAACCTAAGATGATTTAACCTTGAGATGATTTAATAAGAATGAATAATATGTTTATTTTTTATTTAAAATTTTAGAGAGAAAAATATCACTTTAATATTTAATATATTTAAATTATGAAATTGATAGATAATTTTCTTTATTATAGTTTATGCTCATTTATATATGTATAGAAAAAATTATTTATGAGGTGTATACATTTTCAAATATTATGGGAGAGGTTGAAGTTGGAGTCACTTTTGTTCCTAAGCTTAGTTAAATTCGCAAATTATATTAAAAATAAAAAAAAACTAAACGTTTAAGTATTTATAGAAGAATGATATACATATATTCAATGTTATAAGCATCAAAAAGTTTAAAAGAACTTTTGAAAAAAACTTTACACCCCAAATCTTAAACTGTGTAAGAAAGAAACTTATAATTTCAATGTTCTTATTTAGAAATTTTCATTGAATGTTTAAAGTTCCATTTTATTTTTCTTTCAACCATGTTGAATTTAGTTTTTAGTTATATTTTTAATGTTGGAGAAAATAACTATTTATTTCATGTGTAATTAGATTAGTGATTTCATGTGTTAGGGTTGTGGATTCGGGCATTGAAACAACACACCATGATATTTCAAATTTAAAAATGATGGTTTGAGTCCTAGGTAGCTTAGAATCCTACTTGTTTTCAAAATAAGGATGCACTCCCATTTGATTCTCACGAATAGGTTGTAATCATGAGGCTCTCGCTCAAGAGTGGACCTTCGCAAAATCTTGTGATGTCTTGTCACAAACAAAACCATCAAATTGAAAACACATCATTTTTCTCCTTCAAAGAAAAAAAAAATCACATCATGTGAATATCTCCATGTACTCTTACATATTGGTGTACAAAACCATCAACCAAACACAAGTCGACAAAACATGCCGCTTCAAAAAACTGACTCTTAAGTCAAATAATAGAGCTCATGTACAAATTTCCATATTTGTTGCATTTAAGTGTCTAACATAACTCTACTTTCAACATCTTTCTTCATGAAACATGCACCATACTTTGAATTTTCAAAGAAATTCATGAAACATCAAAATACATGCTAGGCCTTAATTGGATAAGAAATCTAACCATCTGTCAGCAAACCATTTCAATGGCGCTTCTTTTTCTTTCAACTATGTTGAATTTAGTTTTTAGTTATATTTTTAATGTTGAAGAAAATAACTATTTATTTCATGTGTAATTAGATTAGTGATTTCATGTGTTAGGGTTGTGGATTCAGGCATTGAAACAACACCATTATATTTCAAATTTAAAAATGATGGTTTGAGTCCTAGGTAGCTTAGAATCCTGCTTGTTTTCAAAATAAGGATGCACTCCCATTTGATTCTCACGGATAGGTTGTAATCAAGAGGCTCTCGCTAAAGAGTGGACCTACGCAAAATCTTGTGACGTCTTGTCACAAGCAAAACCATCAAACTGAAAACACATCATTTTTCTCCTTTAAAGAAAAAAAAAATTCACATCATGTGAATATGTCCATGTACTCTTACATATTGGTGTAAAAAACCATCAACCAAACACAAGTTGACAAAACATGCCTCTTCAAACAACTGACTCTTAAGTCAAATAATAGAGCTCATGTACAAATTTCCATATTTGTTGCATTTAAGTGTGTCTAACATAACTCTACTTTCAACATCTTGCTTCATGCAACATGCACCATACTTTGAATTTGAAAAGAAATTCATGAAACATAAAAATACATGCTAGGCCTTAATTGGATAAGAAATCTTTAACCATTTGTCAGCAAACCATTTCAATGGCGCTTCTTTTTCTTTCAACTATGTTGAATTTAGTTTTTAGTTATATTTTTAATGTTGGAGAAAATAACTATTTATTTCATGTGTAATTAGATTATTGATTTCATGTGTTAGGGTTGTGGATTCAGGCATTGAAACAACACCATTATATTTCAAATTTAAAAATGATGGTTTGAGTCCTAGGTAGCTTAGAATCCTACTTGTTTTCAAAATAAGGATGCACTCCCATTTGATTCTCGCGAATAGGTTGTAATCATGAGGCTCTCGCTCAAGAGTGGACCTTCGCAAAATCTTGTGACGTCTTGTCACAAACAAAACCATCAAACTGAAAACACATCATTTTTCTCCTTCAAAGAAAAAAAAATTCACATCATGTGAATATCTCCATGTACTCTTACATATTGGTGTACAAAACCATCAACCAAACACAAGTCAACAAAACATGCCTCTTCAAACAACTGACTCTCAAGTCAAATAATAGCTCATGTACAAATTTCCATATTTTTTGCATTTAAGTGTGTCAACATAACTCTACTTTCAACATCTTGCTTCATGCAACATGCACCATACTTTGAATTTGCAAAGAAATTCATGAAACATCAAAATACATGCTAGGCCTTAATTGGATAAGAAATCTAACCATCTATCAGCAAACCATTTCAATGGCGCTTCTTTTTCTTTCAACTATGTTGAATTTAGTTTTTAGTTATATTTTTAATGTTGGAGAAAATAACTATTTATTTCATGTGTAATTAGATTAGTGATTTCATGTGTTAGGGTTGTGGATTCAGGCATTGAAACAACACACCATGATATTTCAAATTTAAAATTATGGTTTGAGTCCTAGGTAACTTAGAATCCTACTTGTTTTCAAAATAAGGATGCACTCCCATTTGATTCTCACGAATAGGTTGTAATCATGAGGCTCTCGCTCAAGAGTGGACCTTCGCAAAATCTTGTGACGTCTTGTCACAAACAAAACCATCAAACTAAAAACACATCATGCAAGAAACATAGCTCGCTGACATATCATTTTTCTCCTTCAAAGAAAAAAAAATTCACATCATGTGAATATGTCCATGTACTCTTACATATTGGTGTACAAAACCATCAACCAAACACAAGTTGACAAAACATGCCTCTTCAAACAACTGACTCTTAAGTCAAATAATATAGCTCATGTACAAATTTCCATATTTGTTGCATTTAAGTGTGTCAACATAACTCTACTTTCAACATCTTGCTTCATGAAACATGCACCATACTTTGAATTTGCAAAGAAATTCATGAAACATCAAAATACATGCTAGGCCTTAATTGGATAAGAAATCTAACCATCTGTCAGCAAACCATTTCAATGGCGCTTCTTTTAGTTGCACTTCATCATGTGAATCATCTTGACCCTCATGGATTATGAAATCCTCTATTCCATTCTTCTTTCCATTTTTTATATCCCCTCTTGGATAACCATAATATCTTGAAATGGAGCTAGCCAACTCAAATATTGTATTGCAAATCCCTGGCTAAGTTAGATGAGGATTACATATGGTCTTGAATGAACATTTGGACTCTTTAGATATGCGTACCAATTATGTTCATATAACACAACAAATAGATGATTTAATTTACAAATGTCACATAGAAGTCATATTTATCTCATGGGCCTTCAACTTAGATTATATAATCGTTTGACCCCCAGAAATGTCATTTAATACCTCAAAATGACTCCAAAACGTTTGAGACCTGAATTCTCCACCCCCCATTAAAATGACCCTACAAGTTGATTCTTTTAGTTTTTTCACTCTATAAGCATCAACATACGATTATGCATGATGGAGAATCTCTAGCGCTTTCCCTTGTTAATATATTTAATAATCTCAATATTTATTTAAAAGTATCAATAGTATTTCGACCATGAGATTTGAACAATGTGATGTAGTCGAAATACTATTCATACTTTTAAATAAATATTGAGATTATTAAATATATTAACAAGGGAAAGCGCTAGAGATTCTCCATCATGCAGTGTCATACGTTGGATTTGGTGATAATTGTCTCCATATTTTGGCTTTCTGACCCGCAAAACATAATTATTTTACAAGGGAGGGAAGGAGGGATGATCACATTGACTTGCTTGATGACATGTCTATGAAGATTAACTACCTCAAGAATTATTTTTTTGCGTAGGGAAAGAGACACATTCCCATGTCTGAGCATGAAAAGGTTCTTTGATATTGTTAATGCCTCTAGTGTTTACTTCTACAAGTTCTATAGGCAGAGTCTGTAAAGGGCCAGGTAGCCTCTGGATCTCATCTTTTATGAAAGGTGACATATCTAGTAAATGCCCCTGCAGTCAATCTCTGGAATGGATCTAAATAGAAGTTATTCATTTTAATATTCGTAAAACACAACAACTTTAAGGTAAACTATGTACATGTTCCATTCATCATGAACACAAAATTCACAAGCTTGAGGTAATGAACACGAAATAAAATTCCTTCTTGGAACAACTTCATGTGCCTCCTTGGCTTTGGAGCATTTTCCATGTTTTCCATAACCAAGACCCAAATAATTAGGCCCTTTCTAAAGAACATTTGGCTCAACTATGCCTTGTACTCAACTATGCCTTGTACATGCCTATTGTTGGTTGTGGAGCCTGATTATCTTGTTTACTTTGAATCACAGCATTGGACCCCTGTACCTTAAAAAGGGGCGACAACACAGCCCGAAATTTAATCGCTGCCATGGGGGGTCCAAGGGGGGGTGGCAGCAGTTTTCGGAGCCCCCCCCCTGGCGGGGGTTCGGGGGCAGCGCCCCCGAAGCTAAAAACATATGTAAAATTGCCTTGTAAAAGTATAGTAATTTCTAGTCAATCTGGGCCGTTCATTAGGCAAATGATTTGACGGTAGAAGTTATGTTTAGATTAGGGTTTTTTTCCCTAGAAGGCAACCCCTTGTATATATGAGGGTATTGTATTGTGGCTGTGCATTATGTGTGTATTCTCAGAGCAAGAAACAGAGAGGGAGACTGTGAGAGAGAACAAAGGATATTACAACGGATCTGCTGTAGGTTTTGTCTCTTCATTTTTTGCTGGATAATAGAAAGGAAGGACTGGCTGTTTGAGGTGGACGTAGCCCAAACTGGGTGAACCACGTATATCTGTGTCTCTTTGGTTTTATGTGTTTTGTGTGGTTATATTTTCCGCATATTTTATGTGTTTCATTGCTCTGTAATATTTAATTTTCTAACAACTGGTATCGGAGCCGAAGGTATATTTGGCTGATAAACTCGCAGGAAAAAAGATTTCCTCGTTCAAGTGGGAGCAATGGCAGACGATGGTAAGTTTAGGGTCGAGAAATTTAACGGCCAAAACTTTGCGCTGTGGAAGATGCAGATGGAAGATTATCTATATCAGAAAGATCTGTACCTACCATTGATAGAAAGGCACTCGAAACAGTACGGTTGTGTCTTGCGGCATCAGTCGCCTTCAATATTTCGAAGGAAACAACAACAGAGGGTTTGATGAAGACGTTGGCGAAATTGTATGAAAATCCCTTGGCCTCAAACAAGGTATTTCTTATGAAACGACTATTTAATATGAAGATGTCGAAAGGTGGATCTGTTGTAGACCATTTAAATGAATTTAATACAGTTACCAGTCAGCTAAGTTCTGTAGGGGTAAAATTTGATGATGAAGTTAGAGCTCTGTTATTCTTGTGCTCATTGCCAGAGAGTTGGAATGGTTTAGTAATGGCCATTAGTAATTCTGTCTCTGGATCTAGTACTTTAAAGTTTGATGATGTTGTTGGTTCTATCCTTAGCGAGGAAATGCGACGGAAAAGCTCCAGTGAGACATCAGGTAATGCTTTGAGTGCAGATTCTAAGGGAAAAAGAATGGAAAGAGGAAAGAGCTTGGGATATCACGGTAAATCAAAGAAAGGCAGATCCAAGTCTAGGTCAGGGATAGTGTGCTAGAATTGTCGAAAGAAAGGACACCTAAAGAAAGACTGTAGATCTCGGAAGGGAAAATAAGGAGACACACAGCAAGAAAAAAATCATGAAGCAAATGTGACAGGTGATGTGTTACAAGATGCTTTGATTCTTTCTTTCGAAAATGTTACTGATTCTTGGGTTGTAGATTCATGGGCTTCATTCCATGCCACACCTGATAAGAAATATTTTCATGACTATGTTCAAGGAGATTTTTGACAAGTTCGTTTGGGTGATGATAAACCCTGTAAAATTGTTGGAATGGGTAAAGTTCTTGTAAAACAACAGAATGGAAACCAATGGATACTAAAGGAGGTAAGGCATGTTCCAGATCTGAAGAAAAATCTGATTTCAACAGGGCAGTTAGGCGGTGAAGGTTGTGTGACAACTTTCACAGATAAAACTTGGAAGGTCACCAAAGGAGCCCTGGTAATAGCAAAAGGCGAAAAGGTTGGTACATTGTATTTATGCAATGTTATTTCTAACTATGTTAATTCTTTAACTTCCAAAGGAGCAGATGCAACATTATGGCATCATAGGCTCAGACACATGAGTGAGAAGGGAAAGAAGATTCTCCACTCAAGAAATTTGTTGCCAGGTTTGAAGAATGTTGATTTGGATTTCTGTGAGAATTGCATTTATGGAAAACATAAGAGAGTTAGATTTCTCAGAGTTGGGAAAGAAAAGAAGAGCGAAAAATTGGAGCTTGTGCATACAGATGGATGGGGACCTGCTCAGGTATCATCTCTCGTTATTATGTTACTTTTATTGATGATGCAACTAGAAAAACATGGATTTATTGTATTCATAATAAATCTGATGTATTTGATACTTTCAAGAAATGGAAAGCTTTGGTTGAGATTGAGACAGGAAAGAAGTTGAAGTGTCTCAGATCAGACAATGGAGGTGAGTATTGCAGCAAAGAGTTTGATAGGTACTGTTCAGAGCATGGAATTCGTAGAGAAAAGACAGTTCCAAGAACACCACAAGAAAATGGTGTGTCAGAAAGGATGAACAGAACAATCATGGAGCGTGCAAGGTGCATGAGATTGCATGCAGGATTGCCTTTACAATTTTGGCCAGATACTGTAGATACTGTTGTTTATCTAATAAACAGAGGGCCTTCAAGTTCCTTGAATGGTGGTATTCCAAAGGAAGCATGGACAGGTAAAAAGGTAAACTACTCTTTTTTAAAGCCTTTTGGTTGTGAGGCCTTTGTCCATGTTAATAAAGAAAACAAAACAAAGCTTGAGGCAAAATCAAAGAAATGTACCTTTATTGGATATGGTGCTAATGTTTTTGGTTATGGCTTATATGATTATGAAAATCACAAAATCATTAGGAGCAGAGATGTAATATTCAATGAAAAGGTCTTGTATAAGAATCAGCTGCAGGAAAAGAAACAGGAAAAAGAAAGCAAGGAATACATGGTTCTTGATGAGATAACTGAAAAAGTAAAGGTGCCTGAAAATAATAATAATCAACAACCACAGCAACAACAACTACCACAACAGCAACAGGCACCTCAAACACCTGAAAGTGGTGTTAGAAGATCTACCAGGATAAGTAGACCCCCTGAACGATACTCTCCTTCATTATATTATTTATTGTTGATTGATTTTGGTGAACCTGAATGTTATGAAGAAGCAATGCAGATTGAAAGTAGGAAGAAGTGGGAGCTAGCCATGGAAGAGGAGATGGACTCCTTAATGCATAACTAGACTTGGGACTTAGTCAGGTTGCTTGCAGGTAAAACTACATTGCAGAATAAATGGGTTTACAGGCTGAAGGAAGAAGATGGAGGAAAACAAAGGTACAAAGCTAGACTTGTGGTGAAGGGGTTTGCACAAAAGAAAGGTATTGATTTTGATGAAATATTTTCTTCTGTTGTTAAGATGAATTCAATCAGAACTATCTTAAGTCTTGTAGCAGCGGAAGATTTACATCTTGAACAGTTAGATGTAAAGACAACATTTCTCCATGGAGATTTGGAGGAAGAGATATACATGTAGCAACCAGAAGGATATGAGGTCAAAGGGAAAGAAAAATTGGTGTGCAGGTTAAAGAAGAGCTTGTATGGCTTAAAACAGGCTCCAAGGCAGTGGTATCTAAAATTTGACAAGTTTATGTCCGAACAAGGTTATACTAGATGTCACTCTGATCATTGTGTTTATCTGAAAAGGAAAAATGATGGCAGCTATATTATACTGTTATTGTATGTAGATGACATGCTTGTTGCAGGGTCTAATATGCATGAAATAAATGTGCTCAAAATAAAATTGGCAAATTCATTTGCAATGAAGGATTTGGGAGCTGCAAAACAAATCCTTGGTATGAGGATAACTAGAGACAGGAAAAATCGCAAATTAACACTGTCTTAGAATGAGTACATAGAGAAGGTGTTGAAAAGATTTAATATGCAGAATGCAAAACCAGTTAGTACACCTTTTGCTAGCCATTTCAAACTTAGTAAGGAGATGTGCCTAAAGACCCAAGAAGACATGGATTATATGTCTAAAGTTCCATATGCATCAACAGTTGGAAGCTTAATGTATGCAATGGTCTACACAAGGCCTGATATTGCACTTGCAGTGGGAGTTGTAAGCAGGTACATGAATAATCCAGGAAAAGAACATTGGATGGCAGTAAAATGGATTCTCAGATATTTGAGAGGTACCAAAAATCAAGCATTATGCTTTGGTGGTTCAAACATTGCTCTACAGGGATATGTTGATGCAAATATGGCAGGTGACAGAGATAACAGGAGGAGCACTACAGGATATGTATTTACTGTAGGTGGAACAGTTGTCAGTTGGGTTTCAAAAATCCAAAGTGTTGTTGCACTTTATGTTGGTAAAAATACCTAGAGGGGGTGAATCGGTATTACCGCACATATTCAAAACTTTTACTTTTTCCTGCTTCTAAAACCCATACGCTACTTTCCTGAAACAGACTCGCGTATATACGTGGATACCCTTTATGAAACTCGCGTATACACAGATATCTAATTATGTCATTAGTTCTTCACTTAAATCATTCCATCATTCATTCATCAGATGTTTGATAAATAGTAAACATGTGTAGTAAGAACAAAGTAAACCATCACACAAGGCATCACACATGAACACCAGGATTTTTAGGTGGAAACCCAAGTCGGGAGAAAACCACCGCTGCCGTTGCTCAGCCTTCAATATTTTATTATAGAGAAAAGATCTTACAACATATGTGCTGGCGCAGACATGACCAGCACGCAGGCACCCACCTGCGCTCGTTTACTAGCCTCTCCTGGAAGGGAGCTCCAACCCCCTGACTCGTTTACCAGCCTCTCCTGGAAGGGAGCTACGACCCCTTGATCTCGTTTACCAGCCTCACCTGGAAGGGAGCTACAACCCAATGACTGAAGGCTACAACCCTCAGCACCTCTACGGACCACGTTTCATCAATTTTCACATTGGATCCAAAGCTTCCTTTAGGACACAACTTGCAGGCCACGTTTCATCATATTTTCAGACTGGACCCACTCCATACTTTTAAGCACAATCAAACATGAAACTGATACATATAACTCACTAACAGATATCTGTAAACCAGCAGAACAGATCAGAATTTTCTTACCACAGACTTCAGCAAACCCTAGTTTGCATACGCACTTTCCTTTCACTGATGTCGCGTATATACGCGCTTCCATTTACATAAACCAACGTATACTTCTGTACATATTATAGAGTTAATTTCATTGCGCATACGCGCTTTCTCTTCAGCGAAGACGCGTATATATGCGCTTCCTCTGTGGCGAACTAGCGTATGGTTCTTCAGACATTTAGGTCATTGCAATTCTTCAGAACAGATACATCACACAGATTTAACCCTTTACTTCAGACAGATGTTTGCCATATCTCAGATCTAATCATTCCATAAATAGATCTAACAAATACAGATACATTTCAGATCTAGATATCCCGCTTCATCATTTCTTCATAGGTGCATCATAGATTCAGATCTATCATCAAACCTTTACCCTTTCCATACAGATATACTTCACAGAGAAGTATTCATTCAAGCTCAGACATCTTGCTCCCACACCCATGATTTGCACAATGAAATTCTTCTCTTTATATAGGTTTACCCTTTTTCAATACCAAGAGCCAAAACCACATTACATCCGATGGTATTCCTGGACGGGGTCATTTAGATGAATCATTACCCAATACAATGGGTCAATACCATGGTGGTTACCCCTGGTTTTGCACTTTTTGAGCGCTTTTTCCCATATGCGACTTGGCACGTACTTAACCGTGTGCATACGCGACTTCTCCTAGACAAATCCGTGTATTCCTTGAAACATACTCTTTTCATCATGGATCTAGCACATATTGAATTCCTTTCTTCATTACCTTCTGTACTCTCTGTAGATACATCAGATTTACTTCTTCATGAGCTTGGAGAATCTTCTTCATCTTCTTCATCTTCACTGGACACTTCATCATCATCTTCATTTGCATAATAACTCTTCCTCTTTTCAAATTGTTTCCCTTTACCATATTTATCTCTATAAGGACATTTAGCAGCATAGTGACCAACTCTTCCACAATCAAAACATTTGAAGGGAAGTCTACCTTTCAATCTTCCAGTACCTAGTTGGAGTTTTCTCACAAAATTCGCTTCTTCTTCTTCGGATATATAGCTGGATTCTTTGACAACTTCCTTTTCTTTTCCTTTTGTAGATGCCTTAAAAGCAGCTTCCTTGATTTGAGAAGGACCTCCTTGTCTCATTTCAAAAGCAGTCAAAATACCATGTAATTGAACAATAGTAAGAGTTTGAAGATCTTGCCTTTCTTCAATAGCTGAAACTTTAGAGTCAAATTTTGAAGTCAAGGATCTTAAGACTTTTTCCACCAGAGTAGTATCAGTTATGGTTTCACCCAAATTTCTCATTCGATTTACAATATCATCTAGACGAAGAAAGAAACTGGCAATACTTTCATCACTATGCATCTTTTAAAGTTTAAAATTCAATTCTAAGAGTTTGGAGTTTTGCACTTTTTACCTTTGTATCTCCTTCATAACTCAGAATGATTTTGTCCCATATTTCTTTTGCTAAATTTAGCTGCATCACTTTAGAAAATTCTGGTTCAGACATGCTTCCTAATAAGACATTTACTGCTTTGGCATTGATTTCATACTTCTTCCTTTCTGCTGCATCAGTAGGAATACTTGCTGGGTATTGATAACCTTCTTCAACAATTGCCCATACATCTGCACCAAGACTTTGCAGATATGATTTTGTTCGTACCTTCCAGAATATCAGATTTCTCCCATTGAATAGAGGTGGCTTTATAGACATCACTCCTTCTTGACTTCCCATTGCGACGGATCTCCTTCAAGCGATCAAGATTCTGCAGAAGAACCTGCTCTGATACCACAATCATGGGGAAAATACCGAGGTAAGTAGAATCAGTATTTACTGCATAATCAAATATTTTTACTTTTTCATTCCTTAAAACCCATACGCTACTTTCCTTCAGTAGACTAGCGTATATACGCGGATCCCCTTTATGAAACTAGCGTATACACAGAGATCTAGATATGTCATTAAATATTCACTTCCATTATTCCATCATTCATTCATCAGATGTTTAATAAATAGTAAACATGTGCAGTAAGAACAAAATAAACCATCACACATAAGCATCACACATGAACACCAATATTTTAGGTGGAAACCCAAGTCGGGAGAAAACCACCGCTGCAGTTGCTCAACCTTCAATATTTTATTATAGAGAAAACATCTTACAACATATGTCTTTGGTGCGGACTCTACGACATGCGGGCACCCACATGCACTCGTTCTGAGGCCTCTCTTTGAAGGGAGCTCCAACCCCCGACTCGTTTACACCTCTCTCACAGGAAGGGGCTACGTTTGATCTCGTTTACCCGGCCTCTCCTGGAAGGGAGCTACGACCCCCTGACTGAAGGCTACAACCCTCAGCACCTTTATGGACCACGTTTCATCAATTTTCACACTGGATCCAAAGCTTCCTTTAGGACAAAACTTGCAGGCCACGTTTCATCATATTTTCAGACTGGACCCACTCCATACTTTTAAGCACAGTCAAACATGAAACTGATACATATAACTCACTGACAGATATCTGTAAACCAGCAGAACAGATCAGAATTTTCTTACCACAGACTTCAGCAAACCCTAGTTTGCATACACGCTTTCCTTTCACTGATGTCATGTATATACGCGCTTTTGTTTACATAAACCAGCATATACTTCTGTACATATTACAGAGTTAATTTCATTGCGCATACACGCTTTCTCTTCAGCAAAGACACATATATACGCGCTTCCTCTGCGGCGAACTAGCGTATGGTTCTTCAGACATTTAGGTCATTGCAATTCTTCAGAACAAATATATCACACAGATTTAACTCTTTACTTCAGACACATGTTTGCCATATCTCAGATCTAATCATTCCATAAACAGATCTAACAAATACAGATACATTTCAGATCTAGATATCCCGCTTCATCATTTCTTCATAGGTGCATCATAGATTCAGATCTATCATCAAACCTTTACCCTTTCCATACAGATATACTTCATAGAGAAGTATTCATTCAAGCTCAGACATCTTGCTCCCACACCCATGATTTTCACAATGAAATTCTTCTCTTTATATAGGTTTACCCTTTTCAATACCAAGAGCCAAAACCACATTACATCCGATGGTATTCCTGGACGGGGTCATTTATACGAATCATTACCCAATACAATGGGTCAATACCATGGTGGTTACCCCTGGTTTTTCACTTTTTGAGCGCTTTTTCCCATACGCGACTTGGCACGTACTTAACCGTGTGCATACGCGACTTCTCCTAGACAAATCCGTGTATTCCTTGAAACATACTCTTTTCATCATGGATCTAGCACATATTGAATTCCTTTCTTCATTACCTTCTATACTCTCTGTAGATACATCAGATTTACTTCATCAAGAACATATTCTATCAAGCACAACTTCATCAAGTAAGTTGCCATCTTCTTCATCAAGTGGGTTGCCATTCAATGACAACACTCAGCATCATATTGCTAAATAACATCATTTCACATCAGATTTACATCATTTACCAAGTCCATCAGGTCAAGAATAACTTCATCAGGTGGATTTCCATCAAGGACAACACATGTCAGCACTCTCATGTCTTCATCTTCATTCAGTGGGTTGCCATCAACGACAACACTCTGCATCATATTGCCAACAATCTCCCCCTTTGGACTTGATGGCAACCACGATGGTGTTTGATCACCACAACAGATAGGTACATTAAGAATAAAATGACACCATGTCACTCTCCCCATTCTTTGACACCATTCTTTCTCTTCATTCAAACACCATGACACCATGTCACTCTCCCCCTTTGACATCAATGGCAAAGGGCGGATCAAAAACCAACACACTCTCCCTCTTTTCTCCTCATGTAGAAGAAGCGTTCTGCAGATCTGATGTATACTGAAGTGACCAAGCTCCCCCTGAGTTCATGCTGAATTTTCAAACATATTTTCCAATGAAGTACATGACTCTATGAATTTCCTATCACCAATGACTCATACTTACATCAAAGATCCAACCAAGTGGATTTACATATGAGACTCAAATACCCAACCAAGTGGGTTTACATATCTCAACACAACTACCCAACCAAGTGGGTTTAAAATTTTGACTCAGCTACCCAACCAAGTGGGTTTACAAAATTTGACTCAGCTACCCAACCAAGTGGGTTTACAAATTTGTCAAGTCCTTACATGACTGAATATTACAATTTTCATCATGGGTCTCAACAAGACCTTTTCATCAAATTACAAATATGACCATTTATGACCAATACCAGAAAGATTTCAAAGAACATATTTCAGAATAATCATAATGCCAACAATGCATTATACTTAGCAAAGCTAATGCTCCCCCTGAATCTGTGCATCCAAGCATCCTTTCCATATGACTAAGGCTCCCCCTTAGTTTGTGCATCCTGAACACTTACACCAACAAATCATCAAGGCATCTATATCAAAACATTAGAAATAGAATTATGAGAACTGGAACACCACCAGAAGTACCAAACAGTATCAGAGATACCAAAAAGCATTGCAGCTGTGCTGAAGAAATCTGACCCCAAACAGAAAATGTCAGCAACCAGACATACGCGGTTTTATGTGCATGAACTCGCGTATATACGCGACTGTGTTTCAGGAAACCCGCGTATCCAATACCATCTTCTATATTTTAACCAGACCTGATCCTCTGTGAGAAAAAGACAGTGTTCAACTTCTTTCTGATATATTTTAATGCTTCCTTGGACTACATATAGATAGAACAGTGAAGTTGAGTCTTCAAGCGTCATCCAACGGTTGTAGCATAAGCACATTAGTAAACAAGCCTTCAGATTCTTTGTAGCATCAATACAATATTTCCAAGAGAGATTATCATACCAGCACAACATATTCAAATATGTGTCAATCATCCATGTGGTCCAAGATCATCATGATCTTTAAGATTTAACATGAAGTAACATATGTAGGGAAAAGATCTCAACCATAGTAACAAACTCTGCATGATCTATTCTTATCTCTGAATCATAAGACTTCCAATTCATCCATGTGTGAGTACAAACGATACTTTTTAGCAAGCAAGGCTCAAAATCTCATCATAATAAACCATGTACCAAGTCATCATCATTTAAGCATGAGTATCACAGAATAAGCACTCATAGTGCCAACAATGCAATTATTAGTATTCAACCTGCTGCTCCCCCTGAACCAGTGCTCCTCCTTAACTTGTGCAACCTGAATACATTCATCAGCAAGTCACCAACAACAATCTCTGCATGAACTGTCCTTATCTTCGAATTATAAGACTTTCATCTCAGCAACGAATACTCTTCATCAAAAAGAAAACATGACTCATCCATAATTTTCAACATCAGAAACCGAGTATCATATCATCATAATTTAGAACTGAGCAACTAAGCTGATACAGTTATTAACAATCAGACTGATGCTCCCCCTGAACCTCTGCTCCAGATCTTCAGCTATCATATAAATTCTCTTATCATTAATGCATCCGCGACTGTGTCTGCTGGAAATCGCGTGTATACGCGACTTTTGTTCATATAACCCGCATATGGAAAGTGAAGCATAGAAATTTTTTACATTCCTTCATCTCCCCCTGAACTTGTACTTCCTGTACCTGTCGTCTTCATACCAGATGCTCTGTCAGAAATACATATAACTAGAAAAATCAAATCAACCATGAGAGTCATCATACATTGCTCCCCCTGTGATGATACATTACTAAATCTCATAATGTATCCCACATCATTCCTGCAGCCAATAAGAGAAGTAAGCTTCAGAAGCGGATGACTGCAGTAGGGTCAGAATTCCCTACGTTTCTGATTGGTCCTCCTTATTTTTCCAAATTTGCTTGAACTTCCTAACTGTGTGCTGAAAATTTTCCACTTTCTCAGATCTGTTCAACCTGCATTCCTTTTCTACATGTCCATACTTGTTACAAGAATAACATCTCATGTGTCCAGAGAAATAAGCATAAGAATCATAATTAGTATTTCTAATCTTCCTCCTTTTACAATCAGCTGCTTTATGTCCATACTTGTTACATGAAAAACAATATCCCTTGAAAAAACCAGAGTAGGATCTGTTTGTTTGAGGCTGAAATGATCTGCTCCTGCAATTTGCTGCAACATGCCCATAGTTATGACATTTAAAGCATTCAACATTATTGATTGATTTCCTTTGAGATTTCATCATTGTTGGTTGACCTTTTGTCTCTTTCAACACTTCAGGTTTTGCATTGACATCCTCTAAATTTTTAGCACTTCCTTGTGAGCTAGATTCTCCTTTAACAGTTTCATGGAAACCAAGACCAAGTTTGATAGCAGGAGACCTTTGATTACTCAGAATATTGTCCAAGATATTAGTACTATCTTGAAACCTCAAAATTTTAACCTTTTCTTCTAATTTACCTTTAAGAATGTTTACCTCAACCTTCAAGGCTTGACATTGCTTTGTCATGATTTCTTCTTTCCTTCTTCCATCTTCTACTTGATCCTTCAGATTTAGAATCTCTTCTTTCAACCAATTTTCGTTTTCTTCACATGTTTGTTGCAGCTCTTCATTCTTCTTATTTGATTTTTTCAGATCTTCTTTGAGAGAGATGATTTCTGCTTCAAGGCCTTCCTTTTCAAATGGTTGTAGAGGTTCCTCATTCTTCTTACTTGATGCTTCAAGATCTGCTTGTAGAGAGATGATTTCTGCTTTAAGTTTTTCACCTTGATTGGTTGCATGAGCGTACAATCCTTGATACTTGTCTATATGTCCATTTAGTGTTTCAATCTTTTCATTCATCCTAGAGATCACATCTTTGTAGATAGATTCCTTCCTTTCAAATTGATACCAATCATTACTTTCATCATTTGCTTCTAGACTTTCACTCTCCTTAGATGATGTTTGCTGATCTTCAACTTTAATCTTGACAGCTTCTTCTAGATCCATACTATTACTTTCACCATATTTTCCTTTGCATATACAGGTAAGTGAAATACAAGAACAACGATCAATACCTGTTTCATCTTCTTCACTTTCTGCTATACATGATTTCTGAGGTATCTCCTTTCTTTGAGTAGCCTTCTTCTTTTGCTTCTTTTCCATGAGCACATGTAGAGCTTGGTCAGAATCTTCTTCATCTTCACTGGACACTTCATCATCATCTTCATTTGCATAATAACTCTTCCTCTTTTCAAATTTTTTCCCTTTACCATATTTATCTCTATAAGGACATTTAGCAGCATAGTGACCAACTCTTCCACAATCAAAACATTTGAAGGGAAGTTTACCTTTCAATCTTCCAGTACCTAGTTGGAGTTTTCTCACAAAATTCGCTTCTTCTTCTTCGGATATATAGCTGGATTCTTTGACAACTTCCTTTTCTTTTCCTTTTGTAGATGCCTTAAAAGAAGCTTCCTTGATTTGAGAAGGACCTCCTTGTCTCATTTCAAAAGCAGTCAGAATACCATGTAATTGAACAATAGTAAGAGTTTGAAGATCTTGCCTTTCTTCAATAGCTGAAACTTTAGAGTCAAATTTTGAAGTCAAGGATCTTAAGACTTTTTCCACCAAAGTAGTATCGGTTATGGTTTCACCAAAATTTCTCATTCGATTTACAATATCATCTAGACGAAGAAAGAAACTGGCAATACTTTCATCACTATGCATCTTTAAATTTTCATATTCAATTCTAAGAGTTTGGAGTTTTGCACTTTTTACCTTTGTATCTCCTTCATAACTCAAAATGATTTTGTCCCATATTTCTTTTGCTAAATTTAGCTGCATCACTTTAGCAAATTCTGGTTCAGACATGCTTCCTAATAAGACATTTACTGCTTTGGCATTGATTTCATACTTCTTCCTTTCCGCTGCATCAGTAGGAATACTTGCTGGGTATTGATAACCTTCTTCCACGATTGCCCATAGATATGCACCAAGACTTTGCAGATATGCGTTTTTCCGTACCTTCCAAAATATTAGATTGCTTCCATTGAATAGAGGTGGCTTTATAGACATTACTCCTTCAAGACTTCCCATTGCGACGGATCTCCTTCAAGCGATCAAGCTTCTGCAGAAGAACCTTCTCTGATACCAATTGTTGGGAAAAATACTGAGAGGGGGGGGGGGGGTGAATCAGTATTTACTGCATATTCAAAACTTTTACTTTTTCTTGCTTCTGAAACCCATACGCTACTTTCCTGATACAGACTCGCGTATATATCTGGATACCCTTTATGAAAATCGCGTATACACAGAGATCTAATTATGTAATTAATTATTCACTTATATCATTCCATCATTCATTCATCAGATGTTTAATAAATAGTAAACATGTGCAGTAAGAATAGAATAAACCATCACACAAAGCATCACACATAAACACCAGGATTTTTAGGTGGAAACCCAAGTCGGGAGAAAACCACCGCTGCCGTTGTTCAGCCTTCAATATTTTATTATAGAGAAAACATCTTACAACATATGTGCTGGTGCAGACTCGTACCATCATGCGGCACCCACATGCACTCGTTTACCAGCCTCTCCTGGAAGGGAGCTCCAACCCCCTGACTCGTTTACCAGCCTCTCCTGGAAGGGAGCTACGACCCCCTGATCTCGTTTACCAGCCTCTCCTGGAAGGGAGCTACAACCCCCTGACTGAAGGCTACAACCCTCAGCACCTCTATGGACCACGTTTCATCAATTTTCACACTGGATCTAAAGCATCCTTTAGGACACCACTTGCAGGCCACGTTTCATCATATTTTCGAATGGACCCACTCCATACTTTTAGCACGGTCAAACATGAAGCGTACATATAACTCTTGACGGAATATCGCTAAACTAGCCGAAACAGTCCATAAATTTTCTTACCATAGCTTTTAGCAAACCCTAGTTTGCATACGCGCTTTCCTTTCACTGATGTCGCGTATATACGCGCTTCCGTTCACATAAACCAGCGTATACTTCTGTACATATTATAGATTTAATTTCATTGCGCATACGCGCTTTCTCTTCAGCGAAGCCGCGTATATACGCGCTTCCTCTGCGGAAAACAAGCGTATGGTTCTTCAGACATTTAGGTCATTGCAATTCTTCAGATCAGATACATCACACAGATTTTTACCCTTTACTTCAGACAGATGTTCGCCTCATCACAGATCTAATCACTCCACAAACAGATCTAGTAGATACAAATACATTTCAGATCTAGATATCCAGCTTCATCATTTCTTCATAGGTGCATTAGAGATTCAGATCTATCATCAAACCTTTACCCTTTCCATACAGATATACTTCATAGAGAAGTATTCATTCAAGCTCAGACATCTTGCTCCCACACTCATGATTTGCACAATGAATTTCTTCTCTTTATATAGGTTTACCCTTTTTCAATACCATGAGCCAAAACCACATTACATCCGATGGTATTCCTGGACGGGGTCATTTAGACGAATTTTTACCCAATACAATGGGTCAATACCATGGTGGTTACCCCTGGTTTTGCACTTTTTGAGCGCTTTTGCCCATATGCGACTTGGAACGTACTTAACCGTGTGCATACGCGACTTCTCCTAGACAAATCCGCGTATTCCTTGAAACATACTCTTTTCATCATGGATCTAGCACATATTGAATTCCTTTCTTCATTACCTTCTGTACTCTCTGTAGATACATCAGATTTACTTCATCAAGAACATATTCTATCAAGCACAACTTCATCAAGTGGGTTTCCATTCAATGAAAACACTCAGCATCATATTGCTAACTAACATCATTTCACATCAGATTTACATCATTTACCAAGTCCATTAGGTCAAGAATAACTTCATCAGGTGGATTGCCATCAAGGACAACACATGCCAACACTCTCATGTCTTCATCTTCATTCAGTGGGTTGCCATCAAGGACAACACTCTACATCATATTGCCAACACTTTCAACAACAGAAGCTGAGTATGTTGCTGCTACAGAGGCTAGTAAAGAAATGATTTGGTTACAAAGGTTTATGGATGAATTGGGTAAGAAGCATGATATGGGCACTCTATACAGCGATAGCCAAAGTGCTATTCATCTTGCAAAGAACTCAGCATTTCATTCCAGGACTAAACACATACATCTCAAGTACCATTTCATACGGTCGGTATTGGAAGATGGAGAGTTGAAGCTGGAAAAGATACACACTAGCCAGAATCCTGCAGATATGCTAACAAAAGTTGTAACCAGGGAGAAACTGAGAACATGCTCAGTTTCAATTGGTCCTCAAGGATGACGATGAAGATGAGGAACAGCCATGTCCAAAGAGGAGTCATTGTCCAGCAAATGAAGCAGCGATGGAGTTGCTACAATCAGTCTCCAAGTGGGAGATTGTTGGGTGTGGAGCCTGATTATCTTGTTTACTTTGTATCATAGCATTGGACCCCTGTACCTTAAAAAGGGGCGACAACGCAGCCCAAAATTTAATCGTTGCCGTGGGGGGTCCAGGGGGGGACGGCAGCGCCCCCGAAGCTAAAAGCAGATGTAAAATTGCCTTGTAAAAGTATAGTAATTTCTAGTCAATCTGGGTCGTTCATTAGGCAAATGATCTGATGGTAGAAGTTATGTTTAGATTAGGGTTTTTTTCCCTAGAAGGCAACCCCTTGTATATATGAGGGTATTGTATTGCGGCTGTGGATTATGTGTGTATTCTTAGAGCGAGAAACAGAGAGGGAGACTGTGAGAGAGAATAAAGGATATTACAGCGGATCTGCTGTAGGTTTTGTCTCTTAATTTTTTGTTGGACAATAGAAAGGAAGGATTGGCTGTTTAAGGTGGATGTAGCCCAAACTGGGTGAACCACGTATATCTGTGTCTCTTTGGTTTTATGTGTTTTGTGTGGTTGTATTTTCCGCATATTTTATGTGTTTCATTGCTATGTAATATTTAATTTTCTAACATTCATAGCACATTTTCATCAAAAATTTGGACCTTATTCCTCTAATGTCTCTCAAAAGCACGTACACATTCATTTTCAGAGGAAATTGAAGGCAGAAACCAATAGCTAATTCTTATAACTAACATTGACTAAAATGAGATAAATTGTACTTTGATACGAACTTGATTTAAATTGTCCACCCCACATTAGGCACCAATGATTATAACCTTTAATGGGATAGCACTGGTTTGTAATCATCATCTCAAAATGACCTAGTAGATGAAAAATTACCATGTTTGTAATCATCGTTTCACACCATCTACATATGACCCTTCTACACATTATATGTTTGAATTTATGGTAGGTCATCCCCTCTACCTAGACCATGATTGATTGTGACATTAGGTGAATAAAGGAAATTTGATAAGGAAGGGATCACTATAAGTTTGTCCTCCTCCACCCACTCCATATCCAGTGATTGCCTATTTTTTCTCTTCCAACATTTTATTTTGGAAATTCATTTTGGTAGTTAATTCTACTAATAGTCACAACACACCTAGAAGTCAAAGAAATTGTTATATACACTACTAAACTCAATTAACATTGTTTGTTATTGGACTTTACAATAACAAACAACATAGAGTTCATTAATGTAGTAGTGTATATGATAATTTCTTTAACTTATAGGTGTGGTGTGGCTATCGATAAAATTATCTGCTAATGAATTTCGAGAATAAAAAGTTGGAAGTGGAAAATTGAGAAATCAATAGCTATGGGGTGGATGGAGGAGGACAAACTAGAAACTATCCTCTGCTTATAAATTGTATTTTATTCACCTGTTGTCACAATCATTCATGGGATAGGTAGAGAGGATGACATGCCAAAATTTCATGCATATAATATGTAGAAGGGGTCATGTATGAGATGGTGTGAAGTGATGATGATTGACATGGTAAATTTTCATCTGCCAGGACATTTTGAGATGATGATGACAAACCAATACTAGCCATTTTAAGGTTATAATCATTAACAAGAAATATGGGAAAGGAAATTCAAATGTCTCATCATGGAAATTATAAAAATTGTAAGGATGGGGTTATAAGCCTTATAAATTTAAGGTAAACTATGTACATGTGTCATTTCTCCCACAAACTAAAGTGTATAAGTAGTAAATTTTATACCAAGTGTGCTCCCACCATGTAAAGTGCAATTTGGTGAATTTATCATTTTTATAATATATTTTTGAATTAAATTTTGTTTCACACATGATCAATTATTGCTTTGAAAGTTGTGTTCTACATAATTTGTGTACACTAAATTACAAATTGATTTTTTGAAATCTATTTTGTGAATGTCTACCAATAGATATATATCATGGAGGATGAAAGACAAAGATCAGCCGAATCCCATATGGAGGTTCAGGGATCGGAGGATGTTCACGGTATTTAAATATAATCTTAAATCTCCATACATGTGTGTACATATGGAGTTGATTTTTTTATTAACTTTGTGAGTGAAATTAGTTGTTAATAAGTTTCATATTTTAATTTTTAGGAGGCAAGAGGAGAAGGGTTTCTACTCCATCCATGGAGCGTGGCCAAGGTTCAACCGGTCGAGGTATGAGTGGTAGCAGGTTGCAGGAAGGGGGTGATATATATTCCCCCGAAGGCCAATCAACGGCTGCTGGTTCTCAACAGGGTCACTGTGGGTCTGGTTCTCAGCAACGTCACTCTGGGGTTGGTTCTCAGCAGGGTCACGTTGGAGATAATGTTAACCAACAACATCAAGGTTGCCATCAATTTCAATATTTTTTCATTAAATTTGTACAAATTTTTTTACACATGTTTTTTCTAATATACGAAATTTTATATATATTGATGCAGAGGCTGAAAATGTTCGAGCTAGTGGTCAAAAAAGACGCAGGTAGCGCGCTACATTGAAGAAGAAGTCTATCAACCCAGCACAACTTATCCGGCTGAGATTACTGATATACCATGGGAAATGAACATGGCGGAATGCACCTTACAAAGGTGTCAAAGCCTTCATGCAAAATTGCAAAGAGATCTCGAGGCTTTGTCTCTACCTGCTGAGAGTAGACAAAGCCTCGAAATAGTTAAAAATTCATTGAGTGAAATGGTAAAAGTGTACAATAATTTGGGGCCAATGACTGATTCGTTTGTAGAACTAATGAGAAAGAGAAAAGAAACAGTGATAGGTCCCGATAAATGGCAGGACATAAAAAAAAAAGTTTCAAGAGATGATGCTAAGTCAATGTTTAATTATAAGGAAGGGCCAAAAAGGAAAATGTTGAAGGTGCAGTATTTCAAGCACCTAGACAAAGAAAAATATTTGTATGATCGACATCTTGCGGCCTTTGGAAGGCTTCCATGGAACGATGAGGTTCCTGTTTATTTTGCACAAATGTTTTATGCAGAATTTTTTTTGGGTACGAAACCCGACTACAATGACCTTCCTTTAGAATTTTTTGGCCCGGGGAGAGGTCGATTATATCAACGTAAGGGTGCTAAGCGAGATGTGGAGTTGCCTCGCCCTGAGCCGCCATTGGTGAGTCGACTGTTTCGAGTCGAAACCCTGCGATCAGAGATGGATGCAACTTCTCAAATAAGTCGTGAAGCAAGAGATGTTATGATCGACAATGTTCATAGCGGATTGAGTGGAGTCGATATTTGTTTAAATAGACAAAGAGCATGTGAAAATGCACGTGCCAATTTTTTTTATCATACAGATGAGGAGATTTACAACATGAATGTTGAAGATCTCCGAACATATGTAATAAATTGTCGCAATGGTCTGCAAGACCTAATTTTTCGTGAGGAAGAGGGCAACGGAATGATATGTGTTAGTGACCTTAGGGTTTGAAATTATATTTACATATACATGTGTACAATTTGTAATAAATACATGTGTATGTACATGTATACATTTATTTGTATGTGTACATTAATCTAACAAAAATGTATGATTATATGTTAAAACACCATTTGCAGTTCTCAGGCATGATGCGTGATGAAAATGTTAATATTACGTTTGGGACCTCTGGCTCAAACGATGCAGATGGGTCTGAACATCATGATATTTTGGCACATTTATGTTAGTGTTTTTTAAGTGACTCTAAAATAAATAATTGTTGCCACACATGTACATGTATGTATATATATAATTTGATAAAATGTTTTAACAGGTACCGATTCCGTCTGATGTTTTTAGGATGGCGGTACCTTCTTCTTCCTTAGGAGATATACCTTCTACTTCATTGGGAGATGTACAAGTATGGACAATTTTTCACAAGTTCAAAATTTATGTTACCTCAAAAAGTTCCATTAAAAATTGAGATATATAGAGAGAGAGATCTATATTTTGAGTTATTTAAAATTTTTTGAATTTAGGTTCGTATAGAAGATTTTTTTAATCCGAGGACTCTAGCGACGGAGATAGGAACATCCACAGCATTTGAACAAGTTGTCTTTAGTTATTTTTTTTTAATAGTATTGTTCAAGAAGTTTATATATGTACACGTGCATTTTCATTTGAAAGTTTTTAATTTATATAAATTATTTATGTATATATATATATATATATATTTATATTTAACTGTACATGTATATTGTACAGGTTACCACTGCAGATGTTTCTATGGCAGAACCTGATCATCAAATGGAGAGGGAACCTTACGAGGTATTGCAGGTATTGCATGATTTTTTTGTTATATTTTGTTTTTTACATGAAGTTCTATATATATATATTCTCATTCATTTTTAAAACTTCAAATTTTAATGCTCAAGTACATGTGCATTGTGTATGTAGGTCTCCTATTTACAGGATAGGGCGCTACCCGAGACCCAGACGCTAGATCCTCCATTTGATGGACAAGATTTACAGTAGATTTGATTTCAAAATTTAGATGGTTTTAAAATTTGTTAAAATTGATACAGTTTGATACTCAAGTGAGATTTACAATTTTTGGACATATTTTATTACAATGTTATTATATAATTTGTTTTATTTAATTTTTGGATGGTTTTAGTACTTTTGGCATGTGAATGTGAAGTAATGTTGTCATCTGAATTACATTTGACATGTGATATTTAATGTTAAATGTTTTTGTTGGATAGTTGAATTATGATTGGCATGGCATGTGATATTTAATGTTAAATGTTTTTTTTTGGATAGTTGAATTCTAATTGGCATGGCATCTGAAGTTTTTAAATCTACATGAATGATAGAATGTGAACCTACATTTGCACATGTGGTAAATTGAAATGTTACTTGTAACAAGACAATCCCCATTGATTTCATTACAGTCTATGTTGATTTCTGATTTGATATAATTGCATGTATGATCGTACATTACTTGTAAAGTCATTGGATTAATAGTGTTCATTGATTTCAGTGTAAGCGCAAAAAATTATTGACAATGTAGAACAATTTTTGTGTTATAATAATTAAACCTAATAATATTGGAGAGAAAGAGAGACTTGAGATATGGTGTTTACTACAAGAGTTCGAGCTAAATATTTAAATGGTTTACCTATATGTTGATTTCTGATTTGATATAATTGCATGTATTATGGTACATTACTTGTAAAGTCATTGGATTAATAGTGTTCATTGATTTCAGTGTAAGCGCAAAAAATTATTGACAATGTAGAACGATTTTTGTGTTATAATAATTAAACCTAATAATATTGGAGAGCAAGAGAGAGTTGAGGTATGGTGCTTACTACAAGAGTTCGAGCTAAATATTTAAATGGTTTGTACCTATATATTAGTTTCAGTTTGATATAATTGCATGTATTATGGTACATTACTTGTAAAGTCATTGGATTAATAGTGTTCATTGATTTCAGTGTAAGCGCAAAAAATTATTGACAATGTAGAACGATTTTTGTGTTATAATAATTAAACCTAATAATATTGGAGAGCAAGAGAGAGTTGAGGTATGGTGCTTACTACAAGAGTTCGAGCTAAATATTTAAATGGTTTATGATTTATGATTTATACTTTCTTTTTAATATAATCGATACGGAAAGATGACAAAACTAATAGGGGTGACAATAAGAATAGAAGTTCAGAAAATAGTTTAAGATTGATCACAACAATTAAGAGAATGTCTCGGTCCATCATTGGTATGGCTTGTGCTGCGACCATGAAGTCTCATCCCAACACCATAGAATGATCATCCATGTCAATGACTCTTAAGTCTATCTTTCCAAACAATGACCCTACTCTCACATGTGTGCCTTTCATGACACCAGTCACTGCTTTCATCCTCGAATTGACTGCCTTGAAAGCACTCAACTCTTTCTCCATGCTAGCCTTCATCTTTCTAAGAGATGAAGTTGCCTTTCGACTTAGGAAGCTATGGGTAGCCCCCATGTCTATCAAAGCAGAGAACATTTTCCCATGTACGGTTGTAGACACGAATCTCAAGTCCAAGGAACTTTCATCATCATTCCTTCTCCTTGTCTTGTGCCTTACTTCCGCAATCTTCTTCAAAATTTCCTCTTCCAATATGTCTTTCAAACTAGCCCTTGGCTTAACAGTCCTTTTCACATATCTCTTCTCATGAAGCTCCATAGAACAATCCGATCCTGGGTCTGCTTGAATTGGTTCAAGCTCTTTCCTTTTCAAATTTTGTCTAATTGCTCCAATACGACATATATTGACTCCTTCCAAACGAAGTGTACCAATCCTCATAGTGTGGTTGTCTTCTTTTCCAAGTGTGCCAACACATGCATTTTCTTTCTTGAAACCAATAGGTTTCGGATCAATAAATTCCCTCTTGATCTTATCTTCCATGTTCTTGACTTTAGCCTGCAACGTGGTGCTTCTTTCCTTCAAGTGAGCCCTTTCCATAAAGAGTTCTTGAAGTCTTTGTTCACCTTGTCGTATCTCCATGTCAAGCTTTTCAATTTCAGCAGTTTGTCGAGAAGTCCATCCTTGGAATTTCTTGGGTGAAAAACCAAGTAGGTTGAACCAACTTTGGTCTAGTGCATTGGAATTCATTAAAGAATTGGTCATTGGCGCTGCTTCAAGCTAGGAGTGAGCATCGTCACCAACCTACATTGAATATTTTACACTACCTAGGGTGAATGATACTTTAAATTGATTGACAGTCTAAGACTTTCAAATTTTTCCGAATGCCAAATGATCTTACAAAGTTAGTATTTATAATATCCTAGTAGGTCATTCGGTGACAACTTTTACCGGAAACTTGAAACAACTTTGGCATGTGATATTTAATTTGTTAAATGTTTTTTTTGGATAGTTGAATTATAATTGGCATGGCATGTGAAGTTTTTAAAACTCGAGTTTTTGATGGTTTCAATCTACATTTTGCATGTGATATTTAATGAACTTTAAATGTTTAATGTTTTAATGTTGCACAATATATAATCAAAAGGGTTTTAAAACTTAAAGTTTTGGATGGTTTCAACCTACATTTGCACATATGGTAAATTGAAATCATGTTACTTGTAACAAGACAATTCCCATTGATTTCATTGTATATGTTGATTTCTAATTTGATATAATTGCATGTATGATGGTACATTACTTGTAAAGACATTGGATTAATAGTGTTCATTGATTTTAGTGTAAGTGCAAAAAATTATTGACAATGTAGAACGATTTTTGTGTTATAATAATTAAACCTAATAATATTGGAGAGCAAGAGAGATAAGGTATGGTGTTTACTACAAGAGTTCAAGCAGGTCATTCGGTGACAACTTTTACTGGAAACTTGAAACAAAGAGAATCTATCTTTGGCTAGGACATCATGTAAGATGCTTGACATAAACAGTAAAATTGTACTTAAAAGCTGAGATTCGGGCAAGTGGGGACAACCACTTGTTATCTCATCCCTTGGAGGCTAGGCCATATGGGGACCGAATCTGACCTTACAAAATAAAGTGAAATAATTTGTACCATATGGTTGGAGAACATATACAAGAACAATTAATTTATCCAATATTGGATATATATATATCCAATACATATAACATTTTT
Source organism: Pinus albicaulis (assembly GCA_034641835.2). NCBI lineage: Eukaryota > Viridiplantae > Streptophyta > Pinopsida > Pinales > Pinaceae > Pinus > Pinus albicaulis. The sequence continues at coordinate 121,286,086 of CM076573.1, forward strand.
AATCAATGCACATGTATAGAAAAACTACTTTCAGTTGATACTAGAGCACGTGCTTGTACCCAAAAAATTTGTAACATGTGCAAACCACAAATAACATAAGCAGCTCAATTTTTAGTTGAGTACTGGAAGTTCTAAAACATATTTAATCCAAATATAATAAATTGTTGCACACTTCACTCAAAAGAATTCTAATGGAATTCCATCCTCAATAATCCGTTAATGATTGGATTTTGACATTTTCCATTTCTTAATTTTTGATTTTTTCTCTGATTGAACTTCTATCAACTTTATGCGTGATACAAGAACAATTAATTTCATTCTAGAATATATATATATATATATATATATATATATATATATATATATATATATATATATATATATATATATATATCCAATACATATAACATTTTTAATCAATGCACATGTATAGAAAAACTACTTTCAGTTGATACTAGAGCACGTGCTTGTACTCAAACAATTTGTAACATGTGCAAACCACAAATAACATAAGCAGCTCAATTTTTAGTTGAGTACTGGAAGTTCTAAAACATATTTAATCCAAAGATAATAAATTGTTGCACACTTCACTCAAAAAAATTCTAATGGAATTCCATCCTCAATAATCCGTTCATGATCGGATTTTGACATTTTCCATTTCTTAATTTTTGATTTTTTCTTTGATTGAACTTCTATCAACTTTATGTGTGCTGCACACACCAAGTGACTATACTGACAACTTATGGAATCAAGTTCATAGTCTTCAAAGTAAACAAAGTCTCCACTTTGACGAGTTTGTTTGAAAAAATAACCTTTTAGTATAATAGACCCTTTGTCACACTGAAATCCGTGATCAATATAGTCTTGTAATAATTTCATTTTTCATTCAGTGCAATGCATCAAATAATACTTCACATTTTCATCGTTTTCAATAGGTGCAATTACAGCAAAAACATCTCCTGCACAATAAAATAAATTTAACATTTAATTATGCATATTTAAATTTATTTGTAGATCTTTAAATCATTAGAAAGTAATTCAAATGTTACCTTCTCTAAAAAGATCAGAAACTCGATCACCATCGGATGATATTGTAGTTTCCTTTGATTGCATTTATTCAAACATTGCAACAGACATTTTTCCCTTTGTATTTAGCTCTGTATGTTTCCAATCGTTCACATACATTTTGTTTTCACAGATGTCATTGGATTTTGTGTAGTCTATGCAAACATCACAAAAACAAGAATATTTTCTTTTATCCAATGCAAACACATTTGTGGACAACTTTGTTTGAATTGAATGCAATTTTCGAGTCCCTTTTATTGTTTCAACTTCATTTCCAATTGATCTATTTACGTCTCCGATTCCAATATGCCAGAAAAACCTTTATATGGAAAATTAGAAAAGGAATTTGTAAATATGATATCAAAATACAATTAAAAATAATCATTGCATGATAAATGTACAATGTTTAAAATTAGATTTCCAATATAAATTAAATTGAATGTACCTTCGCACTTCTCTTGATGGGTTTCTCTCATGGCTTAGAGCAACGATGCACCATTGAACAACTTCTTCAGCGTTCACAAGTCGGCTTGCAGAGTGGTTCATTTGATATCTTCGAAGTACTCATTTTATGCATGCTCCTGCACCGTCATGTTCTCCTTTTCCATGGCCAGTCTCAAAGAAATTCCAACAATGTTTAATGCAGGTTTTCTTATGAAGACAACACAACCAAAAGAATGATCGTGCAGATTTGAATTGACCTGCGCATCCATTTGACCATATCCAATGTTCATTGAATGTTATTCCACGATTTTTCAATGAATCATAAATTTTTCCAAAACAATGTTGTAAAAAACATGTATCATGTGTACAATCGTCACTGATATAAAAATGATATTCTTTAATGATATGTCGATTTTCACTCGTGCTTTCTATATGATCGACATTTTGTTCAGCATGTCTATATAGAATATGGATGAGCATGGAGACTTGGTCAGAGTGATAGTATTCACTCTGAATTTCTTTTTGTGGAACAAATGTGTAGTTTTATGCAAAATCAATCACTGACAAAATGGTCCCTGGTGCAAAAAATTCACGAGATTTTTTGAATTTCAAGTCTTGCCATCGAGCTCTATGGGAATGCTTGGTTTATTTGTAAATTTCTGCCTCAAACTTTCTCAAAAATTCTATCAGAGAAATTTCGTCTTCTCGTAATTCGATTATTTTAACACTATCTGCACCTTGAATCGATGTACCGATATATTCATATCTCTTCCATTTCACTTTCATGTTGGACAATGATTGATCATTTATATCAATACAATATTTGTTTTGAAATTTAGTCAAATTTCCACAATCATCGCATTTTTTACCACCAACACATTTTTTTTCGTAAAATAGTTCATCGCTTTCTCTTTCACATAGAATTTGAGATATGAAATCACAGATAGTGGAAGGAGGAGGTGAATCCTTCCATAATGTTCTACCGAAATCAAGGAATGTGTCATAATATAACTCAAATTCCACATGATAACGGCAACAACAAGTGTCGCGTACGGTGATAGTTTTTACATACCATGGTTTTTGTTGAACAAAAGCACTGAGTGAAACTTGAATTTGACGATTCTCTTCTTTGAACTTGTTGAATAACTCTATTTGAGTGGTTTCCAAGAGATGTTTTTCATGTTCTTCGTATTGATTTCACGCTATTCTTCTTCGCATCACATGTCTTGCAGTCGGTGAAACACGCGAATTGTTCTTCCAATATTCATATATTATTTTTTTAACATCTTCTCCAAGTCTATCTTTGTATGGCTGCCTACAAATAGCTCTCCAACAAGCGAGTTCATCATTTACGTCTATTTGCAGTCGAAATTTTCGATGTTTGTGCAGAGTTTTTCGCGAGGTTCCCAGTGCTCGTGCCATAGATGTTAGATTCAAACAATTCTCTTGAGTACTTGGTGAAACCATTGCCATTTGTATTCCTCTACGTATATTTGAAACATCTTTATCTCTAGATCTCTTAATTGACTCTATAGCACTACTCATATTTTTTATCACCTCTTCTTTCATTTTTTTTATCTTTGGTTGATTTTCGAATACCCAATAGTGTCGTCTCTTCTTTTAATTTTCTTGATGATAGGAGACTTTTCCACATTTGAGCTTGAATTGTCACTTGCTCATTTTTGAAATACTTTTCAAAAATTCTATCGACACGATATCGTATAACATGGTCAGGTTTTTTATCTCCATATGTTTGAGTGTCGACATTTTCTAACGTCTCATTATCGATAGTGATTTCATCTGTACATATTCGAAAAAATAGTACATATTCAATAAATAAATAAATTAATAAATATGTCAATAAATATTAGGAAAATTTTAAATATATCAATAGATCATAATATCTACATTTACATACCCGATTCAATTTCTGCTTGAGGTTGATTTTCTTCTTCAATATTTTGAGGAGTATCTCTGTCTGTTTACATTAAACAAAATATTTTTCAAACTAGTTCATCAAATAAAAATTAAGTTTCACATTTTACATTGGGAAAACTTTAAAAATATATTAATAGATCATAATATTTACACTTACATACCTACTTCAATTTCTGCTTGAGGTTGATTTTCTTCTTCAATATTTTTAGGAATATCTCTGTCTGTTTACATCAAACAAAATATTTTTCAAACTAGTTCATCAAATAAAAATTAAGCTTCACATTTTACATTAGGAAAATTTTAAATATATATCAATAGATCATGTAATATTTACATTTACATACCTGCTGCAATTTCTGCTTGAGGTTGATTTTCCTCTTCAATATTTGAGAGGGCTTCTAACTTTCTTTTGCAATATTGTCTCGTCTCTTCTCTACGTTCCTTAGGGTCTCTTTTTTTATCATATTTTCTCACACAATTTCTTCGATTTCCCATGATAATAGGGTATGAGGTTCAAAAAATTTCCTTCAAAAATTTAAACAATAACTCAATTAAAAAAAATATGACAAAAGATTTAATTTAAAAAAATATTTTGTAAAAAATACGTAATCCAATCCAAAACACACACTTTAAAAAACACAAAACACGTACATACCTCCAAGAAAAATCACACCGCCTCCAAGAAATGTCTTCCAAAAAAATTCATTAAATCCAAAATTTGAAGAATTTTTTTTGGACAAAGAACCTCAAAAGATTTATTTCAACACAAAACACGTACATACCTCCAAGAAAAATCACGCCGCCTCCAAAAAATGTCTTCCAAAAAAGTTCTTTAAACCCAAACTTTGAAGAAAAGTTTTTGAACTCAAATCAAGTTGTAAAATGAAATGACTTAGCATTATGGTTGGTTCAAAAGGGTCGTCCGATGATATAAGGAAAAATATAGTTCCATAGTCCATGACATTTTCCTCCAAAGCTCATGGTCCATGGTCCATGTATAGGGCTTGAAAAAAACTACATAAGCACTCATTGTTGAATTTCCCACTTGTAAGTGGGATAAGATAGTGATTTTGATGCTTATAACACTATTTATGCTTCTTCATTCCTATTTTGTCATTTAATTCCACATTACACAACCTTATATAGTGAAAAGAACATAGAAAATTTCTTTGGTGTAGGAAAAATCCTTCCGTAGAAAAATGTCCTTTTGTGGTAAAAATGATTTTTCCTATAAATAGCCCTATATAGAATAAATACTCTAAGATTCTTAGCAAAATTGGTCTTCCATAGAAAACACATTCTTTGTAGCATCATACATTAGTTCTCTAGTGGCATGTAATAATTCTATAACATCATGTATTAGACATCATAGATCTTCTTGCAAATTATACACAAATATTATGTAGCATAACTTTTTCATCTAGCCATGACTCCTAAAATAAAAAAGTATGTTCATTTAATCATGCTAACTTTACATGTTCGAGAAATGATTTTGAAATAAGGTTTATATTTCAGGTTTCACAATTTATGGGTCTACTATGTGGTTCCATGCTCCTAATGAAAGGTGAAATAAATCCACATATATAGATTTATGCTACAATATGTTCAGTTATAACAATTTGTTTTATGTATACATCTTTTATGAATTGACCTCTTATAATTGGTTGAATATAGAGATCCATTTTCATAAAGGTTTTTACCCACATTCTACCAATATCATTCCAATTGATTCTTTTAAATATTTTCTTTTACATGCTTCAATGTATCATGTAGCTTCTTAGCAACATGCAAATACTCTTTTGGATGATTATTTTCAAACTTCAATAGACTATATTCATTCAAAATATGATGTTGGTCGTCTCTTTACATTTATGCTTAATTTCTCAATTTATTAAATTTTATAAAACTTAAAACCAATTATATAAACTTTATTTTTCAATCTAAAATTTTAAATAAACATTTAAAATTTTAACTATACAACATTTTCTAATCCCTTATACGTGAAATAAATTACACATTACTTCTAGTATATGTTTACGAAGGTTTGTACAAAAAAAAATTAAAAGTATAATAGTGAAAGTCCTTTTTTTCAACTTATTTTTAATAATGATTTTGATATCACCAAATATATAATTCCACAATATTCATTGAATTTTAGTTTACTAGCTTTCTTATGTCCCACAACAAAGTTAGCTTTTAGAAACAAGCTACAACATTTATTAATTTTTTAAATGATTATTATAATTTTATGATTGTTTATGTTTTTCCTTTTTTATTAGAGAAATGGATAATGTGCATACATGACATGAGGTCAATTCTTATCGCTATTACTATAATTCTTAGTTGAACTGTGCCACTTCCCAACATGTAGCCACAAGTCAATTATAAAATATTTGAGATATTGTACTCCCAAAAAATAGTAATCTATACCGTTTCCTGGAATTGCATTTCATTATATTTTTAACATCACCAAATATATAATCTCACAAAGTTTATTGAATTTAAATGGATTACATATGTTTCTTTTTAAAATCTATAATTAGCATATTTTAAGTATACAACAAATTTAACTTTTAACAAGTAATGTAAAGATATATATATGTAGTAACACACCATTTTCTGAATTAAGTGAGACAACAGACTTTATGATACATTAATATTTATTTTAATTGAATTCACTAATGAATATGATATTTTTTAGTAAGAATTGAATCTAATTATAATAAAAGAAAATATGGATGATTTTATGAGTAAAATAAGTTATCTAAATGGTGATTGTTTCCAAGATTCTAAAGAGAAAAAAGTAGAGATAGTTCTGACAATTACCTTCCCAGAAAAGGATATAATGAAAATCCTAATGAAGGAAAAAGGGTCAGTTCAAAATAAATATAGGGGGTTAAACAACAAGTTAATGAGATTTATCTAGAGCTGGAAAGTTGGCTAGTGGAGCTATAGACCCCGAGAAGTATAGACTGGATTGGAAGTCTTAAGGCCTATCTTCTCATATAATACCATCTACTACACAAGACTCTAGGAAGGATCATGGGGGGAGAATAGGATGTGATTGTATCTCTCATGGTTTGGTGGATCATCAGTTACCAGGACAGCCATTGAGTTAAGTATAAAATGAATTTCTGATCTTTGTTTTTATATTTCTTGATAGATTAAAACTATTTCGAGAATTGAGAATATTATTTTAAATTCCTCACTGTATTATTGAGAATGAATATGCACATCCTGATAGTGCATGTTAGGGGAATGTTTACTTAAAAATTTGTATCATAGAACTATAATTTATAAAGAGTGAGTGAGTTATGGTGGGGGAATAAACTTGAAGACCCAGTATAGGAAAACTCAAATAATTAAGTTATAAAAGAAAAGAATTTTGTAAAAGAATTATACTACAAATTCCATAACACTCTCGAGTACAAAATAAATAGTTAAACTTTCTAATCCTCTTTAAATAAATTTGTAAAGAGATTCATGCAGTAGCACATAACTATAGAAACGAAATTTCTCGTAACATAAATGGCACTGGGGTTTAGTCCTGAGGCCTATGAAGACTAGGCAAGGGTCACGATCCCCAGGCCAAGACATGATTGCATTCATCACTATTCTACAACTTTCTATAGAAGAAAAATATTTAGAAAGATCACCCTGACAATTACTGTAATGAAAATGTTTTCGGACTACTTAGTATCGTAACAAAATTTACCGCATAAAGTATGCATGTCGACTTGAGAGACATATGAATATAAATATAGTAAAATTTATGTAATGTTATAGAAAACTGTCATAGCGAAGATCTAATAGTACATAAACAAATATTTCAAGAATCTGTCGATAAACTTGTATATCAAAATATCAAACAGAGGAGAAAATACCCACAACAGGGTTCTCACATTAACTAGAAAATCTTCAAGATTTAGAAAATTACATACAACCCCCAAAACAAAAAGTCTCAACACAACAATGAAAGGACTCGGAATAAGGGCTCGAAAGCTTGTGTATACATAACCCTTATAAATATAACTGAAATACTAATACAGACACACCGATGTTCAACACATGGACATACATAAGCATTAACACCATGAATCTAAAGATATTCACACCGGAACATCAAATGAGCAGTATGTTGGCACTATCAAATTCCTGAGGCACCCTGAAGACACAGGGGATTTGACCTTAGATGCTGTAGAAAATATACAGACTTCAACGAATAGATGCAGAACCAGAAAACAGTTGGAACTTACCTGAAAGCGCAATGGAGGAATCAAAATGAGATCCCAGCTCTTTTACCAGAGGAAAGCAAGTGAGAGTTGAGCTCCCTCTATGAAAGAAAAACTGTAAATCCATACCTAAAATAGGGAAAAGGACACCGTAAGTCGAATTGTTTTACGTACGGAGCATAAAAAATATTGAATGAGAAAACTGGTAATGAAAGCAACAATTTTGAAGCATGATTACCAAGGATTTAACATGATACAGAGCTCTACTCTATTCTCATAATTTTGGAAAGCCGAAATACACCTTGATGAGATCGAGCTCAGCAAAACCCTCAGCAAAACATAAAATAATACGCTCATTTTCAGTGGTGAAAACATAAACCTATGGACACTGACTAAAAATAACCGAGAGCAACCATAGAACACGAAGACTAGCTCAATTGAGAAGTTTTTCAAGAGATGAACCACTCTGCAATAACTGAACCGCGACAAGAAATGGGAATGGGTTTACTTGTAAAAGGAATGGAAGAAGCGGCATGGCAGATGCCATTGAACCTAAATAAAACATTACCCTGATACCCCTAGGAAACAGAGCCCAACAAAATCAAGAAAATTGAATAGAATTTTGACAACCAGTGTGACGAAGGAATGAGGCGGATTTTTCGCGCTCAGGGGAGTAGTTACCCTAACTACTGTAGAGGCCCTTATATCCGATGGATCTAGGGTTAAAAACATCAACGAAGAAGATCACACCATCGGGATTTGTAAACAGTTATGCACCCACAAAATACCAGTGCTAGATGTCCTTTAAAGAGTTAAACCAAATTGCATACTATTCACATTGTAATAGTCGTCCGTAGACCGATTATAAATCTCCAACTAATAATATTAAATTCCACATGAGAACCTTTGTATTGAGAAATAAAGTGTAATCGTCGAATGTACCGAGAACGATATGAATCGCTGTACTTCCAGATATAATAAGCATATAGTTTCCAATGTCTGGAATGAAATACATATATATTTTAACATTGACTTTGTGGATTTATTAACGCAAAGGAGGTGCAAATAATATGACTGTTGATGATAAGAGAATCAAAGGTAAGACCATACGTTATTCGTATACATGAAGAAAATTATAAGATGTCGTTAATGCATAAAGATTATAGTTATGATTCATGTTATTATAAAATGGGTTAGGATTATGCGATTTTAAAATGAAATTATGATAAGAACTTAAGGTTAGGAATATAGATGATGTAACATGTTGTGCCAAGTTTGACTTGGGTAAATTTTTTTTTTTTTTTGTAATATTTTTGTTTATGTCTATAGTTGTGACAAGTGGCATCAGAGCTAACTTTACACACTGGTGCCAAATGGGCCAATGTGATAACATGGATGCTTTTTTTTTTTTAACTGTACACAGTGACAAAAAGGTTAATCAGAAGTTGCAATCACAAGAGGGAATAGTCATCAAACACCCAGAAATATAGGGGAAACCCATTCCTTGCCCAATCCTGAGGTCAACCGAGAAAAGTGGGTGCAGCTTAGCTTAGACCAACATCAACAAACCTGTATGATACTCAAGGAACAACAACACTAGACAAATAGATTGTTGGATGTGGTCCAACAGCTTTAGATAGAGATGACTCGAGTTTGAAGTGATAATGAGAAGTTAATGAGGGAACAAGAAAATATATTGAAAAACCTCTCAGATAAGTAGAACCATCACACTACATAGCCTAGTATGTAATGGGACACCCACAGAGAAGGTGAGCAAAAAAAGAAAGTGCATGATGACCTAGAGGAGAGTCAAACTCAATGGAGTAACAAGAGTAGGACTTATAACGAAGTTGAATCTGGTAATATCATAGACCAACAACAGATGAAGAAACATAAATTAGAGTTACAAGGGAGAAATTGGTAAAATATGATGACCTAAGAAACCAAAGAAGGGTCCCTCAAGTTTTAAAAATAACAAATCAGGAAATTATAAAATTACTGCCAGAAACCAAGAAAAGAAACAAACCAGGAGAAATCAACAGAAAAGGAGATGGGTAGTTGAAGAACGCCATACATAAGCTTCTACTAGACCTGACCTTGGACAGCCACAAAAACCCCCATTGCATTGCTGGGGATGTGATGCAGTGAATTATTTCAAGAACTGTCCTCATAGAGGGAGAAAAAAAGTGGAAAATAACCTACAAGAGGCATCTATAGTGGGAGATGTGGTGCACAACATACCTAGGATCAATGTTTCTCTAGAATATAGACAAGCCAACTTTCAGCCAACCATGATTGAACTGAAAGGTAAGCTTAAAACTCAATCTGTTTCCATTTTAGTTTACCCTGGTGCTAGTTTGAGCTATATAAGCCCCCGCATAGTAGAAAATTGTAAATTGCAAAATCAGAAATTTAAGAATCCATGGTTGGTTCAATTGGCTATGGGGGCCAAAAGGAGAGTTAATGTGAAAGACCCAAATTGTGAACTGAGCATATGGGATCAACACATAATTGTAGAGTTGAACATATTATCTTTGGTTTCATATGATATTTTATTGGGTATAGACTCGTTAGAAAAACATTGGTCGTTAGTGGATTGTAAAGATAAAGTTATCTAAATTAAATCTGAAGATGGTACCCGACAAGAATTGCAAGGAATTAAGAAACCACTTCTGTTACGCCCCATTACCACATCTCGATTGAGTAAATGCATTAGAAAAGGATGCCAGCTTCATGAAGTTTACGTGGGTTTCTCAAATTCCAAAGATAAAACCATCATGTTGGAAAATATTCTTGTTATCCAGGAATTTATGGATGTGGTCCTAGAGTGTATTCCAGGACTCCCACCAAGACTAGATATTGATTTCAGAATATAATTAGTACCTGGGGAAACAATTGTGTTAAAAAAACCTTACATAATGAGTGTACCTGAATAGAAAGAGTTAAAAATGAAGTTGCAAGAGTTAATGGATAAGGGATATATTTGACCAAGTGTGTCTCCTTGGGGAGCATCAATGTTGTTTGTTAAGAAGAAGGATGGGACTATGCATATGTGTATGGATTATTGACAGCTTAATAAGTTGATTGTAAAAAACAAGTATCCATTACCACGCATCGATAACTTGTTTGACCAAGTAAAAGGGGCAACAATATTTTCAAATATTGATTTAAGATCGGGATATCATCAAATACGAATAAGGATGAGGATATATCAAAAACAACATTCTGTACCTGATACAGGCACTATGAATTCGTGGTGTTTCCATTTGGGTTAACTAATGCACCAAGAACCTTCATGAGATTAATCCATGGCATATTTCACCCATTCTTGGATAATTTTTTTTTTATCTTTATAGATCATACTAATCTACTCTAAAAATATGGAGGAACAAAAGGAGAATTCACATGTAGTGTTGAAGATGTTGCAAGAAGATCAGCTATACGCTAAATATAGAAAATGTGATTTTTACAAAGAGAATATTAAGTATCTAGGACACGTGATATCCACTGAAGGGATTTTGGTAGACCTAGAAAAGATAAATACTATCATGGAGTGGAAAGTCCCTAAGAATGTGGCTGACATACGTTCGTTTACAGGATTGGTTGGTTATTATTGACAATTCATCAATAACTTCTCTAAAATAACTTTCCCATTACCTACCTGCAACGGAAAGGAAAAATCCTTAAATGGACCCAAGAATGCCAAAACAATTTTGAAAAGATGAAGGAATTATTAAGCACTACACTAGTACTAAAAGTGGTAGATGCAAGCAAGGAGTTTGGGGTATGCACTGATGCATACAAAGGAGTGGTGGCATTTTGGACTCAAGAAGGTAAAGTCATTACATACAAATCCAGCAAGATAAAGGAACATGAGAAGAGGTATTCTACATATGATTTAGAGCTAACAGCAATAGTGCGTGCCTTACGAGTGTGGAGACATTATTTACTTGGAAAAATATTTGTATTAAGAACAAACCATAGTAGTTTGACTAGTTATTTTAAGCAATCTGATTTGAATGCTCGTCAGGTAAGATGGAATGCATTCGTGAGTGAATTTTATTTTGATATTCAACATGGGAAAGGAGAACCGTCTTGGGGATGCCTTGAGAAATAAATTGCATGGCATCTATGAACTCTATTTCATCCAGGTGGAATCTAAGTTCTAGGAACATATTATGGAGGAAGTAAGAATGGACCCTGAGTATCAATTCTTATGGTAGTAAGAAAGAGATAGCATCAAAGAGGGAAAACAATTAGAATATGAGTTTAATGAAAAAAAACTCCTATTATACCAGAAGAAGATATTTATTCTGAATTAAATAAGCCTGAAAAAGTTGATTCTAGATGAATATCATAGAAGTTCCTAAGCAGGACACCCTGGATATCATACAATGTTAACATCAATTAAAAAAGACTATTTGTTGTTGTAAATGTGAAAATACAATGTTGAGTACTTTACCAAATTCTTGGAGTGCCAAAAATTCAAGGTAGAACATCAACACCTAGCCAGGTTTCTTCAACCTATTTATGTACCTGATTGGAAGTGGGAATTCATATCCCTTGACTATATTACTGGGTTGCCAAGAAACAAGAAGCACAATGACTCAATCATTGTGGTAGTGGATAGACTTAGCAATGTATCTCATTTCATACTTCTTCAGTCCACATAAAAAGAAATACAAATTGTGGATATCTTCATCAAAGAAATTTTCAAACTACATTGGATCCCAAGAGTCATTATATCAGATCGAGATGTAAAATTTACATCTGCCTTATGGAAGACATTTTTTACTGGGTTGGGGACACAAATTCAGTTTACTCCTGCATATCACCCTAAAAATAAAGGGAAAAGAGTGAGGGTAAAAAAAATTTGGAGGATATGTTGCGCATGTACATAATGCAACAACCTACAAAGTGGGAAGAGTACTTACATTTAGTGGAATTTTCATATAACAATGGGCATCAAGAATCCCTCAAAATGAGTCCTTTTGAAGCACTATACAATAGAGAGTGTTGGACCCCTATCAATTGGAGTAGTCGGGAAACTAAAATGAAGCTTGGACCCAGTATGCTTGAAGAAATGGAGCGTGGAGTAAGCAAGATTAGATAGAACATGAGGGCAGCTCAAGATCGAAAAAAATTATATGCAGATCAAAAAATAATATATAGGGAGTTTGTGGTGGGTGACCACTTGTATGCATGAATTAAACAAAATAGGAGCAACTTGAGGTGGAGTTCTTGTGCTAAGTTGGCCCCCTCGTGTTGCCGACCATTCCATATTTTGGAACAGATAGGGTCGGTAGGTTACCGATTGACACTACCTAGTCACATTTTGGTAGATATAGTGTTCCATGTATCACTAGTGAAACGATACATACGTGACCCTAAGCATGTGATATATTGGAAAAATATAAATGTAATTCCTTATTTCATTATGATTTGCTACTATGAAAATTTCTTGTTGCAACTAATTAAAGTTCATCTTTGCTACTACAGGTAGAACCAGACGACGAGTTCCTAGTAGAGCCTCAGTGTATTCTAGATCAGAGAGAAATAATTCTCAGGAGGTGAATCATCTCCCAGGTTAAGGTGCAGTCAAAGAACTCTAGCCCAGAGGATGCTACCTTGCAAGATGCAAGTTTCATGCAGGAAACATATCCATAACTGTTTCCGAAAATTTAAGTAACACCAAGGATGGTGATTTCCTTAGAGGGGGGAGATGTAACACCCCACTTTATGAATTAAGTGAGATAGCAGAGTTTATGATACATCAATATTTCTTTTAATTGAACTCACTAACGAATATGATATTTTTTAGTAAGACTTGAATCTAATTATATTAAAATAAAATATGGATGATTTTATGAGTAAAAGAAATTAACTGAATGGTAATTTTTTCCAAGATCCTAGAGTAAAAATAATAGAGATAGTTCTGACAGTTACCTTCCCAGAAAAGGATATAATGAAAATTTTGAAGAGGGAAAAAAGGTTGGTTCAGAAGAAAGCTAAGGGGTTAAACAACTGTAAGTTGATCGGAGATGTCCAGAGCTGGTAGGTTGGCAAGTGGAGCTCTAGACCCTGAGAAGTATAGACTGGATTGGAAGTCCTGAGGCCTAAGTTCTCATATAATATTGTATTCTACACAAGGCTTTGGGAAGGAGCACAAGGGGAGAAGAGGATGTGATTGCCTCTCTCATGGTTGGGTGGAACATCATTTAACAAGATATAAATTGAGATAAGTATAAAAATAACTTCTAATCTTTGTTTTATATTTCTTGACAGATTAAGGTTGTTTCAAGAATTGAAAATATAGTTTTAGATTCCTCACAGTATTATTGAGAATGAATATGATCATCATGATAGTGCATGCTCGAGAATTTTTACTTAAAAAGGTGTATCATAGAGCTATGATTTATAAATAGTGAGTGAGTTATGTTGGGGGAATAAACTTAAAGACCCAGTACAGGAAAACTCAAATTATTAAGTTATAAAAGGAAAGATTTTTGTAAAAGAATTATACTGCAAATTCCAAATCACTTTGTAGTACATGATAAATAGTTAAAGTGTCTAATCCTCTTTAAATAAATTTGTAAAGAAATGCATGCAGTAGCACATAACTATAGAAACGAAATTTCCTATAACAGAAAGGGAACTGGGGTTTAGTCCCGAGCCATGTGAATACTAGGAAAGGGTCACGGTCCCTGAGCCGAGACATGATTTCATTCATCACCATTATATAACTTTCTACAAAAGAAAAATGTTTAGAAATATCACCATGAAAATTACTGTAATGAAAATGTTTTTAGACTACTTAAAAGAGTAACAAAATTTACCACATGAGGTATGCATGTTGAATTTAGAGATATTTGAATATAAATATATTAAAATTTATGTAATGTTTTAGAAAACTTCCATTGCGAAGATCTAACAGTACATAAACAAAGATTTCAAGAATCTGTCGATAAACTTGTTTATCAAAATAACAAATTGATGAGAAAATACCTAGAGCAGGGTTCTCACATCAACTAGAAAATGTTCAATATTTATAAAATTACATACAACCCCCAAACAAGAAGTCTCAAATCATCAACAAAAGGACTCGGTATAAGGCTTGAAAGCCTGCCTATACATAACCCTTATAAATATAACTAAAAGACCAATATAGACATATCGATGTTCAATGCATCGACAGACATAAGAATTAACACTATGAATCTAAGTATATTCACACCAGAACATCAAACGAGCAGTATGCTTGCGCTGTCAAATTCTTGAGGCACCCTGAAGACACAAGGGATTTTCCCTCAAACACCATAGAAAATATAAAAAATTAGACACATAGATGCAAAACTAGAAAACATTTGGGACTTACTTGAAAGCTTAATGGAGGAATGAAAATGAGAGTTGAGCTCTTTCACTAGAGGAATGAAAGCAACAGCTGAGCTCCCTCTCTGAAGGAAAATTTGTAAATCCATACCTAAAATAGGGAAAATTACACCATAAGTCAATTTAATTTACATACGGAGCATAAACAATCTTGAATGAGAAAACTAGAAATGAAAGCAACAATGCCGAAGCATGATTACTGGGGATTTAACATGATACAGAGCTCTACTCTGTTCTCATAATTTTGGACAGCCAAAATACACCTTGACAAGATCAATATTAGCAAAAATATCCACAAAATGAAAAATAATACACTCATTTTCAATGGCGAAAACATAAACCTAGGTTGGACTTAAAACAACCTAAACCTATGACCACAGGCTAAAAATAACCAAGAGAAACCATAGAAAACAAAGACTAGCTCAACTGAGTTGTTTTTCAAGAGACGAACCACTCTGCAATAACTAAACCGTGACAAGAAAGGGGAAGGGGTTTACCTATATAAGGAATGGCATAAGAGGCATGGTAGATGACATTCAACCTACATAAAATAGTACCCTCATACCCACAGGAAACAGAGCCAAACAAAATCAAGAAAATTGCAGAGCAGTTTGACAACTAGCATGGCGAAGGAACGAGGTAGTGTTGTAGGCACTACAACACCACCCAAAATTTTAGGGATATTCAAAATTTCGGGTCCCCTTCTGCTCGCTTAGCCATTAGGGTTTTGATCCAGCCTGTAGTTAGTGATATCCCTGGGACCTATTCCCAGCCCCTCGTACACCTTCTCACCATAATGACGAGATACTTTCACCACAACCATGCCATGTGTGGGGGTGGGATCATCATGCATACACTCGAATGGAAAATTTTATGTGTATTAAGTATATTCATTAGAAGCCCTTTTGCCAGATCATTTAGGCATTCTTCTTGGACACTTCACCAAGCTCATGTAAATTATTTGGGGGTATCATTCCCTACAAGGTAACTGTAAACTAATTGATATTATAACATTTCTTACAGGTCAATCCCATGGATGATATACCTAACAATTTCATCACCACACCGAGGAAAAGAAACTGAAGCTAAAAAACATGGCCGCAGTGGCAAAACAGGACACTTTCATCCACATGCCCCATGCCCATGTGGGGATGAGACTTAAGGCTACAGTTGAAGACCTCGTTAACATGGATGGAAAAGATGAATCAACAAGTGAGGGGGAGGAGCAAGTGAAAATTATTTTCAAATGGAGGATGTTGTGGTACATGTTTATCCAAATAAAGAGTCAAGGGAATAACTTTTTATGTTGTTGATGCAACAACATCCTTCATTGATGTACATCGGGTACTTAGAATCATTTCATTGGGAAATGTTCGCACCTTGTGCCATCATTGACTACGCCTTTTAGAACAGTAGTTTAGTCTTCATCTAATGTTAGATGCAGATAGAGAATTCATGGCTCAGAAGAGTGCACCCCACCACTATTTTTTACAAGGTTAGAAAAGTTGATACCCATGTCCATCACTCGGCATGCTTGAACCAGAAGCATTTGCTTCATTTTATAAAATCTAAGTTGAAGGAAGAGCTGGATGAGGTAGTTATATTCCAGGATGGAAAATATCTCACCTTCAATGAAGTTTTGGAAAGTCCTACAAGGTATGAACTCAATGTTAATCTCCTAGATGTACATGCAGACAAGAATATATTTCACCAATTTGATATGTCTAGTCTAAAGTATAACCCATGTGGACAAAGTACTCAAAGGAAATTTTCCTGAACCAAGACAATATCATTCAAGGTTGTTTTCTTGCTAGGCTATCAAAACAAGTATGATCTGATCTGTAAGGAAGTAAATGTCAGGTGGCAGAATATAGGATATCTATTTATGAAAGGAAACAAAGTGAATGGAACGAGTCGGAAAGTGGTTTTGTTAACAATGAGATATGCAACAAAAGTGCCATATGGTTAATTTAGTTTCCTCGACCGTACAATGTGTACAAAGAGATAGGACTTTCTCCATATATTTGAAATATTTTGGATAACATATTCATTCCTCTCTTTGAGGTTATATTTGATCCATGTTCTCATCCTCAACTACACATCTTCTTGAAACAGGTGTTTGGCTTTGATATGGTAGATGATGAAAGTAAACCTGAAAGGCATCCCACAAAGCACATGCCAAACCTAGCTTAGTGGACAAATGATTTCAATCTTTCTTGTTCATATCATCCTTACTATGTTTATGAAAATTGTTACACACTCTACAAGCTTCATGAAAGGAATGACATACATAAGACAAGTGTACCTTATATGCAATTTGAATTTCACCATGAAGTCGGGAAAGGAAATAACTTGTTCAATGGGGGGATCATATTTTTAATTAAAAGAGAGACCCCATCCCACATGCATACCAATTCCATAGTTAGAGGGAAAAGGGAGGATTCTAATGACTACGCATTACAAAATGTTTTGAAAGGTCGTGGGCTAACAAAGGAATAAATCTGTCTCCATAAAATGCGCCTTATTGACCACCCAGAGACCCATGTGGCATGGAGCCCTAAAAAAAATTCGCAGCATGTATACATATGTGTTGTCGAGACTTGTCGATTAGGAGGAAAAGAAGTCAGATATAGATAGCCTTGCACAATGACGAATTTGGGTTTCTTGGAGGTGGAACTGAAGTGCACGATCAAAAGAAAGATATTTAAGACTACGTTAAGATTTAGTGCTCCTTTTTCAATGCGTATCTCACTGAAAGCTTGTGAGGGAAGGAGGAGCTTACCACGGAATCATAATACTAAAAAATTCAGGAAAAGAATATTAAGAAACCTCTCATTGACATAGTGTTGGCCTGCGAACCCTTATCTTTTGGGGCAAAGAAATCATTTTGTTTGGTTGTAAGGCCACCAAAATAATCAGCATCCTCCGTAATGTGTTGCTTCAAGTGCAGTCTCCACATCTCAGAAATCCAAGCATTTCGATTTATGACTTCAATGCATCGGCAGAATTATGAATTGACACATATACTTTTATCTGCAGAAGGTCGGAGTTGATTTTTTATAAGAAAGGTTCGTACAGTTTCCTGTTGGGGATATGAAAGGGTCATGATGTTGCATAGGAATAGATCTGTATCCAATAACTTACGTGCCTCATCAGCCACCCAAGGAACCATATTTCATGCAAGCATTTCCACGTAATGAACACCTACAAATTGTGGCTGCGACTGCGTTGAGGTCTGGTGCTCATTGAGAATTCCATATCCATTGGAGGCTCGTAAGAGAAGTAGGAGCCTTACACGCCTCATGGGGAATGCACATGATCACATCATAAAATTGCGATTGTGTAGTTCATCCATTGATGAAAGACATGCCCAAGAACGTCTTACACACTCAACGCACCTTGGAAACTCGATCACCCAGCTAATGAAGCATAAATGGGCATGGAAAGGATGTATAGTAACTGTGCACAGATTTTTCTATGACAATTCGCCCTTTTCAACGTCGATGTATTCAGGCAGCAACGTAGTTTGCAAGATTGAGGGAATAATGAAGAAATCCTTGGGTGTTTTCAGTGACGACCTCATACAGGTGATGGCTTGATGCTTTGTGTTGTTCCCATAATGTCACCTTATAAGGTGTGCGGCCAAAATAGTCAATAGGTCACATTTTAGGTCCTCGATTCATCATTCAAAGACACCACCGCATCAAGAATGCGATCGGTCACCAGGTCAGAAGACCAATGTAGCGAATGAAAATGTGACTGGGTTGGAGTTGCGACCCTGTGACCTTTTTGAGGTCGCTTCTCACATTAAGAGCACAATCACGTTATCCCTCTAGGTCACTGAGTCGCAAAACTAATGGAGCGAATGAAAAATGCGACTAGGATGGAGTTGCAACTGTGTGAACTTTGTGAGGTCACATCTCACATTAAAACACCAAGTCGCACTACTGCCAAGGTTGCAAGACTTTGCCTCAAGAAGGCAGTGGGAGTTGTGACTCAGAATTTAACAATCCTGCGACCTATGAGTTTCATGCTCTACGTGAGCAAAATGAGAGAGACTTCCTATGGTGTCTGGGGAAGGAGCATGACGAGTGGCATCATCGTGGTTCCAAAACATCAGATGAGCCAACTTGCAGGCTCATGGGAAATTTCAAGTGCGAGAAACTCTTGTTTGAGGGATCTCTTCCTATATTTGATAAGATCGCATTTCTTTTCCATGCTTAACCATTATTCTCATGCATGCATAGGATTAATTCTCGGATTAAACCCCATTTCAAAGGGCCTCCCTCTTATTGATATCTCGGCGCAAACTTTTTGAACATGGGGGAGGTATCATCTACTGCATATCACAATTTCCATTGTGGAGAACGTAAGGAGAGTGTAGTCTCAATTAACACTCCTCCTCCAATGGGTTCTAGACCGATAGGAAGTAGGATCTAATATTAGCAAGATGAATCTTCGCCCCAACCTGCAAGGTTGATGGCTCTGCTAACATATGTGTTATAAAACGTTGAAGGTTCAACTGTTTATCCATAAGGGTGTCATACTTTTCTTACCAAAGGTTCTTTATACGAGATTAAGAAGTCAATGTTTTGCTGCCAGATTTTGATACAGGGTTGCAAGGAAGGGCTACAAGAAATCCTCTTGTTTCCTCATTCCCAAGGAAGATTTAGAGAATATTTTTATTTATGATAATGAGAACAGGGGCATTGTTAGCTTCAAGGCTTGTGAGTCAGTATCTCCAGATGTCACCTGCGTTGACAAAATTTGAAATACGTTGCATCACAGTGGGAGTTGAGTGCAATGTCAACCTTAGACCACTGTGGTCATGGAAGAAGTGGTGTTTCATATAATGTGTATATGTAAATATGATTGGAACTAATGCAAATGCATCGTTAGCTACATAACAAAATATAGTCAACAACTTAAAGCTATACCTCCTTTATGTGGCCGTTGGATTCTTCTTTGGACGTAGTCAACAACCTCAGCTGGGTCTAGAACTTCAAGCATTGAAGATGTGGAAGGACCCATCTCATCAAGGTCCCTCCCCTCATTCAGAACTGGTCATTATTTATTTTCACCACTGGATCAAGTCATTTGGTGAATTTAACATGCAATGATAATTAAATTATGTGCACTAAGCCCTCAATGAAGTGTGAGAAAGAGTTCTGTGTCTATACCCGCATTTTACAAATTCATTTCTAAATGGTGCGATGTTTAGAGAGGATGAAGGGGCATCATGTCTCACCGACAGAGCCACATCCCTATGAAGTAACAACTACCAAAACATTTTAAACTGCAGATCCACATTTGGCACTTATTCCATAACGTTACCAACAGACATTACAGTGATTAAAGAGGTTTAGGGACAACCTACATGATCCATTCTCTTTGATGACAAAGTGGCACAAAAATTGACCATAAAGGTGTCTAAATTTATTATTTTCACTCTTGAAATTAATTAAATACGCCTCTAGCATTATTATTTGATCATGAAGACATGTGACCTATGCTATTTTATTGCAGGTAGAAGCTTTCAGTTTGCACAAAGAGCCAAGGTTCTCCCCAGCA
This sequence comes from Pinus albicaulis, assembly GCA_034641835.2. Taxonomy (NCBI): domain Eukaryota; kingdom Viridiplantae; phylum Streptophyta; class Pinopsida; order Pinales; family Pinaceae; genus Pinus; species Pinus albicaulis. Next base: position 121,306,725 of record CM076573.1, read on the forward strand.
AGCAAGGGGACCTTTTCAAAGCGAGATGGATCCCCACAAAATTCCCAATAACCTCGCTTTAATCTTAAGGGCACCCAGTCATGGGGCTGATATGAAAGAAAAGGGTATATTGCTGTGAAAATAAGAGGTCATCGAAAGAGAAATGCAGAACGGATATGACCAAAGGTCATAAGTCACGGATTGCCAAAGGTCGCAAGTCGCGAATTGCCTGAGGTCACAAGTCGCGGATTGCCAAAGGTCACAAGTTGCGAATTGCCATAGGTTGCAAGTCGCAGATTGCTTGAGGTCGTAGGTCACAGATTGCTCGGGGTCACAGGCTGCAGATTGCTTGAGGAAGTAGGTCATGGATTTCTCAGGGTCGCAGGTCGTAGTTTTCCCTAAGTCGCAAACCAGCGCAATAGTCGAGAAGACCAAGAGTCAAGGGAAACTTAAGAGTCATCTCAGTCTATACATAAAACTTCGAGAAAAGTAGAAAGAAATTTTGAGTTGGGCAATTGAAGCCCAGGAAGAGAGAGGAATTGTTGCTTGAGAGCTAAAGGCATTTAGCTCTTGGTACCAAGTAAAGAGAGACATAGCGAGGCTAGAGTTTTGGCATCATGTATTGAGATGAGTGACCCATGTTACATTATTGGGTTTTGATGAGTTGTAAACATGTATTTAACATTGGAGTAGAATTAATAATATATTCTCCTTTTCGGCACTGATTCACGTGCTTGTGTGTGGTGATAGTACTGGCTATCTAATACTTCATTATGTTGTACATTTTCTTTCATCGATGCAATTGGTTGTGAACTATTTCTCAGTGGTTGCATGTATGTTTGCTTTTGGATTAGTGTTTATTTGTTCCTTGCCACGATGGTGATCTATTGTGAACTACTTAATAGTTAACTTCCAACGTGTTTCCTTTCATGTATGTTTGACTGGTTTTTGGCTCACTGATCCTATTCACAACATACCCTCTTTTTATTTTTCTGCTTAGAATTGCTTATATCTTTGTTTATGGTTCATTAATATTGGGCTAATTCTTCTTTGGTCATTTCATCTTTGCCTCTGCTCAATCATCTCCTCATCCGACAACCAAGAGTGAAAACACTTATGGTGGCAGCTGGGCCCACATACTAGATGGGGCTCCTATCCCAAATGGTGTGAGGTCTAGTTGGGACCTTTCATCGAGGAGACCCCCCTTGTTGTTGGTAGTACAATTTTCCCATCAATAAATTGGCGCTAGAAGGAGGGCCAGATAACAAGCTGAGCCCTCAGATCTTGTAGTTACTCTCATATCTGTAATGGCTCATCCCCAAATCATTCTCCCAAGGTGATTATCAAATTTATCTAGTTATCGATGCTCAATCCCTGATGAACGTATGTATCACTTGTCCTAGTTAAAATTCGATGGTGAAAATCGAGTTTCCATAATTGAGCAACTTTCAGATTTTTGTGAGTTTTGTGAGTGTTACGAAGTTGACGATGAGGAGTCGGCTTGCATTCTTTTCTCTCTCACACTCAAAGGTGGAGATAAGAAATGGTGCTGCACATTTCTGGCATCCTCCATATATTCGTTTGAGCAGCTCGCCAATGAATTACAAAAAGCTTTTCACAGGTATGATTTTCAAAATGTGTTAACAAGGTTAAATGAAATCAGAATGGAACCTCAAGAATCTCTAGTGGAATTCTCTATCAGGTTTGTTCATTTTTGTCTTGAGGTCCCTAAAAGGGATGTAGATTGGACATATTTAATTTAACAGTTTCATCACGTGGTTTTCATTTCCCTAGAAAAATTTCAATCGACAAACAAGCCTGATCCTAGTGATTGTTATGATGATCTTCAAGTTTCCATCTGTTCTGAATTTGTCCCTAAATATTTCACACACCATGTCAAATTGGAGCTTGAAAAGCATGTTAGCCTAACATCTCTCCTTGTCAATAAAACCTATCTCGAGTCCACTGAATGTTTTCCTAGGTACGATTCTAAATCTCATTCTCATACTGATAATAAATTGAGTCCTGTCCTGGGCAATGTCATTTTCCCTACCAAGTCATTGGACCGTGATAGGCATGCAGGGTCATTGATTTCTATGGATGACACTTATGTGCGAAATTAAATTCCTTGTAAGTTTGATACCCTCAAATCTGAATCATTTCATCCACTATTCCCTAATTTATTTCATGAGTCCACCACACTAGTAATTTCTCCAAGTCATTCAAAATTTTCTTATACTGGTATTGGCAACAATCATGAGCACATCGATGGTGTTTCATAATCACACTAAAAAATTCATGAATCTCTTGTATCTGATATTTTTCATCTGCAATCTTTAAACAACCAAAAAAGTGACTCCCTATCTCAACAACCTCAAGATGTTTCTTTTATTGATTCATCCTAGTTATTAACTCCCGGGGAACCTAACATGTAAGGTACCCAAACTGATCAAATTTATGGCTCCAATAATCACCACTTATCTAAAAATATTTTCACTCACACCTCTATGAATTTTCATTCATATCTATCTGTCGACGGTATGAAGCCACCAAAATTTGATGATCCGCTTTGTGATGATTCAAGGACTCATCAAGAAATTGAAGCAATTCAGCTTCTGCCGATTGTTACCTAAAGTTCTTAAAATCATAGTAAGGATTCTAAAATCATGATTCCCATATGTCATACTCCTCTCAACACAACTGTGCCAGATTTCAACTCATTTGGGCAAGCATACCATTCAAGTGATGCTTCTTTGAGCACATCTTCCTATTCCCTAACAACTAATATGCAACAACCGATATGCCCTAATTTATTCATTGGAAGGAAAACACTGATCATTGTCTCTAATCCTTTTGGTTGTTGCCCAGCCAATGCCAGTTGCATTCGGGCACAAGCGTGTGATGTTTGGAAAACCTCTCTACTACTTGAAAATATTTCGGTCAATTCACCCCCATCATTGGAAATCTAAAAAATCCGATACATTGGACTGTCAATCTTCGAGTGCGCAAACATTTGGACGAATTAATAATGAGCACACTGATGTTTCTCCAATCACCACGTATAATGGTCACATCCATTCGCTAGTTGATCTCACGAAACTGTCAAAGTTTGGAAGCCCCCCACTCAAAGGTCTAGAGTTTGTCCAGGATGGTGAGAAATTTTAGCCTCCACTAAAAGTTGCTTTGAATCCTGACATCCTCGATGAAACCCAGAGACAAATCTGAACAAGGGTTTTCAAAATTAGGGTTTCTACAGTTGGTTTCAGAAGCACCTCGAATTCACCGGGCAGATGCTTATTTTTTCCATCCCATCAAATTGATCATCCTCAACATCATGATGAGTTTACTAGTTGGTTCAATGGATCCTATCCGATGAATATACCTGCAAATAGGAAATGTCTTGCCTGCTTTTGTCAGACCTAGGGTTGTGCGTGGATGGATGTGTGTCATTTATAAATGATTTTAGGTTTCTAGAACATATTTTTGTGTATCAAGATGAAATAAAGATTCAGCTTGCACAATCCATTCTGACATGTTCTCTGGTAGGTAGCCATGACCTTCTTCTCGTTGCACATGTTCTTCAGGTAAGTATTGTTGTTGGTGCATGATTTTGTATGATGGCTCTGATTGTGAACATTGTTTATCTTGCAGGGTGGGAACTAATGTGGTGGCTGCACTGGAAATCTGATTTCACATAACCCGACCACCTCTTTGGTTAAACTATGGTTTTAGGATTAGGCTAGCTAGGATATGCTAATAAAATTTTGTTAATCAAGTTGTTAATTAGGTTTATTCTCTAAGGGTTTTCTTTATGGTTTAAAATTATGCTTACTGTCTTTTCTTGCAGTCAGTAGTTTATGCATTACAATTTTCCATTTATTTTTTGCACTAATCCCTGTTGTTGCATAATATTCAGGTAATCACTACATGTGGTTTTCCTTGTTTTTTTTCACCTGCAAATAATTGATATTTCTCACACATGGCATTGCATTGTGTCATAAGTCTCATCTGTTGCATTGCGCGCTTTCTCCCTCACATCATTCGCATTGGTTATTAACATGGCTTGGAAAAGTTACTTACATTGCATGCCACCGCATGAACCATCATTAAAAATGGAGCCTTCAACCCCTCGGTGCCCCGACTGGCCTCCTTATGTCTCCTTGTATATGTATGAAGCTAGGTGGGTTTCTTTCACCTCTCTACATGCATCGAAACCGTAGTAATATTCCACACTTTCTTTGTCATAATCACTGAAGCCCTAACTCTATTGTTTGCATGGGGTTGCGGTGTTTACCTTAATAGGAAACTCCTCTCAGAATAGGTCATCAATGTCACATTCTCACAATAATTCCTATGAGTCTAAATTCATTAGCTAGGGAGATACGAGTTGGTGCTTGTGGGGAACCCGTGCAGTTTGAATGGCCTCTACCCATAACCTGAGCCTTGTGCCCAACATAGTCTCGAACATCTTAATGATTTTTTTTGCACGTTTCACCTGGGGGTGGTAAGTAGGATGTGAAGGCTTGGCATAAGGGAAAACCCAAATCAGGATATCTTTCAGTTTCTTTCAAATAAGAAACAACTTCTCTTGCCTGTAAAATAAGTCGGGATCCCTCATCTTCCCATGCAAAATAAGTGCTGCAAGCACATGAAAATAAGTGCTACAAGAACATGAAAAAATAAGGGTAGAGGATTGAGAAAGGCTTCCTGCACAGAGAGGTAATGCAACGACTCCACTAGGGTACTGACCAAGCTCACTGGCAGCAGAGAAATGTTTGTGATTTCTTGAAGTGACTCCGCCGGTGTACTGTCCAGGCCGGATGGCAGCGGAGCAACACCGAAAACTTATTTTAGGATGTGAGGGCTTGTCATGAGGGAAAAATAAAATAAGGATATCTTTCAGTTTTTTTCAAACAAGAAACAACCTCTCTTGGTTGTAAAATAAGTCGGGATCCCTCATCTACCCAAGAAAAATAAGTGGCACGAGCACATGAAAATAAGTTCTACAAGCACATGAAAAAATAATGGTAGAGGATTGAGAAAGGATTCCTGCGCAGAGAGGTAGCACAATGACTCCACCAGGGTACTGACCAGGGCCACTAGCAATGGAGCAATGTTTGTGATTTTTTTAAGTGATTCCACTGGGGTATTGTCAAGGCCTGCTGCCAGTGGAGAAACACCAGAAAATTATTTTAAAATTTTTAATATAATAATCTCTTTGCCTTGCTCTCTACATCATCAACCAACCATTGGCATGTGTGAACTTCCACTTGGATGTGTTCTGATTAATGAGACCTAGCTGAGGCACAAGGACTGGGCATATCTGTAAAGGTCAAAGAAATACCAAAGAATACCATAGAGCCTATTTAGTTTTACCTTGCATACTTATCTAAACTCAAAATATTGTTGGGACATTGACAGAGATGTTGAATTCTACCAGTGGTTCGCCATTTGTTGTAGCCGCTACAACACCACCAAAATTTTTTGGGATATTCAAAATTTCGGGTCCCATTCTGCTCGCTTAGCCATTATGGTTTTGACCCAGCCTGTAGTCAGTGACATCCCCGTGACCTATTCCTAGCCCCTCGTAGACCTTATCACCATCATGACGAGATACTTTAGCCACAACCACACCATGTGTGGGGGGGGGATCATCATGCATACACTTGAATGGAAATTTTTTTGTGTATGAAGTATATTCATTAGAATCCATTTCACCATGGATCATTTAGACATTCTATTTGGACACTTCACCAAGCTCATGTAAATTATTTGGGGGTATCATTCTCTATAGGGTAACTGTAAACTAATTGATATTATAATGTTTCTTACAGGTCAATCCCACAGATGATATACCCAACAATGTCATCACCACACCAAGGGAAAGAAACTAAAGGTAAACAACAAGGCTACAGTGGAGAAACATGACACTTTCATCCACATGCCCCATGCCCATGTGGGGATGGGACTTAAGGTTACAGTTGAAGACCTCGTTAAGGCGGATGGCAAGGATGCGTTAATAAGTGAGGGGGAGGAGCAAGTGAACATTATTTTCAAAAGGAGGATGTTGTAGTACATGTTTATCCAAATAAAGAATCAAGGGAAGAAATTTTCATGTTTCTGATGCAACAACATCCTTCACTAATGTACATCAGGTACTTAGAATCATTTCATTGGGAAATGTTCGCACCTTGTGCCATCATCGACTGCGCCTTTTAGAACAAAATTTTAGTCTTCATCTAATGCTAGATGTAGACAGAGAATTCATGTTTCAGAAGAGTGCACACCACCGTGATTTTTTACAATGTTAGAAAAGTTGATACCCATGTACATCACTCGGCATGCTTGAACCAGAAGAATTTCCCGTGTTTTATCAAATCGAAGCTGAAGGATGAACCAGATGAGGTAGTTATATTCCAGGATGGAAAATATCCAACCTTAAAAGAATTGTTTGAAATTCCTATAGGGTACGAACTCAATGTTAATCTCCTAGATGTACATGCAAACAAGAATACATTTCACCAATTTGATATGTCTAGTTTGAAGTATAACCCATGTGGAAAAAGTAGACTCAGGAAATTTTCCTAAAGCAGTAAAATCTCATTCAAGGTTGTTTTCTTGTTGAGCTATCAAAACAAGTATGGTATGATCTGGAAGCAAGTAAATGTCAGGTGGCAGAATATAGGATATTTATTTATGAAAGGAAACAAAATGAGTGGAACCAGTCGAAAAGTGGTTTTGTTAACAATGAGATATACAACGAAAGTGCCATCTGGTTAATTCAGTTTCCCCGACCATACAATGTGTAAAGAGGGTTAAGACTTTCTCCATCTATTCAAAATATTTTGGATAACATATTCATTCCTCTATTTGAGGTTATAGTTGATCCAAGTTCTCATCCTCAACTACACATATTCTTGAAACAGGTGTTTGGCTTTGATATGGTAGATGATGAAAGTAAACTTGAAAGGCGTCCCACAAAGCACATGCCAACCCCAGCTCAGTGGAGAAATGATTTCAATCCTGCTTGTTCATATCATCCTTACTATTTCTATGCAACTTGGTACACACTATACAAGCTTCATGAAAGGAATGAAATACATAAGACAAATGTACCTCATATGTCAATTGAATTTCGCCATGAAGTCAGGAAAGGAAATAAATTGTTCAATGGGGGGATCATATTTTTTCTTAAAAGAGAGATAATATCCCACATGCATACCAAAGACATAGTTAGAGGGAAAAGGGAGGATTCTAATGACTACACATTACAAAATGTTTTGAAAGGTCGTGGGCTAACAAAGGAATAAATCTATCTCCGTCAAATGCACCTTATTGACCACCCAAAGACCCATGCTGCATGGAGCCCTAAAACATTTTGTGGCATGTATACATATGCGTTGTGGAGACTTGTCTATTAGGAGGAAAAGAAGCCAGATATAGATAGTCTTGCACAATCACGAATTCAGGTTTCTTGGAGGTACCGAAGTGCACGATTGAAAGAAAGATATTTGAGACTATGTTAAGATTTAGTGCTCCTTTTGCAATTCATATCTGATTTCAAGCTCGTGAGGGAAGGAGGAGCTTACCATGGAAGAAGGATAATAAAAAATTCAGGAGAAGAGCATTAAGAAACCTCTCATCGACATAGTGTTGGCTCGCTAACCCTTATCTTTCAGGGCAAAGAAATCATTCTTTTTGTTGTAAGGCCACCGAAGTAAGCATCATCCTCTGTAATGTGCTACTTCAAGCGCAGTCTCCACATCTCACAAATCCAAGCGTTTCGATTTATGACTTCAATGCATCAGCGGAATTACGAATTGACCCGTTTAATTTTATCTGCGGAAGTTTGGAGTTGATTCTTTATAAGAAAGGTTCGCATAGTTTCCTGTTGGGGATATAAAAGGGTAATGATGTAGCATAGGCATAGATCTGTATCCAATAACTTAAGCACCTCATCAGCCGCCCAAGGAACCATATTTCATGCAAGCATTGGCACGCAATGAATGACTACGCATTTTGGCTGCAATTGCGTTGAGGTCCAGTTCTTATTGAGTAGTCCATATCCGTTGGAGGCTCGTAAGAGAATGAGGAGCCTCCATATCCGTTGGAGGCTCGTAAGAGAATGAGGAGCCTTACATGCCTCATGGGGAATGCACATGATTGCATCATAAAATTTCGATTGTGCAGTTCATGCATTAATGAAAGAAATTCCCAAGAACATCTTGCACACTCAACACACCTTGGAAACCTGATCACCCAACTAATGAAGCATAAATGGGCATGGTAGGAATGTATAGCAACTACGCACAGGTTTTTCTATGACAATTCATCCTTTTCAAAGTCGATGGATTCGGGCAACAACATAGTCTGCATGACTGAGGGAATAACGAAGCAATCCTTAGGAATTTGTAGGGAGGACCTCATGTAGGTGATGGCTCGATGCTTCGCGTTGTTCCTATAACGTCACCTTATAAAGTGTGTGGCCACATTGGTCAAGAGGTCACAGTTCAGGTCCTCGATTCATTATCCAAAGACACGACCACATCAAGAACGCGATCGGTCGCTGGGTCGCAAGACCAATGGAGCAAATAAAAATGTGATTGGGTTGGAGTTGCAACTCTGTGACCTTTTTGAGGTCGCATATCACATTAAGAGAACAATCGTGTTATCTGTCCAGGTCGTTGAGTCGCAAAACTAATGGAGTGAATGAAAAATGTGACTGGGTTGGAGTTGCGATCGTACGACCTTTGTGAGGTAGCATATAACATTAAAACACCAAGTCACACTACTGCTAAGGTCACAAGACTTCACCTCAAGAAGGCAGCAAGAGTTATGACCTTGTAATTTAACAATCCTGCGACCTATGAATTTCATGCTCTACGTGTACACACTGAGAGAGCCTTCCAATGGTGTCTGGGGAAGGAGCATGACGAGTGGCATCACCGTGGTTCCAAAACATTAGACGTGTCAACTTGCAGGATCGTGGGCAATTTCAAGGGTGGGAAACTCTTGTTTGAGGGATCACTTCCTATATTTGATAAAATTTCATTTCTTCTCCATGCTTAACCATTATTCTCATGCATGCATAGGATTAATGCTCAGATTAAACCCCATTTCAAAGGGCCTCCCCCTTATTAATATCTCGGCGCAATTTTTTTGAACATGGGAGAGATATCATCTAGTGCATATCACGATTTCCATTGTGAAGAACGTAAGGAGAGCGTAGTCTCAGTTAACACTACTCCTCCAATGGGTTTTGAACCGATAGGAAGTAGGAGCTAATATCAGCAAGACGAATCTCTGCCCTAACCTACAAGGTTGATGCCTCTACTGACAGAGGCGTTATAAGATGTTGAAGGTTCAACTATTTATCCATAAGGGCGTCATACTTTTCTTGCCAAAGTTTGTTGATACGAGATTAATAAGTCAATATTTTGCTGCCAAATTTCAATACAGGGTTGCGAGAAAGGGCTGCAAGAAATCCTCTTGTTACCTTATTCCCAAGGAAGATTTAGAGAATAGTTTTATTTCTGATAGTGAGAATAGGGGCATCATTAGCTTCAAAGCTTCTGAGTCAGGATCTCTAGATGTCACCTGCGTTGACCAAATAAAGCCCAAATTTGAAATACGTTGCATCACAATGGGAGTTGAGTGCAATGTCAACTTTAAACCACTGTGGTCATGGAAGAAGCGGTGTTTCATAAAATGTGTATCTATAATATGATTAGAATTAATGAAAATGCACCGTTGGTTGTGTAACAAAACATAGTCAACAACTTAAAGATATACCTCCTTTATATGGACGGTGGATTCTTCTTTGGAGGTAGTCAACAAGCTCTGCTGTGTCTAGAACTTCAAACATAGAAGATGTGTAAGGACCCATCTCATCAAGGTCCCTCTCCTCAATTGGAACTGGTCATTATTTATTTTCACCACTGCAACAAGTCATTTGGTGGATTTAACATGCAAGGATAGTTAAATTATCTACACTAAGCCCTCAGTGAAGTGTGAGCAGTAGTTCCATGTCTATACCGGCATTTTATAAATTCATTTCTACATGGTGCGATGTTCAGAGAGGATGAAGGGGCATAATGTCTCATTGATGGAGCCACATCCCTATGAAGTAACAGCTACAAAAACAGTTTAAACTACAAATCCACATTTGGCACTCAGTCCATAACACTACCAACATACATTACAGTGATTGAAGAGGCGCAGGGACAACCTACACAATCCATTCTCTCCGATGACAAAGTGGCACAACACTTGACCACAAAGGGGTCTAAATTTACTATTTTCACTCTTGAAATTAATTAAATGCACCTCTAGCATTATTATTCGATCATGAAGACATGTGACCTATGTTATTTTATTGCAGATAAAAGCTTTCGGTATGCTATTTTATTGAGCGATATGGGTCCCCAAAAAATTCCAAAGAACCTCATTTTAAGCTCAAGGATGCCCAGTCACGGGGCTGATATGCAGGAAAAGGGTATCTTACTGTGAAAATAAGAAGGCGCCGAAAGAGAAATGCAGAAGGGATATGACCAAAGGTTGCAAGTCGCGGATTGCAGAAGGTTGCATGTCGTGGATTGTTTGAGGTCACAAGTCATGGATTTCTTGAGGTCGCAAGTCACGGATTGCTCGGGTTCACAGGATACAGATTGCCTGAGGTCGCAGGTCGCGGATTACTCGGGGTCGCAGGTTGCAGTTTTCCCTAAGTGACAAACCAGCCCAATAGTTGAGAGGACTGAGAGTTAAGGGCAATTCAAGAGTCATCTCAGCCTATACATACAACTTTGGGAGTAAGAGAAAGCACTTTTTGAGCTCGGAAATTGAAGCACAGGAAGAGAGAGGAATTGTTGCTTGAGAGCTAAAGGCATTCAGCTCTTGGTACCAAGTAAAGAGAGTTGTAGCGAGGCTAGGGTTTTGGCATCATGTATTGAGATGAGTGGCCCTTGTTCCACTATTGGGTTTTGACGAGTTGTAAATATGTATTTGACGTTGCAGCATCATTAATAATATATTCTCCTTTCCTGCACTGATTCACGTGCTTGTTTGTGGTGATAGTACTAGCTTTATAGTACTTCATTATGTTGTACATTTTCTTTCTTGCATGCAATTGGTTGTGAACTATTTATCAGTGGTTTCATGTATGTTTTCTTTTGGATTAGTGTTTATTTGTTCCTTGCCATGACGACAATCTATTGTGAACTACTTCGCAGTTAACTTCTGGCATGTTTCCTTTCATGTATGTTTGACTGGTTTTCGACTCACCGATCCTAGTCACGGCATACCCTCTTTTTATTTTGTTGCTTAGACTTTCTTGTATCTTTGTTTATGGTTCGTTAATATTGGGTTGATTCTGATTTGGTCATTTCATCTTTACCTCTGCTCCGTCATCTCCTCATCCGAAAACCAAGGGTGAAAACATTTATGGCGGCAGCCGGGCCCACATACCGAATGGAGCTCCTATCCCAAACGGTGTGAGGTCTAGTTGGGAGCTTTCACCGGGGAGACCCCCTCCTATCAACAAATAAACTGTAATGGTTGAATGTACCTAGAAAAATTTGAATTATGGTACTTCCAGATATAATAAACATATAATTTCCAAAATTTGGAGTGAAATACGTATATATTTTAACATTGATTTTTTCGACTGATTAAATTGAAGGAGGTACGAATAATATGTCACCTAATGATAAGGGAATCAACAGTAAGACCATATGCTTTTCGTATAGAGGAAATTATAATATGTCGTTAATGCATAAAGATTATAGTTATGATTCGTGATATTATAAAATGGGTCAAGATTATGAGATTTGCAAATGAAATTATGAGAAGAACTTAAGCTTAGGAATAGAGATGATGTAACATGTTGTGTGTGTGTGTGTGTGTCATTTGTATTTTTTCATTGTTTATGTTGCATTTTTTAATGTATAAAATGGATCAAAATTTGCTTGGCCATGAAATAGTGAAACTCCTTAAAATGTGTTAACTAAAAAAGAAAAAAATGTCAATTGTTTTATATAATGTATATATAGTTGTTTTGTTGATATAATATTATGTTGTTTCAAAGAGTGAGTTAATTTTTTTTAACATTTGTCTTTTGTATTGACATTGAGAATATGAGAATTAGATCACTGATGATTTATAATAATTTTAATTAATTAAACAAACCAACCACCTTTATTCATTTTTTTATATATCGTATTCTTTTATTTAAATATTTTTTCTTTTATTTTAAAAGGGACACTTGTTGAATCCAACTTGAGCACATATATAGTTGCACATCTCTCTCATATTAGGTTGTAGAATAAGTCTCTTTTCTCAACCAATCTAACTAACTTTACCATAAATTGAATAAAATATATTTAATTCTAACTCAAATATTAATAATTATCTCATTTGAAATAATAAATTATTATGACACATCTTATGATAAATTATTAAACATTTTAAATTTCACTTACAAATAAAAATTATTAGTGATAGAATACATGTCGTGAAGTATCGTTAATAAAAAGACTTTATTAAAAAAAAACATAAAAAACAATAATTAATAAATTCAAAAAGAATTATGTAATATATAATAAAAACAAAACATAAAAAACAACCATTAATAAATTCAAAAACAATTATGCAAAATATATATATATATATATAGATAATTTCTCTATAACTTCAAATATGTAATAATAATTCAACATAGTTATTTTGTACCTCCAAAACCATAATTCTAAAATCAAAATAGTCATTTGATATCTGAAAGACTTTAAAAAGTGATAAAAAACCTCAAACACATCATAAACTTTTATGACTAAAAGATTGTGATTGGATTGAATATTATTTCAATTATTTATAAATTGATATTATATCAATTTCAATTTATTTTAATTTTGAATTTATAAAAATGATATAATCTTATTATTTATTTTTTTAAGGTTTCAAAAAAATATATTTTAAAAAAAATAATATAAATACATGACTTTATATATATATATATATTATTTTATAAAAAATATTGAGATTATAATTAGTTATATAAATATTTAATTTAAACTTAAACTTTATTTATTATATACATATTCAATTTAAATTTAAAGTGCATATTAATTCTATTCGACCCCTGAACTTTTGCAGAATACTTTTCAGTCTGAATATAGAATTTATTAATTGTAAATGATATTAAGTTATGATAAGCCAAAACTATTTAAATGCGGAAGAATGCATCCAACTTCTTCACATCAACGGCAAAGATTAAAAACCAGCCACTAAGCCAATCATTGGGCTAATGGCTGGCCATAGCTATAGATGGGCATAGATGATAGGACACCTGGAACATTTCTCGACAAGTACTTTCCCGTTAAAGGTTTTGCGAATGAATTAATATTGACTTTATGCAAGTACGATAACCAGGAATTCATCATCCATGGCATGCCTTACGTTACATGGATCCCGACGGATTGGATATGGTTAATATATCTGGTGATAAGACAGTGGCCAACTGTACACATTCAATATTTCTCGTTTGAAACTGCGCAGCGAATCGGGATTGTGCACACCATATGATTCATGTGATGACCTGGGCGAAATTTTGAAATTTGAAATGAGGCAGGCTTCCCGCATCGAAATTTTAAATGGGATAAATTTTATGGTCACATTATAATGAACGAGACTCTGTTTAGGATTAGCAGGCAACCAGTGCATGGGTAAACAAATGGGAATATGTGGCTGCCCTCGATATGATTTCCATAGCGCGCTGAAGATCATGAAAATGGCGAAGATTATTACTGGTTTTTACGAGTAATTATTAATGTTAATGATTTGCTATTTTCTAGCTTGTGATGATGACTAGATAGTATATGAGACTATTTTAAGGTTTCTGACTACATTACCACCATACAAAACGTCATTCATCAAATTTCATTTCAGTGAGGTTTTGTGTGACATGTCATTAATGTACATTCAACACATTATAATCTTACCAAGTCATTGAAATATTAGGTACTTAGCCTAAGTCATTTAAATATTAGTTAGTTGGCCTTGGTCTATCGTTTTTTTCACTTTCAGGTTCATAAGTTTTCTGAGCTTCAATTACATACTCAAGATCAAAGTGGAAATATCATATTTGTAATTCATTAGACCGGAATGGTGAAAAGACGTTCTCGAGGTTTCAATTTTGCTGATTTTGTTAATTGGTCCATATTAGTTGTATACAATCTGCTATATGATCAACTTCGCGCGATAATTTTTCCAGTGATTAAGAAAATATTGGAGCCCGTTCATAAAGCAAGGTTGGTGATTCTTATTTCTATAAGACTTTATAGAAATAAGAATGTATGGGTGTGAACTTTCTGCTTACATACTTCTTCCTTTAGTACCAATAAGAATGTATGGGTGTGAACTTTCTCCTTACATACTTCTTCATTTAGTACCAATAAGAATTTGTGCGCTTAAATATATGAGACGGCCTCAACTCTCACTAGATCCATTTTGCATCAAAGCAGCCTACAACAATGTTTAAAATGAAATTTGAAGCGGGACTCTTTTCGGTTTTCGGTTAACCTAAGGGTTGAAGAAATTTTGAAACAAGTGAAATTCGGATAAGTGGAGGTTTTTGATTATGAATCGTATAGTTTTGATGGCACAACTATATTTGTGAAGAAAAGAAAATTGGTAAAATTGTTGTTCATCTTGTGGTATATGTATATGATATGTTAATAATAGGGAACAATGAAAATTATATTGCATCTATAAATAAAGAGTTGAAGAAAATATTTGAGATGATAGATTTGAGACACCTCTAATATTATCTAAGCATTAAAGTGATCCACCATCGAAAATATATATTCTTTTTTCAGAAAAAATGCTTTGAAGAATTGTTGAACAAGTTTAGCATAGTTGGCTAAGGTTCTTTGTCGACCTTGATGGAACAAAACCTCCTTTACAAATTTATGAAAAAGACTTGTGAAATACGTTGGTTTGTTGGCAAAAGAGTTCAAAAGTACTAGAAAAAAACTTAAATCAAGTATTCACGGGTCAAGTATAATCCACACATTTACATTGCATTAAAAATACTCCATTAAAAGTATATATATATATATATATATATATATATATATATATATATATATATATATATATATATATATATATATATATATATATAACTGCAAATAAATTTCATGTTTGAGGGTAATCAAAACCATTACATTAAAAGCTACGTTGTGTATGAGTCCACAATTTCATTGTATTGCCACTTTATGATAAAAGTTGTTCATCATTTCAGGAAGTGAAAACTAAAGAATAAGAATATTATGTCATTTTTGCATTATTTTTGAAGTGAATTATAAATTAAATGAATATTTGAATATTTCTTAAAAATATCAACGTCGCACATGATTATGTAATTCTCAACAGTTCCAAAGATTCTCTTTCATCCAATGGTATTGCCTCTTCACATCATTCATCGAAATTTTGTGAAGTACAATGGAAGGTAGGCTCTTTAATGCTTTGTTTGGTATAAATTCAAGGGAAGAAACCATTTATTTGGGCAGGGGTTCTCCATATATTATTTAGTTAAAAAGGAAAAGGCACGATAACATGAGGCACAGAAAAGGAAAAGTCTAAAAAAATGGAGTTTGATGTTGATAATGTATACGATTATGATGATGCATATGAAAACCTCGATGAAGAATCAGAATCAGAAGAAGAAAGTGTTGAAAGTATTAAAGTCACCTGCGAGTCTTGGGCAAGAAGAAAAGAGTACAAGGCAGTAGAAGTAGAGCTTCGAGTGCACAACACTCTGTATTTAAGCAAAATGATGGAGAACCGTAAGAAATAATTAAATTGTGATGGGCCGCAGCCACAATAGTAGAGGAGAAATTGAATTCGTGATGGGCAGAGCCGTTTTTGTCTACGGAGGAGCAGATTTAATAAAAACCAGTCATTTCGGGCTTTAAAGCCCTCAACAACTAAAATTGTTTAAAACAGGCGGAAGTCCTTTTAATTTCTGAATTGGCAGACAAGTGGTCCCCACCATTTATATGCCAATCGGAATTGCAAATTTCTTTGAAGTGTCTTGTTGATGAGGAGTTCTGCGATGCGACGCGATCCAATCGTAATCGCAAATCGCAATGTATATGAATCATAAACCAAGTGTCTTCTTAATATGGAGAGTTCCACAAGCAAAACGGTTGTACACAATACAACCAAAAACATATGTTATAAATCGCCCCCCACCACAACAGACGAGGACCGTGGGTCCACTTGACCACGTGGCGATGTTTTATTGGAATCGCAGGTTTCAAATCGCAAGGTTCAATCGGGGCGTCTTTGTTGTGAGCTCCGATCGAAGGCCAGACCCGATGGGTTATTATACTGGAGTTTTATGTGCCATCGCATCCATGGCCCAATCGCAATCGCAATTTTGTGCTTGGTCGCATGTTTTGATTAAAGCGCGGACTTGACAGGTTTATTATATGGGATTTAAAAGGAGCCATCGCATCCGGTTGTTGATTGCAATCGGAACTTTTGTTTTGTGCGCTTGTTTGTTTAAAGCGTGGACCTGATGGGGTTATATTTTTTTTTAATAGTTTTATCTTTAAGTTCTAATATAGTTTGTTGTAATGTTTTAATATATGCGCGGCATATAAAAAGGAAAAGGCCCGCGAGTCAGTTAGGATTGTATTGTATTGCTGTAATCACTGTGTGAGAGCCGACGGGCAAGAAAAGCACAGTAAGAAGAACAGAGCATGGTTTTGTGCGTTCTTGAGAGATAGAGGATAGTTTGTCAAGACAGTGAGTTGATTGGCACTGTGTGTGTAGCAGTCCTGCTTTTCTTATCCCTCTGTTAAGAGGAAGAATTTGTAACAGTTTTTTTTCTTAAATAATAGAAGTTTGTTTCAGTGTGGAAAACTCTGTCTCCTAAAAAAGAAAATTTTAAATTTCTGTGTGTTTAGAGGAGAGGAACCTATTCTCTCCATTTGGAATTCTCAATATTCCAACATGGTATCAGAGCTAGTTTAGGCTCTTTGAATGTTTCAAAGAAGATGAAGAAGAAGAAGACTTGTTGCAGTGTTTTCTCCAGCAGTGTGAAAGCCCAACAGAAGTCAAAATTTCAAGCATTTCTCAAAGATAACAGAGTTGTTGTTTTTGTTTTAAAAGAGTTTGTTCTTTCAGAGAAGGAAAGACAGTTTGTTTAAGTTCAGTGCTCAGTTTAAAAGCAATGGCTGGACCAAGTACATGAATGAACATTGGAAATGTTTAACTTCCACAATTTAATGGAAAGAAATATGATTATTGGGCCATTACCATGAGAGCTCTGTTTGTCTCAGAAGACTTATGGGAGTTTGTAGAAGATGGTTTTGTTGAACCAGCTGATGAGCAAGCTTTTAATGCCTTAACTCAAGCAGAGAAGGATTTATTGAAGAACAATAGAAAGAAGGATGCTAAGGCCCTCTTCTATTTGTATCAGGTAGTAAATGAGAGTGTGTTTCCAAGGATAGCAGTAGCTAAGAGATCCAAGGAGGCATGGGAAAATCTGAAAGTAGCCTATCAAGGCATGGAGAAAGTTAAGACAACAAAACTTCAGTTGCTCAGAAGAGATTTTGAAACTCTTTGCATGAAAGAGTCAGATAATGCAGACACATTTTTTACACACATGATTGGGATTGTAAATTAGATAAGGTCCCATGGAGAAACTCTTGAAGAAAGAAGAATTGTGGAGAAACTTTTGAGGAGCTTACGCTCAAAGTTTGATGTTATTGTTACCACTATAGAAGAGACCAAAGATCTCTCAAGGTTCACTGTAGATGAACTTCATGTCTCACTCATAACTCATGAAAAAAGATTGAACAGAGATGAACATTCATCTCTTGAGCACACCTTCAAGACTCAGATGCCTTCAGGAAGAGGAAGAGGTCAAGGCAAAGGAAGAGGAAGAGGAAGAAGCCAAAACAGAGGTGGAAGGAACAACCCTTCACATTCACATGGAAGGAGCAATAGTCAAAATCAGAGCCATGGCCAATGCAACAGCTAGCAAGGTGGACATCAACACCAAAATGCTCATGGACAAAGGTATGAAAAATCTAATGTCCAATGTCATTATTTCAAGAAATATGGGCACTATGCCAATGAATGTAGAAAGAAGCAAAGTGACATGAAAAATAAGAAAAATGCTAATGTAGCAAAAGAAGAAAAGAACCCAAGTAATGTGTTGTTAGCATGTAATGTAGCACAGGATAGAGAAGATGATGTTTGGTTCTTAGATTCAGGATGTAGTAATCACATGACTGGAAATAGAGAAATGTTTTCAAATCTAGATGAAGAAGTAAAATTTGAAGTGACCATAGGGACTGATACTAATATCTCTGTCAAAGGAAAAGGCAGAGTAAGTATTCGAGCAAGAAATGGGGAGCAGAAATTTGTCGCTGATGTGTATTATGTTCCAGGTCTGAAATGTAATCTTTTGAGCATTGGGCAGCGCATAAACAAAGGTTACAATGTATTTTTCAAAGATTATGTGTGCACAATTAAATATATACCTCCAAGCAAGAAAATCATTGCTGAAATTCAAATGACCAACAATAGAATGTTTCCACTCAAGCTCAATATTGACTTGAAGGGAAGAGGAAAGAGTATAACAGTTGTAACACAAGAAGCCTTTCAGAAGGAAGAGAAAGATGAAAATTGGTTATGGCACCTGAGATTTGGACATCTCAATTTCGGAGGATTAAATTTGCTGCATAGAAAAGGAATGGTAAGAGGTTTACCATTGATTAAGGAGTCTGACAGCCTATGTGAAGGCTGCATCTTGGGAAAGCAACACAGAGAAAATTTTCCTTCAGGGAAAAGCATAAGGGCGAAAGCACCTTTGGAGATCATTCATTCGGATTTATGTGCGCTGATGCAAACAACATCAGTTTCAGGCAGCAATTACATGATGACCTTCATAGATGATTTCACAAGAAAAGTGTGGGTTTATTTTCTGAAATATAACAGTGAAGTCTTTCAAAAATTTTGCCATTTTAAAGCTCTTGTAGAGAAACAGAGCGGGCAGCATATTAAAGTTCTCGTAACCGATAGAGGAGGAGAATACATATCAAAGGAATTTCTATGTTTTTGCAGAGAGAATGGCATGAACAAGAAATTTATCACAAGGTACACATCGCAATAGAATGGAGTTGCTGAACGGAAAAATTGAACCATAATGGAAATGGTGAGAAGCATGCTAAAGGAAAAACACTTGCCGAATGAGTATTGGGCAGAAGTAGCAAACTGTGCTATGCACATTTTAAATAGATGCCCTACAAAAGTTGTGATGAACAAAGTTCTAGAAGAAGCATGGAGTGGTAGAAAAAAAGGAGTCACCCACATGAGAGTTTTTGGATGTGTGGCATATGCACACATTCCAGACAAATTGAGGAATAAATTGGATAGTAAGGGGGAGAAGTGCATTTTCCTTGGATATTGTGAGGATTCCAAAGGATACAGATTGTATAACCCATCCACAAAGAAGTTTTTGATAAGCAGAGATGTGCAATTCATTGAAGAGGAAGCGTGGGATGGAAGCATTGAGAAAACAGTCAATGTTAAAAACTGTTTATCTCATGATGAAGATGAAGGAGATGTGGTTTAAATTAACAACCCATCCACTGCAGAACCTCCAACAACGCAAGGATAGCAAGGGACACCTCAAGCGGCAGCGAGAACACCCTTGAGAAGAAGTGGGAGTGCATCACCGAGCACACCACATGGAGCAGATTCGAGTGCTTCTTCAAGCACGAATACACCAAGTGAAAGAGGAACAAAATTTATAAGAATTAGAGAAATCTATGAGCAAGGAGCGGCAAATGAAGGTATGAATTCCCTATTTGCTTTGTATTGTCAAGTTGTTGATGCTATTCATTTTGAAGATGCTGTTAAAGATAGAAAATGGATAGAAGCTATGGATGATGAAATTAAAGCCATAGAGAAGAACAAAAAATGGGAGTTGGTTGATCTCCCAGAAGGTAAAGAAGTCATTGGATTTAAATGGGTCTATAAGACCAAAAGAAATGTTGAAGGAAAGATAGAGAGACACAAGGCCAAACTTGTTGTCAAAGGATACAAGCAGAAGAAAGGGATAGACTATGAAGAAAATTTTGCACCAGTTGCAAGAACGGAGACAGTAAGAGCAGTGTTGTCCATAGCAGCACAAAACAAATGGAAAGTATACCAGATGGATGTAAAATCCGCATTTTTAAATGGATTTTTAATGGAAGAGGTATATGTGGAACAACCTCTAGGATATGAGAAGAAAGGCCAAGAGCATAAGATCTGCAAATTGAATAAAGCTCTTTAGAAGCTGAAGCAAGCACCAAGAGCATGGTACAGTAGGATAGGCACCTATCTACTGGAAAATGGATTTGAAAAGTGTGAGGGAGAACCGACCCTCTACATCAAAGAAAAATATGGTAAGATGCTCATTGTTGTTTTATATGTTGATGATCTGATTTTTACAGGTAATGATGATTACCTTATTGAGAATTGTAAAACAGTCATGAAAGATGAATTTGAAATGACTGACATGGGTTTATTAAGATACTTCTTAGGAATAGAAGTAGAACAAAATGAAAAAGGAATTTTTATTTCTCAAGCAACGTATGTGAATCAAGTTTTAGAAAGATTTAATATGTAGGAGTGCAAAGCTACAATTACTCCCACAGTAATGGGATTGAAGTTGAGTAAAGATGACAGAAGCAAGGATTTTGATCCAAGTTTGTATAAAAGCATAGTTGGCAACCTCATGTATTTGACTGCTACTAGGCTAGATATTATGCATGCTGTTAGTTTAATTTCCAGATTTATGGAAAAGCCAAAAGAAGCACATTGGCAGGCAGCAAAGAGAATTCTGGGGTATGTGAAAGGAACACAAAGATTTTGTATTTTGTATACAGCTTCAGAAAACTTAGAATTAGTTGGATAGATTGACAGTGATTGGACTGGAAGTGTAGATGATCAGAAGAGCACTTCCGGTTATGTTTTTCATATGGGTTCAGGAACCATTTCATGGGCTTCTAAGAAACATCCGATTGTAGCATTATCTACAGCAGAGGCAGAGTATGTGGCAGCTACATCAACAACGTGTCAAGCAATTTGGATGAGAAGACTGTTGAGAAGTTTATGCCAAGAACAAGTAAAAGGGACATTGATTTATTGTGACAATAGCTCAGCTATTGCATTGTCAAAGAATTCTGTGTTTCATAAAAGAACAAAACACATAGATACAAAATTTCATTATATCAGAGAATTGGTAAACAAGGAGAAATTGTTTTAGAGCATTGTAAAACAGAGGAGCAATATGCAGATATTTTAACAAAGCCTTTGGGGCAGAAGACATTTGAATTTTTAAGAAAATGCTTGGGCATGATTGATAACCCAGCAGCTGACTTTAAGGGGGAGTGTTGAAAGTATTAAAGTCACTTGCCAGCCTTGGGTAAGAAGAAAAGAGTACAAGGTAGCAGAAGCAGAGCTTTGAGTGCACCACACTCTGTATTTAAGCAAAATGATGGACAACCATAAGAAAGAATTAAATTGTGATGGCCCACAACCACAATAGCAGAGGAGAAATTGAATTCGTGATGGGCAGAGCCGTTTTTGTCTACGGAGGAGAAGACTTAATAAAAACCAGTCATTTCGGGCTTTAAAGCCCTCAACAACTAAAAATTTTTAAAACAGGTGGAAGTCCTTTTAATTTCTAAATTGGCAGACAAGTGGTCCCCACCATTTATATGCCAATCAGAATCGAAAATTTCTTTGAAGTGTCTTGTTGATGAGGAGTTCTGCGATGCAACGCGATCCAATCACAATCACAAATCACAATGTATATGAATGATAAACCAAGTGTCTTGTTAATATGGAGAGTTCCACAAGCGGAACGGTTGTACACAGTACAACCAAAAACATATGTTATAAATCGCCCCCCACCACAACAGACGAGGCTTGTGGGTCCACTTGACCACGTGGCAATGTTTTGTTGGAATCGCAGGTTTCAAATCACAAGGTTCAATCGGGGCGTCTTTGTTGTGAGCTCTGATCGAAGGCCGGACCCGATGGGTTATTATACTGGAGTTTTATGCACCATCACATCCATGGCCCAATCGTAATCACAATTTTGTGTTTGGTCGCGCGTTTTGACTAAAGTGCGGACCTGACAGGTTTATTATATGGGGTTTAAAATGAGCCATCGCATCCGTTTGTTAATCGCAATTGGAACTTTTGTTTTGTGCGCTTGTTTGTTTAAAGCGTGGACCCGATGGGGTTATATTTTTTTTAATAGTTATATTTTTAAGTTCTAATATAGTTTGTTGTAATGTTTTAATATATGCGCGGCATATAAAAAGGAAAAGGCCCGCGTGTCAGTTAGGATTGTATTGTATTGCTGTAATCGCTGTGTGAGAGCCCGCAGGCAAGAAAAGCACAGTAAGAAGAACATAGCACGGTTTTGTGCGTTCTTGAGAGACAAAGTATAGTTTGTCAATACAGAGAGTTGATTGGCACTGCGTGTGTAGCAGTCCTGCTTTTCTTATCCCTCTGTTAAGAGGAAGAATTTGTAACAGTTTTTTTTTTTAAAGAATAGAAGTTTGTTTCAGTGTGGAGAACTCTGTCTCCTAAAAAAGAAATTTTTAAATTTCTCTGTGTTTACAGGAGAGGAACTTATTCTCTCCATTTGGAATTCTCAATATTCCAACAAAAAGATGATTACGATGTGTAGGTGAACATAGCAGCTGGTGATGCGAATGATATTAGACGCACGAAGTAACAGTTTGTAGTGTACTTTATTTCTCGGAAATGTTGAAATATTAAATTCACCAGCAAAGACTGAGCAGGAGAGCTGAAGGATAGCACTCTTGTTTTTTGTTTGTGTGCATGCCATCCAGCAATAAATTTCAGATTTTAGTAAACCTACAAGTTTATAATTTTGTTCAAGGTCGTAGGCCTATCTCTGCAATTGAAAGACCACTCTTCTCACCATGCAACCAACAATTTAAATTCTGCAATTCCACCATCAAATCTCGCCATCCCTGCATTAAAACATTGCACCAATTGCCATTAAAATACACACCAACCACATAATGTAGAATGCATTTCACTGCTTTTATCATTTATCTTTCTGCGTCATCTCAAGTTATGTTGTTTCACTTGCGATGCGATATTGCCAATATAGGATATAGAATGTGCAATATGTTTAGTTTATCACCTGAACCACCCGCATACCAAGTCATATACATTGTGATTCGATACTCTTGAATACTTTTTTGAATTCCGTGTGGGGTCTACCGCCAACAAGAATTGGATGCGATGAATTATCAAAAGGGATTTTGTATTAAATTTTTTAAGTCAGCGAAAGGAAATTGTAATAAGGTTAAAAAACCTTAAGGCTTAATGTTTTATGTTTGAAATTCATACGTCACAAAATTTTTTAGTTTTAAAAAAGGAGAAGGACTTTAGATAATATATGTTTTATAATCTATATATATATATATATATATATATATATTGTAAATATATATATTTACAATATATATATATATATATATATATATATATATATATATATATATTAAAAAATGGAGGAAACGTGAAGTGGGTAGTAAT
Organism: Pinus albicaulis; assembly: GCA_034641835.2. NCBI lineage: Eukaryota > Viridiplantae > Streptophyta > Pinopsida > Pinales > Pinaceae > Pinus > Pinus albicaulis. Next base: position 121,330,350 of record CM076573.1, read on the forward strand.
GCCATGAATTCCCTGTGCATATAAAATTAAAAAAAGGGGACAGTGTGAATAGTAATGTAGAGAATGCCTGAAGGCAGAAATAGAGAGTTGACTGTGCGTATTCTTGTAAGCTAGAAGGCAGAAAACAAAATGAGAGAGAAAGCAAGTTTTTTTTGTAACGTTGTGTTGTGTAGCAGCTCGGTTAATTTTTGTAAATGCCAGAACAATAGTTCTGTGGCATTTTTTGTAATAGACATTTACAGTTTAATGAAATAGAAGCATTTTGTGCCATCTTTTTCCAACAAATTTTTAAATGAGTTCTCTGTGTTAAAATAAGAATTTTTATTCTCTCTACATGTTCTAGAATATTCAGAAATTCCAACATGGTATCAGAGCTAGTCCAGGTTCTTTGAAGTTGTCAAAGAAGCCGAAGGAAGAATTTTGTTCCAACAGTTCTCCAGCAGAGTGAAGGCTCATCAAAAGTCGAAGGTATTTCTCAAAAAAAGAGTCTTTATTTGTTTAAAGGGTGGAGTCCTAAAAGATAGAGTTAGTCTCTTAAGCAGAGAGATAACTTGTTGAAGAAAAAAAAAACAGTCAAGTTTAAAGCATAGTTTAGTGTGCTAGCCATGGCAGGAGCCAGCACAAGAATAAGTATTCAAAATACTCAAATCCCACAGTTCAATGGGAAGAACTATGAATATTGGGAAATCACCATGAGAGCCTTGTTTTCCTTTCAATATTTATGGGAGCTTATTGAAGATGGTTTTAAAGAACGAGCAGATGAACAAGATTTTAATGCCTTGACACAGGCAGAGAAGGATTTGTTGAAGAAAAATAGGAAGAAGGACTCAAAATCTCTCTTATGTATCTATCCAGCAATGCATGAAAGTGTATTTCCAAGAATAGCAGCAGCTAAGAGGTCCAAGGATGCATGAGATACCCTCCAGACTGCCTATCAAGGTATGGAGAAGGTGAAGACAACACAGCTACAATTTCTGAGGAGAGACTTTGAAACTCTCTGTATGAAATAGTGTGATAACATAGACTCATTCTTGACACATGTGATTGGGATGGTTTCCCAGATAAGGTCTCATGGAGTGAAACTTGAAGAAATAATGACAGTGGAGAAAGTGTTGAGGAGCTTACCCTCAAGGTTTGATGTTATAGTCACAACCATTGAAGAGACAAATGATCTCACAAAGTTTACTGTTGATGAGATTCATGCATCATTGATGACTCATGAACAAATATTGAGCAGAACTGCAGACTCATCTTTGGAGCATGCCTTCAAGACCCAAATGTCCTTTAGAAGAGGAAGAGGTCAAGGCAGAGGAAACTACAGAGGAAAAGGAAGAGGCAAAACAGAGGAGGAAGAAAGAGCCCTGCAAATGGAAAGGGAAGAAATCAAAATCAGAACCAAGGCCAAGGCAGCAGCAAGCAAAGTGGAAAAAATCTTGAACATGGACAAAGGTATGATAAATCCCAAGTCCAATGTTGTTACTGTAAGAATTATGGGAATTATGCCAATGAATGTAGGAAGAAACAAAGTGACATGGGTAATAGACCCACTGCTAATTTTACTAAAGAAAATATCAATCAAGAGAAGTTGTTTTTAGCATGTAATATGGCTGAGGAAAATAATGAAGATATATGGTTTCTAGATTCAGGATGTAGCAACCATATGACTGGAAACATCTCCATATTTTCCATGTTAGATGAAAATATAAAGTCTCAAGTAACATTGTGAACAGAAAGTAAGGTCTCTGTGATGGGAAAATTCGGAGTGAATTTTTTGACAAAGAAAGGAGAAGGAAGATCCATATAAGATGTATATTATGTGCCTGGTATGAAGTGTAACCTCTTGAGCATTAGACAACTTATTCAAACGGGGTACAATGTTTTCTTTGAATATGATGTATGCACCATCATGGATAGACCACCAAGCAAGTAATGCATTGCACAAGTGAAGATGACAAGGAACATAATGTTCCCTCTCAAGATAAGAGAAGATTTGAAGAAAGGAGCTGAAATGGCAGCATTGACATAAGAGACATTCCAAAGAGAAGGAAAAGATGAAAATTGGTTATGGAATTTGAGATTTGGACGTGTTAACTTTGGAGCTTTGAATTTGTTGCATAGGGAAGGAATGGTAAAGGGATTACCATTGATTGAGAAACCAGACAACCTATGTAAAGGCTGCATCTTGGGAAAACAACACAGAAAAAACGTTCCATCATGAAAAAGCATAAGGGAAAAGGCAGCCTTAGAAATTGTCCATTAAGATTTTTGTGGACCAATCCAAACACCATCACTAGGAATAAATCATTATATGCTGACTTTTATTGATGATTACGCAAGAAAAACTTGGGTGTATTTCCTGAAATGTAAGAGTGAAGTGTTTGATAAATTTTTCCACTTTAAGGCTTTTGTTGAGAACCAAAGTGGGTAGCAAATAAAAGTTTTAAGAACTGATAGAGGAGGAGAGTATATCTCAAAATAATTTCTGTGTTTTTTCTGAGAAAATGGCATACACAAGCAATTTACAGCAAGGAACACAATGTAGCAAAATGGAGTTGCTGAAAGGAAAAATAGGACCATCATGGATATGGTAAGAAGTATGCTGAAGGAAAAACATTTTCCAAATGAATATTGGGCTGAAGCTATACATTGTGTAACATATATCTTGAATAGATGCCCAAATAAAGCTATAAGCATAAAAAAAGGTGCAGAAGAAGCATGGAGTGGCATAAAATAAGGTGTCACCCACATGAGAGTTTTTGGTTGTGTGGCTTATGCACACATTCCATATTAGCTAAGGAAGAAGTTGGATAGTAAGCTGGATAAGTGAATTTTTATTGGATACAGTGAAGAATCCAGAGCATATAGATTGTATAACCCATCTACCAAGAAATTTTTTGTAAGTAGAGATGTTCAGTTCATTGAAGAAGAAGCTTGGGATGGAAGCATTAAGAAAACAATCAATGTGAAGAGTTGTTTATTTCATGATGATGATGAGGAAGAAATGGTAGAAAGGAACACCTCATCACTAGCACCACCTCCACCAACACAGGAACAACAAGGGACACCACAAGTAGGTATGAGAACAACCTTGAGAAGTGATGACAGTGCTTCTCCAAGAACACCACAAGGAGCAGATTTGAGTCCTTCTACAAGCACAAGTACACCAAGTGAAAGAGGAACTAGATTCAAAAATTTGAATGATATTTATGAGAAATAGGCAACAAATGAAGGTGTGAACTCTTTATTTGCATTGTATTGTCAAGTAGAGGATCCTATTCATTTTGAATAAGATATAAAATATAAGAAATGGATAAATGCTATGAATGAAGAAATGAATGCATTAGATAAAAATAAAACATGGGAATTGGTTAATGTCCCAAAAGGAAAAGAATTCATTGGAGTAAAATCGGTTTATAAAACCAAAAGAAATACTGAAGGTAAGATTGAAAGACACAAGGCTAGACTTGTTGTCAAAGGCTACAAGCAACAATTAAGGAAGAGATTATGAGGGAACTTTTGCACCAGTTGCAAGAATGGAAACAATGAGAATAGTGTTGTCTATAGTAGCACAACACAAGTGGAAGGTTTATCAAATAGATGTGAAATCAGCATTCCTAAATGGAGTATTGATGGAAGAGGTTTATGTTGAACAACCTCTGAGCTATGAGAAAAAAGTCCAAGAGCATAAAGTATGCAGATTGAAGAAAGCTCTTTATGGGTTGAAATAAGCACCAAGAGCATGGTGCAGTAGGATAGATGCCTATCTACTGGAAAATGGGTTTGAAAAATGTAAAGGAGAACCGACATTATACATCAAGGATAAAGATGGTAAGATTCTCATTTTTGTTTTATATGTTGATGATGTGATCTTTATAGGTAATGATGCTTACCTCATTGAGAATTTTAAATCAGTCATGAAGGATGAATTTGAGATGACTAATATGGGCTTTCTGAAATACCTCTTACGAATAGAAGTAGAGAAAAATGAAAATAAGACTTTTATCTCTCAAGCTAAATATGTAAATGAAGTTTTGGAAAGATTTATTATGCAGGATTGTAAGGCAACAATTACTCCTAGAGTGATGGGATTGAAACTCAAAAAAGACGATAGCAGCAAGGATTTTGATCCTAGCTTGTACAAGAGCATAGTTGGCATCCTCATGTACTTGACTACAACCAGGTTAGATATTATGCATGATGTGAGTTTAATTTCCAAATTTATGGAAAGGCTAAAGGAGGCACATTAGCAAGTAGCAAAAATAATTCTGAGGTATGTGAAACGAACTCAAAGTTATGGAATTCTATACACCACTTCAGGAAATTCTGAATTGATTGGATATACTGACAATGATTAGGCTGGAAGTATAGATGACCAGAAAATTACATCTAGTTATGTTTTTCATATGGTTTCAGGAGCCATTTCATGGGCTTCTAAGAAACAGCCAATTGTGGCTTTATCTGCAACAGAGGCAGAGTATGTGGCAGCTACAGTAGCAGCATGTCAAGCAGTTTTCATGCGGAGAATGCTAAGGATTTTGTGTCATGAACATGTAAAAGGAAAAACAATTTATTGTGATAATAGCTTAGCAATAGCATTGTAAAATAATTCATTGTTTCACAAGAGAACGAAACACATTGATGCCAAGTATCACTACATCAGGGACTTAGTGAACAATGGTGAAATTTTTTTGCAACATTGCAGAACTGAAGAGCAGTTTGCTGACATTTGGATAAAACCATTGGGGCAAAAAAGTTTTAATTATTTGAGAAAGTGCTTGGGTATGCAAAAAAATGTAGTAGTTTAATTTAAGGGGGAGTGTTGAAATATTAAATTCACCAGCAAAGTCTATGCAGGAGAGTCGAAGGACAAAAGTCTTGTTTTTTGTTTGTCTGCACGCCATGCAGTAATAAATTTCATATTTTAATGAACCTGCAAGTTTATAATTTTGTTCAAGGCCGCAGGCCTGTCTCTGCAATTGAAATACCATTCTTCTCACCACCCAACCAGCAATTGAAATTCTGTGATGCCGCCATCAAATTTCGCCATCCCTGCATTAAAACATTGCACCAACTGCCATTAAACTCCACACCAACCACATAATGCAGAACACATTTCACACCTTTTATCATTTACCTTTCTACATTGTCTCAAGTTATGATGTTCCACTTGTGATGTGATATTTCCGATATGGCATATCGCATATCGCATGCTCAAGATATTTAGTTTATCACCCGTACCGCCCACAGACCAAGTCATATAGACTGCGATGCAATACAGTTGAAGATTTCTTTCAAGTTCGCGTGGGGTCTACTGCCAGCCAGAATTGGATGCGATGAATTATCAAAAGAGATTTTTTCTTAAATTTTTGAATTCCACGAAAGGAAATTGTAATAAGGTTTTAAAACCTTAAGGCTTGATTTTTTATGTTTTAAATTTATATGCCACAATATTGTTTAATTTTTAAAAAAAGGAGAAGGACTTTAGAATATATATGTTTTTAAATATATATATATATATATATATATATATATATATATATAACATTAAAAATGGGAGAAAATGTGAAGTGGGTAGTAATGCCATGAACGCCTTGTGGATTCCCTGTGCATATAAAATTAAAAAAAAGGGACAATGTGAATAGTAATGTAGATAATGGCCGAAGGAAAAAACAGAGAGTTGACTGTGTGTATTTTTGTAAGCCAGAAGGAAGAAAACAAAAGGAGACAGAGATAAAGTTTTTTTTCTGTAATGCTATGTTGTGTAGTAGCTGGGTTAATTTTTGTAAAAGCCAGAACAATAGTTTTGTGGAAGCTTTTGTAATAGTTGTTTACAATTTAATGAAATAGAATCATTTTGTACTATCTCTATCCAACAAATTTTTAAATGAGTTATCTTTTCTAGAAGGAGAATTTTTATTCTCTCTCTGTGTTCTGGAATATTCAGAAATTCCAATAGGAAGTTGAGGCAGGAATTATATGCGTCACTTCTCTTGGTTTGCAAGTGAGGAGAAAGTGAGAAATGTTGTGGGGTTATTGTCACAGCCCAACGTTAAAGAGAAGAAAAAGGGAGGAGTTAATTAGTTGTCCAATATGTTTTGATGATTACAAGATGGTAAACATGAGGGAAGTCAAGTATTGTGGCCATCACTTTTGCGAAGAGTGTTGGAGACTTTATATTCATACCTAGATAAATAACGACAGTGCAGGATGCCTCAACTTACGATGTCCAAATATAGATCTACGATGTGGTGCTGTGGTGGGTGAAGATATGTTTTTTTCTTTGGGGTTATCTGAGGAAGACACTAGCAAGTATAGAACATATGTTGTGAGGTCATATGTGGAACAAAACACAAGGGTTAAATGGTGTCCAGGTCCCAGTTGTGAGTACGGTGTGGAGATTGACGTGGTTGACGTTGATGCAAGCTGTTGGGAGGTTGTTTGCGACTGCTCCCATAAATTTTGTTGGAAATGTTTAGAGGAATTTCATCGTCCAATCGACTGTGACATAGTAAAAAAGTGGGTTTCATTGACTAATGAAGGTGAGTCACAGAACTTGTACTGGAAAATAGGTAACTCTAAGCCATGTCCCAAGTGTAAAAGACCAATCAAGAAGAATTCTGGATGCATGCGTATCACATGTTTACCACCCTGTGGGTTTCAATTCTGTAGGATATGCCTTCATTATTGGAACGTGCATGACTATGACACTTCGGTTGCCTGTAACCAATATCGTCCATCGAAAGCAATAGAAGAAAATTCCCATAAATCCATCTCAAAATATGTGGTGAAAATGACTGCCAAAATGTCATCAGATAGATTTGTATTTTACCTTGAGAGATGGAAGGAAAATGACAAGTCTCAGGAAAAGGCATTCTCTGATCTGCAGTGTGTGCGAGAGGTGGAGCTAAAATAATTTGTTCATAGTCATGTTCTGAGCTAAAAGAGGAGGAATTTGGTTCATAGAGCTGGATCTAAAAGAATTGGTTCATAGTTCTTTGAATTCCTTGTCTGGCTTCATCAATGTGCCGAACATGAACTCCAACAACAAATGGAGCTTGTCCATAAAGATGACCCTGACATTGAGACCAGCGATATCCATTCAAGTCTGAGGGATTTTGATTTCTTCTATAAATAACTTTAAGGGTTAACAAAGGCCACCACTAATAATTTTGAGAGACTAATTGAGGCATTTGAAAACCAACTGTGTAAAGTCCACTATCCTTAATTATGGCAATTAATTACATTATATTTTTATTTAATTTTATTCTTATAATTTTAACTTTTAAAGCATCTTTATATTTATTTTTATACGTAATAATGATAATTTTATGAAATGGTACATTTTTTTTATTAATATTTTTAAAAATTAAAAATTTAAATTATTTAATTTATAATGGTTAGTGTTTAATCTATTTATGCATTTAAAAATGTATTTTAAATAATAATAAAAAATTACAATCTATTTAAATTTATACTTAAAAATTATAATGGTAATTAGAAAGCTATTCTATGCATTTACTTTTAGAATTTTTATTATATATTTAGTGGTGGTATTTATTTAGATTTATTTATATTTTCAAGTTTTAAAATATATTTGATTTTGGGAAACAATTTCAATTCATGAAGAAAAATGTTATCCTCTAAATTTTTATTTTATCTTTTTTAGAATGTTTACATTTTCATTACAATCATTTTTAATTTTAAAATATATTTATAAAATTTTATATTTTTAATATTAATAATAAAAAAATATTTGAAAAATAATTGGAACCTTTATTTCTTAATAATAACAATGTAGGTTCCAAATACCAGCATATTATTACTTTTTATTATTGTTTTATTTCCTAACTCAATGTTGCACATTCAAAATACTTCTTGCATATAGCTTTTTTAGTTTGTTGGCAAGTTGAGAATTCTTATGGTTGAATAGTGTTTAAAAAACTATTATTGAGTGTTTTTTTTTTAATTTGTAAATGTGATAATGAGTGTTTTTTTTTTTAATTTGTAAAGAAAAAATTATGCACGTTAGCGTGTGAAACGATTTAAATGCCATCTAGTATTGATAAAGTTTTAATCTCCTCTAAACTATTGATTCCATTATATTGTATCTACCAAAGTTTAACAGAAAACAGTAAATGCTATTTGCCAAAAGCATGAAACTTCAAAAAAAGAGAAACAACGAATCAATCATCCGAGGACTTGACTAGTGTCGAGTCTTTGGTACTAGAGCCCAACATGTCCACTTGATGCATAGTTTGTAGTTGTCTCTAAATTATTCCCATTTGAGTTGTTGCACGATCTTGAGAAATTCAAATGTCTTGGATTTCTGTTTTGATATCCTGCAGAACTGAAACAACCTGTGGGTCTCCTCCTCTTTCCTGAAGGCTCATATCATAGTTAGTAATTCTTATAATTTCATTTTTGTGCAGGTACCTTTTAACATCATGTCTCTTTTTACATCATTGTTAGCAGTGTATATGTCCTACAGTGACATAGTAACTTTGGATTTCATTATACAGGTTGGTCCAACATTTCTTTGAGGACTTCACTTAGTATAATTATGAACTGTTTCCATAGGGATAATGTAGTTAAATTTTATGGGACAGAATCCCAAAATTGTATAAATATTTGGACAATAATTACCTTGAGAGTATATTTTTATGGATATAAGTTTGAGTTATTCAAATTCATTATAGTCTAATATACTCTATTTCCATAATTGAAATTATGTTTACCATTCCTCATATGTTGTATTCTATAGGACGTCTGTTTCAATTCTAATGACATTTTATGAAATCCTTACTGCAATTCTAATATAATACTATGACTTATGTATAATGTACAAATATTCAAATTATGATATAGTAAAAGATATACTTTGATTTTTCTAAATTTCGGCTACATGCTAGAACATAAGTTCTTTCATTCTAAATTATTTTATTTGATAAATGTTCACAGTTAGTTGAATACTTTCATTATATTTACTTTCAGCACGTAATGATTTAAAGAATTCACCTAAACTTAGATTTAAACCTACTCTAAAGGTTTAGATTCTGAGAGTTGGTACCCTTCTTATAATTATCTATGCAACACTAGAAAGATATACAATATTTATTATAGTAGGTTTTGTTAAATGCACAGATTTAAACAATTTAAAACTAACAAAAAGTATCACATGATTAACATATATAGAATATACTTCTTGACAGATCTAGTTATTTACATCATCACCATTTTAAAGTTCAGTATAATAACACAAAACGAGGATAGAATGAATTTACTTGTGAATACCAATTCTAGTAGACAATTTTCCACTCAACCTACGAGCTCTATCTCCAAATCTCCCCCCAAGCAAAGATCAATTCCTTCCAACAGTAGACAACCTCTTGTCTACCCAGAAATTTCTTATTTAAGACTGTTTTTCCATCATCTTGTTCCCATAACTGTGTCTAGTTAATAATGATGTTGTTTTCCTTTTTGGCTAGGATTTCCTTTTGTTTTCTCCACAAAATTACTTTAAAACTAGCTTTTTAATCTATAGTTTTATTCCACCTCTTCCTAGTAACTCTCCTCTTTACCGGGGTATTTTTTTGGATTTTTATCTTCAATCTAATAATCAATATTTAATTTATTTTCTCCAAGGATTTTTTGAGAACTGGGAAAGTCTTTGGAACCTTATCCATCCTCATGTACTTGGATTCCTAATCTCTAATTATACTCTGGTCTTTTCACAATTAGTTCCATTTCCATTTTATTAAATTTAACTAATAAAATATGTCCACAAAAATTGTTTTCTCTTGGGTCCACTTGACCCTTTAGGACTTTTCAACTGTCTAATAAAAATAGTAAAACTAGGGACATTACACCACTAAACAAGATAGAGGTGATAAAAATAATTCTCATTTAATTGATTTGGATTCCATGGATGTTTCATATGATTATGAAATGAATTTATTTTCTATATTTTAACCAAACTATTTTGAATAATATACTTCATCGATACCCCTTTCATTTCCCCGAAATTTTTATTATAATTGAAAACATATTATGCTAGGGTTCTAGCGTTGATGTTATGATGTGAAGCTCTATTACCTAATGTAATTTTTATTTTTATTTATAAAAGTACTAGAGAAAAAGGAAGGGTACCACCAACAAATTATGATCCTTGGGAAGGGAGAAAACTTGAATTAAGAGGATAAACATACCTTCAATTAATATTTCCCTTAATTTCATGGTTGGGAAGATGAAGTGTGAAGCTGTGTGTATTATAAAAAAATGAAAACTCATTGAGGATATTTTAATTTTTTCCTTTTTTCATCTAATATTTACTCTGTTAGTCTTCTAATACACTCACTTTTCACCACTCTCATAGAAATTTGAATTTCCAAGAGAATTTGTGATAGATTGTGTAACAAGAATTGGATGTGTCACAGTCCATTTTCCTTGGACTCGATGGCTTTGAGGTCTAGGAATTATATTGTTTGTATGTTTCAAAAAGAGCACTAAATAAAGGAAGGGAAACAGGCTGCAAATGTTAGAGAAGGAAGCCATTATGATGTGTATACTTACATTGCCATTTGTGAATTTATATTGGATGGTGAATGAATAGAAATTCTAAACACTCATTTTATTTTCTATGAATGGAGCAGAGTGACCTTCACTTTTTGTTAATTTTGGTTTGAATTTGTGTGTTAAATCTTTGAGTTTAGTTTTTTCCTCAAGATACCAAGTTCTATCTTGAGGGTAGCCATATATAAGAAATACTACAGCATAATTGATCCAATGGTTTGGGTGGAGAATGATTCACCCATCATTAGTTGTAGATTTGTCAAGTATTTTCATAAAGATAAGTATCGCCTATGCATGATTAATTAATTTATCTTTTCAACGTGTTTATATGTACATGGATTTTCCATTTAGTAAATTTGTCATTATTGTAGTTGTGATATTATTTGGTTTTAGATTTTTATATGTATTAAATTTTGTAATAACATTGTTTAGAAAGATTGAGTTCCTAAATTCTTCTTTAAATAGGTCATGTTGGAATTTATGATATAACGTTTCTTTTGGGAGGTTCTAAAAGCATAAACATGGATCATAATGAGGGGAAATATTGTTAATTAATTGGTCCAATTTTTAAATATGGGGTCCTGAAATTTTAAGGAAGATTGTTACAAGAAGTTTGGCCTTCTCAAATTCATATTTAAATAGGTCATGATGGAATGTATGCTATATATTTTCTTATAGGGGATTTCAGAAGTTGAAATTTACAACATAGTTCGAGGAAATTCTTTTCATCATTTGATCCAATTTTTATATATTGGGACACGATATTTTAGGAGATATGATTAGAGGAATTTGATTTTCTTGGATTCTCTTAAAATATTCATCCAATAAGTCATGTTGGAATTTATTCTATTAAAATTCTTTTGGGATGTTCCAGAAGTAGAAAATTGAACCACGCTGATGGCAAAAAATGATAATCATTATGTCTGACGTTAATATTTTTGGTCACAATATCTTAGGATATATAAACATAGCAATTAAATGTTTTGGGATGTTGCTTAAATCAAGCATCGAACGGATAAATTTGGAATTTGTACTATAGATTTTCAACTAGGAGGTTCAAGAAGATGAAATGTGGATCATAGAGAAGGGAAGTATCATCAATCATATTAATTTTCAATATTAATTTAGATCAAAATTAAGGTTATGTTTCTTGAGGCCTCCATCCTTGTGATCGATTACCCCATTGAGGATCTTAGTGTTGGTATGGTTGAATATCAAGAATGAAAATTTGAGGAGGATATGACCAAGAAGAATGCATTGGCCATGGTGAATGATTAGGTGGATATCATGACTTAAAAGGTGCATTATGATTTGTATTGAAAGAATGAGGATAGTGTATACTTTCTTACTATGGCATATGGCTTTCATGCCATCCCTTGGTTAACGGAGAAAATTTCCTTCATGCCTCCCCCTTCTCCTTAATACACTACTTTGAGTGCTAGAAGGGATGAACACTTTTCAACTGGATGGTTTAATATTCCTCACACACATAGAAATTTTCTATAAAATTTAATTTGTACTCATTTCTAGCATGCATCTTGGTACATCTATAGTAGAATATGGCTAATTCTTTCTCTATCGCATTTTTTTTCATTAACCTACATTACGTCTATTTTGCAGAGAAAAATTATATAAATTTCACTTTTAAAATCCTCCAACAAACATCCTATTTAATTCTTAACGGTTGAAGTAGAGGTTGAAGGACATACCAAACCCTAGTTGAATCGACCTCTTTTTCTTGCAGCTCTAGACTGTTTTTTGAAAATTATTTTAATTTCCTCATAACTTAGGTAGTAAATATCTCCATTCGACGACATGTTGAGGATCTCCATAAACTCTTATCTAACCCATCAGAGTAAAAATAATGTCATTGATTCTAGATCAAGTGTGTAGTTAGCTCTCCTATATCGCAGTTGAAATATTTCTTAAAATCATTTTAATGATTCATCTAGTCCTTGAATCACTCTAAATATTATTCATTTTGTTTCACTTTCCCTCTAATATTATGTGTAATTTGTGTTGAATGCTTGTTGCATCTGAGCCCATGTATTAATTGTGCCTCCCTTTAAACTCATGAATGAGTCCAAGGTTGTATCCTTGAGATTAGAAGGAAGAAATTTAATATTTTTCTCATCATATGTATAATCATGTGTGTTACAATCTACAAAAAAATAAATTATTAAGGTGTTAGGGTCCTCATAAGCCATTCCATTGAAGCGTGGAAGAGTAGTGAGGTTGATATTCTTCATTCTAGCTACCATGTTTGTCTATTTGATAGGAAATAATTTAGGCTACCTATTTATAGCCATAGTTTTATTGTGTTATGGAATTTCTTCTAGTCCTATAGAATCCTAAAAATATATGGTTTCTCACATAGAAAGGCCCCTAAATCCTCTTTAGATAGAGTAGGAGGCCCATAGTCACCAAAAAGTGAAGGTTGTCTACTTGTAGAAGATGGGATTTTACGAAAAAAATTCTTGAGTTATCCTTAGCTCTATGAGGCATGAAATAAATGACCTTATTTTTTTATTTCTATGTGTTTTATTAAAAAAAATGTATGTTTTTTTCAGTAAATGAAACTATAAAGAACCAACTTAAAGAAAAAAAATAGTACCAACTTTGACACCTCTCTTAAAATGACATAAAAAGTGTTGATCCTCAGCATTACAACAATAATATATAAACATCAATTATCAATCTGGATTTTGTAAAAACTTAAGGGGTAGCATTACTATATGCACAACACATAATGTTTCTCTCGGGTTGATTTGATGCAGTGAAATGGAATGAAGATATACAAAGACCACTATGATATATAGGAAATACTGGAAGATTTCAGTAAATGGAAAACATACCTAACATAAATTTGTAAGAAACTAAATTACTAAAATAGAACCGATTATATTGCATAGAATTAAATGACATCAAGAAAATCATAATCTAATTGAAGGAAATCAAAAGAAAAATGAAACCCTAATCTATTTTGTAGAAATTAAATTACCAAAAAAAGGCTTAACCTATTTGTGAGAAGTACATCTGTGAGATTTTAGGAAATTAAATGAATAAATTCAACCATATTCTACTTGCAAGAAGAGAAAGAAAATGTTCAAGAACTGTGAAGGTAAAATAATCCTATTTTTTTTTATCAAAAATAAAAAACAATATATCCTAACTAAAGGAATGAAAGTATAGCTAAGAAAGAAAAGTACCTAAGTAGTCACTTGTCCTCTAAAATTCATATTAAAGGTTTACATGACATTTTTGAGTGATGAGGAATAAATGAAAAACTTTTGATACAATACTTGTCTCTTCAATATTATTAAACAAGATTAAGCTCTAATCTACATTATGTATCTCACTGTGGAATGTTCATGCCTCAAAGATAATATGTTTTAAAAATACGTTGGATAATATGTTATATATATATATATATATATATATATATATATATATATATATATATATATATATATATATATATATATATATATATATATATATATATATATATATATATGTTTTCTTTTTTTAATATAAGAGGGTGAATATTAATATTTTAATTTGGATAGTCATCTTATTCAAAACTAGCATAAATTTATCTTAATTCCATATCTATCATGAGCCTAATGAAAACAATTGAAATTACATAAAAGTTGATTTTCATCATGAAAGATTTGATTCCTTGCTGCACTTCATAAATCCTGAATTACAATTGATTTATATAAATTTTTTGAAAGTTGAGGTAGGCATTATTTTGTGTCACTTCTCTTGGGATATTAGTAATGTGTAAGACAAATGGTTTGTAAGTGAGGAGAAAGTGAGAAATGTTGTGTGGTTATTTTCACAACCCAATGATAAGGAAGAAGAAAAAAAGGGAAACGTGATTAAAATATGGGAAACATGAGGGAAGTCAAGTATTGTGGCCATCGCTTTTGTGAAGAGTGCTGGAGACTTTATATTGATGCCTCGATAAATAACAACGGGGCAGGATGCCTCAACTTACGATGTCCAAATATAGATCCACGATGTGGTACTGTGGTGGGTGAAGATATGGTTTTTTCTTTGGGGTTATGTGAGGAAGATACTAGCAAGTATAGAACATATGTTTTGATGCAAGAGGAAATATACAACGTAAAAATACAGCCACTTTAGGTTCTTAACAGTGGTCTCACAATGATACGGAGGCTTCTCCAATTTCCTTAAAAATTAAGAAATGTAAGTCCTCTTTGTGATGCAATCGGATCAAAGATATGTCCGCAGTTGCAGAGCAGGAATACATGAACTTCTGACCTTTGAAAGAGACAAAACCGAAAATATAAGACTCAGACTCCACGACTCTAATCCTGAAAGCCCAAATGAGCCTAACTCTCCTCCTTTTATAGGAATTGAGAGGGGACAAGAATTTGAGGGTCGGTCCTCTTTGTACTAAAAGCATATAGTACTATTCTTCAATCTGTTGGGTAGATGTGGGTCAAAAATCACCAATTTTTAGAGAAGTGCTCCAAGTCTCCCAAAAATATCAAATCATGGTACCAGCACACTCATGACATACAAAGTGGATGCTTTATGAAAACCCACAAGAACAATATTTACAAAGTGGAAGATTTTTACTGGAAAGCCCACAAAAAAGCCAGTCACTGCAAGTCTATGACTAGACATTATGAAACAATGTGGAGAATTTTAAATGGATCCCATGAGAACCGTTCACTATGGATCATCTAGTACTGAGATACCGGGGAAACATAATCTTTTGTATAATGATTCATCCCAAGCTTTTGTATAGATCCGTCTAAAAATAATTAGGTTATTCAAGACTATTTGATGTTTAATCTTGGTCATAACCAGCCATTCATAATGTCTAGCCATGTATAGTTCCAGGATTTCATAATCTGGGAAATTATTTAGCTCACTGACAATTTTACAAGGAGAGTGGAAGCATTCAATATTGTTTTCAAAACAAATATTACACTGCAATTGGAAATAGGTTTCAAAACATAAAGGATCAATGGTTGTCATATTGACCCCAAAGTCATTCCATCATTCTTGCAGCCATTCATTTTGCCTGTTCCTCTGCATGACCCATGTTGGCCCAAATTTTAATTTTGTGTAGTGGGTTTCGTCTTTCCCTTCTACATTTTAAAATGTCCCATCAAATCTTTTGGTATCCTACATAATTATAAATAGTGTTAGGAAAAATGACAGAAGGATCACCTCTAGGCCATATAGAAAATGTGTCAGTCCATCTAGGATCTCTGGTCCGATTAATAGTGAAGTACTTGTGATAGTCATGATGTTTGTTGCTTCCCTCGGTCCATATCATGGTAATGTCATGAAAATCCTTACTGAGGTATTCTTCTACTAAGTTAGCACTGAGCATACTTCTAGAATACACCATTTCATGGATCAACTTACTACCCTTAGGATATACCTATCTTTCAGGTACAAGGTGTATAATATCAGTATGTGATTGCAAATTTTCATCCAATACTTTAGTATTCCTTAGTTGCCAAGTTGGCTTCCATTCATCAGACTATTAATGCCAATCTTTGTTGTTTTGAATAGACCTAAGGATCTCCTTATGCTGTATAGGATCCCACTTAGTGACGATCACCATAATTTTTTCCTAGTTACTACTGTTAGGCTGGATGTATTCTCTGCTAAGGAAATCTGGCAAGCAATTTTCTGTTCTTGTGATATTTTCTATGTCAAATTCAAAATTTGTAAATAAAGCTTGCCATCTTGAAAACTTTGCTTCACTGGGTTTCTTGATATCTTTCTTCAAGAATTTCTTCAGTACAGCGGCATCGGTTCTCAAAAGAAACTTTTTATTCACTAAATGAATACCAAATTTTTCAATTCAATTCCAAGCTGATTTTACCTCTTTCTCGATTGTGGAATATTTCTTTTATGTTGGATTCCACATTTCGGAGGAAGACTTTTCAATTTTCTCTTTGTCATATTTCTTCTGCTTTAATACTCCTCCCCACCCTAAGTCACTAGAATCTGATTCAATAAATTTGAAAGATTCTTCATCAGCAACATACAAAATTGGAAGAGTTTTAACCTTTTCTTTATTATTCTTACGGCTAAAGAGTGAGCATAAGTCCAGGGTGTTGGATTTTTCTTCAAACGTTGATTTAAAATATTCCTATCCTTGGCACAATCCTGATAGAAATTGCTGACATAATTGAAACAGGCTGAAAATCTCTACAGTTGAGTTTTATCAAGAATAGTATTTGGAAATTTGTCAGCAAATTCTAGAGCATGCTTCTTTAGAGATATTTGGCCATCTTGAATTGTATGAACAAGGAATTTGATAGAGGTTTGGAACAACTCTATTTTCTTTTTACTCAAGACTAGGCCAGTTCTTTTGACCAGTTGGAAGAAAATATGTACATGCTTGAAATGATCTTGAATATTCTTAGAAAATATTAAGATATCATATATGTACACAAGAAGCCAATAAAAATATGGCTTGAAAATGGAGTCCATAACCTTCTGAAATTTTTATGGGGCATGTTTCAAGCCAAAGTGCATGATGTTTTATTCATAATGACCTGCTGGCACATTGAATGTAGTTTTGAACTTATCTTCTTCTTTAATGGCAACCTATCAAAATCTTGATTTCATGTCAAACTTGGAGAATATCTTTGCACCTGCAATTCTAGCCAACAAGTATCCCTTATGTGGGATGGGATAGGTGTTATCATCAAGAACAAAATTTAGAGGCTTATAATTTATAACCAACCTTGGAATTCCTCTAATATGTTCAGATATTTTGTTAACATAGAAACCATAACAGTTCCAGGGACTATTAGATTCTCTGATCAATTTCCTATCTATTAAACCTTTTATTTCCTTTTCACATAAATCCCTATATTCCTTATTCATCGGAATGTCTTTGCTTTTGCAAAGCCTTCCTTCATACTCAGGTTTACAAGGTACTTCAACAAAGTGTTTCTCTCTATGCCAGAAAGCATTTGGCTCTTGAGAACAACGTTCTGTTTCAATTTGTCTCCTGAGTTTAGAGATTTTTATTTTGATAGTAGGAGTTTGAAACTGTTCTGCTATCTTCATGGATGTCTTCAATTCTTTGAACTCAACCAACTTATTACTAGCCTTTTCAATTTCTTTCATAGGCTCGACCATTTTTGAGACTTTGGGAGTAGATATATATGGTGCAGGATGCCTCAAATTACGATTTCCAAATATATATCCACGATGTGGTGCTGTGCTGGGTGAAGATATGGTTTTTTCTTTGGGGTTATCTAAGGAAGACACTAGAAAGTATAGAACATATGTTGTGAGGTCATATGTGGAACAAAACACAAGGTTTAAATGGTGTCCAGGTCCCAGTTGTGAGTATGGTGTGGAGATTGACGTGGTTGACGTTGATGCAAGCTGTCGGGAGGTTGTTGCAATTGCTCCCATAAATTTTGTTGGAACTGTTTAGAGGAATGTCATCATCCAATCGACTGTGACACAGTCAAAAAGTGGGTTTCATTGACTAATGAAGGCCAGTCACAGAACTTGTGCTGGATAATTGGTAACTCTAAGCCGTGTCCCAACTGTAAACGACCAATCGAGAAGAATTCTGGATGCATGGGTATGACATGTTTACCACCCTGTGGGTTTCAATTATGTTGGATATGCCTTCATGATTGGAACGTGCATGGCAATGACACTTCGGTTGCCTGCAACCAATATCATCCACCGGAAGCAATAGCAGACAATTCCCATGAATCCGTCTCAAAAGACGTGGTGAAAATGATTGCCAAAATGTCATCAGATAGATTTGTATTTTACCTTGAGAGATGGAAGGAAAATGACAAGTCTCAGGAAAAGGCATTCTCTGTTCTCCAGCGCATGCGAGAGGTGGAGCTAAAAGAATTCGTTCATAGTCGTGTTCTGAGCTAAAAGAGGGGGAATTTGGTTCATAGAGGTGGAGCTAAAAGAATTGGTTCATAGTTCTTCGAATTCCTTGTATGGCTTCATCAATGTGCCGAACATGAACTCCAACAGCAAATGGAGCTTGTCCAAAAAGATGACCCTGGCATTGAGACCAGCGATATCCATTCAACTCTGAGGGATTTTGATTTCTTCTATAAAAAACTTGAAGGTTTAACAAAGGCCACAACTACTCATTTTGAAAGACTAATTGAGGCCTTTGAAAACCAACTGTGTAAAGTCCACTATCCGTAATTATCGCAATTAATTACATTGTATTTTTATTTAATTTTTTTCTTATACTTTTAAATTTTAAAGCATCTTTATATTTATTTTTATAAGTAATAATAATAATTTTATGAAATGGTACATTTTTTTTTATTAATATTTTTAAAAATCAATTTTTTTTTGGTTAGTGTTTAATCTATTTATGCATTTAAAAATGTATTTTAAATAATAATAAAAAATTACAATCTATTAAAAATTATACTTAAAAATTATAATGGTAATTAGAAAGCTATTCTATGCATTTATTTTTAGAATTTTTATTATATATTTAGTGGTCGTATTTATTTAGATTTATTTATATTTTCAAGTTTTAAAATATATTTGATTTTTGGAAACAATTTGAATTCATGAAGAAAAATGTTATCCTCTAATTTTTTTTTTTATCTTTTTAGAATGATTACATTTTCATTACAATCATTTTTAATTTTAAAATATATTTATAAAATTTTATATTTTTAATATTAATAATAAAAAAATATTTGAAAAATAATTGGAACCTTTATTTCTTAATAATAACAATGTAGGTTGAAAATACCACCATATTATTACTTTTTGTTATTTTTTTATTTCGTAACTTAATGTTGTACATTCAAAATACTTCTTGCATATAGCTTTTTTATGTTGTTGGCAAGTTGAGAATTCTAATGGTTGAATAGTGTTTAAAAAAGTATTATTGAGTGTTTTTTTTTTTTAATTTATAAATGTGATAATGAGTGTTTTTTTTTTAAATTTGTAAAGAAAAAATTATGCACGTTAGTGTGTGAAACGAGTTAAATTCCATCTAGTATTGATAAAGTTTTAATCTCCTCTAAACTATTGATTCCATTCTATTGTATCTACCAAAGTCTAACAGAAAATATTAAATGCTATCTGCAAAAAGCATGAAACTTCAAAGAAAGAGAAAGAACAAATCAATCATCTGATGACTTGACTAGTGTGGAGTCTTTGACACTGGAGCCCAACATGTCCACTTGATGCATATTTTGTAGTTGTCTCTAAATTCTTCCCAGTCGAGTTGTTGCATGATCTTGAGAAATTCGAATGTCCTCGGTTTCGTTTTTGATATCCTGCAGAACTGAAACAACCTGTGGGTCTCCTCCTCTTTCCTGAAGGCTCATATCA
The DNA here is from genome assembly GCA_034641835.2 of Pinus albicaulis. Lineage (NCBI taxonomy): Eukaryota > Viridiplantae > Streptophyta > Pinopsida > Pinales > Pinaceae > Pinus > Pinus albicaulis. The sequence continues at coordinate 121,350,276 of CM076573.1, forward strand.
CAGTTAGTAATTATTATAATTTCATTTTTGTGCAGGTACCTTTTACCATCATGTCTCTTTTTACATCATTGTTAGCAGTGTATATGTCCTACAGTGACATAGCAACTATGGATTTCATTGTACACGTTGGTCCAACATTTCTTTGAGGAAATCACTTAGTATAATTATGAACTGTTTCCATAGGGATAATGTAGTTAAATTTTATGGGACAGAGTCCCAAAATTTTATAAATATTTGGACAATAATTACCTTGAGAGTATATCTTTATGGATATAATTCTGAGTTATTCAAATTCAATATAGTCTAATATACTCTATTTCTAGAATTGAAATTATGTTTACCATTCCTCATATGATGTATTCTATAGGACGTGTGTTTAAATTCTAATGACATTTTATGAAATCCTTACTGCAATTCTAATATAATACTATGACTTATGTATAATGTACAAATATTCAAATTATGATATAGTAGAAGATATACTTTGATTTTTCTAAATTTAGGCTACATGCCAAAACCTAAGTTCTTTCATTCTAAATTATTTTATTTGATAAATGTTCACAGTTAGTTGAATACTTTCATTATATTTACTTTCAGCACGTAATGATTTAAAGAATTCACAAAACCTTAGATTTAAACCTACTCTAAAGGTTTAGATTCTGAGAGTTGTTACCCTTCCTATAATAATATATGCAACACTAGAAAGCTATACAATATTTATTATAGTAGGTTTTGTTAAATGCACAAATTTAAACAATTTAAAACTAACAGAAAGTATCACATGATTAACATATATAGAATATACTTCTTAACAGATCTAGATATTTACTTCATCACCATTTTAAAGTTCAATATAATAACAAAAAATAAGGATATAATGAATTTACTTGTGCATACCAATTCTGGTAGACAATTTTCCACTCAACCTAGGAGCTCTATCTCCAAATCTCCCCCTGAGCAAAGATCAATTCCTTCTAGTAGTAGACAACCTCTTGTCTACCCAGAAGTTGCTTATTTAAGAATTCTTTTCCATCATTTTGTTTCCATAACTGTGTCTAGTTAATAATGATGTTTTTTTTCACTTTTTGGCTAGGATTTCCTTTCGTTTTCTCCACAAAAGTACTTTAAAACTAGCTTTTTAATCTATAGTTTTATTCCACCTGTTCCCAGTAACTCTCCTCTTTACCGGGGTATTTTTTTAGATTTTTATCTTCAATCTAATAATCAATATTTAATTTATTTTCTCCAAGGATTTTTTGAGAACTGGGAAAGTCTTTGGAACCTTATCCATCCTCATGGAATTGGATTCCTGATCTCTAATTATACTCTAGTATTTTCACAATTAGTTCCATTTCCATTTTATTAAATTTAAATAATAAAATATGTCCACAAAAATTGTTTTCTCTTGGGTCCACTTGAACCTTTAGGACTGTTCAACTGTCTAATAAAAATAGTAAAACTAGGGGCATTACACCACTAGACAAGATAGAGGTGATAAAAATAATTCTCATTTAATTGATTTGGATTCCATGGATGTTTCATATGATTATGAAATGAATTTATTTTCCATATTTTAACCAAACTATTCTAAATAGTATACTTCATCGATACCCCTTTCATTGCCCTGAAATTTTTATTGTAATTGAAAACATATTATGCTAGGGTTCTAGCGTTGATGTTATGACGTGAAGCTCTAATACCTGTTGTAATTTTTATTTTTATTTATAAAGGTAATACAACAAAAGGAAGGGTACAACCAAAAAATTATGATGCCTTGGGAAGGGAGAAAACTTGAATTAAGAGGATAAACATACATTCAATTAATATTTCCCTTAATTTCATGGTTGGGAAGATGAAGTGTGAAGCTGTGTGTATTATAAAAAGATGAAAACTCATTGAGGATATTTTTATTTTTTCCTTTTTTCATCTAATATTTACTCTGTTAGTCTTCTAATACACTCACTTTTCACCCCTCTCATAGAAATTGGAATTTCCAAGAGAATTAGTGATAGATTGTGTAACAAGAATTAGATGTGTTGTAGTGCATTTTCCTTGGACTCGATGGCTTTGAGGACTGGGAATTATATTGTTTGTATGTTTCAAAAAGAGCACTAAATAAAGGAAGGGAAAGAGGCTGGAAATGTTAGAGAAGGAAGCCATTTTGATGTGTATACCTCCATTTCCATTTGTGAATTTATATTGGATGGTGAATGAATAGAAATTCTAAACACTCATATTATTTTCTATGAATGGAGCAGAGTGACCTTCACTTTTTGTTAATTTTGGTTCGAATTTGTGTGTTAAATATTTGAGTTTAGTTTTTTCCTCAAGATACCAAGTTCTATCTTAAGGGGAGCCATATATAAGAAATACTACAGCATAATTGATCCAATGGTTGGGTGGAGAATGATTCACCCATCATTAGTTGTAGATTTTTCAAGTATTTTCATAAAGATAAGTATTGCTTATGCATGATTAATTAATTTGTCTTTTCAATGTGTTTATATGTACATGGATTTTCCATTTAGTAAATTTTTCATTGTTGTAGTTGTGATATTATTTGGTTTTAGATTTTTATATGTATTAAATTTTGTAAGAACATTGGTTAGAAAGATTGACTTCCTAAATTATTCTTTAAATAGGTCATGTTGGAATTTATGATATAACGTTTCTTTTGGGAGGTTCCAAAAGCATAAACATGGATCATAATGAGGGGAAATATTGTTAATTAATTGGTCCAATTTTTAAATATGGGGTCAAGAAATTTTAAGGAATATTGTTACAGGAAGTTTGGCCTTCTCAAATTCATATTTAAATAGGTCATGGTGGAATGTATGTTATATATTTTCTTATAGGAGATTTCAAAAGTTGAAATTTACAACATAGTTTGAGGAAATCCTTTTCATCATCTGATCCAATTTTTATATATTGGGACACGATATTTTAGGAGACATGATTAGAGGAAGTTGATTTTCTTGGATTCTCTTAAAATCATTCATCCAATAAGTCATGTTGGAATTTATTCTATTAAAATTCTTTTTGGATGTTCCAGAAGTAGAAAATTGAACCACACTGATGGCAAAAAATGATAATCATTTGGTCTGATGCTAAGATTTTTGGTCACAATATCTTATGATATATAAACATAGGAATTAAATGTTCTGGGATGTTGCTTAAATAAAGCATGAAACCAATAAATTTGGAATTTCTACTATAGATTTTCAACTAGGAGGCTCGAGAAGATGAAATGTGGATCATAGAGAAGGGAAGTATCATCAATCATATTAATTTTCAATATTAATTTAGATCAAAATTAAGGTTATGTTTCTTTAGACCTCCATCCTTGTGATCGATTACCCCATTGAGGAGCTTAGTGTTGGTGTGGTTGAATATAAAGAATGAAAAGTTGAGGAGGATATGACAAAGAAGAATGCATTGGCCATGGTGAATGATTAGGTGGATATCATGACTTAAAATGTTCATTATGATTTGTATTGAAAGAATGAGGATAGTGTATACTTTCTTACTATGGCATATGGCTTTCATGCCATCCCTTGGTTAACTGAGAAAATTTCCTTCATGCCTCCCTCTTCTCCTTAATACACTACTTTGAGTGCTGGAAGGGATGGACATTTTTCAGCTGTATGGTTTGATATTGCTCACACATGGAGAAATTTTCTATAACATTTAATTTGTACTCATTTCTAGCATGTATCTTAGTACATCTATAGTAGAATATGGCTAATTCTTTCTCTATCGCCCTTTTTTTTCTTTAATCTACATTACGTCCATTTTGCAGAGAAAAATTATGTAAATTTCACTTTTAAAATCCTCCAAAAATCCTCCTATTTCATTCTTAATGGTTGAAGTAGAAGTTGAAGGACATACCAAACCCTAGTTGAATCGACCTCTTTTTCTTGTAGCTCTAGACTGTTTTTTGAAAATTATTTTAATTTCCTCATAATTTAGCTAGTAAATATCTCCTTTCGATGACATGTTGAGGGTCTCCATCAACTCTTATCTAACCCATCAGAGTAAAAATAATGTCATTGATTCTAGATCAAGGGTGCATTTAGCTCTCCTATATCGCAGTTGAAATATTTATTAAAATCCTTCTAATGATCCATCTATTCCTTGAATCATTCTAAATATTATTCATTTTGTTTCACTTTCCCTCTAATAGTCCGTGTAATTTTTTTTGAATTCTTGTTGCATCTGAGCCCATGTATTAATTGTGCCTCCCTTTAAACTCATGAATGAGTCCAAGGTTGTATCCTTAAGGTTAGAAGGAAGAAATTCAATATTTTTCTCATCATATGTATAATCACGTGTGTTACAATCTACAAAAAAATCAATTATTAAGGTGTTAGGGTCCTCATAAGCCATTCCATTGAAGCGTGGAACAATAGTGAGGTTGATATTCCTCATTCTAGCTACCATGTTTGTCTATTTGATAGGAAGTAATTTAGGCTACCTATTTATAGCCGTATTTTTATTGTGTTATGGAATTTCTTCTAGTCCTATAGAATCCTAAAATATATGGTTTCTCACATAGAAAGGCCCCTAAATCCTCTTTAGATAAAGTAGGAGGCCCATAGTCACGAAAAAGTGAAGGTTGTCTACTTGTAGAAGATGGGATTTTAGGAAAAAATTCTTGAGTTATCCTTAGCTCTATGAGGCATGAAATGAATGACCTTATTTTTGTATTTCTATGTGTTTTATATATATAAAAATAAAAAATAAAAAAATTATGTTTTTTTCAGTAAATGAAACTATAAAGAGCCAACTTAAAGAAAAAAAATAGTACCAACTTTGACACCACTCTTAAAACGACATAAAAAGTGTTGATCCTCAACATTACAACAAGAATATATAAACTTCAATTATCAATCTGGATTTTATAAAAACTTAAGGGGTAGCATTACTATATGCACAACACATAATGTTTCTCTTAGGTTGATTTGATGCAGTGAAGTGGAATGAAGATATACAAAGACCACTAGGATATATAGGAAATACTGGAAGATTTCAGTAAATGGAAAACGTACCTAACATAAATTTGGAAGAAACTAAATTACTAAAATAGACCCTATTATATTGCATAGAATTAAATTACATCAAGAAAATCATAATCTAATTGAAGGAAAGCAAAAGAAAAATGAAACCCTAATCTATTTTGTAGAAAGTAAGTTACCAATAAAGCCTTAATCTATTTGTGGGAAGTACGTCTATGAGATTTTAAGAAATTAAATGAATAAATTCAACCATATTCTACTTGCAAGAAGAGAAAGAAAATGTTCAAGAACTGTGAAGGTAAAATAATCCTATTTTGTTTATCAAAAATAAAAAATAATATATCCTAACTAAAGGAATGAAACTAAAGCTAAGAAAGAAAAGTACCTAAGTAGTCACTTGTCCTCTAAAATTCATATTAAAGGTTTACATGGAATTTTTGAGTGATGAGGAATAAATGAAAAAATCTTCATACAATCCTTGTCTCTTCAATATTATTAAACAAGATTAAGCTCTAATCTACATTATGTATCTTATTGTGGAAATTTCATGCCTCAAAGATAATATGTTATAAAAATACGCTGGATAATATGTTATATATATATATGTTTTCTTTTTTTAATATGAGGGTGAATATGAATATTTTAATGTGGATAGTCATTATATTCAAAAATAGCATAAATTTATCTTAATTCCATATCTATCATGAGCCTAACGAAAACAATTGAAATTACATAAAAGTTGATTTTCATCATGAAAGATTTGATTCCTTGCTGCACTTCATAAATCTTGAATTAAAATTGATTTATATAAATTTTTCAGAAGTTGAGGTAGGCATTATTTTGTGTCACTTATCTTGGGATATTAGTAATGTGTAAGGCAAATGGTTTGTAAGTGAGGATAAAGTGAGAAATGTTGTGTGGTTATTTTCACAACCCAACGATGAGGAAGAAGAAAAAAAGGGAAACGTGATTAAAAGAATGGAAACATGAGGGAAGTCAAGTATTGTGGTCATTGCTTTTGTGAAGAGTGTTGGAGACTTTATATTGATGACTCGATAAATAAAAACAGTGCAGGATGCCTCAACTTACGATTTCCAAATATAGATCCACGATGTGGTATTGTGGTGGGTGAAGATATGGTTTTTTCTTTGGGGTTATGTGAGGAAGATACTAGAAAGTATAGAGCATATGTTGTGATGCAAGAGGAAATATACAACCTAAAAATACGACCACTTTAGGTTCTTACTAGTGGTCTCACACTGATACGCAGGCTTCTCGAATTTACTTAAAAATTCAGAAATGTAAGTCCTCTTCATGATGCAATCGGATCAAAGATATGTCCGCAGTTGTAGAGTAGGAAGACATGAACTTCCGACCTTTGAAAGACACAAAACGGAAAATCTAAGACTCAGACTCCACGACTCTAATCCCGAATGCCCAAATGAGCCTAACTCTCCTCCTTTTATAGGAATCGAGAGGGGACACACATTTGAGGGTTGGTCCTATCTGTACTAAAAGCATATATTACTATTCTTCAATCTATTGGGTGGATGTGGGTCAAACCTCACCAATTTTTGGAGCAGTGCTCCAAGTCTCCCGAAAAGATCAAATCATGGCACCAACACACTCATGACATACAAAGTGGATGCTTTATGGAAACCCGCGAGAAAAATATTTACAAAGTGGAAGATTTTTACTGGAAATCCCACGGAAAAACCAGTCACTGCAAGTTTGTGACTAGACATTATGAAACAATGTGGAGACTTTTAAATGGAGCCCACGAGAACCGTTCACTGTGGATCATCTAGTACTGAGATACCGAGCAAATGGAATCTTTTTTATAATGCTTCATCCCAAGCTTTTGTATATATCCGTCTAAAAATAATTAGGTTATTCAATACTACTTGATGTTTAATCTTGGTCATAACCAGCCATTCATAATGTCTGGCCATGAATAGTTCCAGGATTTCATATCTGGGAAATTATTTAGCTCACTGACAATTTTACAAGGAGAGTGGAAGCATTCAATATTGTTTTCAAAACAAATATTACACTGCAATTGGAAATAGGTTTCAAAATATAAAGGATCATTGGTTTTCCTATTGACCCCAAAGTCATTCCACCACTCTTGAGCCATTTTTTGGCAATATGATGTAGAGTGTTGTCCTTGATGGCAACCCACTGAATGAAGATGAAGACATGAGTGTGTTGGCATGTGTTGTCCTTGATGGAAATACACCTGATGAAGTTATTCTTGACTTGATGGACTTGGTAAATGATGTAAATCTGATGTGATATGATGTTTGTTGACAATATGATGTAGAGAGTTGTTCTTGAATGGCAACCCACTTGATGAAGATGATGGCAACGTACTTGATGAAGTTGTGCTTGATAGAATATGTCTTGATGAACCTGTTTAAAGATGAAAATCTGATATATCTACAGAGAGTACAGAAGGTAATGAAGAAAGGATTTCAATATGTGCTAGATCTATGATGAAAAGAGTATGTCTCAAGGCATACGCGGATTTTCCTAGGAGAAGTCGCGTATGCACGCGGTAAAGTACGTGCCAAGTCGCGTATGGGCAAAAGCGCTCATAAAGTGCAAAACCAGGGGTAACCACCATGGTATTGACCCATTTTATTGGGTAATGATTCGTCTAAATGACCCCGTCCAGGAATACCATCGGAAGTAATGTAGTTTTGGGCTCATGGTATTGTTTTGGCTCATGGTATTGAAAAAGGGTAAACCTATATAAGGAGAATAAATTCATTGTGCAAATCATGAGTGTGGGTGCAAGATGTCTAAGCTTGAATGAATACTTCTCTGTGAAGCATATCTGTATGGAAAGGGTAAAGGTTTGAATGATAGATTTGAATGTATGATGCACCAATGATGAAGAAGAGGGTCTAGATCTGAAATGTACTTGTATTTGCTAGATCTGTTTATGGAATGATTAGATCTGTGAGGAGGCGAACATCTGTCTGAGGTAAAGGGTAAAATCTGAAGTGATGTATCTATGGTGAAGAATTGCAATGACATAAAAGTCTGAAGAACCATACGCTAGTTCGCCGAAGAGGAAGCGCATATATATGCGGCTTCACTGAAGAGAAAGCGCGTATGCGCAATGAAATTGGATCTGTAATATGTACAAAAGTATACGCTGGTTTATGTGAACGGAAGTGCGTATATACGCGACATCAGAGAAAGGAAAGCGCGTATGCAAACTAGGGTTTGCTCAAGTTTGTGGTAAGAAATGTCTGATCTGTTCTGCTGGTTTACTGATATCTGTCAGTGAGTTATATGTATCTGTTTCATGGTTGACTGTGCTTAAAATTATGGAAAGGGTACGAACAGAAAATATGATGAAACGTGGCCTGCAAGTTGTGTTCTAAAGGAAGCTTTGGATCCGGTGTGAAAATTGATGAAACGTGGTCCATGGTCGTGCTGAGGGTTGTAGCCTTCAGTCAGGGGGTTGTAGCTCCCTTCCAGGTGAGGCTGGTAAACGAGAGAAGGGGGTCGTAGCTCCCTTCCAGGTGAGGCTGGTAAACGAGAGTAGGGGGTCGTAGCTCCCTTCCAGGAGAGGCTGGTAAACGAGTCAGGGGGTTGGAGCTCCCTTCCAGGAGAGGCTGGTAAACGAGCGCAGGTGGGTGCCTGCGTGCTGGTAGGAGTCTGCACCAGCACATATGTTGTAAGATGTTTTCTCTGTAATAAAATATTGAAGGCTGAGCAACTGCAGCGGTGGTTTTCTCCCGACTTGGGTTTCCACCTAAAAATCCTGGTGTTCATGTGTGATGCTTTGTGTGATGGTTTATTCTGTTCTTACTGCACATGTTTACTGTTTATAGAACATCTAATGAATGATTGATGGAATGATATAAGTGAAGAACTAATGGCATAATTAGATCTCTGTGTATACGTGAGTTTCATAAAGGGTATCCGCGTATATACACGAGTCTGTATCAGGAACGTAGCGTATGGGTTTTAGAAGTGAATAAAAGTGAAAAGTTTGAGTATGCTCTAAATACTGATTCACCCCCCCCCCCTCTCAGTATTTTTCCCAACAATTGTATCAGAGCAGGTCCTTCTGCAGAAGCTTGATCGCTTGAAGGAGATCCGTCACAATGGGTAGTCAAGAAGGAGTAATGTCTATAAAGCCACCTCTATTCAATGGAAGAAATCTGATATTCTAGAAGGTACGAACAAAAGCATATCTGCAAATTCTTGGTGCAGATGTATGGGAAATCGTGGAAGAAGGTTATCAATACCCAAGAAGTATTCCTACTGATGCAGCAGAAAGGAAGAAGTATGAAATCAATGCCAAAGCAGTGAATGTCTTGTTAGGAAGCATGTCTGAATCAGAATTTGCTAAAGTGATGCAGCTACATTCAGGAAAAGAAATATGGGACAAAATCATTCTGAGCTATGAAGGAGATACAAAGGTAAAAAATGCAAAACTCCAAACTCTTAGAATTGAATATGAAAATTTGAAGATGCGTAGTGATGAAAGTGTTGCCAGTTTCTTTCTTCGTCTAGATGATATTTTAAATCGGATGAGAAATTTGGGTGAAATCATAACTGATACTACTCTGGTGGAAAAAGTATTAAGATCCTTGACTTCAAAATTTGACTCTAAAGTTTCAGCTATTGAAGAAAGGCAAGATCTGCAAACTCTTACTATTGTTCAATTACATGGTATTCTGACTGCTTTTGAAATGAGACAAGGAGGTCCTTCTCAAATCAAAGAAGTTGCTTTTAAGGTATCTGCAAGAGGAAAAGAAAAGGAAGTTGTCAAAGAATCTAGCTATATATCCGATGAAGAAGAAGCGAATTTCGTGAGAAAACTCCAACTAGGAACTGGAAGATTCAAAGGTAAGCTTCCCTTCAAATGTTTTGAGTGTGGAAAAGTTGGTCATGTTGCTAAATGTCCTTATAAAGAAAAACATGGTAAAGGAAAACAATTTGAAAAGAGGAAGAGTTATTATGCAAATGAAGATGATGATGAAGTGTCCAGTGAAGATGAAGAAGATTCTGACCAAGCTCTACAAGTGCTCATGGCAAAGAAGCAAAAGAAGAAGGTTAATCGAGGAAAGGAGATACGTCAGAAATCATGTATAGCAAAAATTGAAGAAGATGAAACAAATTCTGACGAAGCTCTACAAGTGCTCATGGAAAAGAGGAAAAAGAAGAAGGCTACTCGAAGCAAGGAGATATCTCAGAAAATTGAAGAAGATGAATCTGATAGTGATTTGGGCCCTTGTAATATTATTTGTGCAAGCAATGGTGTAGAAAGTGAAAGTAAAGTTATGGATCTAGAACAAGCTATCAAGATCAAAGTTGAAGAACAACAAAACGAAATTGATAAGAAATATTCTATCTACAAAGAGATGATCTCTCAAATGAAAGATCAAATAGAAATGTTGAATGGACAGGTGGACAAGTATCAAAGGTTTCATACTTATGCATCCAATCGAATTAATGAACTAGAAGCAGAAATCAACGATCTAAATGCAGATCTCGAAAAATCAAGCAAGAAGAATGAAGGACTTGAAGCTGCAATCATCTTTCTACAAACAGATCTTGAAGCATCAAATAAGAAGAATGAAGAACCTCTGTCATTTGAAAAGGAAGGCCTTCAAGAAGAAATCATCTCTCTCAAAGAAGATCTGGAAAAATCAAATAAGAAGAATGAAGAGCTGCAACAAACATGTGAAGAAAACAAAAATTGGTTGAAAGAAGAGATTCTAAATCTGAAGGATCAAGTAGAAGATGGAAGAAGGAAAGAAGAAAGCATGACAAAGCAATGTCAAGCCTTGGAGGTTGAGGTAAACATTCTCAAAGGTAAATTAGAAGAAAAGGTTAAACTTTTGAGGTTTCAAGATAGTAATAATATCTTGGACAATATTCTGAGTAATCAAAGGTCTCCTGCTATCAAACTTGGTCTTGGTTTCCATGAAACTGTTAAAGGAGAATCTAGCTCACAAGGAAGTGCTAAAAATTCAGAGGATGTCAATGCAAAACCTGAAGTGTTGAAAGAAACAAAAATTCAACCAACAATGATGAAAACTCAAAGGAAATCAGTCAATAATGTTGAATGCTTTAAATGTCATAACTATGGGCATGTTGCAGCAAATTGCAGGAGCAGATCATTTCAGCCTCAATCAAACAGTTCCTACATAGAAAGGTACTCTGGTTTCTTCAAGGGATATTGTTTTTCATGTAACAAGTATGGACATAAAGCAGCTGATTTTAAAATGAGGGAGATTAGAAATACTCATTATGATTCTTATGCTTATTTCTCTGGACACATGAGATGTTATTCTTGTAACAAGTATGGACATGTAGAAAGGGAATGCAGGTTGAACAGATCCGAGAAAGTGGACAATTTTCAGCACACAGTTAGGAAGTTCAAGCAAATTTGGAAAAAGAAGGAGGACCAATCAGAAATGTAGGGAATTCTAACCCTACTGCAGTCATCCGCTTCTAAAGCTTACTTCTCTTATTGGCTGCAGGAATGATGTGGGATACATTATGAGATTTAGTAATGTATCGTCACGGGGGAGAAATGTATGATGACTCTCATGGTTGATTTGATTTCTCTGGTTATATGTATTTCTGACAGAGCATCTGGTATGAAGACGACAGGTACAGGAAGTACTAGTTCAGGGGGAGCAGCAGGTTGAATACTAATGATTGCATTGTTGGCACTATGACTGCTCATTCTTTGGTTTTTGTGATACTCATGCTCAAATGATGATGACTTGGTACATGGTTTATTATGATGAGATTTTGAGCCCTGGTTGCTGATAAGTATCTTTTGTGCTCACACATGGATGAGTTGGATGTCGTTTGTTTCAGAAATAAGAATAGATCATGCAGAGTTTGTTACTATGGTTGAGATCTTTTGCCTACATATGTTACTTCATGTTAAATCTTGAAGATCTTGATGATATTGGAGCACATGGATGATTTCTTGACACATATTTGAAGGTGTTGTTCTGGTATGATAATCTCTCTTGGAAAGATTGTATTGATGCTGCAAAGAATCTGAAGGCTTGGTTACTAATGTGCTTATACTACAACCGTTGGATGACGCTTGAAGACACAACTACACTGTTCTATCTATCTGTAGTCCAGGGAAGCATTCAAATATCTCAGAAAGAAGCTGAACACTGTCTTTTTCGCACAGAGGATCAGATCTGGTTAAAATATAGAAGATGGTATTGGATACATGGGTTTCCTGAAACACAGTCGCGTATATACGCGAGTTCATGCACATAAAACCGCGTATGTCTGATTGCTGACATTTTTCTGTTTGGAGTCAGCTCTTTTCAGCACAGCTGCAGTGCTATTTGGTATCTCTGATACTGTTTGGTATCTCTGGTGGTGTTCCAGTTCTCATAATTCTATTTCTAATGTTTTGATAATGATGCCTTGATGATTTGTTGGTAAAAGTGGTCAGGATGCACAAACTAAGGGGGAGCCTTAGTCATATGAAAAGGATGCTTGGATGCACAGATTCAGGGGGAGCATTAGCATTGCTGAGTATAATGCATTGTTGGCATTATGATGATTCTGAAAAATGTTCTCTTTCTTGAGGAATTTCTAGGTGTTGGTCTTAAATGGTCATTTTTGTAATTTGGTGAAAAGGTCTTGTTGAGACCCATGATGTAAAATTGTAATATTCAGTCATGTAAAGGACTTGTCAAATTTGTAAACCCACTTGGTTGGGTAGCTGAGTCAAATTTTGTAAACCCACTTGGTTGGGTAGCTGAGTTGAAATGTGTAAACCCACTTGGTTGGGTACTTGAGTCTCATATGTAAATTCACTTGGATGGATATTTGATGTAAGTATGAGTCATTGGTGATAGGAAAGTCATAGAGTCATGTACTTCATTGGAAAATATGTTTTGAAGATTCAGCATGAACTCAGGGGGAGCTTGGTCACTTCTGTATATATCAGATCTACAAAACACTTCTTCCACATGCGGAGAAAGGGGGAGAGTATGTTGGTTTTTGATCCGCCCTTTGCCCTTGATGTCAAAGGGGGAGAGTGACATGGTGTTTGAATGAAGAGAAAGAATGGGGTCAAAGAATGGGGAATGTGACATGGTGTCCTCGTATTCTTAATGTACCTATCTGTTGTGGTAACCAAACACCATTGTGGTTGCCATCAAGTCCAAAGGGGGAGATTGTTGGCAATATGATGCAGAGTGTTGTCCTTGATGGCAACCCACTGAATGAAGATGAAGACATGAGAGTGTTGGCATGTGTTGTCCTTGATGGAAATACACCTAATGAAGTTATTCTTGACTTGATCGACTTGGTAAATGATGTAAATATGATTTGATATGATGTTTGTTGACAATATGATGTAGAGAGTTGTTCTTGAATGGAAACCCACCTGATGAAGATGATGGCAACTTGCTTGATGAAGTTGTGCTAGATAAATTATGTCTTGATGAACCTATTTAAAGATGAAAATCTGATATATCTACAGAGAGTACAGAAGGTAATGAAGAAAGGATTTCAATATGTGCTAGATCTATGATAAAAAGAGTATGTCTCAAGGCATACGTGGATTTTCCTAGGAGAAGTCGCGTATGCACGCGGTAAAGTACGTGCCAAGTCGCGTATGGGCAAAAGCGCTCATAAAGTGCAAAACCAGGGGTAACCACCATGGTATTGACCCATTGTATTGGGTAATGATTCGTCTAAATGACCCAGTCCAGGAATACCATCGGATGTAATGTGGTTTTGGCTCATGGTATTGAAAAAGGGGCTCATGGTATTGAAAAAGGGTAAACCTATATAAGGAGAAGAAATTCATTATGCAAATCATGAGTGTGGGTGCAAGATGTCTGAGCTTGAATGAATACTTCTCTCTGAAGTAGATCTGAATGGAAAGGGTTACAATTGAATGATAGATCTGAATGTAAGATGCACCAATGATGAAGAAGGGGATATAGATCTGAAATGTACTTGTATTTGCTAGATCTGTTTATGGAAGGCTTAGATCTGAAATGAGGCGAACATCTGTCTGAAGTAAAAGGGTAAATATGAACTGAATGTCTGATCTGAAGAAGTATGCTGCTCTATGATGGTTGAAGATCTATATTCTACTTCGCCGAAGAGGAAGCGCGTATATACACGGCTTCGCTGAAGAGAAAGCGCGTATGCGCAATGAAATATGTACAGAGGTATACGCTAGTTTATGTGAACGGAAGCGCGTATATACGTGACATCAGTGAAAGGAAAGCGCGTATGCAAACTAGGGTTTGTTGAAGTCTGTGGTAAGAAATGTCTGATCTGTTCTGCTGGTTTACTGATATCTGTCAGTAAGTTATATGTATCTGTTTGATGGTTGACTGAGCTTAAAAGTATGGAAAGGGTCCAGTCTGAAAATATGATGAAATGTGGCACCAGTGGTGTCCTAAGGGAAGCTTTGGATCCGAGTGTGAAAATTGATGAAACGTGGTCCATAGAGGTGTTGAGGTTGTGACGAGTCAGGGGGTTGGAGCTCCCTTCCAGGTGAGGCTGGTAAACGAGATCGGGGGGTCATAGCTCCCTTCCAGGAGAGGTTGGTAAACGAGATCGGGGGGTCGTAGCTCCCTTCCAGGAGAGGCTGGTAAACGAGTCAGGGGCTTGGAGCTCCCTTCCAGGAGAGGCTGGTAAACGAGCGCAGGTGGGTGCCTGCGTGCTGGTAGAGTCTGCACCAGCACATATGTTGTAAGATGTTTTCTCTATAATAAAATATTGAAGGCTGAGCAACTGCAGCGGTGGTTTTCTCCCGACTTGGGTTTCCACCTAAAAATCCTAGTGTTCATGTGTGATGCTTTGTGTGATGGTTTATTCTATTCTTACTGCACATGTTTAATGTTTATAGAACATCTAATGAATGATTGATGGAATGATTTAAGTGAAGAACTAATGGCATAATTAGATCTCTGTGTATACACGAGTCTGTATCAGGAAAGTAGCGTATGGGTTTTAGAAGTGAATAAAAGTGAAAAGTTTGAGTATGCTCTAAATACTGATTCACCCCCCCCTCTCAGTATTTTTCCCAACAATTGGTATCAGAGCAGGTCCTTCTGCAGAAGCTTGATCGCTTGAAGGAGATCCGTCGCAATGGGTAGTCAAGAAGGAGTAATGTCTATAAAGCCACCTCTATTCAATGGAAGCAATCTGATATTCTAGAAGGTACGAACAAAAGCATATCTGCAAAGTCTTGGTGCAGATGTATGGGCAATCGTGGAAGAAGGTTATCAATACCTGGCAAGTATTCCTACTGATGCAGCTGAAAGAAAGAAGTATGAAATCAATGCCAAAGCAGTGAATGTCTTATTGGGAAGTATGTCTGAATCAGAATTTGCTAAAGTGATGCAGCTACATTCAGCAAAAGAAATATGGGAGAAAATCATTCTAAGCTATGAAGGAGACACAAAGGTAAAAAGTGCAAAACTCCAAACTCTTAGAATTGAATATGAAAATTTGAAGATGCATAGTGATGAGAGTGTTGCCAGTTTCTTTCTTCGTCTGGATGATATTGTAAATCGAATGAGAAATTTGGGTGAAACCATAACTGATACTACTCTGGTGGAAAAGTCTTAAGATCCTTGACTTCAAAATTTGACTCTAAAGTTTCAGCTATTGAAGAAAGGCAAGATCTGCAAACTCTTACTATTGTTCAATTACATGGTATTCTGACTGCTTTTGAAATGAGACAAGGAGGTCCTTCTCAAATCAAATAAGTTGCTTTTAAGGTATCTGCAAGAGGAAAAGAAAAGGAAGTTGTCAAAGAATCCAGCTATATATCCGATGAAGAAGAAGCGAATTTCGTGAGAAAACTCCAACTAGGAACTGGAAGATTCAAAGGTAAGCTTCCCTTCAAATGTTTTGAGTGTGGAAAAGTTGGTCACTATGCTGCTAAATGTCCTTATAAAAAAAAACATGGTAAAGGAAAACAATTTGAAAAGAGGAAGAGTTATTATGCAAATGAAGATGATGATGAAGTGTCCAGTGAAGATGAAGAAGATTCTGACCAAGCTCTACAAGTGCTCATGGCAAAGAAGCAAAAGAAGAAGGTTACTCGAGGAAAGGAGATACCTTAGAAATCATGTATAGAAAAAATTGAAGAAGATGAAACAAATTTTGACGAAGCTCTACAAGTGCTCATGGCAAAGAGGAAAAAGAAGAAGGCTACTCGAAGCAAGGAGATATCTCAGAAAATTGAAGAAGATGAATCTGATAGTGATTTGGGCCCTTGTAATCTTCTTTGTGCAAGCAATGGTGTATAAAGTGAAAGTAAAGTTGTGGATATAGAACAAGCTATCAAGATCAAAGTTGAAGAACAACAAAACGAAATTGATAAGAAATATTCTATCTACAAAGAGATGATCTCTCAAATGAAAGATCAAATAGAAATGTTGAATGGACAGGTGGACAAGTATCAAAGGTTTCATACTTATGCATCCAATCGAATTAAAGAACTAGAAGCAGAAATCAACGATCTAAATGCAGATCTCGAAAAATCAAGAAAGAAGAATGAAGGACTTGAAGCTGCAATCATATTTCTACAAACATATCTTGAAGCATCAAATAAGAAGAATGAAGAACCTCTGTCATTTGAAAAGGAAGGCCTTCAAGCAGAAATCATCTCTCTCAAAGAAGATCTGGAAAAATCAAATAAGAAGAATGAAGAGCTACAACAAACATGTGAAGAAAACGAAAATTGGTTGAAAGAAGAGATTCTAAATCTGAAGGATCAAGTAGAAGATGGAAGAAGGAAAGAAGAAAGCATAACAAAGCAATGTCAAGCCTTGGAAGTTGAGGTAAACATTCTCAAAGGTAAATTAGAAGAAAAGGTTAAAATTTTTAGGTTTCAAGATAATACTAATATCTTGGACAATATTATGAGTAATCAAAGGTCTCCTGCTATCAAAATTGGTCTTGGTTTCCATGAAACTGTTAAAGGAGAATCTAGCTCACAAGGAAGTGCTAAAAATTCAGAGGATGCCAATGTAGTGTTGAAAGAGACAAAAGGTCAACCAACAATGATGAAATCTCAAAGGAAATTAATCAATAATGTTGAATGCTTTAAATGTCATAACTATGGGCATGTTGCAGCAAATTGCAGGAGCACATCATTTCAGCCTCAATCAAACAGTTCCTACATAGAAAGGTACTCTGGTTTCTTCAAGGGATATTGTTTTTCATGTAACAAGTATAGACATAAAGCAGCTTATTGTAAAATGAGGGAGATTAGAAATACTCATTATGATTCTTATGCTTATTTCTCTGGACACATGAGATGTTATTCTTGTAACAAGTATGGACATGTAGAAAGGGAATGCAGGTTGAATAGATCCGAGAAAGTGGACAATTTTCAGCACACAGTTAGGAAGTTCAAGCAAATTTGGAAAAAGAAGGAGGACCAATCAGAAATGTAGGGAATTCTGACCCTACTGCAGTCATCCGCTTCTGAAGCTTACTTCTCTCATTGGCTGCAGGAATGATGTGGGATACATTATGAGATTTAGTAATGTATCATCACGGGGGAGCAATGTATGATGACTCTCATGGTTGATTTGATTTCTCTGGTTATATGTATTTCTGACAGAGCATCTGGTATGAAGACGACAGGTACAGGAAGTACTAGTTCAGGGGGAGCAGCAGGTTGAATACTAATGATTGCATTGTTGGCACTATGACTGCTCATTCTTTGGTTTTTGTGATACTCATGCTCAAATGATGATGACTTGGTACATGGTTTATTATGATGAGATTTTGAGCCCTGGTTGCTGATAAGTATCTTTTGTGCTCGCACATGGATCAGTTGGATATCGTTTGTTTCAGAAATAAGAATAGATCATGCAGAGTTTGTTACTATGGTTGAGATATTTTGCCTACATATGTTACTTCATGTTAAATCTTGAAGATCTTGATGATATTGGACCACATGGATGATTGCTTGAAACATATTTGAAGGTGTTGTTCTGGTATGATAATCTCTCTTGGAAATATTGTATTGATGCTGCAAAGAATCTGAAGGCTTGGTTACTAATGTGCTTATGCTACAACCGTTGGATGACGCTTGAAGACACAACTACACTATTCTATCTATCCGTAGTCCAGGGAAGCATTCAAATATCTCAGAAAGAAGCTGAACACTGTCTTTTTCGCACAGAGGATCAGATCTGGTTAAAATATAGAAGATGGTATTGGATACACGGGTTTCCTGAAACACAGTCGCATATATACGCGAGTTCATGCACATAAAACCGCGTATGTCTGATTGCTGACATTTTTCTGTTTGGAGTCAGCTCTTTTCAGCACAACTGCAGTGCTATTTGGTATCTCTAATACTGTTTGGTATCTCTGGTGGTGTTCCAGTTCTCATAATTCTATTTCTAATGTTTTGATAATGATGCCTTGATGATTTGTTTGTAAAAGTGTTCAGGATGCACAAACTAAGGGGGAGCCTTAGTCATATGAAAAGGATGCTTGGATGCACAGATTCAGGGGGAGCATTAGCATTGCTGAGTATAATGCAGTGTTGGCATTATGATGATTCTGAAAAATGTTCTCTTTCTTGAGGACTTTCTAGGTGTTGGTCTTAAATGGTCATTTTGTAATTTGGTGAAAGGTCTTGTTGAGACCCATGATGTAAAATTGTAATATTCGGTCATGTAAAGGACTTGTCAAGTTGTAAACCCACTTGGTTGGGTAGGTTGAGTCTCATTTTGTAAACCCACTTGGTTGGGTACTTAAGTCTTATATGTAAATCCACTTGGATGGATCTTTGATGTAAGTATGAGTCATTGGTGATAGGAATTTCATAGAGTCATGTACTTCATTGGAAAATATGTTTGAAGATTCAGCATGAACTCAGGGGGAGCTCGGTCACTTCAGTATATATCAGATCTGCAGAACGCTGCTTCCACATGTGGAGAAAAGGGGGAGAGTATGTTGGTTTTGATCCACCCTTTTCCCTTGATGTCAAAGGGGGAGAGTGACATGGTGTTTGAATGAAGAGAAAGAATGGTGTCAAAAATGGGGAATGTGACATGGTGTCCTTGTATTCTTAATGTACCTATCTGTTGTGGTAACCAAACACCATTGTGGTTGCCATCAAGTCCAAAGGGAGAGATTGTTGGCAATATGATGAAGAGTGTTGTCCTTGATGGCAACCCACTGAATGAAGATGAAGACATGAGACTGTTGACATGTGTTGTCCTTGATGGAAATCCACCTGATGAAGTTATTCTTGACTTGATGGACTTGTTAAATGATGTAAATCTGATGTGATATGATGTTTGTTGACAATATGATGTAGAGAGTTGTTCTTGAAAGGCAACCCACCTGATGAAGATGATGGAAACTTACTTGATGAAGTTGTGCTTGATAGAATATGTCTTGATGAACTTGTTTAAAGATGAAAATCTGATGTATCTACAGTGAGTACAGAAGGCAATGAAGAAAGGAATCCAGCTTGTGCTAAATCTATGGTGAAAAGAGTATGTCTCAAGGAATACGCGGATTTTCCTAGGAGAAGTCGCGTATGCACGTGGGAAACAACGTTCCAAGTCGTGTATGGGAAAAAGCGCTCATAAAGTGCAAAACCAGAGGTAACCACCATGGTATTGACCCATTGTATTGGGTAATGATTCGTCTAAATGACCCCGTCCAGGAATACCATCGGAAGTAATGTAGTTTTGGGCTCATGGTATTGCTTTGGCTCATGGTATTGAAAAAGAAAGTCACTGTAAGGAGAAGAAATTCATTGTGCAAATCATGAGTGTGGGAGCAAGATGTCTGAGCTTGAATGAATACTTCTCTTTGAAGTATATCTGAATGGAAAGGGTTACAGTTGAATGATAGATCTGAATGTATGATGCACCAATGATGAAGAAGGGGGTCTAGATCTGAAATGTACTTGTATTTGCTAGATCTATTTATGGAATGATTAGATCTATGAGGAGGCGAACATCTGTCTGAGGTAAAGGGTAAAATCTGAAGTGATATATCTATGGTGAAGAATTGCAATGACATAAAAGTCTGAAGAACCATACGCTAGTTCGCCGAAGAGGAAGCGCGTATATACGCGGCTTCGCTGAAGAGAAAGCGCGTATGCGCAATGAAATTGGATCTGTAATATGTACAGAAGTATACGCTGGTTTATGTGAACGGAAGCGCGTATATACGCGACATCAGTAAAAGGAAAGCGCGTATGCAAACTAGGGTTTGCTGAAGTCTGTGGTAAGAAATGTCTGATCTGTTCTGCTGGTTTACTGATATCTGTCAGTGAGTTATATGTATCTGTTTCATGATTGATTGTGCTTAAAAGTATGGAAAGGGTCCAGTCTGAAAATATGATGAAACGTGGCCTGCGAGTTGTGTTCTATTGAAGTTGTTGGATCCAGTGTGAAAATTGATGAAACGTGGTCCAAGGTGGTGCTGAGGGTTGTAGCCTTCAGTCAGGGGGTCGTAGCTCCCTTCCAGGAGAGGCTGGTAAACGAGCATGGGGTCGTAGCTCCCTTCCAGGTGAGGCTGGTAAACGAGATCGGGGGGTCGTAGCTCCCTTCCAGGAGAGGCTGGTAAACGAGTCAGGGGGTTGGAGCTCCCTTCCGGGAGAGGCTGGTAAACGAGCGCAGGTGGGTGCCTGCGTGCTGGTCAAGTCTGCGCCAGCACATATGTTGTAATATGTTTTCTCTATAATAAAATATTGAAGGCTGAGCAACTGCAGCGGTGGTTTTCTCCCGACTTGAGTTTCCACCTAAAAATCCTGGTGTTCATGTGTGATGCTTTGTGTGATGGTTTATTCTGTTCTTACTGCACATGTTTACTATTTATAGAACATCTAATGAATGATTGATGGAATGATATAAGTGAAGAACTAATGGCATAATTAGATCTCTGTGTATACGCGAGTTTCATAAAGGGTATCCGCGTATATACGCGAGTCTGTATCAGGAAAGTAGCGTATGGGTTTTAGAAGTGAATAAAAGTGAAAATTTTGAGTATGCTCTAAATATTGATTCACCCCCCGCTCTCAGTATTTTTCCCAACACCATTCATTTTGTCTGTTCCCTT
Organism: Pinus albicaulis; assembly: GCA_034641835.2. Taxonomy (NCBI): domain Eukaryota; kingdom Viridiplantae; phylum Streptophyta; class Pinopsida; order Pinales; family Pinaceae; genus Pinus; species Pinus albicaulis. The sequence goes on from CM076573.1 coordinate 121,371,383, forward strand.
ACACGACCCATGTTGGCCCAAATTTTAATTTTTTGTAGTGGGTTTCGTCTTTCCTGTCTACATTTCAAATGTCCCACCAAATCTTTTGGTATCCTGCATAATTATAAATAGTGTTAGGAAAAATGACAGAAGGATCAGCTCTCGGTCACATAGAAAGTGTGTCAGTCCATCAAGGATCTATGGTCCGGTTAATAGTAAATAACTTGTGATATACATGACGTTTGTTGCTTCCCTCTGTCCATATCATAGTAATGTAATGAAAATATTTACTGAGGTATTCTTCTGCTAAGTTAGCACTGAGCATACTTCTAGAATACACTGTGTCATGGATAAACTTACTACCCTTAGGATATACCTTTATTTCAGGTAAAAGGTGTATGATATTAGTATGTGATTGCAAATTTGCATCCAATACTTTAGTATTCCTTAATTGCCAAGTTGGCTTTCATTCGTCAGACTATTCACGCCAATATTTGTTGTCTAGAATAGACCTAAGGATCTCCTTATGTTGAATAGGATCCCACTTAGTGATGATCACCATAATATTTTCCCGGTTACTGCTGTTAGGCTGGATGTATTCTCTACTAAGGAAATCTGGCAAGCAATTTTTTGTACCTTTGATATTTTCTATATCAAATTCAAAATTTGTAAATAAATCTTTCCATCTTGAAAAATTTGCTTCACTGGGTTTCTTGATATCTTTCTTCAAAACTTTCTTCAGTGCAAAGGCATTGGTTCTCAAAAGAAACTTTTTATTCACTAAATGAATACCATGTTTTTCAATTCAATTCCAAGCTGATTTTACCTCTTTCTCAATTGTGGAATAGTTGTTTTATGTTGGATTCCACATTCCGGAGGCAAACTGTATAATTTTCTCTTTGTCATATTTCTTCTGCTTTAATACTCCTCCAAACCCTAAGTCATTAGCATCTGATTCAACAAATTTGAAATATTCTTCATCAAAAACATACAAAATTGGAAGAGTTTTAACTTTTTATTTATTCTTCTTACGGCTAAAGAGTGTGCATCAGTCCAGGGTGTTGGATTTTTATTCAGACGTTGATTTACAAGATTCCTATCCTTGGCACAATCTTGATAGAAATTTTTGACATAATTGAAACAGGAAAAAAATCTCTGTAGTTGAGTTTTATCAAGAACAGTATCTGGAAATTTTTCAGCAAATTCCAGAGCATGCTTCTGTAGAGATATTTTTCCATCTTGAATTATATGACCAAGGAATTTGATAGAGGTCTAGAACAACTCTATTTTCTTTTTAATCAAGACTAGGCCATTTCTTTTGACCAGTTGGAAGAAAATATGTACATGCTTGAAATGATCTTGAATATTCTGAGAAAATATTAAGATATCATATATGTACACACGAAGCCAATCAAAATATCGCTTGAAAATGGAGTCCATAACCTTCTGAAATTTTGATGGACCATGTTTCAAGCCAAAGGGCATGAATTTTTATTCATAATGACCTGCTCGCACACTGAATGCAGTTTTGAACTTATCTTCTTCTTTAATGGCCACCTACCAAAATCTTGATTTCATGTCGAACTTAGAGAATATCTTTGCACCTGCAATTATAGCCAACAAGTATCCCTTATGTGGGATGGGATAGGTGTTATCATCAAGAACATAATTTAGAGGTTTATAATTTATAACCAACCTGGGAATTCCTCTAATATGTTCAGATATTTGGTTAACATAGAAACCATAACAGTTCCAGGGACTATTATATTCTCTGATCAATTTCCTATCCATTAAACCTTTTATTCCTTTTCACATAAATCCCTGTATTCCTTGTTCATCGGAATGGCTCTGCTTTTGCAAAGCCTTCCTTCATACTCAGGTTTACAAGGTAGTTCAACAATGTGTTGCTTTCTATGCCAGAAAGCATTTCACTCTTCAGAACAACATTCTGTTTCAATTTGTCTCCTGGGTTTAGAGATTTTTCTTTTGATAGTAGTGGTTTGAAGTTGTTCCCCTATATTCATGGATGTCTTCAATTCTTTGAACTCAACCAACTTATTACTAGCCTTTTCAAGTTCTTCCATGGCCTGGACCATTGTTGAGACATTGGGAGTAGATATATATGGAAACTTAATCTCTTTAAGACTCCTATCTGAGGTAGGAAAAGTAATAAAATAACTAGCTTTATTATTTTTCAGTCTCATTGAACCATGGGGTTCTACAGTAGCCAAAAATACATTCCCTAGAATGCAGTCTATTGGTATATCAGTTACAAAAAACTTCAATTTTATACAGTGCTGATCAAAACAAGATGAAGCTTGTGGAACTTCATAATGGAGATTTTTGTTACCCAGCCCTACAACTTGTTTGAAGGAATGGACCTAGTATTTGGCTAGAATAACCATGGAATTAAATACATTTAAATCTGAACAAGAATATTTTAATGTTTTGAGTGAAAACATTTTTCCTTTATTATAGATGTCTAAGAGGACATGATGTTTTTTATATTGGATAGCCAGAATCCTCATGTCTCTAAATTCTAAAGTAGAATCTTTTTGTCCCTCAAATATTTGTACATTTGAATGTTTCTTTGGTGCAATATGAGAAGCAATGTTGCTAGCAACAGGCATTTTTCCTTTTTATAATTGGGAAACTTGAAACTTTATTGTAGAGATTTCAGATTTGAGAGCATGAATTTTCCTACTTACCTCCCCTAAAGTGAGTGAATGACTTTATCTTGTAGTTGATCTCTTTGGAAAGCTTTAGTATTTCGTTCATAAGAGGCATCCAAAAATAAAGGCTTGTTTCTGGAGCCTTTGCTAGAGCTAGAGAAGTGCACTTGGCTGAGAAAAAATACAAGAAGTTTTTCCTTCATATTACCTTCATCTAGTGCACAAATCTGAGAGAGTATTTTTAACTCATCTTCATCTGCATTTTGTGCCATCAACACCTTTTCTTTTCTTGTCATCTCTAAAGAAATGTCACTGTCAGAATCATAATTAGATGAATATTGAAAATCACATTTTTCTAAGTCTGAACAAAAACAATTTTCCATATGTGAATTAAGTTCTTCAGTAGATGAATCGGAAGAATAAGAACTAGATGAGCAAGAGGATGAACAATCAAGTTGTTGTTGGTGTAATTGTTTTTGGATAACAAGATTTTGGAAATTTTTAGTTTGATGATTTCTAGAGACACATTTCAAACACATTATACGTGACTTTATTTTAACAAATTTTTTCTGCTTGACCAAAGTCTAAGATTTCTTGCCTCTGTTCTTTCTGGATTCTTCTCCCACGGGACATGTATTTGATGTATGGCCAGGTTGGCCACAAAGCCAACAAGTTAATTTGTTCCACTTCTCTTATTTTGTGGTGCATAGATGGATGCCTTTGGGCTAATAATAGTGAGTTTTAGGGATATTTCTGTAATACCCCTTTCTATATCTATGCTTGATCCTTTTATTTGACTTATCATGTCTGATTGGATGGTCTCTATGAGCTTTCTTTATTTTCTTTGCCTATTTCTTGGCCTTTCTTCTTTTGACAATTGGATCATCAATTGAGGGGCCATATTTACTGCAAATTGACTTACTATAAGGAAATTGAGACAATTTTTTTAGAGACTTATTAACTTTCATGACTGTACAAACGCTGACCAAAGTTTTAGTAACAATACTATATATTTCTCTCCAAGTAAAATATTCAAAAGGAAGTTGAAATGCCTCTTTCTGTTTGAGATAATCAACAAATTTAGAAGGCAGAGCTGCCAAATAAACTTGTTTACAAAGAATATTTTTGGGATATTTTACTTCATAGATCTATTGGATCCAATCTCTCTGAAAGTCTTCAAATTGAGACATTTTGTTGCATTTTAAATCCATGAGAATCACCTCATGTTTATCTACTAGTTCTATCTCAGAACCACACCAATGTTCAAGAATCCTAGAAGTCAAAGCTCCTATCATATTGTTCTAGGTGTACCATCAATATTATGAATGATATCACCAGCTTCATCTTTTAAGAGTTCATTTTCCATTTTTGAAATGAGAGCTGGAGAGGTTTCAATTTCCCACCATCTCAGTGAAGTACTAGTGAAACATTGTATGATGGTGTTACAAGCTTCTATCTCATTTTTCCCTTTTAAGCACATGAATTTATACTCATAAAAAATCATATCAATCATTTTCCTAATTTGAACAACACTTAAATTATCAACATTCCATTCTCTGTGAGCATCAGGATGGAAAGTATGAGTTTCTGGAACTTTACCTTTGCCACTTAAATCTAGAGTAGGAAATATTGTGAGTTGACCTTCAAGTGGCTCATATATGGGAAATATTTGAGATTCTGAACTTTTAGAGGCTTCAAGCTCTTTGAATAAAGCTCGGTTATAGTGATGTGTTCAGAAATTTCTTCTTTCTCTAAAGATTTGTCTTTCTCTAGCTGGGATACTTCCTTCAGAAATAGATGAGGAAATCTGTGAACTAGCTTGACAGGATTCCAGATAGATAAAATCATTTTGCGTATAAAGGATGCTGGAATAGGTTTGTCAGAGGTGACATAATGGAGTTTTTCAAACTTGCCAGTTAATTCTGACAATAATCCTTGTGTAGAATGAAATTATTTATCAAATTTGCTTTCAACAGATTCTATATTTGACAAGGATTCTTTGACATAACCTTTGATAATAGAAGCAGAAAATTGTACATCATTTAAATAATTATTTACATCATTCATTGAGACTTGTATGTTATCAATCTGTTCCTTGACAAGAGATGATTTTGCAGTGTTCAATTCTATCTCTTTAACGACCATATTTGTCTAGTTGATCTATTCACTGGCCTTTTGTATTCTACCATTTATACCCAAGGAATTATCATATTTTAGTACCAAAGGAATGGCTTTTCCAGAATTCTGGGCTTTGCCTAAAATGATTCTTTTATAGGGTGGAAAGGTGGTAGTAGTCTCAATCTTATTGCCATCTAAAGCCTTCCAAGAATGCTAACTTGTGGAAGAGAAGGCTGCATCAGTGATTAAAATATGTTTCATTTCATTCTTTGCCTTCCAAACATAAAAATACACCCAAGTGTGTGTACTATTCATTTATTCCTTCCATTCTTAAGATAACTTAATATTTTCTTCACCACAAGTACTTAAGCCGGAATCATTTGCCTTTGGATGGGTATATAGATATCAATTCACCATTGCTTTAATCCAATGGGCTTCTATTTGATGTTGTTTACAACCATTATTATGGTGAAGAATTTATTCATCTCTGGAACTGATGGATTTTTATAATCATCAGGAAGAGAAATAAATCTTGAAATTGGAATGATATTATCTATCAATTCTAGGTAGCCAATACCATATCTTGGCATATTTTGATGTCTTAATTTTCTTAACATTTCAGTTAGCCTGGGGTCTTCATTTTCCAAAATGGGCAACTGATCTATCATCATGATATGGTCAGACTCATGAGGGAATGGTATGTCTAAGCATTTAGGATTAGGACATGGATGTACAGATGTAGATGGAGGGGCATCTCCATTCCTAGGATGATGATTTGTATGGAGGAAAAATTCAGCAAGGTTACTTAAATTTAATGTAGCTTTAAAGCTAGGAAAAATAACTTCCAAAGAGGAAAATTTCACAATGTGGGAAAATTCGAACAAACCAATATGATTACAATTTGAAGAAATGCTAGAACAAGAAGAGTCAATTTCTTCTGGATCTATGTACAAATAAGAGATTTTGCAGGCTTGATCTATTATTTTGCAGTTTATCATTTATCTTCGAGGAAAATATAGCACAGTAGATGAATTATCTTCTTTGATGTTTGCAGAAGTTATAATTTGCATACGAGGAGGCTTGGGACTATTTACAACCCAGTGTTCAAGGAAGCTTAAGTTTTCCCACCTTATCACTTAGTGTTCTATCTTATGATTTTTGGGATCGGTAAGAACAACCACACTTGACTTTGAGTCTTTACGTGGTGTGTGAAGGACTACTAGATAAAGGGTGTTGGTATTCCTAAAACACCCTCGGGTCTGAATGGCGATATTATGCCTTTTTCTGGACATGTCAAATCCATATGTCTGGATTTGCAACTAGAAGATGTTTTTTATTGTTTCATCAAAGACATAAACTGAGAATTTGGGATAACAATCAAAATATAGAAGGTCATTAGACAATGGGGCAACAATCTCGCCTATTAAGGAATCAGTATATTTATTGTCAGTTAAATCTCTGACAGTGGCTAAGACAAAAGTGTTGAGCCCTGTGTGAGTTAGAGCATTGATTCCAATTCTTATGCATCCCATATGAAAATATTTTGTATTTAGCCTTTTGGCTTCTGATTGGAGCTGTTTTGGATTTAGAAGGGGAATAGATTGTATACATTCGCAATTTTCTTGTATCTGACTAATAGATTCTTTAATAGAAATTCCAGTAGCAAATTTCTGATCAAAAAAGGAAATATCATAATATACTTTAGAAGAGTTTATACTGGGCAACGATTCTCTAAGGGTCGGCTGAATTTCAGTATATACTAGATCAGCTGATTTTATAACTCGAATTGAAGAAGAAGTAAACATATCCCGAAGGGGATTTTCTTGTGCTGATTCATCATCTAATTCTCGGAAAGAAACTCATCTTCGTGTAGATTCAATTTCTCAATAAAGAGTAGTTTTGAGTACTAGCCTTCAAGAACCAATCACTTGGCTTCGATACCAATTTTATGCAGGGGCGTCAAAATAATCTTTCAACAATAATACAGATGACTGGTCTTGTTGTGTCTCTTCTCTGAGAAACACTTAGTTTCCTTTACACAAACCCATACACAAACCCATACACGAACCTATACTTAAATTATGAAGAGAAGAGATCAGCAAGTATAGAACATATATATGCTTTTATAGGCTTCTTAGATTTACTTAATAATTCATAAATGTAATTCCTCTTCATGATGCAATCAAATCAAACATATGTCCTCAGTTACAGAGCAGGAAGACATGAACTTCCAACCTTTGAAAGACACAAAACCAAAAATATAAGACTCAGACTGTGTGTCTCTAATTCTGAATGCTCAAATGAGCCTAATATCCTCCTTTTATAGGAATCAAGAGGGGACAAGCATTCGAGGGTCGTTCCTATCTGTACTAAAATCATATAGTACTATTCTTCAATATTTTAGGTAGATGTGGGTTAAACCTCACCAGTTGCTGGAAAAGATCAAATCATGCTACTAGCACACTCATGAAATACAAAGTGGATGCTTTATGAAAACCCACAAGAACACTATTTACAAAGTGGAAGCTTTTTACCGGAAATCCCATAGAAAAATCAGTCATTAAAAGTTTGTGACAAGAAATTATGAAACAATGTGGAGACTTTTAAACGGAGCCCATGAGAACCATTCACTGTGGATCATCTAGTACTAAGATAGTGGGGAAACAAAAAAATTTGTATAATGCTTTGTCCCAAGCTTTTGTATATATCCGTCTAAAAATAATTGGCTTATTCAAGACTATTTGATGTTTAATCTTGGTCATAACTAGCTATTCATAATGTCTGGCCACATATTGTTCCAGGATTTCATAGTCTGGGAAATTATTTAGCTCACTGAAAGTTTTACAAGGGGAGTGGAAGCATTCAATATTGTTTTCAAAACAAATATTACAATACAATTGGAAATAGGTTTCAAAATATAAAGGATCAATGGCTTTCCTATTGACCCCAAAGTCATTCCACCATTCTTGCAACCATTCATTTTTTATGTTCCTCTACATGACCCATGTTGGCCCAAATTTTACTTTTGTGTAGTGGGTTTCGTCTTTCCTGTCTACATTTAAAATTTGCCGCCAAATCTTCTGGTATCCTGCATAATTATCAATAGGGCCAGGAAAAATGATAGAAGGATCACCTGTGGGCCACATAGAAAATGTGCTAGTCCATCTAGGATCTTTGGTCGATTAATAGTGAAGTACTTTTGATAGACATGACGTCTGTTGCTTCCCTCAGTTCATATCATAGTAATGTCATGAAAATATTTGCTGAGGGCTTCTTATGCTAGGTTAGCACCGAGCATACTTCTAGAATACACGATGTCATGGATCCACTTACTACCCTTAGGATATACCTCTCTTTCAGGTACAAGGTGTAGAATATCAGTATGTGATTGCAAATTTGCATCCAAGACTTTAGTATTCCTTAGTTTCCAAGTTGGCTTCCATTGGTCAGAGTATTCACGCGAACCTTTATTATTGGCAATAGAACTAAGGATCTCCTTATGTTGTATAGGATCCCACTCAATTACGATCACCATAATATGTTCCTGTTTACTGCTGTCAGGCTGGATGTATTCTCTGCTGAGGAAATATGGCAAGCAATTTCATGTACCTTTCATATGTTCTATATCAAATTCAAAATTTGTAAATAAATATTTCCATCTGGAAAACTTAGCTTCATTAGGTTTCTTGATATCTTTCTTCGAAACTTTCTTCAGTGCAGAGGCATCGGTTCTCAAAAGAAACTTTTTATTCACTAAATGAATACCAAATTTTTCAAGTGAATTCCAAGCTGCTTTTAACTCTTTCTCAATCGTGGAATACTTGTTTTCTATTTGATTCCACATTCCGAAGGCAAACTGTACAATTTTATCTTTGTCATATTTCTTCTTCCTCAATACTCCTCCCCACCCTAAGTCACTGGCATTCGATTCAACAATTTTGAAAGATTCTTCATCAGCAACATACAAAATTGGAAGAGTTTTAACCTTATTCTTTATTCTTGTTACGGCTAAAGAGTGAGCATCGGTATAGGGTGTTGGATTTTTCTTTAGATTTTGATTTAAAATATTCCTATCCTTGTTAAAATCTTGATGGAAATTGCTGACATAATTCAAAAAACCTAAAAATCTCTGCAGTTGAGTTTTATCAAGAATAGTATCTGGAAATTTGTCAGAAAATTCCAGAGCATGCTTCTGTAGAGATATTTGACCATCTTGAATTGTATGACCAAGGAAGTTGATAGAGTTCTGGAACAAATCAATTTTATTTTTACTCAAGACTGCGCCATCTCTTTTGGCCAGTTGGAAGAAAATCTGTACATGCTTGAAATGATCTTGAATATTCTTAGAAAATTTTTAGATATTATCTATGTACACAAGAATCCAATCGAAATATGGCTTGAAAATGGAGTCCATAATCTTTTGAAACTTTCGTGGGGAATGTTTCGAGACGAAGGGCATGTCGTTCCATTCATAATGACCTACTGGTACACTAAATGCAGTTTCGAACTTATGTTCTTCTTTAATGGCCACCTGCCAAAATCCTGATTTCATGTCGAACTTGGATAAAATCTCTGCACCTGCAATTCTAGCCAACAAGTCTCCCTTATGTGGGATGGGATAGGTGTTATCATCAAGAACATAATTTAGAGTTTTATAATTTATAACCAACCTGGGAATTCCTCTAATCTATTTAGATCTTTTGTTAACATCAAAACCATAACAGTTCCAGGGACTGTTAGATTCTCTGATCAATTTAATATCCATTAAACCTTTTATTTCCTTTTCACATAAACCCCTATATTCCTTGTTCATCAGAATGGCTCTGCTTTTGCAAGGCCTTCCTTCATACTCAGGTTTATAAGGTAGTTCAACACAATGTTACTTTCTATGCTAGAAAGCATTCGTCTCTTCAAAACAACATTCTTCAGAGATTTTTATTTTGACAGTAGGGGTTTGAAGCTGTTCCCCTATCTTCATGGATGTCTTCAATTATTTGAACTCAACCAACTTATTACTAGACTTTTGAATTTCTTCCATGGCCTCGACCATTGTGGAGACTCTGGGAGTAGATATATATGGCAACTTAATCTGTTTAAGACTCCCATCTGAGGTAGGCAAAGTAATAAAATAACTAGATTTATTATATTTTAGTCTGGTTGAACCATGGGGTTCTACAGCAGCCCAAAAAGACATTCTATAGAATGCAGTCTATTGGTATATCATCTACAATGAACTTAAATTTTATACAATTTTGATCAAAACAAATTGAAGCTTGTGGAACTTCATAATGGCGATTTTTGTTACCCAGCCCTACAACTTCTCTGAAGGAATGTACCTAGTATTTGGCTGGAATAACCTTGGAATTGAATACATTTACAATTGCACCAGAATCTATTAATGTTTTGAGGGAAAACATTTTTCCTTTAGTACAAATCTCTAGGAGGACATGATGTCGCTGATATTGGATAGCCATAATCCTCATGTCTCTGAATCCTAAAGTAGGATCTTTCCGTCCCTCAAATATTCTACATTTTAATGTTGCTTTGGTGTAATATGAGCAACAATGTTGCTAGCAATAAGAATTTTTCATTTTTATAATTGGGAAAATTGAAACTTTAAAGTAGATATTTTAGATTTGAGAGCATGAATTTCCCTACTTACCTCCCCAAAAGTGATTGAACAAACTTTATATTGCAGTTGATCTCTTTGGAAAGATTTAGTATTTCATTCATAGGAGGCATACACAAATAAAGGCTTTTTGCTAGAGCTTTTGCTGGAGCTGGAGGAGTGCACTTGGCTGAGAAAATCTTCAAGAAGTCTTTCCCTCATATTACCTTCATCTAGTGCACGAATCTGAGAGAGTATTTTTAACTCACCTTTATCTGCAGTTTCTGCCATCAACACTTTTTATTTTTTTGTCACCTCTAAAGAACTTTCACTGTCAGAACAAGAATTAGATGAATATTGAAAAACACTTTTTTCTTATTCTAAACAAAAACAATTTTCCATATGTGCATTAAGTTCTTCAACAGATGAATTGGAAGAATAAGAACTAGATGAGAAAGAAGATGAACAATCAAGCTGCTGCTGGTGTAATTGTTCTCGGATAAAAAGATTTTGGCAATATTCAGTTCAATGATTTCTAGAGCCACATTTCAAACACATTATAGGTGACTCTATTTTAACAACGTTTTTCTGCTTGACCAAAGTACGAGATTTCTTGCCTCTATTCTTTCTGGATTCTTCTCCCACGGGACATTTATTTGATGTATGGTCATGTCGGCCACAAAGCCAACAAGTTAATTTATTCCACTACTCTTGTTTTTTTGTGCGCATATGGATGTCGTTGGGATGATAATAGTGAGTTTTTGGGATATATCTGTAATACCCCTTTCTAGATCTATGCATGATCCTTTTATTTGACTTATGATGTTTGATTGGATGGTCTCTATGAGCATTCTTTATTTTCTTTGCCTGTTTCTTAGCCTTTCTTATTTTGACAATTGGATCATCAATTAAGAGGCCATATTTACTGCAAATTTACTTACTATCAGGAAATCGAGACAATTTTTGTAGAGACTTATCAACTTTCATGCTTCTACAAAGACTGAACAAAGTTTTAGTAACAATACTATAGATTTATCCCCAAGTAAAATATTCAAAAGGCAGTTGAAATGCCTTTTGCTGTCTAAGATAATCAACAAATTTAGAAGGCAGAACAGCCAAGTGGACTTGTTTCCAAAGAAGATTTTTGGGATCTTTTACTTCATAGATCCATTGCAACCAATCTCTGTGAAAGTCTTCAAACTGAGACATTTTGTTGCATTTTAAATTCATGAGAATCATCTCATGTTTGTCTGCTAGTTCTGTCTCAAAACCACACCAATGTTCAAGAATCATTGAAGTCAAAGCTCCTATCATATTGCTCTAGGGTGTAATATCAGTATTATGAATGATATTACCACCTTCATCTTTTAGGAGTTCATTTTCCATTTTTGAAATTAGAGCTGGAGAGGTCTAAATTTCCCACCATCTTAGTAAAGTACATGGGAAATATTTGAGGTTGTGAAATTTTAGAGGGTTCAGGCCCTTTGAATAAAGAGGCTGTAGTGATGTGTTTAGAAATTTCTTCTTTCTCTCAAGATTTTTCTTTCTCTAGCTGGGATACTTCCTTCGGAGATAGCTGATGAAATCTGTCAACTGGCTTGACAGGACTCTGGATAGATAAAATCCTTTTGTGCATAAAGGATGCTAGAATATTTTTGTCAGCGGTGACAGAATGGAGTTTTTCAAACTTTCCAGTTAATTTTGACAATAATCCTTGGGTAGAATGAAATTCTTTATCAATTTTTCTTTCAACGGATTTTATCTTTGACAAGGATTCTCTAACATAACATTTGATAACAGAAGCATAAAATTGTACATCATTTAAAGAATTATTTACATCATTCATTGAGACTTGTATGTTATCAATTTGTTCCTTGACAACAGATGATTTTTCAGTGTTCAATTCTAGCCCTTTAATGGCCGTATTTGTCCAGTTGATCTGTTCGCTGGCATTTTGTATTCTACCATCTATACCCAAGGCATTATCATCTTTTAGTACCAAAGGAATGGATTTTGCATAATTTTTGGCTTCGCCTAAGATGATTCCTTTATAGGGTGGAAAGGTGGCATTAGTATCAATATTACTACCATCTAAAGCCTTCCAAGAATGCTGACTTGTGGAAGAGGAGGCTGCATCAGTCATTAAAATATTTTTCATTTAATTCTTTGCCTTCAAAACATAAAAATACACCCAATTCTGTGTACTATTCATGGATTACTTCCATTCTTGACATAAGTTAATCTTTTCTTCACCATAAGTACTTAATCCAAAATCATTTGCCTCTAGATTGGTATATAGATCCCAGTTCAACATTGCTTTAATCCACTGGGTTTCTATTTGATTTTTTTTAGACACATTCATTATGGTGAATAATTTATGCATCTCTGGAAGTGACGACTTTTTACAATCATCAGGAAGAGAAATAAATCTCGAACTTGGAATGAGATTATTTGTTTGTTCTAAGTAGCCAATACCATATCTTGGCATATTTGGAGGTCTTAATTTGCTGAACATTTCAGTTAGCCTGGGGTCTTCATTTTCCAAACTGGGCAACTGATGTATCATGATGATATGGTCAAACTCGTGAGGGAATGGGATGTCTGAGTATTTAGGATTAGGACATGGATGTAAAGATGTAGATGGAGGGGCATCTCTAGTCTTAGGATGATGATTTGTATGGAGGGAAAATTAAGCAAGGCTACTTAAATTTACTTTAGATTTACAACTAGGACAAATAACTTCGAAAGAGGAAAAGCTCACAATCTGGGCGGGTTCAAACAAACTAATATGATTAGAATTTGAAGAAATACTAGAACAAGAAGAATCAATTTCTTCTAGATCTATGTACAAAGAAGAGCTTTCTCAGGCTTGATCTATTCTTCTACGGTCTATCGTTGATCTTCAAGAAAAAGATAGGATAGCAGATGACTTATCTTCTTCGATGTTTACAGAATTTATACTTTACATACCAGGAGGCTTGGGACTATTTACAACCCAGTGTTCAGGAAAGCTTAAGTCTTCCCACCTTATCACTTGGTGTTCTATCTTATTATTTTTGGAATCAGTAAGAACAACCACACTTGAATTTTAGTCTTTACCTGGTGTCTAAAGGATTGTTGGATAAAGGGTGTTAGTATTCCTAGAACACCCTGGGGTCTGAATGGCGATATTATGCTTTTTTCTGAACATGTCAAATTGATATGTCTGGATTTGCAACTGGATTATGTTGTTTATTGTTTCATCAAAGACATAAACTGAGAAGTTTGGATAACAATAAAAATATACAGGGCCAATAGACAATGGGGAAAAAATCCTACCTATCAAGGAATTGGTATATTTATTGTGGGTCAAATCTCTAACAGTGGCTAAGACAAAAGTGTTGAGCCCTCTCTGAGTCAGAGCATTGATTCCAATTATTATGCATCCAAGATGCAAATATTTTGTATTTAGCCTTTTGGCCTCTGATTGGAGCTATTTTTGATTTAGAAGGGGAGTAGAATGTACACATTCGGAATTTTATTGTATTTGACTAACAGATTATTTAATAGAAATTCTAGTAGAAGCTTTCAGATCAAAAACAAAAAGATTAAAATATACTTCAGAATAGTTTATACTAGGCAACTGCCATCTAGGGGTCAGCTAACTTTCAGTATATTCTAGATAATTTGAGTTTATAACTCGACTTGAAGAAGAAGTAAACATATCCCGAAGGGGATTTTCTTGTGTTGATTCATCATCTAATTCTCAGAAAGAAACTGATCTTCGTGTAGATTCCATTTGTCAATAAAGAGTAGTTTTGAGTACTAACCTTCAAGAAACAATAACTTGGCTCTGATACAATTTTTAAGAAGCTTGGAATTCAATTGAAAATTTTGGTATTCATTTATTGAATAAAAAGTTTATTTTGAGAACCGATTCCTCTGCACTGAAGAAAGTTTTGAAGAAAGATATCAAGAAACCCATCGAAGCTATGTTTTCTAGATGGCAAGATTTGTTTACAAATTTTGGATTTGATATAGAATATATCAAAGGTACAGAAAAATTGCTTGCCAAATTTCCTTAGCAGAGAATACACCTAGCCTGACAGCAGTAACCAGGAACATATTATGGTGATCATCACTGAGTGGGATCCTATACAACATATGGAGATCCTTAGGTCTATTCTAGACAACAAAGATTCGCATGAATACTCTGACCAATGGAAGCCAACTTGGAAACTGAGGAATACTAAAGTCTTGGATGAAAATTTGCAATCATATAATGATATTCTACATCTTGTACATGAAAAAAGGTATATCCTAACGGTAGTAAGTGGATCCATGACATGGTGTATTCTAGAAGTATTCTTGGTGCTAACTTAGCAGAAGAAGCCCTCAGCAAAGATTTTTATGACATTACTATGATGTGGAACGAGGGAAGCAACAGACGTCATGTCTATCACAAGTACTTCACTATTAATTGGATCAGAGATCCTAGATGCAGTGACACATTTTCTATGTGGCCTAGAGGTCATCCTTCTATCATTTTTCCTAACATTATTTATAATTATGCAAGATACCAGAAGCTTTGGTGGGACATTTTAAATGTAGATGGGAAAGACGAAACCCACTAAACAAAAGTAAAATTGGGGCCAACATGGGTCATGCAGAGGAACAAGCAAAATGAATGGCCAGAAGAATGGTTGAACGACTTTGGGGTCAATAGGACATACATTGATGCTTTATATTTTGAAACCTATTTCCAATTGCAGTGTAATATTTTTTTTGAAAACAATATTTAATGCTTCCACTCTCCTTGTAAAACTTCCAGTGAGCTAAATAATTTCCCAGACTATGAAATCCTGGAACAATACATGGCCAGACATTATGAATGGCTGGTTATGACCAAGATTAAACATAAAATAGTCTTGAATAAGACAATTATTTTTAGAAGGATCTATAAAAAAACTCGGGATGAAGCATTATACAAAATATTTCATTTCCTCGGTATCTCAGTACTAAATGATCCATAGTGAGTGGTTCTCATGGGCTCCATTTAAAAGTCTCCACATTGTTTCATAATGTCTAGTCACAAACTTGCAGTGACCGGTTTTTCCGTGGGCTTTCTAGTGAAAAGCTTCCACTTTGTAAATAGTGTTATTGTGGGTTTTCATAAAGCATCCAATTTGTATGTCATGAGTGCGCTAGTACCATGATTTGATCTTTTTGGGAGACTCGGAGCACTTCTCCAAAAACTGGTGAGGTTTGACCCACATTTACCCGACAGATTGAAGAATAGTACTATATGATTTTAGTACAGATAGGACCTATCCTGAAATGCTTGTCCCTTCTCAATTCCTACAAAAGGAGGAGAATTAGGTTCATTTGGGCATTTTGGATTAGAGGTCGAAGTTCATGTATTCCTGATCTGCAACTGCGGACATATGTCTGATTTGATTGCATCACGAAGAGGACTTACATTTCTGAATTTTTAAGTAAATCCGAGAAGCCTACATATTAGTGTGCAAGCACTGGTAAGAACCTAAAGTGGCCGAATTTTTAGTTTGTCTATTTGTGTGGTGTGTTTATGTTCAAAAACTAAGTCTGTGATTTGGGCCAGGAAGCCTTCAGTAAAATTTCATATTTATTAAGAAGCCAATTCTGATAAATGGCATCACAGTCAATCTGAGGAAAGAACGGATGAAATATGCAATATAAATCTGTAGTCCATTCTCAAAATTCAATAAAGAAAGAGTGTTATGATTTCCAAATTTGAGTACTTAAACTCTTAGAATTAAATGTCTGTTGAGATAGCATCTGTATCATTTATTTGTGCTTGATATTTATAAGAGGTTTGCAAGAGGTTCGCTAAAGGTAGGGAGGCTACGAAAAGGACGCCAGAGTGTGAAAAAATGAGTAGGTTCATGTATGGGTTCATGTATTGGTTTGTGTAAAGGCGAATAAGTGTTGCACAGAGAAGAGACTCAACAAGGCCAGTCAACTGTGTTGCCGTTGCAAGCTTCTTTTGAAGCCCCTGTGTAAAATTGGTATAAGAGCCAAGTTATTGGTTCTTGAAGGTTAGTACTCAAAACTACTCTTTATTGACAAATGGAATCTACACGAAGATTAGTTTCTTTTCGAGAATTATATGATGAATCAGAACAAGAAAATCCACTTTTGGATATGTTTACTTCTTCTTTAAGTGGAGTTATAGACTCAACTGATCTATAATATACTGAAATTCAACCAACCCCTAGATGGCAATTGCCTAGTATAAACTCTTCTGAAGTATATTATGATATTTCCATTTTTCATCTGAAAGCTGCTACTAGAATTTCTATTAAATAATCTATTAGTCATATACAAGAAAATTCTGAATGTGTATAATCTATTCCCCTTCTAAATCCAAAACAGCTCCAAGCAGAAGCCAAAATGCTAAATACAAAATATTTTCATCTGGGATGCATATGAATTGGAATGAATCACTAGTAAAAAATGATGAAATTAATGACTAGGTGACTAAAAATGTTAGTCACCGCAATTATTTCAAGTCAATTACTACTAAATTTGAGAAATTTTATGTGATCGAACTAAAAATGACTAACTTAAATGACTAATTTAGTCTCGGAATAAAATATACGACTAGATAACAAGTGACAAAACTAAAATCGACTAACTTAAACGACTAATTTAGTCTAGGGATAAAATATATGACTAGATAATAAGTGACTAAAGTAAAAGCGACTAACTTAAATGACTAATTTAGTCTAGGATTAAAATATATGACTAGATAATAAGTGACAAAATTAATAATGATTAATGTAAATTACTATTATAGTCCAAGAATAAAAATATGGCCAAATAACAAGTACAAAAAGTATATGAATTGGTCATTTATGTTAGTAATTTTTAATTGTGTCACTCCATATATGGAAAATTGCAATTTTGGTACCGAAGTGTTACATTTTACTATAGGTGTCTCTGAATCCATTTGCAGTGTTGAAATTTAGATACAAAGGGGTCTCTGAATTTACAATGTTAAAATTATGAATACCCTTTTGTCTCTAAATTTTAACAATGTAGATGCATTCATCTACAATTAACATAATTGCATGTATCATCTATCAACTTTACACTCATGCCTTCATTATAATTTTAGTAAAGGTTATAATATTAATTAGATAACCAAATTAATATGTATATCTATATTTAATATTTGGCCATAAAATTTACTTTTTAAACTTCATTGATTTATGTTAAAAGTGTGAGATTTTTTAAATCTAAGGCTAAATACTCATATTTACATTTTTTTTAACAAGAACAGGTATATTTTTTATTTATGAAATTAGGTCAGGCCACAGCCTAATCAACCCTTGATACATATTCTTTTTCCCCAAAATTCCCTTTGAGTCGAGATCTGCTCTTACATAGTTAATTCTTAAGGGATCGGAAACCAAATTGGGACATCGTTTTTTTTTTAGAGATCTCCTTGGGCTACGAGGCAACCTGCATTTGCCTTTGCATTCACTTCCTTGTTTAAATTTTGGAGGACATGGAAGAAGGAGTTGGAAGTGTATTTTCATAACACTTTTCTGAGTCTTTCGAGAGTCTTATTGAGAGCTGGGTTATTGAATTTATCTCCTGTGTTTATGATCTTGATCGGGATTTCCAAGTCTCCAAAAAATTGTATGTCTTCTTCTCTGTGCTCTTGCCTGATCTGTCAGGCTTTGACTAGTCCTAATATTTCTTCTTGATTATCAGAGCTCTACCCAAGGCCCCAACTGAAACTGATTCTGCTTTTCCCAATCCAGGCATAGATGACACCCCCAACTCCAGAGGTACTCGATCTTCCCTTAGAAGCTCCATCAAAAAATATTGTGGCTTTGTCACGAGACATCCACCAATTTTTAAAGTCATTCTCAAGAATCCACAGTCTCCATTCTGGATTATGACAATATTCATATTTACAATGTACATTTAATAAATAAATAAATATAACATTTCTTATGTTAAACATGTGAGTTCATTTAAATATGGTATTGAATCATCATATTTACATTTGATAAATACTAAATAGATAAACCTAAAATATATATTTATAGACCTATTTAGTAAATAGGTATGAAAATTATTAATTTAAGTATGGAACTTAATTAATTTTTTAATGATGTATGAACCTTTGGTTTTTTGTAAGTCAATTTTATATTCATGTAGGAAAAAAGGAGTACATATAGCCAATTACAAAACAGGTGGTCTAGTCTCACCTCGACTGCGTTTTTTGACAAAAATTTGCACCAGATGCAAAAAAATACAAAAGAGGGACTAGGGACATTGTCCATAAACAATTGGGACAGAGGAACCAAAACACATATAAAACATAAAGAACACCAAATAGCATACTAATCATCCAACGTGATGGATGCAGGGTTGTCTGGGGTTGTCTGGATTTGTTCCTAAATGTGGTGGAGGATAGATGTCACACTAATTGTGCCCTTCAAAGTGTGCCAACCAAGTCTCCAAATTTTCTACTTTCTCAGTGACTTGATTTCGGCCTCACCAAGACACTACCAGTCTCTCCTAGAATTGGCACTGTAAATAATGCATTCGGTCCAATTTTTCCGTCTGCTCTTCATGCTCCTCATGACATAATCTCTTAGTTGTTTCCACTCTCTCCATCAGGTTGTTGATAAGTGCACGACAGTTATCTAGGCAACAATGTTGGATAACCTTCCCCTCAGTTACCTCAAGTAAATCAAACCCATGATTCCCCTTGCCACCATAACCTCCTCCACCCCGACGACTTTGATTTTGAACCCTCAAACCCCCACCTCTGTTATCCCCCTGCTTACCTCTATTATCCCCCCGCTTACTTTGATTATATTTGATTAATAATCAAAGTAGTAAATCTATTTCTGCAAAAGATCTCCCCTCAAGTTGTGCATAGTAGGGACTTTGAAGCCCTTTCCATAGCTATAATAGAGTCTCACATATCTTGGTAATAAGGTGAGCGAGAAAAATTAAATGGGATATCTGCATCATACCAAGATCCAGCAATGTATTGAAAAGAAGATTCTTTGCACAATTACAAGACATGCCATACAACCCTCAATTATGGAGAGCTTGACCTTCACATTTTTTTTTAACAACTTATATTTCCTGATGGGAGAGATGGTGAAGGGGGTTTATTAGCATATATGGCAGCACTAATGAACCTTGGTTTTGGAGGAAATAATGGGAAGAAGGATCCTTTCGGAGGATTGACAACTTTAGTACATTGATAGAGGAAACCAAATATGTATGATAGTTAATTTCTCCATAATTCCATTTCTCTATCGATATTTATGCGTCAAATACTCATAATGTCCCTTAACTCAACATGGTACTAGGTTTATGTACCCAAGCTCATGCAGTAGACCAGAGACAAGATAAAAACCCCTACAATGTCACCATCTTAGAGCTCGAAGGTGTGATCATGGATTGGAGACAAGATCAAAACCCCCGCAATATCACCATCTCAGAGCTCGAAGGTGTGACCTACAATAATGAGAGGGTTTTCAAACTTAGCATCATGGGATTTGGCCTCGATAGGAAAATATTTCCTTTCATTTTCAACTGCACCAATTTAGACTCCCTTGACTTGTTGGCAATATATTTGACTAGTGAGATACCAATGAAGCTCCAATTTATGGTCAATGCAATCTAATTCACTTGTCGTGAATCATTTGTGCTTACATAAATGTCAAAGATCTCCACGAAAACAGGATCACGGGAAAAGGTGGCGGACTTTAGAGTTTCAAAGACTAGATCCAAAGGTAGTTTTGGCCTTTGGGTACCTTGATCTTGAAAAATTTAGAAGGAAACAACTGACAGATAAATATAATGTGTATTATTTTGGAGTAGTGTTACTGGAGTTCTTGTGTGCAAGGGAAACTCTTAATCTTGTTTTTCCTAGAGAAAAATTCAATATAGAAGAGTGGTAAATGCATTGGTAGAAAAAGGGGAAGCTTGAAAAAATCATTGACCCTCACCTTGTTGGGACCATCAACTCTGGTTCTTTGAAAATGTTTAGGGAGACAACCAAAAAGTTCTTAGAAGAGATGGCCTTAGATAGGCCTTCAATGGGAGATGTTCTGTGGAACCTGGAATATGAATTTCAACTCTAGGAGATATCCATGCAAAATGATCTAGATGAGAATAATACAAATCATATTGCAAATTTTCCTTTGCGCTACCCAGATCCTGAACCTTTTGGTCCAATTTCAGTATGACTTCAAGTCTTGTACGAAAGTTCTCAATTTATAGATTTCATTAATGAGCATGTGGCATTTTGGAGTTCTCAACATCGCACAAAGGGATAATTGTGAGAATTTACCTATTGTTTGGAACATGTTCTCCTTTAGTGGATATTATACATAGTGGATTCATACCTTGGTGCAACAGTTCCTTACCTTGAGATGTTTGCACAAGATTCAGGGAAAAGTGAACACACAAAACTAGTGACTTTGGTTTGGGAGGAGAGCTACAAGTATGTAGAAGAGATTGAGGGCACATGCATTATATTCCTTTTGGCTGTCGAGAGCCTGAGACTTTTTATACTAGCGTTATTGGATGAGCTATTGGTGGAAGTGATGATGATTTAGAAGATGTGACCACAAGCGTTGTGTTATCACAATTGGTGAATCCTTGTGGGAGGTGATCACAAACAAGACTCCTTTGCGATGTTCTAAATTTACCAAATTAGGACATGAAAATAGAACATTGGTGAATGTGAAATGGCTAGGTTTGGTACTTTTTTTTGGATATCATATTAAAAATTCAGTTCCTCCTCGTAAAATCCTCTCCTCATATAATCGACCACCATTACAGATGATTACACCACATTTGGTTTATACGTTTAGTTAGGTAGGTAGGGTGCCCCTATCTCCCATCTCACTATAGAGTAATTTGGTAACATATTATTTCTTCTATGATACTGGTTCCTCTCTCTTAAGTCATATTTCTCGTTATTATTCTCTCTCCCTTTCTCTCCAGCCTCCCTCTCTCTTCCCCAATCTCTCTCTCTCTCTCTCTCTACCCTTCAATCGTCTCACTATATCCCTCCCTCTCTCCTTCATTCTGTCCCCCTTCCATCTTTGTGTCAATGTCTCCCTCTCTTACCCTTCTCTACCCCTCTCTCTTTTTCCGACTAACCCCTTAACCACTAACTCATTATTCCCCTAACCCCAATCCCTAATCCGTTAACCACTAACTCATTATTCCCCTAACCCCTAAATGTACCTAAATCCCCTAACCCCTAAGCCCCCAATTCCTAACCCTTAAACCAATAAATCATTATTCCCCTAACCCCTAACCCCTAAGCCCTCAATCCCTAATCCCTTAACCAATAACGCATTATTCCCCTAACCCTTATAGCAGTCCTTAAAACCCGTTGCGATTAGCCATTCGAAACGAGATCAGGTCTAGTTGGGACTTACGATCGGGTTAATTCCCCCTTGTTGGCAAGGTTAAAATGGTTAATCTTCGATAGGAAAAATTTAGATCAAATATTTCATTAAAAAGAAGGAACCATACCCTCTCTGTCAGGCTGTGCCTATCAGTCACTTGGCCTTTTCTTGCTCTCACATGAATGTAGTCTTGCTTGACTGGTACAGAAGAAGGTTTCACATTATAAACTGTTTGTTTGGGAAAAATTTTAGTTGTTTTAGTACTGTTACATTCTTCAATATTATCCTTTAAATCATCCTAGTCTTTTGTACTCTCTCCAAATTTGTAGTGCTTTCCAGTCCTCTCAGTCTCATCTGTTTCCTTAGTCTGTTAAGGAACAAGGTAAACAACATTAGGATGTTTTTGCACTAAACAAGGGTATTTTCAGGATATAGTCAGGTGGAGCAAGATTATAAGAACCAAATTTCTCGTGAATATGGGACACTCGAACTTAAGATTTATAGTATCAATCATGAGGTGCAGTGTGTTTATTGAGATTTCATCATATGGCCATTCTTCGGGCTTAAATTATGTGACAACATTGTGGTTGAGTTTGAAACTGGAGATTGAACATACATTTGGTTTAATTGCAATATACATTTTCATCAATAAATGTAAAGCAATGGCTAACAAATATTAAAAATTAATAAATAGAGAAGACATGGCAACAAGCAATAGTACCTACAAAATTATTACATTGACACACAAAGAATAAGAAAATATTGTGCACAAACAGAGACCAATGAAACTATCATCTTAACCCCTAACCCCTTAAACACTAATTCTCAACCCCTAACCCATTTAACCCCCTAAACCTCTAAACCCCTAACCCATTTAGCCCCTAATCCCTAAACCCTTAACCCTTAACCCCTAACCAATTTAAACCCCTAAACCCCTAACCCATTTAACCCCCTAAAACCTTAACCTCTAAACCCTTAACCCCTAACCCCTTAAACCCTAAGTCGTGACCCCTAACGCATTTAACCCCCTAAACCCTTAAAACCCCAACCCATTTAACCTCATAGACCCTACCTCCATTAACCCTTAACACCTAACCCCTAAAATCCTTAATTTCTAAATCCCCTAACCCCCTAAACCTCTAAATCCCTAATCCATTTAACCACTAATCCCGAAACTTCTAACCCCTTAACCCCTAACCCCTTAAAACCGAATTCCCAACCCCTAAACCATTTAACACCCTATACGTCTAAACACCTAACCCATTTAACACCCTAAACCATAAACCTCTAAACCCCTAACCCATTTAACCACTAAACCCTAAGCCTTTAAACCCTTAACCCCTAACCCATTTAACCCTCTAAACCCCTAAAGCCCTAACCCATTTAAACCCCTAAACCATTAGCCCCTGACCCCTTAAACCCTAATTCCCGACCCTAACCCATTTAACTCCCTACAACCCTAACCCATTTAACCCCCTACCATAACCCCATTAACCCCTAACCCCTAAACCATAAAATACTTAACTGTAAATCCCCTATCCCTCTAAACCTCTAAATCCCTAACCCATTTAACCCCCTAAAACCTATATTTCTAACCCCTTAACCCATAACCCCTAAAATTGTTAAGTGTTAAATCCCCTAACCCCCTAAACATCTAAACCCCTAACCAATTTAACCCCCTAAACCCTTAACCTCTAACCCTTAACTCGTAACCCCTTAAACCCTAATTCCCAACCCCTAACCCATTTAGCCTCCTAAGCCCTTAATACTCTAACCCATTTAACCCCCTAAACCCTAACCCCATTAACCCCTAATGACCTCTAATTCCTAAAATACTTAACTGCTAAATCCCCTAACCCGATAAACCCCTAACCCATTTAACCCCCTAAACCTTAAATTTTTAACCCCTTAACCCCTAACCCATTTAACCCCCTATACCCTTAAACCCCTAACCCATTTAACCCCCTAAACCCCTAAAAACCTAACCCATTTAACCCCCTAAACCCTAAACCTCTAAGCCCTTAAACCCCTAAACCACTAACACCTAAACCCTTAACCCCTTAACACCTAAATTGTTAATGCTTAACCCATAACCCATTAACCCCTCACCCCTAACCCTAAGATCCTTTACTGCTAAATCCACTAACCCCTAACCCCCTAATCCCTAATCCCTTAATCATGAACTCATTATTCACCTAACCCCTAACTGCACCTAAATCCCCTAACCCCTAAGCCCCCAATCCCTAATCCCTTTAAACACTAACTTATTATTCTTGTAACCCCTAAATGCACCTAAATCCCCTGACCCCTAACCCCTTAAACCCTAACTCATTATTCCCCTAACCCTAATCCCTATTCCCTTAACCACTAACTCATTATTCTCCTAACCCCTAAATGTGCCTAAATCCCCTAACCGCTAAGCTCCCAATCCATAACCCCTTAAACCCTAAGCCGCCAATCCCTAGCCCCTTAACCACTAACTCATTATTCCCCTAACCCCTAAACCCTAAACCTCTAACCCCTCAGCCCCTAATCATTAATCTCTTAACCACCAACTCATTATTCTCCTAACCCTTATAACGATCCTTAAAACCTGTTGGGATTAGCCATTCCAAACGAGAGCAGGTCTAGTTGGGACCTACGATCGGGTTAATTCCCCCTTGTTGGCAAGATGGAATACCATGAGCAAAAACATGGGTTGCAAAAACCTCTCCTAAATTTACTATTTTATCTCAATTTTATTTTAATAATTATTTAATTAATTTCTTTAAAAACTCTTCTAGATAATTCACATAATTTTTTTAAGTTCAACACCTTTCAAACCGCTCATTGTATAGCTCATCATCAATATTTTTAAAATAAATTTATTAAAACGAAATTGAATTGATTTTTGAAGCTTCCTTTTAAACAATAGTTGATATTACAAGGAATCACGGAATGCACTCAACATCCATAAAAAAAACAACGGGTATGATATTAAAAGTCATATTTGGAGGGCATAATATTAAAAATGATGTTTGAAAAAATGGAGGGAGGCAATATTCATTTAAATTTAAATTTTAGTCGTCAGTTAAAATAACATCTCTCTCGCCCAAACTTTGGTTATCTCTCGTTGACTTAGTGATCAAGGCTTTTTTTGTGGGTCTTGTTCTTGCTACTGTGTTACTGCAATTTCTGCGATTTCTTCAGCTGAATATTAACAGAGATTGCCTCCAGATACCCATTTCATCAATGGAGCCAGAAAAGTCTACTATGGACTTGTTTGATGATAGTGGTGATGGAGGGAGTGAAAAAAGCATTGAAGAGAAGAATGAGGATGAGCGAATTCCTGAAGATGACGATGAAGAGTGGCTCATTGTGGAGAAGGAGGATGCTTTTATCCATGACAATTATTCTCATAGATTCATCTAGTCCACATAATGGCCTCAGAGTTACAGAGAATCTATGGATACATACAACATTGTTGCATCTCCATCGGTATCCTTTGGTTGGATGCAACACCAACCATGCTTT
The DNA here is from genome assembly GCA_034641835.2 of Pinus albicaulis. Taxonomy (NCBI): domain Eukaryota; kingdom Viridiplantae; phylum Streptophyta; class Pinopsida; order Pinales; family Pinaceae; genus Pinus; species Pinus albicaulis. The sequence continues at coordinate 121,396,696 of CM076573.1, forward strand.
GAACTTCGATGTTCTCAAAAAGGTAGTCTATTAACACAGGATGCACCTTACTGAGATTCTAGGAGACCATTGCTAGAAAAGGAGGGACTTGAAGAGAAGCTAACATATATACCAGTTTCTACAGAAGGGGAAAATAGAGATGGATTTGATAAAAGGGTTGTTGACAAAGAGGCTAGACATGCTATAGAATATCGAGGACAAGGCTGCAGTTTTGTGTAAGAAGTATTTAATGGAGTGAATGTATTGGCTGGTGCTGGCCTTATTTCTACCCCATATACTATTTTAGAAGCGGGTTGGACAAGTCTAGCATTTTTGTTGTTGTTTTCCTTCATTTGCTACTACATAGGTATTACCTTACACTACTGTTTTGAGAGCCAGGAAGGCATCTATACTTATCCAGATATTGGAGAGGTTGCACTGGGGAGGCTTGGTCTTTTTTTTATTTCTATTGTTTTGTACTATGAATTCTATGCATATTGTGTAGAGTTTATCACACTAGAGGGGGACAATTTGACAAGCCTTTTTTCAGGTTTTCATTTTGATATTGCTGGGACTGAACGAAATTCTCTCTCTTCATTTGGAATTTTAGCTGCAGTGATAGTGCTACCAGCTGTTTGGCTAAAATATTTGTGAAGCTGGTGGAGTGCTTGCAACTATTTTGGTTATTGTCACAGTTTTCTGGGTGGGAACCATAGATGGGGTAGGTTTCTACCCCACTGGTTCACTCGTGAATTGGACCAACCTTCCTTTTTCAGTTGGTGTGTATGGGTTTTGTTACTCTAGCCATTTAGTATTCCCAAAAATCTATATGTCGATGGTAGATCGCACTCAATTTGACAAAGTACTAATTTTGAGTTTTTTTATTTATTTTTAATTTTAAATTTTAAAATTTTTATTATCTATCCCGTGCCTTTAAATATCCTCCTGCTGAAATCTCATCTTGGCACAATTTCCCATTCCCTAGTCTTGCAACCACATTCACTGCCCTGTCTGAAATTAATTTTAAAGATGGAAATTTGATGCCAACAGAAATTGAACATGTTTTAAAGGTCGATGTGAAGAAAAAAAAGAAAAGAAAATCAGACAATATAGACAAACTTTGAAAGAAATATGTTATCAAGGGGATCAATGATTATTCTATTTCTGTATCTGATTTTCAGTTAGAGTTTGTTGAAGAAAAAGTGATTTTGAAGAAGAAGAAATGCAAAGACAAGAAAGAGATGGATGAAATAATTCTTCCTCAAGGGAAGCCAAAGCAGTCGATTGCAGGAATAGAATTTTCATCAAATGATGTTGGATCAGCATTGCAGTTTCTGGAATTTTTCTCAGCATTTAAACAAGTGTATACTTGTTATCCATACTTCTTATCCAAAATGTGTTTTAAGTTCATATATATGATTCAAACTGAAAATTTTTCACCGTGGATATTTTCTTTTACATTATCGTATTTATACCTTCAGCAGTACCAATTTTCTGCTACAAACACACTAGTGTGATAGTATGAAGTGGAAAAATTTTACATTGTCGTAGTTATACCTTCAACAGTACAAATTTTCTGCTACAAACACACTAGTGTGAAAGTATGAAGTGGAAAAAGTTTAATAATGGTTATTTTACACCATGATTTGGGCTAACATCACTTCCTACTTATTCAGTTGTTGATTTTTGCATGTTAGATATAGCCCACAACACCTTTCCATTATTTGAGAGCTATGCTTTTACACTAGTCAACAATAATTGTTATATAACTTATTTGATTGTTAAAATAAAAGTATTATTTCCAACGAAGACTTTTGGAAGTATCTATGAATGAGGTTTTATAGATGTACCTTACCAATTGATGATAATATATGCTATGCTTAGTGCAAGTGAAATACCCAAGCCTCTCTGATCATCAAGAAAATATGGTTTTGTAAGGTCTTTGTATTATAATGAATTACCACTGTGTTGCTGTCCACATGCTTATATTGCAACTATGAAAGTTTAGTCCTAATTGTTAGGCCTTGGCTTTGATTCTATCCAAAGCAACTCCTCTTGTTATAGGGCTTTGACACATGCTTACCATTCAACATAGCAGTATATGATAAACTTTGTATTCATAAACAAATGAGCAATGATGACTCAGAAATGCCACTAAATGAATGAAAAAACCACTATTCTATGGGGATGTGTCCCTTAGGGTGGGAGGGGCCACCTCCATGTTTCCCATGTTCCCAAGGTGTATTTTTCTTGTAGGATGCTCCAAGAAACATTTTTCCACATATCTCTTTTGGGAAATGTAGTGAAACATAGAGGGAACTGCATTTTCCCAAAAGGGTTTTCTTATTTTTCCCTTTTTTCGGACGATTGAAGAAAAATTTCTCTGCATATCTCTGTGGGAAACGTATATGGAAAATTTTCCCTCATGTGAAAGATGCATTTTCCAAAAGGAGGATTTAAATCTTTTCCCTATAAAAAAATGCGCTTTTGGATGTCTCTTAGAAAACATGAGTTTCCAATTTTTATGGTGTCCCAAATGCTTCTACTTGCTTGTTTGACCATCCCTGTATGTGCAACCAAGCCTGCGATTCCTTGTATTCCTTTTCCAAGTGACTCTTTATTCACGTTGTGTTCACACTTTCCAATGCCATTGTAACCCTTGCCTAGTCCAATATACCATTATTTCAACACTAGTCGTTGATCCACATTGTACTTTTGACTAACCAATGCTCATTAAATTGTACTTTGTCAATTTTGGATTTTTGGCCATGTTATTAGAACCCCATTGTCAAGGTTCCTAGTGTAGTCAATGTTCTTTATCCACGTTGTGTTCACTCTTTCAAATGCAAGTGCAACCCACACCTAATCAAATATACCATCATTTAGACATGAGTAGTTGATCCACATGGTAATTTTGACTAATCAATACCCATTAAATTGTGCTTTGTCAATTTTGGATCTTGCTCACAATCAGAGCATAACATGGTATTAATGTTGTGAAAGCTCAGTGACATTTTATTATATAAATCCGGTATTGATGTGTCAGTCCAAATTTTGCACAAGTGGAAGCATTGAATGGATTTCCCAAAAGGTTGTATTCTGTTTCCATAATGCTTCAGGCATTTCCAGTAAACAACTAAACGCTAGATGCCAAAGATATTTGTGTATTTCATATATTCTCATTGAAATACTGAATGATGCTGGCATTGTTGAAACTATCAATTTCACTCTTAAATGGTCCTTGAATTGAGTTTTAACTCGTTGATATCTATGTTTCTACGGAATTGAGTTCAGTAGCATCATAACAAATTTCAGTTCTATTATTAATCATGTTTTGTACCACATTTGGAATTGGAATTGAATTCAGTAGCTACATAACAACTTTGAGTTCTCTTCCACATCTGGGTACTTGCCTATGAAATATGGCACATATGAAAACCTCGAAAGGGTGAGAATACACAAGAATAACCTCATGGGATAGATACCCATTTCAGTCTCAGGTCTCCCTCATGTTTATATGTTACTGTGTGTCAGCAACAATGGTGTTCATAAGGGGAGGACTCTCCCATGAAAACCCAAATCAATGGTGGAGAGAAAAAAACCCAGACGGACCAGATGATTAGATACTTCCAATCTTGGTGACAAGAGTCAAACCACTCCATATCCCTGCTAGGGTAGGATATATATCTTACACAATTTAAATGTCATAGTATATATCATATATGAGTTGGGTTGAATATGTGACATATATAAAGGTATGGATAGGGACAAATATATTTAAGAAATTCCATGGTGTTACCTCAGTTCGCTGATGTACCAATAAAAGTTAAAACATAACGTCCAGTCAAATAACAGAATGAAGTAGCGATTTCAATGAAATTGATATGTGGAATAGGGATCCAAGTCATCTTACTGATATTTTTGCTTCTTTTTCCAAATAGAGGACATGGGTTTTACCTTGGTAGGTGAATAGCTTTAAAATATTTTCCTTAACCATTGTTACCACAAGAAGTATTTTTAGAATCTACCTTCCGAGGAAATTAATTGTATGAATCTCATGACCCATGTTTTGGCTTAGAGAGTTCCTGCAGGGCACAGACTAATGACATAGCAACACTTAATGAGTGGATTAATTATAGGAACAACAGCAAGATGGTAATCATAATCAACATTGTGAGATTTTTCATGGATAGATTTGACATTGATATTAATGCATAGCAAATTTTCAAATGAGGAGGTGAAGTGGAGATGGCATATAGGCCAATTTTGTTGAAGAAAGAAGTTAATAATGCTCTCTGAAAAGGAGAAAACCTTCAGAGATTTGTCATAGTTTGAATCAATTGGCATGAAAATTCCCACATTCTTCTACAAGATTCAGTGTGATCTCAAGTGAAATGTGTAGGTTTTGTAGACGGGCTTGGTTGAAACATCTCATCGAAGACATGTTCCGAACAATATGATACTTTGTAAGTGATTATGCTAACCATCAAGTAATTTCATTAAAGTGGCGCCATGTATCATATAATTGGAGAGGTTCCGTTATTCAAAGAAGTCGCCTTATTTGATTTATTTAGAGGGTTTGATTGGTTGTAGCTGTAAGTTTCCTATTTGAAGCAGACATGCATGATTTATTCCCTTCCAAGAGTATGGTATGAAAGATGCTATTTGAAAAGGTTGACCTGGTTGAAAACAACTACAGCAGAGGCTTGCAGTTGGAAGTTAGAACTACCTTCTTTATGGGGTTTATCATGAAAAAAACAACATTTTGTAGTTAGAGTCGACTGCTCTATCGGGTTTATCATGAACAACAACGGTTTTCTTTTTCTACCAAAAGTTCATTGGAACCTAAATTTCCCAAAAGGTTGTATTCTGTTTCGATAATGCTTCAGGAATTTCTAGTAAAACACTAAAACATAGATGCCAATGATATTTTTGTATTTGATATATTCTCATTGAAATACTAAATTATGCTGGCATTGTTGAAACTATCAATTTCACTCTTAAATGGTCCTTGAATTGAGTTTTAACTCATTGATATCTATGTTTCTACAGAATTGAGTTCAATAGCATCATAACAACTTTGAGTTCTGTTATTCATCAAGTTCTATACCACCTCTGGAATTGGAATTATAGCTACATAAGAACTTTGAGTTCTCTTCCACATCTAGCTACTTTCCTATGAAATCTATCAGATATGCAGGCCTCGAAAGGGTGAGAATACACAAGAATAAGCCCATTTCACTGTCAGGTCAGCCTCATGTTTATATTCTATTGTATGTCAGCAACAATGGAATTCATAAGGGGAGGACTCTCCCATGACAACCCAAATCACTGGTGGAGAGAAAAAACCCAAATGGACATGATGAATTAGGCACTTCCATTTTTTGTGACAAGAGTCAAAGCACTCCATATCCCTGCTAGGGTAGGATATATATCTTATATAATTTAAATGTCATAGTAAATATAAAATATGAGATGCATTGAATATGTGACATATATAAATGTATGGACAGGGAAAAATATATTCAAGAAATTCCACTGTGTTACCTTAGTTCGCTGATGTAGCAATAAAATTCAAAACATAATGTCCAGTCAAATAATAGAATGAAGTAGCGATTTCAATGTAATTGATATGTGGAATAGGGATCCAAGTATTTTGATGTTTTTGCCGCTTTTTCCAAATAGAGGAAATGGGTTTTACCTTTGTAGGTGAATAACTTTAAAATATTTTCCTTAACCATCATTAGCACGAGAAGTATTGTTAGAATGTACCTTCAGAGAAATTAATTGTATGAATGCCATGACCCATGTTTTGGTTGAGAGATTTCCTGCACGACACAGACTAATGAGACAGCAGCACTTAATGAGTGGATTACTTACAGGAACAACAGCAAGATGCTAATCAGAATCAACATTGTGAGAGTTTTCTTGGATAGATTTGACATTAATATTAATGAATAGAAAATTTTCAAAGGAGGAGGTGAAGTGGAGATTGCATACAGGCCAATTTTGCTGAAGGAAGATGTCAATGAAACTCTCTGAAAAGGAAAAAAGCCTTCAGAGATTTGTCACAGTTTGAATCAATTGACATGAAAATTCCCACATTCTTCTATAGGATTCAGTGTGATCTCAACTGAAATGTGCAGGTTTTGTAGACGGGCTTGGTGGAAACATCTCATTGAAGAAATGTTCTGAATAATATGAGACTGTGGAAGTGATTATGCTAACCAGCAAGTCAATTCATTAAAGTAGCACCATGTATCATATAATTGGAGAGGTTTCGTTATTCAAATAATTCACATTATTTGATTTATTTAGAGGGTTTGATTGGATGTAGATGTAGGTTTCCTATTTGAGGCAGACATGCATGATTTATTCCCTTCCAAGAGTATGGTATGAAAGATTCTGTTTGAGAAGGTTGACCTAGTTGAAAACAACTACAACAAAGGCTTGCAGTTGGAAGTTAGAATTACCTTCTTTATGGGGTTTATCATGAAAAAAATAGCAGTTGGAAGTTAGAGTCAACTTCTCTATCGGCTTTATCATGAACAAAAACAGTTTTATTTTGTCACCAAAATTTCATTGAAACCACAATTTCCCAAAAGGTTGTATTCTATTTCCATAATGCTTCTGGCATTTCCAGTAAAACACTAAAAGCTAGATGCCAAATATAGTTCTGTATTTCATATATTCTCATTGAAATACTAAATGATTTTGGCATTGTTGAAACTGTCAATTTCACTCTTAAATGGTCCTAGAATTGAGTTTTAGCTCGTTGAGATCTTTGTTTCTATGGAATTGAGTTCAGTAGCATCATAACAAATTTTAGTTCTATTATTCATCATGTTTTGTACCACCTCTAGAATTGGAATTGTAGCTACATAACAAATTTGAGTTTTCTTCCACATCTGGGTACTTGCCTATGAAATCTGGCACATATGAAAACCTTGAAAGGGTGAGAATACACAATAATAAGATCATGGGATAAATACCCATTTCGCTCTCAGGTCTCCCTCATGTTTATATGCTACTGTGTGTTAGCAACAATGGCATTCATAAGGGAAGGACTCTCCCATGACAAGCCAAATCACTGGTGCAGAGAAAAAACCGAAACGGACAGGATGAATTAGGCACTTCCAATTTTGGTGACAAGAGTCAAACCACTCCATATCCCGGCTACGGTAGGATATATATCTTATATAATTTAAATGTCATAGTATATATTAAATATGAGTTGCGTTGAATATGTGACATGTATAAAGGTATGGACATGGACAAATATATTCAAGAAATTCCATGGTGTTACCTCAGTTTTCTGATGTACCAATAAAAGTAAAAACATAATGTCCAATCAAATAATAGAATGAAGTAGATATTTCAATTTAATTGATATGTGGAATAGGGATCCAAGTCTTCTGATGTTATTTCTAATTTTTCCAAATAGAGGACATGGGTTTGAACTTGGTAGGTGAATAGCTTTAAAATATTTTCCTTAGCCATCGTTAGCATGAGAAGTATTGTTAGAATCAACCTTCAGAGGAAATTAGTTGTATGAATGTCATGACCCATGTTTTGGCTGAGGGAGTTCTCGTAGGACACAGAATAATGAGATAGCAACACTTAATGAAAGGATTACTTACGGGAACAAGAACAAGATGCTAATCACAAGAAGTTTGCTTGGATATATTTGACATTAATATTAATGAATAACAAATTTTCAAAGGAGGAGGTGAAGTGGAGATTACATACAGTCCACTTTTGCTGAAGGAAGAAGTCAATGACACTCTCTGGAAAGGAAATAACCTTCAGAGATTTGTCACAGTTTGAATCAATTGACATGAAAATTCCCACATTCTTCTATAGGATTCAGTGTGATCTCAAGTGAAATGTACAAGTTTTTTAGACGGGCTTCGTGGAAACATATCATTGAAGACATGTTACGAACAATATGAGACATTGGAAGTGATTATGCTAACCATCAAGTCAATTCGTTAAAGTAGCGCCATGTATCATATAATTGGAGAGGTTTCATTATTCAAAGAAGCTGCCTTATTTGATTTATTTAGAGGGTTTGTTTAGATGTAGCTGTAGGTTGCCTACTTGAAGCAGACATGCATGATTTATTCTCTTCCAAGAGCATGGTATGAAAGATTTTGTTTGAGAAGGTTGACCTAGTTGAAAACAACTACAGCAGAGGCTTTCAGTTGGAAGTTAGAATTACCTTCTTCATGGGCTTTATAATGAAAAAAACAGCAGTTGGAAGTTAGATTCAACTTCTCTATCAACTTTATCATGAACAACAACAGTTTTATTTTGTCACCAAAAGTTCAATGAAACCGCAATTTCCCAAAAGGTTGTATTCTATTTCCATAATGCTTAAGGAATTTCCAGTAAAACACTAAAATCTAGATGCCAAATATATTTTTGTATTTCATATATTCTCATTGAAATACTAAATGATGCTGGCACTTTTGAAACTCTCAATTTCACTCTTAAATGGTCCTTGAATTGATTTTTAACTGGTTGAGATCTCTGTTTCTACAGAATTGAGTTTAGTAGCATCATAAAAACTTTGAGTTCTATTATTCATCAAGTTTTTTACCACCTCTGGAGTTGTAATTGTAGCTACATAACAACTTTGAGTTCTCTTCCACATCTGGGTACTTGTCTATCAAATCCAACACATATGCATACCTTCAAAGGGTGAGAATACACAAGAATAAGCTAATGGGATAGATACCCATTTCACTCTCAGGTCTCCCTCATGTTCAAATGCTACTGTGTGTCAGTAACAATGGCATTCATAAGGTAAGAACTCTTCCATGACATTCCAAATCACTGGTGGGGAGAAAAAACCCAAACGGACCAGATGAATTAGGCACTTCCAATTTTCGTGACAAGAGTCAAACCACTCCATATACCTGCTAGGGTAAGATATATGTATTATATAATTTAAATGTCATAGTATATATAAAATATCAGCAGCGTTGAATATGTGACATATATAAATGCATGGATAGGGAAAAATATATTCAAGAAATTCCACGGTGTTAGATCAGTTGGCTAATGTACCAATAAAAGTCAAAACATAATGTCCAGTCAAATAACATAATGAAGTAGCGATGTCAACATAATTGATATGTGGAATAAAGATCCAAATTTTTATGTTTTTGCTACTTTTTCCAAATAGAGGACATGGGTTTGACCTTGGTAGGTGAATATATTTAAAATATTTTCCTTAACCATTGTTAGCATGAGAAGTATGGTTAGAATCTATATTTAGAGGAAATTAATTGTATGAATGTCATGACCCATTTTTTGGCTGAGAGAGTTCCCGCAGGACAAAGACTAATGAGACAACAACACTTAATGAGCGGATTACTTACATGAATAGCAGCAGGATGCTAATCAGAATCAACATTGTGATAGTTTACTTGCATATATTTGACATTAATATTAATGAATAGAAAACTTTCAAAGGAGGAGGTGAAGTGGAGATTGAATACAGGCCTATTTTGCTGAAGGAAGAAGTCAATGACACTCTCTGAAAAGGAAAAAAACCTTCAGAGATTTGTCACAGTCTGAATCAATTGACATGAAAATTCCCACATTCTTCTACAGGATTCAGTGTGATCTCAACTGAAATGTGTAGGTTTTGTAGACAGGCTTGGTGGAAACATCTCATTAAAGACATGTTCTGAATAATATGAGACTTTGGAAGTGATTATGCTAACCAACAAGTCATTTCATTAAAGTAGCGCCATGTATCACATAATTGTAGAGGTTTTGTTATTCAAAGAAGTTGCCTTATTTGATCTATTTAGATGGTTTGATTGGATGTAGCTGTAGGTTGCCTATTTGAGGCAGACATGCATGATTTATTCCCTTCCAAGAGTATGGTATGAAAGATCCTGTTTGAGAAGGTTGACCTAGTTGAAAAAAACAACAGCGGAGGCTTGCATTTGGAAGTTAGAATTACCTTCTTTATGGGGTTTATAATGAAAAAAACAGAAGTTGGAAGTTAGAGTCAACTTCTCTATCGGCTTTATCATGAACAACAACAATTTTCTTTTGTCACCAATAGTTCATTGAAACTGAAATTTCCCAAAAGGTTGTATTCTGTTTCCATAATGCTTCTGGAATTTCCAGTAAAACACTAAAATCTAGATGACAAATATATTTGTGTATTTCATATATTCTCATTGAAATACTAAATGATTCTGGCATTGTTGAAACTGTCAATTTCACTCTTAAATGGTCCTTGAATTGAGTTTTAACTCGTTGAGATCTCGGTTTCTATGGAATTGATTTCAGTAGCATCATAACAAATTTTAGTTCTATTATTCATCAAGTTTTGTACCACCTCTGGAATTGGAATTGTAGCTACATAACAAATTTGAGTTCTCTTCCACATCTAGGTACTTGCCTATGAAATCTGGCACATATGAAAACCTTGAAAGGATGAGAATACACAAGAATAAGCTCATGGGATAGATACCCATTTCAATCTCAGGTCTCCCTCATGTTTATATGCTACTGTGTGCTAGCAACAAGGGCATTCATAAGGGAAGGACTCTCCCATGACAAGCCAAATCACTGGTGCAGAGAAAAAACCGAAATGGACACGATGAATTAGGCACTTCCAATTTTGGTGGCAAGAGTCAAACCACTCCATATCCCGACTACGGTAGGATATATATCTTATATAATTTAAATTTCATAGTATATATAAAATATGAGTTGCATTGAATATGTGAGATATATAAAGGTATGGACATGGAAAAATATATTCGAGAAATTCCATGTTGTTACCTCAGTTGGCTGATGTACCAATAAAATTACATAATGTCCAATCAAATAACAGAATGAAGTAGCGATTTCAATGTAATTGATATGTGGAATAAGGATTCAAGTCTTCTGATGTTATTTCTACTTTTTCCAAATAAAGTACATGGGTTTGACCTTGGTAGGTGAATAGCTTTAAAATATTTTCCTTAGCCATCGTTAGCATGAGAAGTATTGTTAAAATCTACCTTTAGAGGAAATTAATTGTATGAATGTCATGACCCATGTTTTGGCTGAGGGAGTTCTCGTAGGACACAAAATAATGAGATAACAACACTTAATGAAAGGATTATTTACAGGAACAACAACAAGATGCTGATCACAATCAGCATTGTGAGAGTTTGCTTGGATAGATTTGACATTAATATTAATGAATAACAAATTGTCAAAGGAGGAGGTGAAGTGGAGATTATATACAGTCCAATTTTGCTGAAGGAAGAAGTCAATGACACTCTCTAGAAAGGGAAAAACCTTCAGATATTTGTCACAGTTTGAATCAATTGACATGAAAATTCCCACATTCTTCTATAGGATTCAGTGTGATCTCAAGTGAAATTTGCAAGTTTTGTAGATGGGCTTGGTGGAAACATCTCATTGAAGACATGTTCCGAACAATATGAGACTTTGGAAGCAATTATGGTAACCAGCAAATCAATTCATTAAAGTAGCGCCATGTATCATATAATTGGAGAGGTTTCGTTATTCAAAGAAGTTGCCTTATTTGATTTATGTAGAGGTTTTTATTGGACGTAGCTGTAGGTTTCCTATTTGAAGCAGACATGCATGATTTATTCCCTTCCAATAGTATGGTATGAAAGATGTTTTTTGAGAAGGTTGACCCAGTTGAAAACAACTACAACAGAGGCTTGCAGTTGGAAGTTAGAATTACCTTATTTATGGTGTTTATAATGAAAAAAACAACAGTTGGAAGTTAGAGTAAACTTCTCTATCGGCTTTATCATGAACAGCAACAGTTTTCTTTTGTCACCAAAATTTCATTGAAACCGCAGTTTCCCAAAAGGTTATATTCTATTTCCATAATGCTTCAGGCATTTCCAGTAAATCAATAAAAGCTAGATGCCAAAGATATTTGTGTATTTCATATATTCTCATTGAAATACTAAATGATGTTGGCATTGTTGAAACTATCAATTTCACTCTTAAATGGTCCTTGAATTGAGTTTTAACTCGTTGAGATCTCTTTCTCTACGGAATTGAGTTCAGTATCATCATAACAATTTTGATTTGTATTATTCATCAAGTTTTGTACCACCTCTGGAATTGGAATTTAGTATAGTAGCTACATAACAACTTTGCGTTATCTTCCACATCTGGGTACTTTCCTATGAAATATGGCAGATATGAAAACCTCGAAAGCGTGAGAATACACAAGAATAAGCTCATGGGATAGATACCCATTTCACTCTTAGGTCTCCCTCATGTTTATATGCTATTGTGTGTCAGAAACAATGGCGTTCATAAGGGGAGGACTCTCCCATGACAACCCAAATCACTGGTGGAGAGAAAAAACCCAAACGGACTTGATGAATTAGGAACTTCCAATTTTGGTGACAAGAGTCAAACCACTCCATATCCCTGCTAGGGTAGGATATATATCTTATATAATTTAAATGTCATAGTATACATAAGATATGAGTTGGGTTGAATATGTGACATATATAAAGGTATGGACAGGGACAAATATATTCAAGAAATTCCATGGTGTTACCTTAGTTGGCTGATGTACCAATAAAAGTAAAAACATAATGTCGAGTCAAATAACAGAATGAAGTAGCGATTTCAATGTAATTGATATGTGGAATAACGATCCAAGTCTTCTTACTAATGTTTTTGCTGCTTTTTCAAAATAGAGGACATGGGTTTGACCTTGGTAGGTGAATAGATTTAAATTATTTTCCTTAACCATTTTTAGCATGAGAAGCGTTGTTAGAATATACCTTCCGAGTAAATTAATTGCATGAATGTCATGACCCATGTTTTGGTTGAGAGAGTTCCCGCAGGACATAGACTAATGAGACAACAACACTTAATAAGTGGATTACTTACAGGAACAGCAGCAAGATGCTAATCAAAATCAACATTGAGAAAGTTTCCTTGGATAGATTTGACATTAATATTAATGAATAACAAATTTTCAAAGGAGGAGGTGAAGTGGAGATTGCATACAGGCCAATTTTGCTGAAGGAAGAAGTCAACGACACTCTCTAAAAAGGAAAAAAACCTTTAGAGATTTGTCACAGTTTGAATCAATTGACATGAAAATTCCCACATTCTTCTACAGGATTCAGTATAATCTCAAGTGAAATGTGCAGGTTTTGTAGATGGGCTTGGTGGAAACATCTCATTGAAGATATGTTCTGAACAATATGAGACTTTGGAAGTGATTATGCTAACCAGCAAATAAATTCATTAAAGTAGCGCCATGTATCATATAATTGGATAGGTTTCACTATCAAAGAAGTCACCTTATTTGATTTATTTAGAGGGTTTGATTGGATGTAGCTGTAGGTTGCCTATTTGAAGCAGACATGCATGATTTATTCCCTTTGAAGACTATGGTATGAAAGATTTTGTTTGAGAAGATTGACTTGGTTGAAAACAACTATAGCAGAGGCTTGTAGTTGGAAGTTAGAATTACTTTATGGGGTTTATCATGAAAAAAATAGTAGTTGGAAGTTAGAGTCAACTTCTCTATCATGTTTATCATGAACAACTACAATTTTCTTTTGTCACCAAAAGTTCATTGAAACTGCAATTTGAGACAAATGTCAACAAACAAGAATTTTAGAAAATTATAAGTTACTTTGTTAACATAAACGAATTATGAAACCAACCCATTAAATGGTTTTCATATTTCTCAAGTAATTATCCAGTAACAAAAGTTGAACTATTCTACAGAGATGCAAACTTTTCGGTTAAATTCATCTTAATGTTTTCCCCTTCCTGGAGAGTACCATGAACCTCTGATACCATGTCATCACCACGAAACTATAAAGAATATGAAAACAAACAACAAATCCAAAGAAAATGTCCATTGGAGAAGTTATTAGAACCCCATTGTCGAGGTTCTTAGTGCGCTTGATGTTCAAGGTGATCAAAGGTTATATAGCTTTTTCTACTTTTAGTGGTATGTAGAAGTAATTAATTGATTTTTAGTAATAAAAGTTTGCTCCAATTGTATATTTAGCAAGATTTTAAAAGGAAAAAAATATCTCTATCACTTTTCAGATAATATCGTTTGATTGTTTACATATATAATCATAAAATATAACCAATAAGTGAAAAAAAACTAGATATGGAAGGCAACAACCCCCCACAAAATTATTATTCATATACTTTTGGTATTCTAGCACTTGTGGAATAAGTTGGAGAGCTTGTTTGCTAGGGTATTGAGTTCATGGTATATATGGCCACAAGAGAACCAATCCAACTTCTTGTAGACTTGTTTGATACCTTCCAAAATGTGAGCCAAATGAGGGGCCACTATGTTGACTTTGTTGCAGACTCAATCCAAAACAAGTTTTGAATCCCCCAAAATATTTAGTTTTTTGACATATTTTTGGTTGACCACATTGACAAGAGCCCAGAGAGTTGAAAATTCAACTCTCATGTTTGTGCCCATACTGGGAGCATATTTGATATGGAAACAATGAGAAAGTTTTTCATATTTCTTTCTGCTATGATTTTATTTCATTGCTTTGATATTTGATATTGTGTCATCAATTGAAGATTCCATTCCTCCATTAGTAGGACTGCCTACATACAAACCTCCACTTTCAGGTTGTGTTTCTTTAAGTGGTTCACACCGAATGAATTTCTACTCATCGATGCTGGCTGGGTCATATGGTAATATTTCATCTAATTTTCATCAACCTTTAAAGATAAAAAATGGCATATCAAATGATTCATGCCCATTAATAGGACAAAATAAACTGGCTACAATCCATTCTAGTGAGATGCTGGATATATTGAAACCATTCCAAGAGGCTTCAGAAACCACTCTAGATCCATTTCAAGTTCTGGATGGAAAGAAAAACTCCTTGCCAAAATCTCATGGCAATTAATCAAGTTCTCTTGCAGTTGCATTTGTCAACAATGAAGATAATTGTAGTTTACAGTTTTCCATCATTCCTCCATCTGATGTATTGACTATAGATAAAGCATATGGAGTTAAACTGTCACCAGTGAACATGCCTACTGTGACAACATGTGATCTCTCTGATGGTACAGTTTCAAATTGTTCTATAGTTTCTACACTTGAGTCTATATTAGATTATCATACTAGTGAAAAGCATAAAAACATATCTAAAGAACAAGAGGGTCTTTCAAAAAATGGATGTTCAAATAATATGACAAAATCCGAGCACAAGCCTAAAATGTAGCAGATGCAACAACATGTGGCATTAATAGGAAGCTCTTCAAATATGGAAAGGGATTCCAAAGGAGAGGTGGTTTTAGAGGAGTCTAAACTTAGCGATTCTTACAGGTAGGTGGAGGAGTTACTTTTGAGTCAGACTTCATCATCTACCTCAACAACTCCTTTAAGGACATCCCTACAAAAGACAATTAAATTTGATGATGAAGGGGCTAATTCTGACCTAGCTATAGAAAGAATTCTGCATTCTTCACTGCCAGTCCTGATTTTGTAGCCCATCCTTGTGGTTCATTTAGAAATCCCACAAAATGTGAAAAGATATTATTGCGAGATAAGTCACCAGGAAACATGGTTAATGTTGTGGACACTCCTTCATTAAGGATATCAGGAGTTTCATCATCTATAGATGAGATCACCGAAAGGAATATTTGCATGGGAAACTTGTAACCTTTACAAGATTCATAATATGTGAGTGAATTAATCATTGTTGATATGTCTTCATATTTGGGAAGCTTTGGTGAGGGATATGAAGAAAAAACAGAAACTTCTGGGCTAGTTATAGATTTTTCTACAAAGGATGTTGGAGTAGTAAAGAAAGCAGCATAAGATATGAATTTTGATAATAATAATAATGTTATTGTAGGAACATTGAAGAGCCCAACATGCAGTGAGGAAAACATTAAAACATATTCAAAACCTATAAATGTGAGAAATAAACGATTTGAATCAACAAGCGATAATGCTAGACAAAGTTGTAGCAATAATTTTGTTAATTCTGTAATTGGAGAGAAGAAATATCTTGGAAATGTTCTCCATCCTAAGCATGGGACTTTTGTGGTTCTCGATTCCCCATCTAAGTTGTCAAGCTCACCTAATGTTGACATAAACAAAGAGCTGGCTTATTTTTCCAATTTTGTCATTAGAAAAGAAAATTCTAGTTTGCATGTTGGGGAGAGAAAAATCAATGGAATGCATGAGAGTAGGTTGGCATCTCAATTGGCTACACATGACAATGGCACAGTGGTTTTTGATCAAAATATGCTGAAAGAGAAAAAGGGTGAAGTGTTAGTTGTATCTGAGCAGTCAACAACAAATACTGTAAGGTGTCTGAATGGGAATTACAATTAGAAGCTGCAACAGTCCTCCCTAAAGCTAATATGGCTATTTTGGAGAAAAAACTAGGTTTTCTATCTGGTAAAAAAGTTGTTAAATGAAAAAAATCTTCTAGATATAGAAACAAATGTAGGGTTAAACATGATAGTGCTAAAGTACTTGGGGAAGGATCAGCTACCAATGTGAAGGAAATTGACACACAAGATAAGGGTTAAGTATCCACCACTAATAGTGATATTTGTGAAATTTTTGCTCAATTTCAGGTGTCATCTTTTCCTGTTGAAAGTGAAGGAAAGCAATATTTAGTAGCTTGATTGACAGAAAAGGAGAATAAAATTTCTTCCAATGTTTTTGCGAAGAAGAGCGTTGCAAATTTTGGTGATGCTGCCAAGGTAGTAGTTGTCAACAAGAAGAAGAAAAAGAAGGATTTTTCCAGTAAGGCAGATGTTGCAACTCCCACTCGTATTTATATAGTGCTTATAAGGTTCAAGAGGAGAAGGAGGAAGTTGTGAAGCTTCCAGAACCATCCAAAATAGTAACTAATGATTTCAAGTGTAAGACTTCTTCAAAAGAGCTTGAGAAGCAAGTCCTGAAATAAGTGTATGATTGGGAATACGCATCCGAGATTTCAACTCCTATGAATGAAGTAGCTACTTTAGTTACTTAATGTTCAAGAGATAGAAGGTACCCCATATATTTTTTTGTTGACAATTAAGGATCAGTGCAAATATCTACCAAATCATTTTGAAATTTGTCCAGACATTATTGAATTACTTTGAAATTCCCAAGCACTTGCAAGTCATGTAGAAGAGGTTGATGCATTAGCAAGCACTACAAGAGGACTTAACATGTAGCTGAGTGGGAATTATCTACTTGAACATCGTGGGAGAAATATGGCTAGTTGGGATGATGATAGCTGGGCCAAGTGAGTGGATGATTTTTCAAATGGTTGTGATATGCGGATGGATTCAGATCTTAGTGGTTCCTTTGCTGTGTTTTGACATAAACAAGGTTATAGTACTGGCTTTTCATGAAATACCTGTGCAACACAAATGAGTATGAATGTCATCCTTCCTGGAGGGCCTCCCACCTTATGTGCAAGCACCACTTCCACAAGTTGGACTAGTGAGAAATAATTATGATGTTGATAGGTGGCAGCATGATTTTGGTTTGCAGAAGGGTTTGATTCCTCCTCCATAGACTTCTTTTCCCATAGTTCATATATCGGAGAATTGATATCAAGTGGGCAAGGTTTCTGATGGGGATCTGTTGAAACAAAGATAAATTAAATCCATCCTCAATAAATTAACAACCCAAAACTTTGAGAAACTTTTTGAACAAGTCAAGTAAGTGAACATTGACTCTGCATCATGTCTTCATGGTATAATATTAAAATTTTGACAAAGCCTTGATGGAGCTGGCTTTTTGTGAAATGTATGCAAAATTCAATTTTTAGCTTGTTGTAGGAATACCATAATTTCATGAAGATAATGAGAAGGTTGTTTTCAAGCAAGTTCTTTTGAACAAATTTCAGGAAGAATTTGAAAAATATGAAAGAGAAGAGGTTGAGGCTGAGAAAGTAGAATATCATGGTGAAAAAATCCTTTCGGCAGAAGAAATATGGGAGAAGAAGGCTACAACATGACGATGAATGCTAGGATATATAAGGTTGATTGGTGAGACTTATAAATAAAGTATGCTGACAGAAAGAATTATGCATGCATGCATCAAGAAATTAATGGGTGAATTTCAACATTGAGAGGAGGAAAATGTTGAATCTTTGTGCAAACTGATGAGCACTATTGGTCATATGATTGACCATTCAAAGGCCAAGGAACATATTGATGCTTACTTTGATAGAATGAAAAAAATTTCCAATAACAAAGGGCTTCCCTCTAGGCTGAGGTTCATGTTGAAGGATCTTATTGATCTGAGGAGGAATGGATGGAAACAAAGGAAGAAAATTGAGGGCCCAAATAAATAGAGGAAGTGCATCGAGGTACTGTGTAAGAACTACATGGACAAGGAGGCTACTCTCGAGGTACCAATATGGGACATTGAAGTTGGAGACTTGTGACACACTTGATCATGGTGGGAGAGGACTTACGATGCCACCTTACATGGCAGGTGCACAGACAAGTTCACTTCCACATATGGGTGGGATTAAAGGGCCACAACCCCATATGGGACCACGTGACCGTGGATTCACCAGTCAAGATGCTCAGATTGTGGATAGGGCTCAATTTTAAAATTAGTCTATGCCAAGCCCTTCAACACATAGAGCTTCTAATGATGGCCACTTGACTCTTGGTCCTAAGGGAGGTATTGGAAAGGGAATAAGAGGGAGTGCTTAGCCTCTTCCATATGATAAGAGTGCTCTAGAAGATATTCCACCATTCACATCCTGAGTAATATACGAATAGGTGCAGGTCTAATTTCAGGTTGCAGTTCTGATTGAATTCTAGTCGGTATGAGAGATGAAATTTTGACAAGGACTTATGCGGCATAAACGGATTTATTTGCAAAATCATGTGTCTAGGAAAGAAATTTTTTGGATAATGGCATAAGAGAGTTTAAGAATTCATACTCATTAGGTGACAGAGGTGGGAAGACAGAAAATGCTAAATTTCAACTGTAATAACATTATTCTCAAAGAAATTTGAGTTCACAACTCACTGAGGTTCAACTTGGGGAAAAGGCTGAAATGGAAATCAAATAATATTACTGGTGCATTCCTTTAAAAATATTCCATGCATTTTCATTATGTATTTTAGAGAAGTCAACAAGTTTCCCTGACTTTTTCTTAATTTTTCATGACATACCATCCAATGTGAGAGATTTGAAGGAGGCAATTTTTTTTGTAGATGACCTTAAAGCACCATTGTTCCATTTAACTATGGTTTTTCTTTGAATATTAGATTATTTTTTAGGAAATATGTTGAAATTGATCTTCTGGGGAATCTAATTACACATTTATGCAAGTCTAAGCCTTTCTTGCTAAATCAAGGACAACTTAGTGAAGGGTAATGTGAAATTTTGTGTTTGTTATTATTCAAGTTTGAATTTATTTAAGGAATGTTACAATCTATGGTCATTTGTGATTATGAATTATGACTATATATAATTTTGATGTTTCTAGGTTGGAGGCTGTTCTATTTTCATTGGAGGATGCTACTGTTGATGTGCCCAAGGCTCCCAAGTTCCTTGGTCATGTAGGGTCAAAATCCACTAAGCTGATTCCATATCATTAGAACAATTTTACATCCTTCTTGGGAAACAAATCTATTATGGAATAGGAGTTGCCCAAGAAGGAATTTATAAGATGAAACCAAAAAAATTACAAGCAATTTTAGTTTTTCTTTCCAAGGCATATGATAGAGAAAACTCGGTTTATTTAGGACTACACATCCATATAGGGTTCAATGTGCAATTGGTTAACTAGATAATGAATCGTCTTTCCTCAATATATGTGCAATTCTAATTAATGGCTCAACCTTTTCTCCTATCATGCCAACAAGAGACCATGGGTAGGTATGACTAACGGCTCCTTTGCCATTTTTTTATAGTAGAGTAGGGGGTATCGACTCTCAACAGAGATATAACAGAGTATAAAAGAACTATTAGCTTGACAACTATACAAATAGGATTTGCCCTAAACTTGACATATTTACTCTTTGTTGATTATGTTTTTCTTTTGGGTGATATGACCAAGGTAGATGCAATTATGCAGAAGGACCCCACCCTTGAAGAACTGAAATTCCTACAGTAAAAACTAACAACAATTGAGGAGCTACAAGAATCAACACCATCTTTGATTTGAACCTAAATAGTCTTATTATCTTCGAGTATTTCCTTAATCACAATGACCAGTAGATTCTCCTTATGGATTATTTCTCTCATTCTATTTATTAGTAAAATCCACAAAATGTATCCCTACATTTGAATCTTGGGAAAAAACATATAATTTTTATCATTTAAATTATCCATATCTCTTGCAGCCCAAAGATCCATTTGATTTGGATAAGCTTTATTTATAACCTAAAAAGAAAACCTATTATAAGTTGAACGACCATTATGTCCTCTTGAGTCTTGAAAAAGTATGATGGAATGAATTTGGGTGAAGACCAGATCCAGGTTTACCATGTCAGAACCTAGGTTCATTAAGATGACGACCTTGGTTTTAAGATATCCACCATACAAACTAGGACCACCCATACTTATCTTTGCTGTCTCTCTTTCATCATCAAGATTAAAAAATTGAGGATGTATAACCCATGGAGCCCCATGGTAGTCATTGCAATGTAATTTATTAGAATAAATGACTTTTTTTATTATGATATTTACCACATCCAAAAATGACATCATTCACATAATTTTGAATTCTACAAATTATGTCAACATATTTATTTTTCACATTTACAATTTCCCTCACATTTGTTGGTTCTTGAAGCTAGAGCATTTTCATAACAAAAAAAGGCAAATTCAAACAACAAAAATGGTACACTCTCTTTTCATTTTCTAATATTATAATGAAGTTTTAGTAGAGACATTGTTTGTTTGTTTGTTTTGGTTAGAAAATGGTTTGTTCTTGGTTTTATGTGACTTTCAATTTATCATATGTAGCATGTTGAGAAATGGGAAAGAATAATGTGTGACATTTGTCTTTTAGAAATTGATGCTAAATGAAAGGATGCATAGTTTAACCAAGCTACAATTCACTTTGGTAAAGGTAGAGGAACATCTTAAAAAACTACTTAAGAATACACCATATACAAAGTTTAACCATAAGCAGTATATGCATTTTTATTTTGTAGATGTGTTCTTTTTTTTTACCCAAGATATCACAACAAGAAAAATATTGATATTGTAGAAATTGTTTGAGGATGTCATTGAGGCCAATTTTTCTGATGTCCTATTTGATTGATACTTTCTCATATGTCAGGAAGGCTTTAAATATGAATTAATATGTTCATGAAACAAATTGGATTCAAATTTTATAGATATAAAAGATAAAAACAAATTTCGATGTCTTTGTTTGATTGTTACTTGACTCTATTGTGGGTAGGTTACAGGAAATGTGATTGGAAAAGACGATGCATGCCATGTCTTGGATATGGTTCATTCGCTGTTAGAGATCTCTTAGACACCTAAGCCATCGACTTTGGAAATGTTTCTAGTAGTAGTTCCTATGGTTTTTAATGTTGTGATTATTTCACCTCATGGTTATTTTGGGCAAAAAAATGCTTTAGGAATGCTAGACATGGCATCGGTGAATAGGTAAATTTTTTTTTCATAATTGCAATTTCCATTCCATGATATCGTCTCTTTATTGTTTGATTGTATTTTGGACGTTTCTTTTCATTTTGTTTTGTATTTTAACTATGAAATTGAAAATACTTAGTACCATGTCCATTTAAACAACAACCAAAGCTTGAAGATGAAATTAGTATTAGACTATATTGATTGGAATCATTATAGCTATTTTGTGTTAAAATATTTTCATGACTATCAGAAAAAGTTACTTTCATGTTGTTATTTGAGTACATGTTGTTTATATACTTGACTAAGTTCCTCCGTTAGAAAATGAAATGTTGTTGTGAATAAAATGATAAGGATTAAACATCACACCTCAGATTATTTTTTTTCACAAGTTATCTATAGCTTGAGATTTTTAGCATATAACTTAGTTGAAATGATTGTTTCTAAGCTTTCCTTGAAAGTTTAATACTAATTCACTAAGGTGTTCTTTTCTATATATGGTGATATTTTATTTTCTTTGTTTATACAGGTTATCTAGGCACATTATAGTGGCAGTTATCGCCCCAATGAAGAAAATTTGTTCGAGTTTTTTTACTTGTATGGGGAAAAATGGCTTTGACATTATTGATGTTGAGGTATATGTCGTATAAATTATTTATACTCTAATTTAGTTTATATTCTAGTGTTCATTGTCTTTCATGTTTTACACTTTGCATTGTATATTCTTTTGTTTTTAGAAAATGAACTCATTATTGATGGTAAGAAGCATGAATTGAAAAAAGAGGGGAGCAATAACATTGGAGCAACATGAAAAAATAGAGAGAGAGGAGAACTGGTTTGGTGATACTCTAAGAGCCAATATCCCACATAAGACACACATAAAAACTGGTGGTCAAGTCTTCAGAGTTGGTGAATTCACTTGCAATGCCTTGAAAACACAATGATAATGTTTTGAAGTGATGAAACACCATTTCATGTGTAAACTGTAACACCATTTCATGTGTAAACTGTAGTCCAACCAATATTAAGTTGGAAAATCATATTGTAATACTTTAACATTTCATATAATATATTTTTTGTAATTGAAATTATTTATAGTTGCACTTGACATTATTTAGTATTGTAATTAAAATATGCGACTTTGTCTTTTCATATTAGATGAACATGCACATTTTAGGACATTTTTTAAATGATACAAATTAATTTATGTTGATTAATAATGATCACAAAATCAACTTAAAACTATTAAAATAGTAGGTTATATTGATTAATGATGAACACAAATAAAATGAATATACAACTAAATTAGTCATTTATAATGTTTATTAATGAAAGTAAATGAAATGAATATAAACTACTAAATTAGTCATTTATATAATGAATAAATGACTAACGCAAATGATAAATTTGTGACTAAAAATTACGACTAAATTTTGCATATATACAACTATTAGTAGCTAATTTATAGTATCAATAACACGACTAAAATTTAGTCATATTTCTTTGTTCATTAATTGGTTTTGAACGATGACTAAAATTTTCATATATATGACTATTAGTAGCTAATTTACAGTATCTTATAACACGACCAACAATTTGGTCATATTTCTTTGGTCATTAATTCGTTTCTTAGGTGATAATATAGTAATATATTTTGTTGTATATTTGGTCATTAGTTGTGAAAATTAATGACCAAATCAAATATTAAATCAATGACCAAATTAATGATCAAATCACTGATTAAATTAATGATCAAATCAATGACTAAATTAATGACTAAATCAGTGACTAAATTAATGAACAAGTATACAACTAGACAACAAAATTGAGATAACCAATTAATGACTAAGCTAAAAACGACCAAAAGTTGGTTGCGTTATAAGATACTGTAAATTAGCTACTATTGGTCACCGACTAAAAAATAGTTGTTTCTATGCAAATTTTAGTCATTTCTTAGTAACTAATTAGCCACTTTGTACTAGTGAATGCTCTGACTCACTGAGGGCTCAACACTTTTGAATTAGCCACTGTCAGAGATTTAACCTATAATAAATATGTTGATTCCTTGATAGGCGGGATTGTTGCCCCATTTTCTAATGGCCCTGTATATTTTTATTGTTATCCCAACTTCTCATTTTATGTCTTTGATGAAACAATTAACGACATCCTCCACTTGCAAATCCAGACATCTAGATTTGACATGTCCAGAAAAAGACATAATATCGCCATTAAGACCCGAGGGTGTTTTAGGCATACCAACACCCTTTATCCAATAGTCCTTCACATAGCCATTAAAGACTCAAATTCAAGTTTGGTTGTTCTTACCGATTCAAAAAATCAGAAGATAGAACACCAAGTGTTAAGGTGGGAAGACTTAAGCTTCCCTGAACACTGGGTTGTAAATAGTCCCAAGCCTCCTGGTATGAAAAGTATAACTTCTACAAACATCAAAGAAGAGAAGTCATCTGCTGTCCTATATTTTCCTCGAAGATAAATGATAGATCACAGAAGAATAGGTCAAGCCTGGAAAATCTCTTCTTTGTACAAAGATCTAGAAGAAATTGATTTTTCTTGTTCTAGAATTTCTTCAAATTGTAATCATATTAGTTTGTTTGAATTTTCCCATATTGTGAACTTTTCCTATTTGGAATTTATTTGTCCTAGATGTAAAGCTAAAGTAAATTTAAGTAGCATTGCTGAATTTTTCCTCCATACAAATCATCATCTTAGGACTAGAGGTGCCCCTCCATATACATCTGTACATCCATGTCCTAATCCTAAATTCTTAGACATCCCATTCCCTCATGAGTCTGACCATATCATGATGATACATCATTTGCCCAGTTTGGAAAATGAAGACCCCAGGCTAGCTAAAATTTTCAGCAAATTAAGACCTCCAAATATGCCAAGATATGGTATTGGCTACTTATAACAGATGGATAATCTCATTCCAAGTTTGAGATTTATTTCTCTTCTTGATGATTGTAAAAAGCCGCCAGTTCTAGAGATGCATAAATTACTCACCATAATGAATGGGTGTAAAAAACATGAAATAGAAACCCAGTGGATTAAAGCAATGTTGAACTGGGATCTATATACCCATCGAGAGGAAAATGATTTCAGCTTAAGTACTTCTATTGAAGAAAATATTAAGTTATCTCAAGAAGGGAATGAATACATGAATAATGCACACACTTGGGTATATTTTTATGTTTGGAAGGAAAAGAATGAAATTAAAAGTATTTTAATGACTGATGAAACCTCCTCTTCCACAAGTCAACATTCTTGGAAGGCTTTAGATGAGAGTAAGATTAAGACTACAACCACCTTTCCACCCTATAAAGGAATCATCTTAGGCAAAGCCCAGAATTTTGTCAAAGCCATTCCTTTGGTTCTAAAAGATGATAATGACTTGGGTATAGATGGTAGAATATAAAAGGCCAGTGAACAAGTCAGCTAGACAAATACGACCATTAAAGGGCTAGAATTGAACATTGCAAAATCATCTGTTGTCAAGGAACAAATTGATAACATACAAGTCTCAATGAATGATGTAAATAATTTTTTAAATGATGTACCATTTTATTCTTCTATTATCAAAGGTTATGTCAAAGAATCCTTGTCAAAGATAGAATCTGCTAAAAGAAAAGTTGATAAAGAATTTCATTCTACACAAGGATTATTGTGAAAATTAACTGGCAAGTTTGAAAAACTCCATTTTTTCACCTCTGACAAAACTATTCCAGCATTCTTTATGCACAAAAGGATTTTATCTATCCAGAATCCTATCAAGATAGTTGACATATTTCCTCAGCTATTTTCGAAGGAAGTATCCCAACTAGAGAAAGATAAATCTTCAGAGAAAGAAGAAATTTCTGAACACATCACTATAGCCTCTTTATTCAAAGAGCCTGAAGCCTCTACAAGTTTATAATCTCAAATATTTACCATATACAAGCCACTTGAAAGTCAGTTGACAAGATTTCCTACTCCAGATTTAAGTGGTAAAGGTAAAGGTCCAGAAACTCATACTTTCCATCCTGATACTCACAGAGAATGGAATGTTGATCATTTAAGTGTTGGTCAAATTAGGAAAATGATTGATATGATGCTTTTTGAGTATAAATTCATGTGCCTAAAAGGGAAAAATGAGGTAGAAGCTTGTAAGACCATCATACAATTTTTCTTTGGTAATTTACTCAGATGGTGGGAAATTGAGACCTCTCCAGCTATCATTTCAAAAATGGAAAATGAACTCTTAAAAGATGAAGCTGGTGATATCATTCATAATATTGATCGTACAACCCAGAAAAATATGATAGGAGCTTTGACTTATATGATTCTTGAACGTTAGTGTGGTTCTGAGATAGAACTAGCAGACAAACATGAGATGATTCTCATGAATTTAAAATGCAACAAAATGTATTAGATTGAAGACTTTCACAGAGACTGGCTGCAATGGATCAATGAAGTAAAAGATCCCAAAAATCTTCTTTGGAAACAAGTTTATCTGGCAGCTCTGCCTTCTAAATTTGTTGATTATCTCAGACAGCAAGAGGCATTTCAATTGCCTTTTGAATCTTTTGCTTGGGGAGAAATATATAGTATTGTTACTAAAACTTTGGTTAGTCTTTGTACAAGCATGAAAGTTAATAATTATCTACAAAAATTTTCTCGATTTTTTGATAGTAAGTCAATTTTCAGTAAATATGGCCTCTCGATTGATTATCCAATTGTCAAAAGAAGAAAGGCAAAGAAAAAGGCAAAGAAAATAAAGAAAGCTCATAGAGACCATCCAATCAGACATGATAAGTCAAATAAAAGGATCAAGCATAGATCCAGAAAGGGGTATTACAAGTATATCCCTAAAAATCACTATTATTAGCCCAAGGACATCCATCTGTGCACCACAAAACAAGAGTAGTGGAACAAATTAACTTGTTGGCTTTGTGGCCAACTTGGCCATACATCAAATAAATTTCCTGTGGGAGAAGAATCTAGAAAGAATAGAGGCAAGAAATATTAGACTTTGGTCAGGTAGAAAAATGTTGTTAAAATAGAGTCACCTATAATGTGTTTGAAATGTGGCTCTAGAAATCATCGAATTGAACATTGCCAAAATCTTGTTATCCGAGAACAATTACACCAGCAACAGCTTGATTGTTCATCTTCTTGCTCATCTAGTTCTTATTCTTCCGATTCATCTACTGAAGAACTTAATGCACATCTGGAAAATTGTTTTTGTTTAGACCCAGGAAAATGTGATTGTCAATATTCATCTAATTCTGATTCTGACAGTGACAGTTCTTTAGAGGTGACATAAAAAGAAAAGGTGTTGATGGCACAAACTGCAGATGAAGATGAGTTAAAAATCCTCTCTCAAATTCGTGCACTAGATTAAGGTAATATAAAGGAAAAACTTCTTGAAGCTTTTCTCGACCAAGTGCACTCCTCCAGATCTAGCATAGGCTCCAACAACAAGCCTTTATTTGTGGATGCCTCCTATGAATGAAATAATAAAGCTTTCCAAAGAGATCAACTGCAAGATAAAGTTCGTTCACTCACATTGGGGGAGGCAAGTAGGGAAATTCATGCTCTCAAATCTGAAATCTCTACTTTAAAGTTTCAAGTTTCCCAATTAGAAAAAGAAAAATCCATGTTGCTAGCAACATTGCTCCTCATATTGCACCAAAGCAACATTCAAATGTAGAAATATTTGAGTGATAGAAAGATCCTACTTTAGGATTCAGAGACATGAGGATTTTGCCTATCCAATATCAACAACATCATGTCCTCTTAGACATTTGTATTAAAGGACAAATTTTTTACCTCAAAACATTAATAGATTCTGGTGCAGATGTAAATGTATTCAATTCCAAGGTTATTCTAACCAAATATTGGGTCCATTCCTTCAGACAAGTTGTACGGTTGGGTAACAAAAATCTCTATTATGAATTTCCACAAGCTTCAATTTGTTTTGATCAACATTGTATAAAATTGAAGTTTGTTGTAGCTGATATACCAGTAGACCACCTTCTAGGAAATGTCTTTTTGGCTGTTGTAGAACCCCGTAGTTTAACCAGATTGAAAGATAATAAAGCTAGTTATTTTATTACTTTTCCTACCTCAGATGGGAGTGTTAAACAGATTAAGTTGCCATATATATCTACTCCCAGAGTCTCAACAATGGTCCAGGCCATGGAAGAACCTGAAAAGGCTATTAATAAGCTGGTTGATTTCAAAGAATTGAAGACATCCATGAATATAGGGGAACAACTTCAAACCCCTACTGTCAAAAGAAAAATCTCTGAACTCAGGAGACAAATTGAAACAGAATGTTGTTCTGAAGAGTCGAATGCTTTTTGGCATAGAAAGAAACACTGTGTTGAACTACCTTATAAACCTGAGTATGAAGGAAGGGCTTGCAAAAGTAGAGCCATTCCGATGAACAAGGAATATAGGGATTTATGTGAAAAGTAACTAAAAGGTTTAATGAATAGGAAATTGATCAAAGAATATTATAGTCCCTAGAACTGTTATGGTTTCTATGTTAACAAAATATTTCAACAGATTAGAGGAATTCCCAAGTTGGTTATAAATTATAAAACTGTAAATTATGTTCTTGATGATAACACCTATCCCATCCCACATAAGGGAGACTTGTTGGCTAGAATTGTAGGTGCAAAGATATTCTCCAAGTTCGACATGAAATGAAGATTTCGGCAGGTGGCCATTAAAGAAGAAGATAAATTCAAAACTGCATTCAGTATGCTAGCAGGTAATTATGAATGGAACGTCATACCCTTCCTCTTGAAACATGCCCCATCAAAATTTCAGAAGGTTATGAACTCCATTTTCAAGCATGTGCAGATTTTCTTACAACTGGTCAAAAGAAATGGCCTAGTCTTGAGTAAAAAGAAAATAAATTTGTTCGAGACCTCTATCAAATTCCTTGGTCATACAATTCAAGATGGAAAAATATCTCTACAGAAGCATGCTCTAGAATTTGCTGACAAATTTCCAGATACTATTCTTGATAAAAATCAACTACAAAGATTGTTAGGTTGTTTGAATTATATCAGCAATTTCTATCAAGATTGTGCGAAGGATAGGAATCTTTTAAATCAAAATCTGAAGAAAAATCCAACACCCTGGATTGATGCTCACTCTTTAGCCCTAAGAAGAATAAAGAATAAGGTTAAAACTCTTCCAATTTTATATGTTTCTAATGAAGAGTCTTTCAAAATTGTCGAATCAAATGCCAGTGACTTAGGGTGGGGAGGAGTATTGAAGCAGAAGAAAGATGAAAAAGAGAAAATTGTATAGTTTGCCTTCATAATATAGAATCCAATAGAAAAGAGATATTCCACAATTGAGAAAGAGGTAAAAGCAACTTGGAATTCATTTGAAAAATTTGGCATTCATTTAGTGGATAAAAATTTTGTTCTGAGAACCACTGCCTCTGCACTAAAGAAAGTTTTGAAGAAAGATATAAAGAAGCCCAACGAAGCTAAGTTTTCAAGATGGCAAGCTTTATTTACAAATTTTGAATTTGATATAGAACATACCAAAGGTACAGAAACTTGCTTGCCATATTTCCTTAGTAGAGAATACATCCATCCTGCCAACAGTAACTGGGTAAATATTATGGTGTTCATCAATGGGTGGGATCCTATATAGCATAGAGAGATCCTTAGGTCTATTCTAGACAACAAAGATTGGCGTGAATACTCTGAACAATGGAAGCCAACTTGGCAACTGAGGAATACTAAAGTCTTGGATGCTAATTTGCAATCACATACTAATATTCTACACCTTGTACCTGAAAGAAAGGTATATCCTAAGGGTAGTAAATGGATCCATGACATGGTGTATTCTAGAAGTATTCTCAGTGCTAACTTAGCAGAAGAAGCCCTCAGCAAATATTTTCATGACATTACTATGATATGGACCAAGGGAAGCAACAAACTTCATGTCTATCACAAGTACTTCACTATTAATTAGACCAGAGATCCTAGATGGACTAGCACATTTGCTATGTGGCCCAGAGCTGATCCTTCTATCATTTTTCCTGAAACTATTTATAATTATGTAGGATACTAGAAGCTTTGGTGGGAAATTTTAAATGTACACAGGAAAGACGGAACCCACTACACAAAATTAAGATTCGGGCCAACATGGGTCATGCAGAGGAACAAGAAAAATGAATGGCTACAAGAATGGTGGAATGACTTTGGGGTCAATAGTACAGCCATTGACCCTTTATATTTTGAAACCTATTTCCAATTGCAGTGTAATATTTTTTTTTAAAACAATATTGAATTCTTCCACTCCCCTTGTAAAAATTTCAGTGAGCTAAATAATTTCCGAGACTATGAAATCCTGGAACAATACATGGCCAGACGTTATGAATGGCTGGTTATGACCAAGATTAAACATCAAATAGTCTTGAATAAGCCAATTATTGTTAGACAGATCTATACAAAAGCTTGGGATGAAGCATTATACAAAATATTTTGTTTCCCCGGTATCTCAGTACTAGATGATCCACAGTGAACGGTTCTCGTGGTCTCCGTTTAAAAGTATTCACATTGTTTTATAATGTCTAGTCACGGAATTGCAGTGACCGGTGCTTCTATGGGCTTTTCGGTAAAAATCTTCCACTTTTTAGATAGTGTTCTTGTGGGTTTTCATAAAGTATCCACTTTGTATGTCATGAGTGTGCTGGTACCATGATTTGATCTTTTCGGGAGACTCGGAGCATTTCTCCAACAAATAGTGATGTTTGACTCACATCTACCCGATAGATTGAAGAATAGTACTACATTATTATAGTACAAATAGGACCAACCCTCAAATTCTTGTCCCCTCTCAATTCCTATAAAAGGAGGAGAGTTAGGCTCATTTGGGCATTTTGGATTAGATACGTGGAGTATAAGTCTTATATTTTCAATTTTTTGTCATTCCAAGGTTGGAAGTTCATGTCTTCCTACTCTGCAACTGCAAACATATGTCTGATCTGATTGCATCACGAAGAGGACTTACATTTTTGAATTATTAAGTAAGTCCGAGAAGTCTGCGTATCAATGTGCGAGCACTGGTAAGAACCTAAAGTGGCCGGATTTTTAGGTTGTTTATTTTTGTGGTGTGTTTATCTTCAAAGACTAAGTCCGTGATTTGGGACAGGAAGCCTTCAATAAGCTTTCTTATTTATTAAGAAGCCAAGTCTGATAAATTCCATCACAGTCAATCTTAGGAAAGAACAGATGAAATATGCAATATAAATCTGTAATCCATTCTAAAAATTCAATAAAGAAAGAGTGTTATGATTTCTACATTTGAGTAATTAAATTCTGAGCATTAAATTTCTGTTGAGGTAGTATCTATATCATTTATTTGTGCATGAGATTCGCCAGAGGTTTGCCAAAGGTTTGAGGAATTCCAGTTTGCTAAAGGCAGGGAGGCTGCGAAAAGGATGCCAGAGCATGAAAAACTGAGTAGCTTCATGTATGGGTTTGTGTAAAGGCGAATAGGTGTTGCACAAAGAATAGAATCAACAAGGCGAGTCAGTTGTGTTGTTTTTGCAAGCTTCTTTTGACGCCCCTGCGTAAAATTTGCATCAAATCCAAGTTATTGGTTCTTGAAGGTTAGTACTCAAAAATACTCTTTATTGACAAATGGAATCTACATGAAGATCAGTTTCCTTCCGAAAATTAGATGATGAATCAGCACAAGAAAATCCCCTTCAGGATATTTTTACTTCTTCTACAATTCGAGTTATAAACTCAGCTGATCTAGAATATACTGAAAGTAAGCTAACCCCTAGATGGAAGTTGCCTAGTATAAACTCTTCTGAAGTATATTCTGATCTTTCCGTTTTTCATCTAAAAGTTGTTATTAGAATTTCTCTTAAAGAACCTATTAGTCAGATATAAGAAAATTTCGAATGTGTACAATCTATTACTGTTCTAAATCCAAAACAGCTCCAAGCAGAAGCCAAAAGGCTAAATAGAAAATATTTGCATCTGGGATGCATAATAATTGGAATCAATGCTCTGACTCACAAAGGTCTCAACACTTTTGTCTTAGCCACTGTGAGAGATTTAACCCACAAAAAATATACTGATTCCTTGATAGGCGGGATTGTTGCCCCATTGTCTAATGGCCCTATATATTTTTATTGTTATCCCAACTTCTTAGTTGATGTATTTGATGAAACAATAAACGACATCCTCCAGTTGCAAATCCATACATCTGGATTTGACATGTCCAGAAAAAGACATAATATCACCATTCAGACTCGCGAAGACTATAACTGAGGAAATATTGAACACAACAAGAGGGTTAAATGGTGTCCAGCTTGGGGTCGTGAGTACGGTGTGGAGGTTGATGTGGTTGACGTTGATGCAAGCTATCGAGAGGTTGTTTGCGATTGGTACCATAATTTTTTTTGGAACTGTTTAGAGGAATGTCATTATACAATCGACTATCACACTGTCAAAAAGTGGGTTTCATTGATTAATGAAGGCGAGTCCCAGAGCTTTTACTTGGTAATTTGTAACTCTAAGTCACGTGCCAAGTGTAAATGAGCAATCAAGAAGAATTCTGGATGCATGCATATGACATGTTTACCACCGTGTGGGTTTCAATTATGTTGGATATGCCTTTGCGATTTGAACGTG
Organism: Pinus albicaulis; assembly: GCA_034641835.2. Taxonomy (NCBI): domain Eukaryota; kingdom Viridiplantae; phylum Streptophyta; class Pinopsida; order Pinales; family Pinaceae; genus Pinus; species Pinus albicaulis. The sequence goes on from CM076573.1 coordinate 121,428,970, forward strand.
CATGGCCATGACACTTCGGTTTCCTGCAACCAATATCGTCCACCGGAAGCAATAGAAGAGCATTCCCATGAATCTATCTCAGAATATGTGGTGAAAATGACTGCAAAAATGTCATTAGATAGATTTCTATTTTACCTAGAGATATGGAAGGCAAATGACAAGTCTCAGGAAAAGGCATTCTTTGATCTGCAACGTGTGTGAGAGGTGGAGATTAAATAATTGGTTCATAGTCGTGTGCTGAGTATGGGTCAATCTGTCAAGGTATTTATTTAGATTTATTTATATTTTTAGGTTTTAAAATGTATTTAGTTTTGGGAAACAATTTGAATTAAATTTACTTAAAGAAAAATCCTATAAATTTTTATTTTATCTCTTTTAGAATGATTACATTTCATTACCATTATTTTTAATTTTAAAATATATTTATAAAATTTAACATTTTTAATATTTAAAATAAGAGAATATTTGAAAATATTTAAAAATATTTATTATTTCTTAAGATTGCTTTATTTCTTAATTATAAAAATGTAAGTTCCAAATACCACCATATTATTACTTTTTATTATTGTTTTATTTCTTAACTTAATGTCGCACATTCAAAATACTTCTTACATATAGTGTTTTTTTTTATGTTGTTGGCAAGTTGAAAATATTGAGTTTTAAAAAGTGTTAATGAGAATGTTTTTTTTTTTTTTTTAATTTGTAAAAAATAAATTATGCACGTTAGTGTGAATATTTTAATCTTTTAATATAATTTAAGTATATTTGTTAAGAGTACTTGTTTTAGGAATCTGATAGTTACTCATACACCACTTTTATTATCTTATTCAAGAAGATCTCATACACCAATTTCATCTCCAACTTAACATGATTGTGATCATAAAATTAGATTATTTCTTATTTTTTGGTAAAATTAGTAGCACCTTGCCATTTTTTCTATTTTTCTATTTATCAAAATATAAGGAGGTTGTAAGAGATCTAAAATCGATAGCCTCAACCTGCCCGAAGAAAACCAGGTCTGTAGGTCATCTTAACAAGTTAAATGCCATCCAGTATTGATAAATTTTTAATATCCTATAAACTATTAATTCCATTCTATTGTATCTACCAAAGTCTAACATAAAACAATAAATTTTATCAATCAAAAGTATGAAACTCCAAAAAAAGAGAAACAATGAATTAGCCATCCGAGGAATTGACTCGCATTGGGCCTTTGACTCTCGAGCCTGGCATGTCCACTTGATGCATAGTTGCCTCTCAATTCTTTCTAGTAGAGTTGTTGCATGATGTTGAGAAATTCAAATGTCATGAATTTCCTTTTTGATATCCTGCATAAGTGAGACAACTTGTGGGTCTCCTCCCATTTCCCGAAGGCTCATAATAGCATTTTCTAGTACACATTTGAGTGTCTACTATGTGTGGATAGACTGGTGAAAAAGACACAATTGTCCTCTTGTAATCCCACGATCATTAATGAAGTCCATTTAATTTTTCTTATTTTCTATCTCTTCCTCTTTGGGGCTGGAGTCTCTATCCCATCCCTGAATGAGAGTGTAGAAGGATTTCCTACCCCTCTTGCTGTAGTCTGCAATGGGTTTGACCAGCTTCTATTTTCCTTTTTCCTCACCAATTGTTTTGTAGAATTTCCTTTTGCCATTTTTGTCTATCCACGTACAAGTGGGAGTCTAATCTGTTGTAGATTCTCAAATAAATATTTGAAAGGAGCTATTTTTACTTCAGAGAAACCTATATATGGCAAGAGAAATTCAATAACCGTTTTCATATAACTATAGGTAGGGCCCACTACGTTTCCTGTTGAGGGTGGCAGACATGAAATTTCTAGGGCTAGACTTAGAAAGGAAAAGGTTTATATGATTTGATTCTAGAAACCTTAACCCATTAAGACTCAATTGCAGATTAAAACAACATAGCAGACTCAATGAACAAAGGCTTTCATCACCCACCCAGGTATTTCAAAGACCGAGGTCTACCAAATGAACCCACAAACCCTGCAGAAAGACTATTCTGCGATGAGAGAAATAATATATTGAGCACGGGTATGGCCACTGCCAGCATAGATACCCTCCTGGTGCTGCATGACCATGCTTGCAATATCATAAGCTCAAGATACAGAAACCCTCTTAATAGAACACCTACCCAACAACCTTCCTAACATTTCAGAATTGTAAATCATACCCAGAACAAAAGAATAAATTAAAATGACTGGATAGGGGGATCGAAAGTGGGGATTGACCGCAGTTTCCAGGAAAATTAGCGTGACAAGTGAATTCATCAAATATCATAAAAAAACAGTACCCTGTAAATTCCTTGCATCATAGAGCTTGCAACCGACAAAACGAGACTACAAAGTATACCAACAACCTAAATTTATCAAACAACCATAAGGATGGGTCACGTGCAAACCCTATAGCATTCAATTTCCATCTTTAAAATTAAGACAGGGGTCTAGAACATAGGAATTGCACCTTGGTGTAGGAATCTTGAGACCATCTATGGTACTGCTCATCCAAATGACTTCAACAATCATGTTAAGGAGATGGAGAAGATTCAAAACATACCACGTAGCCAGCAGATGTTGCGAGCCTTCTCCCCTCTCCACTTCTCCTTCTTCCAACAACCATCTGAGAACAATGTTGCCTTGCCGGCCTCCAGCATGCCTTAACCTGTGTTCCCGTCGGCACTGTTTCCAATATCCATCTAGCAATATTAGTTGGATCCCAGCTACTTCTACGACAGACATTATGATCTGGTGTGTGACCGTACCCTATCTCTTCATGTTTTTTCCCTTATACATGATTGCCCACGTGGTGCATGCATGCCGTTGCGTGACACCTCCATAATTCTTCGTTCGGCTTCCGCGTGGCATCGGTGGAAAATTGGATTATTATTATTATTATAAAAAATCACAAAAATAATACACCAATTATTAATCAATATTATTATTATAACTATTTTTATTATATCCGATTCAAATTGATTATTATATTTCCTTCTCAAATAATCTACCCACTGTAATAAGCTAGAGCATTTCCTTCTCAAACAAACTAGACATTGTAAATAAATCCACTCACTTTTCAAATGCTACCAACCAATAGCATCTTGTTAAATGGACCACATTTAAGCCAAAGACCTATGTAGTTCATCCATATGAGCTTGCATCTCTTTTTGTATCTCTTTAAAACTGTATGAATCCAGATAACTTATTACTATGATGCAGATAAATGAACAAGCTATTATAAGTATTATTTCCACTTAATTCTAAATAATCAAAATGTGATTTGAAAAAAAAATTATTCAACAATCACATGCAAAAATAGACAAAATAGACAATCGCTCAACTACAACAAAAAATACTTCAGAGCAATTAATGACACAAACAACAATATTTTTTCCAGCAATTGCAATAATATTGGGTGGTCTATTTTATCTCAACATAGCCTCTACAATGATGCAAAGCAACACAAAAGCCACAAATTATAATAATAAATAAATAATTGTAGAGTGAAACACATGGTTTCTCAAAACTATGGTGGGATGGAAATATATACCTGTTGTAAATACTAGCATGGAAAATTGTAAAAATCTTTATTATTATTTGAAATTCTATATTTAAAATTAAGCACCGTAGAAGATTTAACTTTTTTATTACAAATTTTGTGTGCATATAATTATTTAGTAAAAATGAAATGGTGAATGTAATTAAATTTATTTAGCAATCTGTACTTTATAAATTTTTATTTATGATTGTTTGTATTATTAAAAAAGGTTTTTAAAATTATATAACTGATTTAAAATTCTAAAATCTAATTATAAGCTTGTTTTTTACTTTATTCTCAGGAAAATGTTGTTTCCACCTTAGAAACTTATAATCAAATTTAAGAATAAAAATAACCCTTTAAATTCCAATTAACAAATGTCCTATGCAAGCCAATTTCTAATTTACACAGAGTTATGAAAAATAAAATACATGCTCACAATATCGCCACATGGTTATGAATGGTTATAAAAATATAAGCAAAATTGTATTAAAAACTTGTTGGTATGCTTAATAAATCGATTACATTATTGATACAACGAATATATAAATTATAATTTACTAATTAATTATTTTACCTCGTCCCGGGTGAGTAGGCTTTGCATAATCCTCTTCTCCTGATCCCTCCTTTATTTTAATCCGCAAAAAATAATAGACGAAATAGGGCCACTCAGTGAAAAACTTCATTCCCCAATCAATTATATGTTATCTTAGATCTATGATATTTCTATGTGAAACACAAATAATATTTCTGAAATTTGTTAAAACTCTAACGGCTTAATTTTTTTATAGCAGTGGACCACTCATAGCATTGAACTCAATTGACAGCACTGATACAATATCTGAGCTTTGTTCCACAAATTTTGTAGCACGAATTAATTCAGGCTTGTGTAGAACACTATTACTATCCTTATTCCTTCCTTGTGGCATATTCGACTACAGATTTACTTGGCTGCATAACTGAACTGTATTTCCTTGGATGGGAGTTTTTCACGAACCTCAAGACCCACTCTTTAAAATAAAGTAGGTTTTCTCTTCTTCCACACGCAAACTCATCGAATTAGAATTGGGTTAAGACATTATAGAAAATAGGTTGAACATATAATTATGTGCTTATCTTAATTACTTTTAAGATGGATATATATCTGGCCATAGTATGAGCCTGTATTTTATTTTATGTTCACACACGTATGACGCTTGTGGTTTTTCAAAAAAATTTAACATTAAGATGGTAACTTTAGTTGAAGAGTGGAGTCAAACCTAATTACTATTTAAAATGGATATATATGTGGCCATAGTATAAGCATGTATTTATTTTATGTTCACACACGTATGACACTTGTGGTTTTTCAAAAAAGTTTGACATTAAGATGGTAACTTTAGTTGAGGAGTGGAGTCAAAGCTTATTTTAGTTGGTCATCATGCTATATTAAATATTATATTATTAATAGTAAATGATCTATTTTGGTAAATGATTTATTTTGTGTTATTGTATTTTGTTTTATGGTTGAAAATTTTTATTAGGAGTAGGAATGTAGAGGAAAAAATAAAGAGGTTATGGTTTACAATAGATTTAAACTTAAATAATTCTATAATGAAAAACTCTTATATTGTGCTTGTGTATTTTCATATCGAAGAAAAGAGAATAAAATAATCTCACTTTGTATCTCAAATTTATTGTGTAAGGTTTCAGTAGAGTAAAAGATTTAGATGAAAAAATAAAGGAGGTTATGGTTTACAATAGCCTTAAACTTACATAACTCCATAATGAGAAACTCTTATAGTGTGCTTGTGTATTTCCATATCAAAGAAAAGAGAATCCTATATATATATTTTCATATGGGAACAATTTTTGGTAAAATTATTAAGAATTATAAAACTTAAATTATTTAATTTACAAAGATGACCATGAGAATAGTTTAGGACAGCTTCATCAATGTGCTTCTAATAAAATATAAGCTATATAACGGCTTTATCAATGTCGAATAAGTTATATTGTGGCCATCTCTTTTTGCAAAGAGTGTTGGATGCTTTATATTCATACCTCGATAAATAATGATGGTGATGGATGCCTCAATTTACGATGTCCAAATATAGATCCACGATGTGGTATTGTGGTGGGTGAGGATATGGTTTTTTTCTTTGGGGTTATCTGAGGAAGAAACTAGCAAGTATAGAACATATGTTGTGAGGTCATATGTGGAACAAAACACAAGGGTTAAATGGTGTCTAGCTCCAGATTGTGAGTAAGGTGTGGAGATTGACGTTGATGCAAGCTATCAGGAGCCTGTTTTTTATTGCTCTCATAATTTTTTTGGAAATATTTAGAGGAATGTCATCGTCCAATCGACCATCACACTGTCAAAAAGTGGTTTCCGTTGATTAATAAAGGTGAGTCACAGAACTTGTACTTGAAAATTTGTAACTCTAAGCCGTGTGCGAAGTGTAAACGATCAATCGAGAAGAATTCTGGATGCATGCGTATGACATGTTTACCGCGTTGTGGGTTTCAATTATGTTGGATATGTCGTTCTGATTCGAACGTGCATGGCTATGACACTTCAGTTGCCTGCAACCAATATCGTCCACCAGAAGAAATATAGGACCATTCCCATGAATCTGTCTTAGAAGATGTGGTGAAAATGACTGCCAAAATGTCATCAGATAGATCTGTATTTTACCTAGAGAGATGGAAGGCAAATGATAATTCTCAAGAAAAGGCATTCTCTGATCTTTAGCATGTGCAAGAGGTGGACCTAAAAGAATTGGTTCATAGTCATGTGTTGAGCACGGGTCAATCGGTCATGGTAAGATTCAAATATGTGGTATATGCATGGCAACATATAATCGAATGTAGGTGTATGCTGAAATGGACATATGCGTATGGCCATTATCTTCCCTTGCTTCTTGGTAATGATAACGATGTTGATCAGGTTAAACAAAAGCAAAAAAAAATCAAATTTCTCCAAGGCGACATTGAGAATAGTTTATAATGGCTTAATCAATGTGCTGAACTCCAATAGAAAATGGAGGTCATTCATAAATCTGAAGCTGAGATTGAGGCCAACAATATCCATTCAACTATGAGGGATTTTAGTTTCTTCAATAAAAAAATTCAAGGGTTAACAAAGGCCACCACTACCCATTTCGAAAGTCTAATTTAGGCCTTTGAAAAGTGACTCTTAGAAATCCATTATCCATTGTTGGAATTTGTGAAATATTTCAAACACAAAAAGAAATAAAACAATGCCTGAACTCAACATAGAGATTAAAAACAAATTGCGGACAAAGATGTGAGACAAAACACTTCTATTTCTTTAAACAAAAACTCTATTACAAAATAAGACTTCTTCTTCAGAACTTCAGTTCTAGATTACAATACAAATCTTCTGCTACTTCACACACACACACAACGCTTCAATTTTTTTCTTTGTCGCTTTGTTTCTATTCACTGCTACGCACATATGGCTCTTTGTCTTTTTGTTTCTGCCTTCAGTCTTTTTCACACAATGCACATGACATGTATATATAATTTACGTTTCATTACAATATATATATATATATATATATTGTAAATGTAAAATATTTGCAATATATATTATATAACACTCATAACCTAAGTTAAAAATAAAACATTAACATATGCTGCAGAAAATAGAAACAAATACATTAATACTTCAGTTGCTCCATATTCCGTGGAGTCAAAAAATCATGCGGGAGCCCATTACCTTACCCCACAGAGCTTCTTTCATTGGTCCGGAGGAAGGTGACATCACCCTCTCCAATGGGTCATCTTTCCTCTTCACAACTCAAGCTTGCTGCTGCCGGAATGGTGTTGGTTGCGTCATCAATTCAAAAACAAATGGTTTCTATAGAATTCATTACGGTGGGTGAAAGTTTAAGTGCAGAGGTTACCTAGCTGCAGAAATTTGAATGCAGGAGGTTGCGTGAGTTCAAAAACTAGAGATTGTTTCTGCTGTCTTTTACCTCTCCCATCAGAATTTAAGCTTGTCATGCTACTTCTTTGCATGGCAGTTGGAATTAAATTCCAAAACTCCCCCTTAATTACAACTAATGTTCTCTTTCATGCCCATAAATTTTATGAGATAGTTAAAACTTTTATGTGTTAATGGCTTTGTGAGGATATTAGTAAACTGTTACTCTGTCGTGCAATGCTACAAAAACATCTCACCATTATTAACCAGTTCTCTTATAAAATGAAATTTTGCATCAATATGCTTTGTTCTCTTATGGAAGACAAAACTCTTTGATAAAGCTATTGCTACGCTATTATCACAATAATTTTTTGTTCCTTTGTCCTGTTCATGACATAAATATCTTAGAATTCTTCTCATCTATACTGCTTGGCATGTTGTTGCTATTGTTGCCACACATTCTTCCTCTGTTGTTAATAAAACAACTATAGGTTGCTTCTTGGAAGCCCATGAAATGGCTCTCGATCTCAAATGAAACACATATCCAGATGTGCTCTTCCTTTCATCTACACTTCCAGCCCAATCACTGTCAGTATAACCAGTTAATTTAAAACTTTCAGATGGGGCGTATGAAATACCATAACCCTTCGTTCCATTCACATACCTTAGAATCCTCTTGGCTGCCTGCCAATGAGTCTCTTTTGGTGTTTCCATGAATCTAGAAATTAAACTTATGGAATACATAATATCTGGCCTAGTTGTAGTCAAATACATAAGGCTGCCAACTATGCTTTTATACAATGTCGGATCGACATTCTTGATGTGATATTCTTTTCTCAATTTTAACCCCATTACAGTTGGAGTTACAACTACCTTGTTGTTCAGCATGTTGAATCTTTTCAATACTTCTTCAACATATTTTGCTTGGGAAATAAAAATCCGATTTTCATTTTTCTCTACTTATATTCCAAGAAAATATCTCAAAAGACCCAAATGAGTCATTTCAAATTCACTCTTCATAGCTTCTTTAAAATCAACAATGAGAGAAACTTCATTTCCACTAAATATTAAATCATTTACACATAAAACAAAAATAACAATCTTACCATCATTTTATTTTATGTAGAGTGTATGTTCTCCATCACATTTCTCAAATTCATTTTCAGTTAGGTAAGAATATATCTTGCTGTACCATGCTCTTGGTGCTTTCTTCAACCCATAAAGAGCTTTCTTCAACTTGCATACTTTGTGCTCTTGGCCTTAAAGCTCATAGCCTAGAGGTTGCTCAACATATACCTCTTCTTTAAACACTTAATTTACGAATGCAGATTTCACATCCATTTGGTAAACCTTCCATTTATGTTGTGCTTCTATGGACAACACTCTTTTCATTATTTCCATCCTGACAACTGGTGCAAAGGTTTCTTCATAATATCTTCCTTTTTGCTGCTTGTAGCCTTTGAAAACAAGTCTTGCTTTGTGCCTTTCAATCTTGCCTTCAACATTGCTCTTGGTCTTATAGACCCATTTTACTCCAATGACTTCTTTACCTTTAGGGAGGTCCACTAACTCCCATGTATTACTCTTTTCTATTACACCAATCTCTTCGTTCATTGCTTCAATCCATTTTTCTTCCTTTACATCTTCTTCAAAATGAATTGGGTCATCAACATGACAATAAAAATAAAACAAAGAGTTCAAACAATAATTATCATTTACCTCTCCTTGTTCATAAATCTCACTCAGATTTCGGAATCTCGGTCTGCTTGGTGTACTTGGAGTTCCACTTGAACTTGAGGGAGTTTCAGTTCTCTATGGTGTGCGTGAATAAGCACATCCTTTATTTCTCAAGGTTGTTTTATTTCCAGCTTGTGGTGTGGTTTATTGTGCTTGTGGTGGTGGAGGAGGAGCTAGAAAGGATGGATTATTAGTTGTTGTCCCTTCCTCTTGTTCTTCGTGAGACACACATTTCTTCACATTCACTGTTTTCTCTAAGCTTCCATCCAAAGCTTCTTCTTCAATAAACTGTACATCTCTACTTATTATTACTTTCTTGGTGGATGGATTATAGAGTTTGTATGCCTTGGAGTCAACACTGTATCTATCAAAGATACAATTCTCCCCCTTGTTTTCAAGCTTCTTTCTCAATTGATCTGGAACATGTGCATAAGCCACACATCCAAAAAATTTCATGTGAGTGACAAACTTATTTATTCCACTCCATGCTCTTTCTGAAACTCTGTTCATGACAGCTTTGGTTGGGCATATATTCAAGATATATGCTACACAATTAACAACTTCAACCCAATACTCATTTGGAAAATGTTTTTCCTTCAACATACTTCTAACCATGTCCATGATGGTCTTATTCTTCCTTTCTGCAACACCATTTTTTTGAGGTGTGTACCTTGTGGTAAACTGCTTGTGTATGCCATCCTCCCTACAGAAACTTAGGAACTCTTTGGATATGTCTTCTCCACCTATGTCAGTTCTTAGCACTTTGATGTATTACCCACTCTGCTTCTCAACAAGAGCTTTGAAGTGGCATAACTATTCAAAAACTTCACTCTTCTGTTTCAAGAAATACACCCATGTCTTTCTCGTGTAATCATATATGAATGTCAAAAAATATTTTTTGCCAGCTAAAGATGGTGTTTGCATTGGTCCACACAAATCTGAGTGGAAAATCTCTAAGAGTGTCTTTGCCCTTATACTCTTGCCTTCTAGAAAGCTTTCTCTATGTTGTTTGCCCAAGATGAAGCCTTCAAAAAGGCTGTCCAGTTTCTCAATCAGTGGTAATCCTTTTGCCATTCCCTTTCTGTACAACAAGTTCAGGCCTCCAAAATTGAGATGTCCAAATCTCAAGTGCCATAACCAGTTTTCATATTTCACTTCCTCTTTAAAGAACTCTTGTCTTATTGTTGCTAAATTTCTTCTTTCCTTCAAGTATGTTCTAAGCTTGAGAGGAAACATCATATTTCTTGTCATCTACACCTCTTCAATGACTTTCTTGCTTGGAGGTATGTCCATGATTGTGAACACGTCATCTTTAAAGAATACATTTTATCCCTTGTTTATGAATTTTCCAATGCTCAAAATATTACATTTCAAGACAGATACATAATATACATCTGGCAGAAGCTTTTGTTCTCCTTTTCTTGCCAGGATACTTACTCTTCCTTTTCCCATGACAGAGACCTTTTTATCAATCCCTGTTGTTACTTTAGATTTAAAATTTTCATCTAGATTGGCAACATTTCTATGTTTCCAGTCATGTGATTACTACATCCTGAGTCTAAGAACCATACATCATCTTGTATATTTTGAGCTACATTACATGTTAACAACACATTATTCTGGTTCTTTTCTTATTTTGTAAAATTAGCATTCTGCCTATTATTCATGTCATTTTGATTTTTCCTACATTCATTGGCATAGTGCCCATATTTCTTACAATAATGACATTGGAATTGGGATTTATCATACCTTTTTCCATGAGCATAATGTTGGCTTGAGCCTTCATTATGGTTCTGATTATTGCCCCTTCCACTCGTACTTACAGGGCTTTTTCTTCCACCTCTATGTGGGCTTCTTCCTCGCCCTCTTCTTTGGCCAAAATACATTTGAGTCTTGAAAGCTTGTTCCAATGAGGAATTTGTTCCTTTGTTAAGTCTATGTTCATGAGTCATCACGGATGAACTAAGCTCATCCACTGTAAATAGTGAGAAATCCTTTGTCTCTTCTATTACCACTACTATGGCATCAAATATTGAGGGTAGACTTCTCAAGATTTTCTCCACTATTCTTCTTTATTCAAGTGTCTCTCCATGAGACCTTATTTGGGTAACCAACCCAATAACATTGGTGAAGAATGAGTCTATGGTGTCAGACTCTTTCATACAAATAGTTTCAAAATCTCTCCTCAGCATTTTTCGCTTTGCTGTCTTCACCTTCTCCATGCCTTGATAGGTTGTTTTGAGAATATCCCATGCCTCCTTAGACTTTATTGCTACTGCAATCCTTGGGAAAATACTCTCATGCACTGATTGATAGAGATAGAAGAGGGATTTGGAGTCCTTCTTCCTATTATCTCTTAACAACTCTCTTTCTGTTGCTATCAAAGCAACCAACGCTGCTGCGTTTGCTAGTTCTAGGTAGCCATTCTTAACTAGCTCCCATATGTCTTATGAAGCAAACAGGGCTCTCATAATGATTGCCCAATAATCATGATTCTTCCCGTTAAACTGTGGAAGTTGGGGATTCATCAGGCTGGTGCCTGCTGCTGTCGTCGTAACTATGCAAACACAAAAGTTTTCTTGACTGTGTTAAAAAAAATGAAACAATCAAACTCTTTTGAATGTTTAAACAAATAGAAGCTTTCTCTCTGCTAGAGAAATCCACTTCAACAAAGTTATTACAGCTTTTGTAGTCAAGAGTGATCTCTGCTTCATTCACTGAGTGCCTAGACAAGGTCTCATACCATGTTGGAATTTCTGAAATATTCTGAACACACAGAGAAATAAAACAATTCCTCAACTCAACATAGAGATTAAAAACAAATTGCGGACAGAGATGTGAGACAAAACACTTCTATTTCTTTAAACAAAAACTTGGTTAAAAAATAAGACTTCTTCTTCAGAAGTTCAGTTCTGGATTACACTTCAATTCTTCTACTACTTCACACACACACAGTGCTCTCTGTCTTTTTGTTTCTGCCTTCGGTCTTTTTCACACAATGCACACGGCATGTATATATAATTTATGTTTCATTACAATATTCATATATATCTTGTAAATATAAATTATTTACAATATATATTATATAACACTCATAACCTAAGTAAAAAAAAAACATTAACATATGTTGCTGCAAATAAAAACAAATACGTTAATACTTCAGTCACTCCATATTTTGTGGAGTGAAAACATCATGTGGGAGCCTGTTACCTTACCCCATGAAGCTTCTTTCATTGGTTCGGAGGAAGTTGACGTCACCCTCTTCGGTGGGTCATCTTTCCTCTTCCCAGCTCAATCTTGCTGCCGTCGTAATGGTGTTGGTTGTGTGATCAATTAAAAAACAAATGGTTGTTGGAGAATTCATTGCGGCGGGTGAATGTTTAAGTGCGGAGGTTGCGTGTTTGCATAAATTTGAATGCAAGAGGTTACGTGAGTTCAAAACCTGGAGATTGTTGTCGCTGTCTTTTACCTCTCCCATCAAAATTTAAGCTCGTCGTCCTTCTGCTCTGCGTGGCAGTTGGAATTAAATTCCAACATCCGTAATTATGGTAATTAATTACATTGTATTTTTATTTAAGTTTATTCTTATACTTTTAGATTTTAAAGCATCTTTATATTTATTTTTATAAGTAATAATGATAATTTGATGAAATGGTAGTTTTTTTTTTAGATTTTTAAAAGTAAAAAATTTAAATTATTTAATCTATAATTGTTAGTGTTTAATTTATTTATGCATTCAAAAATGTATTTTAAATAATAATAAAAAACTACAATGTTATTAAAAATTATACTTAAAAACTATATTGCTAATTAGAAAGCTATTCTATGCATTAATTTTTAGAATTTTTATTATATATTAAGTGGTAGTATTTATTTAGATTTATTTTTATTTTCAAGTTTTAAAATGTATTTGATTTTGAGAAACAATTTGAATTCGTGAAGAAAAATGTTCCTCTAAATTTTTATTTTATCTTTTTTTGAATGATTACATTTTCATTACTATTATTTTTAATTTTAAAATATATTTATAAAATTTAATATTTTTAATATTAATAATAATAAAATATTTATTGTTTGTTAATATTACTTTATTTCTTAATAATAACCATGTATGTTCCAAATACCACCATATTATTACTTTTTATTATTGTTTTATTTCCTAACTTAATGTTGCACATTCAAAATACTTCTTGCATATAGTTTTTTTATGTTGTTGGCAAGTTGAGAATTCTTATGGTTGAATAGTGTTTAAAAAGTGTTAATGACAATGTTTTTTATTTTAAATTTGTAAATGTGTTAATGAGTGTTATTTTTTTATTTGTAAAGAAAAAATTATGTGATTTAGTGTGTGAAACGAGTTAAAAGCCTTCCAGTATTGATAAAGTTTTAATCTACTCTAAACTATTGATTCCATACTATTGTATCTACCAAAGTCTAACAGAAAATAGTAAATGATATCTCCCAAAAGCATGAAACTTCAAAAAAAGGGAAACAATTAATCAGTCGTCCAAGGACTCGACCGGTGCCGATTCTTTGACATTGGAGCCTGGCATGTTCACTTGATGCATAGTTTGTAGTTGTCTCTCAATTCTTCCAAGTTGAGTTGCTTCATGATGTTGAGAAATTCGAATGTCCTGGATTTCCTTTTTCATATCCTGTAGAACTAAAACAACCTGTGGGTCTCCTTGCATTTCCTGAAGGCTCATAACACCCTTTTCTAGTACACATTTGACTGTCCAGTATGTGTGGATAGACTGGTGAAAAAGGGACAACCATCCTCTTGTATTCCCAGGATCGTTAATGAAGTCCATTTCATTTTCCTTATTTTCTATCTCTTCCTCTTTGTGGTTGTAGTCTCTGTCCCATCCCTGAATGAGAGTGTGGGCTTGAGAGGGATTAAATGTAGTGTATACATCAAAATTGTTCTCCATAACCTCTTTTTTGGATTTCATACATCTCTTGTAGGAACCTGCCATGGGTTTGACCAGCTTTTGTTTTACTTTTTCCATCATGTGTTGTTTTGCATAATGTTCTTTTACCATTTGTTTCTATCCATGTACAAGCGAGAGTCTAATTTGTTGCAGATTCTCAGACAAAGATTTGAAAGTACCTAATTTCACTTTAGAGAAGCCTGTATATGGATAGATAAAGTCAATGATGGTTTTCATATAAATGTAGGTAGGGCCCACTGTGTTTCTTTTCTTGTTGAGGGTGGTAAACATGAAATTTCTAAGACTAGACTCGAGAAGGAAAAGGTTTATACAACGTGAATAAATTATTCCATATGAAAATGTAGATCAAAACGACAGAGCAGACTCAACAAACATAGGCTTTCATCACCCACCCAGGTATTTCGAGGACCAGGGTCTACCAAATGAACCCACAAACCATGTAGAAAGAATATTTTGTGACTAGAGAAATAAGATATTGAGCACAGGATATGGCCACCACCAACATAGATAACTACCCGGTCCTGCATGGCCATGCTTGCAATCTCATAAGCTCGGGATACAAAAACCCTCTTAACATAAGACCTACCCAACAACCTTTCTAACATTGCAAAATTTTAAACCATACCCAGAACAGAAGCATAAATTGAAATGACTGGATAGGGGGTTCGAAAGCGGGGATTGACCGTAGGGGCCAGGAAAACCAGCATGAAAAGTGCATTCATCAAACAAAGTAAAACAATACACTGTAAATTCTTTGTATCATAGAGCTTGCAACCAAAAAAACTTGACTCGAAAGTATACCAATAATTGAAATTGATAAAAAAACCATAAGGATGGGTTGCATGCAAACTCTGTAGCATTCTATTGCCATCTTTAAAATTAATACAAGGGTCTGGAACAGGAGAATTGCACCTTGGTGTAGCTATCCCGAGACCAATTGTGGTACCGCTCATCCAACTGACTTCAAAAATCACTTTAAGGAGATGGAAAAGATTCAAAACATACTAGGTAGCAAGCAGACGTCGCGAGCCTTCTCCGTTTGCCAATGATCCTTCTTCCAACTTTCGTTCGAGAACAATGTTACCTTTCTGACCTGCAGCATGCCTTAACCCGCGTTCCCGTTGGCGATGTTTCCAATATCCATCTGACAATATTAGTTGGATGCCAGCTACTTCTATGGCAGGCATTATGATATGGTGTGTGACCATGCCCTGTCCCTTCATGTTGTTGCCCTTATACAGGATCTCCCACGTGGTGCACACACAGCGCTACGTAAAACCTCCACAATTCTCCGTTCAACTTCTCCTTGGCACCTCGATCAGTGGAAAATTAGATTATTATTATTGTTATTATTATTATTATTGTTATGAGAAACAACCAAAATCATACACCAATTATTAATCACTATTATTATTATAACTATTTTTATTATATTTAATTCAAATTGATTATTATATTTCCTTCTCAAGTAATCTAGGCATTGTAATAAGCTAGAGAATTTCCTTCTCAACCAAAATAGACATTGTAAGTCATAGCAGAACCTTAACACAAGGCAAGAAATGATGAGTCAAAACATATGCCTTCTCCTACAGATCAAGAAATATTCTTTACTTGCTACTGTTAACAAAGAGACAGAGTCAATGAGGAGACATAGTAGGTACTGTTCATCAGATTCTGTTTCTAAAATGTCCACATGAAAGGGAGAAAAAAAAATTTCATTTGTAGCATGTCTACATTCACTATTTCAGCTCTAAAACATCCAGGAAATAATTTAAGAATCATACCCCTGCCAGCACGACCGGCTACATCATCCTGATGAAAACCCACAGTCTGCTGAAGTTCCCCAAAAAAGCTTTTGCTGGCTTCTGTGCCAAACGTGCCACTAAAATATGCAAGAAAAATCCTCAGTTAGGTTAGCTTATAAACTCAGTAGTTTTATGATAAACCATTGGTCAACCATACATAAATTATACTAAGAAAGTATTCATTAAAATAGAACAAAACAAACAAACCCGTTCCTGGTCTTTGGCTCTCTTATTTCATTTGCAAAATACAAATGTCGATAAGTGTACCAAGGCAAGCATTTACAGGCACGCATTACCAGGTCGATTAGCTTACCCCTTGAAATGATAACTAGACTTATAGCAGGCAAATTGATTGCCCAGAAATTGCAAAATATGAAAAGTGGTACTGATCTAAACCCTTCAATAGATGCCATTTAAAATAAATTTCCGACAAAATCAAGCATATTTAGAGGGTTTCCACTCTCCAAAGATTAAAGATGAGATTTTTTTTGTAGGCAACATCATTAACAAATCCCTTTTTCATAAAAAATAGCACTTTTATTGGGAGGGGGTTTAGAAATTTTGACCCAAAAATAAAAATGGGAAGCTGAAGAACGAACAGTACATTGTGTGAGAGACCAGTGAAGGGGCGAAGTTCTGCATGCCGAACTAACACTTCTAACGTAAGCCACGGTAACCTGTTCATCTATTTTATTCTCCATTCATTCTTCATAGCCCCCTCTCCCCCCACTACAATCTCTGAATCGTACGGTCTTCGCAAGTTCCTACACCAGCGGAATCCAATACGAATCCTATTGATCCACGCAAACTCCTGAAAGTGACTCCCAAATATCTCTATCTAATAAGGTAGAGAATACAAGGCAAGCAAGCAGGCAGGCAGGCAGGAAGGCAGTCTCACTCCCGGTCCATTTCGTCTCAACTACCAGGCTAAAGAACTGCTAGTGCATGGGATTCGAACAACAGGCGGCCTGTGTGTCGGCAAAGAAATTGTTCAAAACACAATAAAGGCTAAGCACGCATTGTTAGGGGGGTAGAATCAAACCTCGGTGTGGTCTGCTGAGAGAAAAAGAATGGAAAAAGAAGGCATGAGCTCTATCTCCAAAAATCGCAGCTCTCGTCCTCTCCCCCTTAGCCTGCTGCTGCTGCCCTGCGCGAGTTCATACCACGCTTAAATCTAAACCCACTAATAACCAGATGGAGACAAGACTCCAACGTGTTTATGCCTCTGTTTGTAGGAAGAACGGGCATGGGTATTGGGGATTCCTTAGTCGCAGCATAGCCTTGAATAATCTTGGCTCCATCTCTGTAATACTCGCAACTGCCTGGCAACTGCTTTAAAACTTCCTGGCAACTGCTACAATTCAAATCCATGACTGATGACGATTGAATCGTCTAACAAAAAATGAAAGGGCTCAAATTATGACAGGAGTACACTCAGGAGGGTTGTTTTCAAATAAAGATGCCTACGGCGTAATTACTATTTAAAATGGATATATATGTGGCCTAGTATGAGTACGTATTTAACACTTGTGGTCTTTCAAAAATATTGTAATTTTAAGATGGTAACTTTAGTTGAGGACGGGAGTCAAACCTTATTTTAGTTGGTCATCGTACTATATTAAATATTAGATTATTAATAGTAATTGATCTATTTTTTGTTATTGTATTTTGCTTTATTGTTGAAAAAGTTTATTAGGAATAGGGATAGAGAGGAAAAAACAAAAGAGGTTATGGTTTACAATAGCTTTAAATTTACATAACTTTATAATGAGAAATTTTTACATTGTGTTTATGTATTTTCATATCGAAGAAGAGGATATAAAATAATCTCACTTTGTAACTCAAATTTATTGTGTAAGGGTTCGGTAGAGTAAAAAAATTAGATGAAAAAATAAAAGAGGTTATGGTTTACAATAGCCTTAGACTTACATAATTTGATAATGAGAAACTCTTACATTGTGCTTGTGTATTTCCATATCGAAGAAAAGTGAATCCTATATATATATATATATGGTTTCAATTTATATATGGGAACAATTATTGGTAAAAATTATTAAGCATTATAAAATTTAAATTATTTAATTTGCAAAGATGACCATGAGAATAATTTAGGACAACTCTATCAATGTGCTTCTAATAAAATATAAGTTATATAATGGCTTTATCAATGTCGAATAAAATATACGTTATATAAAGTTGTTAAATATTGGTTTTTTTAATCAAATTCAATTTTTTTATGTTTTTACTCTATAGTTATAACATGGTAAAATGGTTAAGATAGTAGAATCATTAACTAAGTTCATCTTATGATTCTGTCCAAATATACTAAATAAGTCCAATTCTTTTTATGTTATATATTTTAATTTAAAATAAATCTTATGTTTAATGATGTTATAAATTATTTTACTTTATGTAAAACACTGTACCTTTTATTTTTCTCTTTTTTTTCCACTTCTACTTTTATAATAGAATTTAAGTTTTATATTATAATAAATATTAAATTTATTTTAAAAAATCATTTAAATATTATTGATAATTTTTTTTACCAAATTTATTATTATTATAAGAATTAGTTAATTAGCATAATTTATAATTATTATTTAAGTTATATGCAATAATCTTTTTAAATACATTTTGTTTGTTGTTTAAATATGAATCTCTATGAAAAAAAATTGGCAGATATTATGAAATACAATTAAAAAAATTGAAAAATTAGAGTTTCTTTTTAAAAAATTATATGCATATGTGCAAATTTAAAGGAGAATTGTCTACATTTATATATATTTTAGTAAATAATTACATTGAAACTGAGTAAATCACTGCGTTAAAACAAATATTTTATCCCGCAAACAAAAGGAAATTATGAAATCCTATACAAAAATTTGGTTTGGTTTGGTGTGAGGACTTTTCAATGACCTTATTATCAACCCAAATATCATATGAAATAGGTTGATCTCATATTCCAATTCTGTTACACCAATTGGGTTTCGCATCTTGTATTGAGATGTCAATGAGATTATTATCCACCCAAATCTCTTAATCTCGTATTCCAATTTGGTTTGATATCCTTGACATGTTAAGGAGATTATTATCAACCCAAATCTCATAATCTCATATTCCAATTTGTTTTGATATCCTGACTTTTCAATGACCTCATTATCTACTGAAATACTACAATTATATGAAACAAATTTCTCATCTCACAAAATGACCTTCTAAATTCTTAAACAATGCACCAAATTGGTTTGGTGTCTTGATTGCAAATAACCTTATTATCAATCAAACTATCCTAATTATATGGTTGGCATCTCACTTGGTAATTATAATTAACCAAATATTATAGTAAACTCCATAATATTTTTATCAACCCAAATATTATAGTGAAATCCATATTTCTTTTTACCAACCTAAATATTATAGTAAACTCCATAGTCTTCTTATCAACCCAAATCTTATAGTAAACTCCATTTTTTTTAGTCTTTATAGCAATTTGGCATTTAATCACCCTTAAACCACCCTTTTAGACACATAAATATTATAATTATTATTAGAAATTGGAGAGAGCAGAGATACACACACAAATAATTATTTCTATATTATAATAATCAGAGATACATCAAATATATAGTTGAACTAATTCTAATCTTAGAGAGAGAAGTTGAGAGAATCTCTCAACTTCCTCAACAACCCAATCCAAAATAAGTAAGCCTAATAATGGAGGCATTATCTCAAACACCCCCCTTTAATGCCTACATTAAAAAAAATGAAGAACACACTTAAATTAATACAAACATTTGTCTGCCCTGGTCTTCATTAACATTTGTACCCACTCTGAGATCTCATAGGAAACGCCCTTTTCTCCACCATTTTCGAGCTACCATTCAACCCATTTAAAATACATCTGTTTCTGACCAGCAATAATGAACTTTGCAAGATCAACAGTATTGACAACTCGGCTCGTCGAGGCTTCCGCGATAAGAGCTGACAAGTGATGAACCATCCTATGGACCAATCACCATCTGTCGGATATTTCGCTTTCGGCTATCCATCAGTGGCTAGGCAAATGGTCTAAATACTGAATGTGTTCAAGAGCTAATCTAACAACTTGACCTGGTTCTCATACTGTAACCTGTAACCTGTAACTGATGCCCTTGGCCCGTAGCACAACAATATCAGCATATAACAAATTCACACAATCAAATTATCCAATTGTTCTCTCGTCCTTGTAGAACTTCAAGAACGACTAATTTAAATAATGAAAATCTATTCAATAATTGGTTCTTCTTTACCACTTAAAACAATATAAAAAATAACAAATTTGACATAAACTATATCTAGCAAATTCATACGCAGCTATAATTTCTCCGGCAGTATAGCACCTTCCTCCCGAAAATTTCTAACAATTGCAGCCTCCCTCTTTTGCAAATAAATTTGCAGCTTCCATCAAACACAAGGCAGGAAATATCCATATATCTACCCTCTTATTACATATAGTTGACCAACAACGCAGTTGGGTCAAGTCAAATGATACCCAAATACATGTTCCTGATGAATGGATTGCACATAAATGTGTAATAAACTCGCTGAGAGTGGCGATCTTAGTGAACTGAACCCGAGATCCAATCGGTTGCATGGGCACCATCTTGAACCAGACTATGATCAGATAGCTGAACAGAGAACAAGTGATCATGTGGCACATCGTAAGGAAATTTATTACATCTTTGAGAAAGGTGGGCATAGCACCAAATACAGAGGCAGGTGGTGAAAAAATAGGAAAAAATGGGTTTCAGCACAACATGATTACACAAAGTGCCGATCACATCCAACCTACCACCGCAAAATAAAAATAAAACTTCTACGCCTCCACTGCATTTCGAGATGGAGTCGATTATCATCTATATACATCAGAAATTTTGAAAAGTCTAGAAATAATTCATTCCCAGAATAATTACTATTCAATTGAACTCGACCTTGGTGAGTGTGTTACAAGTTCGAGTTAGCAGCGCACTCCTTTCCTGCAGAACAGTACGCCCGCATTTTGGGTGAGCGGTCCGACAAGGCTGGAAGGACTCGCTAGCAAGCTCACTGCTTTTACATATGCCGAAGACACCCTATTACATATCTGTTTAATATACCAAACTATACGGAAATAACCATTTTTCCAGAATCAGAACACTCAGAAAAATGGAGACTCAAACTCTTGCTACCATAGTATCTATCTAATCTACTTCTATACAAAAATTCTCTCTGAAATTATTTCATTTTCTTGGGCACTCCCGTGAGGGATTAAGCCCAATTAGGCT
Organism: Pinus albicaulis; assembly: GCA_034641835.2. Taxonomy (NCBI): domain Eukaryota; kingdom Viridiplantae; phylum Streptophyta; class Pinopsida; order Pinales; family Pinaceae; genus Pinus; species Pinus albicaulis. The sequence goes on from CM076573.1 coordinate 121,450,258, forward strand.
CTGATACCATATTAGAAATTGGAGAGAGCAGAGATACACACACAAATAATTATTTCTATATTATAATAATCAGAGATACATCAAATATATAGTTGAACTAATTCTAATCTTAGAGAGAGAAGTTGAGAGAATCTCTCAACTTCCTCAACAACCCAATCCAAACTAAGTAAGCCTAATAATGGATGGATTATCTCAAACAATTATAACCTCTAACTTTTTTCTATTCATCAATTTACCGTTTAATTACTCTTGAAAGCTTCCACAACTATTCAACAATTTACCCTTTAGTCACTCTTAACAACTTCTAAGACAATAATTCTTGATTAAAATAAACACAAACAACTTAAAAACAATAGCAAAATTGCAATGCATTCAGCGTCCTTTTTATATAATTTGTAGAATTTGTTAAAACTTTTATAATTAATAAATATTTTAATAAAAATTAAAATTAAAATATATTTAATTTTGAAAATATTTTTCTCAATATAGATATATTTAAATAATTAAATAGAAAACACTTCCCATCTTTTTTTAGAAAGTCCCGTGTTCACAAAAGCGTATACATATTTAACTTTATTTCTTATAGAAATTCTATAACATCTCTAAAATAATAAATAGCCACTATGTTTTTCTTGTGTTTTGTTTTCTCTAAATAGGTGAGAGGAAAAGTTTTAAATACATATTAAATATGGATTTGGTATTCTAATTTGCATTTAGTTTTTTTTGAAAGTATGTAAAATGAGTATAATTTTGAAAAATATGACACATATATTTCGTAATTATATTTATGAAAATTTATTTGGATAATGTATATCATTCAAAGTTGTTAAGTTAAAATTCATCATTTTTAGAGTTATCTGAAAGAATTTAAAGATATTTTTGTTTAGTCTTAAAAGTATGTCATTCACTCTTGCTTGCAACCAAGAAGTGACAATACATTAAACCATTGATAAACATTGTTGTTATCGATATAGTGTCTACTTCTTGAATTAAGGACATGTATACAACATAAAGGTAGGTGGAATTTGACATGCATTTCTCTTCAATGTGGTGGTAGCAAGTTTCAGAACTAGTCGTGATGGTAACGAGTTGTTCACCCTGATTTAGCCTCCCATCATCGTTCTCCCATTTGTGCTCACCTCAGTTCATTGGAAAATTATCGCTACTCCAAATTCCTGATTCCATGGGAAAAACCCAACACTTAATACAACTTAATGCAAATTAATATAGAATAAAACCAACTAATTGGTACCATTTTGGGTTCATAATATCAATGGTTTCACAATTGGAACACCAATCATCGTTATAATGGCATCAACAGTCATAAGGCCAGTTGGGAAAACTCACAATAATACTTTGTTTGTTGAAAACCATTTTGGAGATGCATTGGATTGGGTTGCAGGTCACTCAGACCAACAACATTGAACTGAACCCAACAAAAAAACCGTACAAACACAAAAAACATTTTGCAAGCATGCTGAAATTTGAGGTTGATGTGAAAGATAACTCTCCTCAAACAATAACTTTAAGTTTGCTGAAGCACTTCAACTCATAGTAATCCACCAATATAGAGACATTACAGACGAATGAATGAATGGTGAATCATTTGGATTTTATTACAAAACATATGTCACATTATGAAGAACCTGGGTTGAGATGGTCACGTTCCTATCCTACACCACATGTACATCACTCGGCCCACTGCTCGTCCTGCTTTGTGTGTATCGTTGGTTGTGGTCGCAGCATTTTGTCCCCTATAGTGATCTTCATCAACTTGGACTCCAGAGTAGAATTTTGGGGATGAACAACTACGATATTGAGGCCTTGCTCACAACCTGAGATCGATAATCATTTCTTATAGAAATAGAATCCCAAGCCAACAACTACACTTAATCAAGAAAACCCACCTAGAACAACACCTACTATAACACCCAATGATGAAGATGATCGATTCTTGTCCTTAGCACCCACAACATATACAGGTCTATTTTCTGTTGTAGGTGCCACATGGTTCACAGTTGATGAAGTCGGTGAGTCATCGGGCATCTGGGAACATGATCCATAGGAGGGTGTCGATGGCAGATTTTTCCCAATTTGCAAATTCCTATCAACGTTCACAATAACGCTCTTCTTGAAATATGGGACCTTACCAAACTAAGCAAGCTGCGCAAATCATAGCTTTCTATTGAATATTTTTTAAAGAACTTCTAGCATTCATATATGAATTAGTAGCTAGGAATGAAACATTGTAACCACCATTGATTATTTCGAGGAGCTGCTTAACTTACTCTTCTCTAGAGTATTTATGAAAAATGATACTTACGCGCTCAGTAAAGGATAGTGACATAAAGCTGTGAGTGTAAGGTTATTTCAGAGTTATGGAATATTGTATTGCTTTAATTTTTTGGGTTCCAATGTTTTTTTGTCACAAACATTACGACATTTCATTCATGGATAATTGAGAAAATATTAAGGAGGGAAATATTGAATCATCGTCATTGCTTTTGTCGCTACTAGGTAAACATAAGATTCAACTAGGAGATGTTTTTGGGTAAAATAATAGGAAATTCATGGATAATTGAGAAGATATTAAGAATAATATTGAATCACCACCATTTCTTTTGTAGCTACCAATAAACACAAGATTCAACTTGGAGATGTTTTAGGGTAAAATAATAGGAAATTCCCATGAAGATGTTGTAGGGAAAAACAATAGAAACTTCCCATCACTTTTAAATCATTTATTTGAACAACACCTAGTAGATGATATCAAAATTTTAGACACTTCTGAAAATCCAGGAACTATTGGTATAGATAGCATAAGAATTCTAACATTCAAGAATTTGTTAATTGTTTTATTAGAATTCAAATATATCTACAATTTGTTCCCTACGATATCGTGTAGTCCTCAACGGAATTTTTAATAAAGTCACCATAGAATAGTAGTGAAAGGAATTCGATAATCGAGAAGATAGAGAGATATACTGTCATTTATAAACATAAAATTGAGATCCTCTTCCAATGACCTAGTTGATAGTTTTTACCCTTTTCAGTGTTTTTTGTTGATGAAAAATTCTTTGACTAATCTTGAACTGTAGGAAACAATCATAGGAAAACTCGTTGGAAATGAGATTTTTGTTTTAGAATTGATTATTGAGTGTTCTCAGTTGTTACAAGTTACAATATTCTCATGTTGTAAACATCCATCGTAATCAACTTATTATACATGAAATATTAAATAAAAATTATTTCAAGTGCAGAGTAGATGGGTAGGCCTAAAAATGTGTGCACATGTTTCATTTGGAGAGAAGAAGGGTAAACGAATATCGGCCTAAAACTGATTGAATATTGATAAAATTGATAGTCATTTCTTCCTCTAACTTAGAATATTTTCTTTGACTAATGCGAGAAAGAAAACTCATAGATATAATATAGCGCAATCATCTAATTACACCAAAGGTGTTACTTTTCTAAATTGGTCAAGCCAGGGATTGTCTACCCTTTTCATCTTGGTTTGAAAAATAATCTCTCTACTCTTTTTCCTTTTAAGTTACATCTATTCAAAAGTAATATTCTGGTTGAGTTTCGAAGGAGGCTCAACTAGCCATGCTCCTTGTTAATCATTAGCTTGTCTGACGACTTGTAATAGGCAAAATCCATAAGACAACACTGGTGGCAGGAACCCTGCGAATAGGATCAAGAGGCATTATTGGAAAATTATTGAACCTAGAGGCTCATTCTCAGGGACATTTCTAAGTATGTCACATCCTTCAAAAATTAATAAAATTATTTTTCGCCCATGTAGTCTAATCAAAAAAATAAAAATTAAATAACCATATAAATAAACAATTAAAAATATATTAACAAAACAATTAACTCACTTGTTGATATTTCACTTTCCTTCTTCCAATAATAAATACAATATTTCCATGTCTATATATATATATTACACTTATAAATATGTCAATATAGAACTTAAATAGATTGTTTGGATATTCATATTAATCTTTTTATCTATAGAAAGTGTGTGTGTATATATCTGTGTGTGTGTGTGTGTGTGTTAATGTTAGCTTGAAAAGAAAAAGTAATTAAAGTTAAAGTAGAGTAGTTACTTCTTAATACGAGGAAAATGTGTAACTCATTCAATTTTTAATATAAATATTAATAATGATACAATATCAAAACATACAATTTAAAAAATGAAAAATTACAACTATAGATTTATATTAATAACATATTTACCAAGAACCAAAATTGATTAATTGAGTCAATACTCGTTCTAAGCCTAATGTGAAGGCTATGTGTAAGTATGTCGGTCCCTCTTAAAATAAAATAAAATATTCTTTAAATAGAAAAGCAATGTAGGTGGTAATAAAAAACAAAAACCAAAATATCCTATGCATTTTTAATTTTTTGTCCATATGACCTAATATCATGTAAAGTAATTAAAGTAAACAAATATGTGACTAATATGTTTAAACCTTATGGTTTCAAAAATATTTTAATACCTGATACCCCACACACACACACACACACACACACACACACACACACACACACACACACACACACACACACACACATATATATATATATATATATATATATATATATATATATTAATGTCCTATACAATAAAATATCCAATGTGAGTTATGAATAAAATATTTTAACATGAATGAATATAAAATGGCTCAATACACATGTTATGTAATATCAATAACATTCAAAAATGAAATTTAAAGAGTAAAAAATTAACATTGTTTTTTTGCACTCTAAAAGAAGTTTTCAATAAAAGAAGTTTGATCCCTCTCGGCTCATGTTAGATCCATGATTTAGATGGATCTATGCTGGTTCATGAAAATAAATGAAATTAGAAGAAAAAGAAAGTGGAAGGTCACATGTTGCATATGAGAAATAAAATGAAAGAAAAATAGAGGAAATTGAAGAAAATTTTGGAATCAATGATGAAAAGGAGTAAGAGGATCATTTCACATCCTTTTATTAGTTTATTTTTCAAGTTGGTTCCAGAGAGGAGAAGAACACCGTGAGGAGAAGGAAAGTAAGAAAGTGAAGGAAATTCAAGGAAGGACAATGAAGGCAAAGGAAGGAAAGGATCAAACAACTTCAATGGGAATACTTGAGGGTAACAATTTGCATGTATGATTTTGTAAATGATTTTAACATGTATGGTATGTGCATGTTAGTATTTGGTTCTTTTGTTGTTGGCAGAGTGGATTTTTCTAGATTTTGATAGCGGTTTTAACCTTGCATTTCCATTTATGGATAGCCACGGTGTGATGGGATTCATTCTCTGTTGAGATTTGGATTTCCGGAAGGTTTTGGATCAAGGTGAGGTGGTCTGCGGAAAATCCAAGGCATTGTGGGTGGAGATGATTAAATCTAAGAATCCCTCAAAAAGTGGGTGGAGACATGAACATTCCTCAACGGATGGTGAAGGAATTCTGAGCCATCCAAGCTCGGTCTGGTTTTGTGATCTCGACACTAGTTTAGGTGGGATCACGGTATGGTGAGGGTGGAGGTGGTTTAGCATCTACATTACCTTGGTTATTTTTGTATTGGTTTATCCCATGAGATCCCACATTCATGCTTGGAATATGGTATAGCAGTGATTATATGAAATAAATTTTTGATTCAACCCAATCTATTGTCAGGCGGTACATGGAAGTCCCCGAACTCATTGGAATCGTTTGTGTTGCCTTTTTCATCCATCATTGCTTCCCCATATCATTGTAACATCCTGGAAATGACCCTGTAAAAGCTTATGGGGAAATTAAAGTTTCAAGGAAGGTGATGTCTAACAAGCATTGCATATTTATTGAGCACAACTCAAATTTATTTTTCCATCAAGTTACTTACCTTGGATCAATTCTCCATGGAATAATTTGAGGCAATAATTCCCTCCTACACCAAAAATGTTGTTGCTCAGAATTTATCCAAAATTCTTGTTCATGGGTTCGGATCTTTCCCATTTAGATTCCATCAAGCGAAGCGTCCGAAGGTAAAAAGATCCACCCATTTGGAATTTGGATAGATTGGTATATCACATTCCAAGATATGCCAATTGCAATCCCCATCCCCATCCACACCTTATGGATGGCCCAAATGGAGTGCCATTTTTATGCACTTCTAGGGGTTGTGCATTTACCCATGTGTCTGGCAGCAAGTATATGAGTAAAGGCTTTTGCCTTCAAAGAAGAGGAGGATATTTTGAAGCAGACGATGACCATTATTCCAAGGAAGGTAGAGATATGTATTATCAAACTATATTGGATGCAAATCTTGCCAACCCACTTCTTCTCAGCATCTATAACAATGTTACCAATGATATAGGTAACTTCATTGTTACCTACTTTTTGAAGTATGAAGAAAAACACCTGATTTTGAAAAAGTGTCGATGTAGAATCAAGAAAAAAAAATTGAGCATGTTTTTGGCACTTTAAGTTTTTTTTTTTGTTTTTTTTTTTTATTATTAATTTTTTTTTTATGTGATGTTTTTTATGTCGATTGTGAATAGTGGTGGTGTATCATCACCAATGTTTTTTTATAGGATTGATTTTGACACTATAGATTTTCTAATGTCTTCTTCTTGCGCGAGATGTTTATTTTTAAGTGCATTTATGTATTTGTGTTTTAAAAATGAAAAAATATTTTTTTTTAAAATAAAAACTTGTAATGATATCTTCACTTTTTCACATAGATAAAAGATGGAAAAAGGGTCAATATTCTAAAATTTATATTTTCTACATGTTTATGTATTGTTAAATAAATTTTCAATGCAAATCAAATAATTGTCACTAAAAAACCAATATTTTGAACCATATGACAAAAAAATACAATTTTTCAATATAAATACAATGAAAAAAATACACTTTTACAGACTTTTTGTTGGAAAAAACATGTTAAATAAACTAATTTTTTGGGAGAATCTTAACAAAAAGAACTTTAGAAAATAACATTTTTATTGAATTTTAAGTCAAAAAATAATAGCAATCACATGTTTTTTGCGAAAAATAAGGGTTGTTCTCATAAAATATCAAAGTTTAAACATTACAAGTAAAACTGATTAATAGTTCTAAAAAATAAGCTTTGTTTGCAAGCATAACTTAAACATCATCAACAATATCAACTAATACATCTTCAACGTCATCTAGAACAACATTGTTGGCTTCTTCCGCATCATTTTCTTCTTCATTTTGATCATTGTTGTCTTCTAATGGATCTTTCATGTCAGCAACTCTTCCAAAGTGTCCCTTTCCAATCATTCCATATAATGGTGGTTGAGGTTCCTTTTCTTTTTTTGCCACATGTGATTCATTAAAATCTCCTTTCCTCAAACCAACTTCTTGCTTTGCATATGGAAGGAATTTAAGAGTGTTAATTCTTTGTTGAATAAATTTGCATTGAACTGGGTCTTTCTCAATGGCAATGCAATTTATTCCTTTTAGTAGGCAACGTGCTAGTGTTGTACCTAATCATCAAACACAAAAAAAAGTATGTAAGAAAATTAGTATGGAGACATAAAAAGTAAAAAAGACAATATTTAAATTTAAATTTGTATAATAAAAATTACCTGAACCTGAGAATAAATCCAAAACCCATTCTCCTTCATTTGAACATAGATCTATAAGATAGTTAATCAATGCTTGTGGTTTTTTATAAATGTTAACTATATCTCCTTTTGCATCTTTATCCTCATATGTTAGTTTTCTTACAACTGCATCATAAACCAATACTTGACTATGACTCTTCCCATCTACTCAATTCATAATAATATGCTTATAGCTATCATATTTTGTCCAACATTCAACATGGATGAACTCACAATCATTTATAATAGGTTGATCTTCGGAAGAAACAATATTTGACTTTTTCCTGTAACATAACATAGTAAAAGTTCAATTAAATTTTACATGAATAAAAAAAATTAGGAGGAATCAAACATACAATTTCAAAGTCTTACCATGTAAGTTGCATCCTTGAGTTTGCTTTACCCTTGAAGCTTGTTAATAACATTGGAAACTGTGTGTCTGAATGAAATGTCACAAATCGCCAAAGTGGTGATGTTGTCACTTCTTGAAAACCCGTAACCACTTTACTAAAAGCTTGATAAGTATATAGTTCTCTATCATATTCAATGTCTGGGAAATTGAAACCATGAGGAATATCTGCAATAACTAGGCCATATTCCCTTTTAGGTATTAGTGATGCAATGTCTTCACAGTCACCTTGTATTATTTGATATTGGACACTATCGAGCCCATTCCAAATGTAATGATTAAGAGTAGGATCAAGTTCAACATTCATAAGACGCTTCTTTCTCATGTTCTCCATCTTAATTTTTTCAATAAAGCTTTTGAAAGTCTTTGGTACTTCATTTCCATCCTTCTTCAACATCTTTATATATATATATATATATATATATATATATATATATATATATATATATATATATATATATATATATATATATATATATATATATATATATATATAAGTAATAAAATAAAAATAGTTTAAATATGAATAAAATGAATTTATAAATCAACATACCTTATTGAATGCAATATAAAACTCTTTTAGTGTTGATGTAGAACTTGCTTCTGGGTAGTTGCATACAACATCATCCCAACTATCTTCATTCAACATTTTAACCATGTGTTCTTGTATTTTCATAAAAAAATTCTGACTGAATAAATCAAGTTAAAAGCGTTAATATATTGACATGTATAACAAATTCTACCAACATCATTATGTTTTATTTAAAAGAAAATTATAATGAAAGAAAAATAAGAAATAATTCAAAAAACTTACTTTTGAAATTCTGCACACATTTCTTCCATTGATAATTCACCCGACTTCACACGGGCTAATACTAATTTGACTAATTTATCATCCTTCACACCTTGCATTGTTCTCCAAGGTGTAATAGTCATATCCTCTGGAAGCTGCTTCATTTCAGGACCCCCCTTACTATTGGTACATATTATGGGTTTACTCTTTCTAACCTTCTGATTTTTTATGGAAATATTCTCCCACCGATCAAAAATCTCATCAATCAAATCCCATACCTCCCCAGTTCTAAATGCCAACTGAAAAATGTTATCTGTGCCTCCGAAGAGATTTGTATTCAATTTTCAATCTTCTTCTTTTTTTCAATCAATTTGATAACTTGTTTCCATTAAACATTCCTTTCGAAATTCTACACTAACTTGTGTCTTATCCCCACGACATTTTTCTATGAATTCATTATGAATAAATCTAACCCTTTGGATGAAATTCATTTTCATTCTGTACTCATTATCTGCATTATGATCCCATGCCAATAACTTTGATTCCATTTCTGTTAAGCCAGCGTAAATGATGCATTTCACTGTTTGAAAAAGATAGTTATTGGGATATTCTACAATCAATTGTCTCTTAGCCTCTATTGAATGGTTCCCTCCAATTACATAATATTTATAATCAAAACATTTTTTCTTGTCAAATGCTTGTTTGTTGGGAACCTGACATGGATTGACAAGAACCACATAATCCACCACATGCGCATATGGATTGAACCTGAACAATGTTTTCAGATTATGTACATGTAGGTGATGGGCCTTTCTAATTTTATATTGAGATTTTCCTTCATCTGGGCTATAAAATTGGTTAACATTAAGCTCAAATGTTTGGCCACCAAGAATTAATTTATTCTTCCTCAACTCTTGTCGAATAGCATTTTGTTTTGTTCTAATAATGCCATCCTCTAAATCAGCACCTGGTGTTATGATTTCTCTGCTTCCGTAAGAGCTTTCAATTTGTTCTTCACTGCTGCTCACGACCTTTACAGGTTCACCAATATTTGATTTCCTAGTCTTATTGGATAACATATCAGTTTTTTTATAAACAAGCTCTCCTTCATGAGGTAAAAGAGAGACATCTTTGGCGATTTTTCTTTTTGGTGTCTGATCCATTTTCTCCTTTTTCACAACAGTTCTAATCTCCTCCTCACTAATTCTATCATAATTTTATGTTTCATGTTCGACACCTTCAAAAGAAACATGTTTAAGTTTACTAGATTGACCCACCTTAGTGACTCTTGGTTGATCCCCTCTTTGTACTGTTGCAGTGTCACAAGCTATTGCTCTTTGCTTCAATCTCCTTTTCTCTGCTTTATCTTTGTGGAAAGTGTTGATCACATCCATAACATTTGGAACCAACATATAAATACCTTCAAACATGTTTGAAAGACTCAGAACAAAATCTTATGAAACAAAATAAAACATGTCAATGATCAATAATTTATAAAAAAAAATGAATCATTCTGACAATAATGCATAGAGGAAATAAAAATAAGCATACTTACAATGTTATTTGCAATGTTGCTTGATATTTCTTCATAAAATTTTGAAGATATTTCATCTGTGTCATACTTGACGATTGATAGACGATATCTAACCTTCTCACGTTTCTGAGCCTTCCTTGCAAGAACATAAATAGTGTTTGTATTCGGGACCATACATATGTCTCGTACTCTGCCCATCACATCATATAGCTCATTTAAGTCAATCATACCACAAATCAGATAGATGTGTATATCAACCTTCATTTCACTGTCTTCGAGATACCATGAGAAATCAGTTTTATCTATTTCCTCGACGTTCTTCCAATCAGAAATAAGATTTAATGAACCTGGTGCCCCACTTGCTTGACTTTTATTAGTGTGTGCAACAATGTGCTTATTGCGTCCAACAGTGTCCATAGTGCGTCCAGCTGCAACTTTAGATTTGGGAGTTGTATCCATAGTGCGTCGAGCTACAGCTGTAGATTTGGGCGCTGCTGCACTAGGTGCAGAAACATTCACAGAAATATTTTTTTATGCCATTTTCCTGATAATATATATATATATATATCTATATATATCTATATATATATATATATATATATATATATATATATAAGTTAATGGAAAAATAATGCGGATAAAATAAATTTAATAAACAAAATTTATTTCTAAAACTAAATTGCTTGAAATTAAAGCAGTAAAATTAACTATAAAAATTTTCATTTAAAAACAAAATATTATAAATCATATGTATATATATCTATATAATATGTTTTGAATACATTTTATAAAAAATTTAAAAATGTGTTTAAATTGTATAAAACAATTTTAAAAAAATAAACTATTATTTTCAAACTTCAGTTTTTGTTTAATATTTAAAAAAAAAACAAAAAAATTACTAACTATTTATAACAAATGTTAAAATTAAATTTTATTTTTTTAAGGCAATGATTTTATTAAAAAAAATTATAATCTTTTAATATATTTTAAAATTTTAAAATTTAATTTTACATTACATAGCAATTGAATAAAAATAAACAAAATAAAATAAAATAAAAAATTATTTTACTTTACATAGCAATTAAATAAAAAATTATAAACTTAAAATTATAAAAAATTAATATAAAAGTTTATAAATTTATATAATCTTTTAATATATTTGAAAATTACAAATTTCTATTTCACATTACATAGTAATTAAATAAAAATAAACAAAATAAAATAAAAGCAATTAAACAAAATAAAAGAAAAAATTAAATATTTTATAATGTTGTTTCAATACATAAATTTAAAAAAAATAAAAATAAAAAGAAATTTAAATATTTAAATGTTAAAAACAAATGTTATAATATTATATTTTTATTTTTATTTTTTTAATTGTATTGTTATATAGTTTTTTTTTTTTTTTAGTTTAGTGTATTGTTATATTAAAACAAATGTTTATTTATTTATTTATTATAGTGTATTGTTTTTTTATTTAATTATATAGTGTTTAAAAACAAAACATAATTGTTATTTAATAATTTATTTTTTTTAATTATATTTGTTATATTTTGATACTTTTAACAATTTTTTTTTTGTAAAAGTTAAGCAAATTTATATTATTTTTTTACACATAGAAATGCAGAGTGCTGCGGGAGTCAATGGGACCTCCCTGAGATGGCCTTACATCATTGGCTGGGCATATCATCCATTGAATGTATTGGCTCAATGTGTATGGCATCGGCCAATAGAAGCTAAGGAAAACTAGAGGTGATATGGCGTGCATAGAAGGTCAAGTCAACACAGAGATGGGCATGTTGAACTGTATGAAGACTATGAGCGAACAATTCTTCAATGGGGCTTGGGTATGAAGAGACGGGTGTGCAGAGATGTGGCGTGGACAGAGTTTGCTCGAGCCTGTTGGCAAAATCTACCACTTAACGTGTCCTTCTTGTGGTTGATCCATCGATGGCTGTGATTGACCTGCCCTTCCTATGGCGGAGCCATCGAATGCCTTGTCCCTGAGGGCTACGCTTGCAGATCCGACTTTTGAAGTTTTTTGCATTTTTATTTGAGTTCTCCCTCTGCCATATCTTGCCAAAGGCTGTGATACTCTTCTAGCTTGGATTCGACCCCAACGTTGGCCAAGGCGTATGCCATCTTGATCACTATTCTGTGAGCTGCTTGAAGTGTGATCCCTTGCATGTTGCAGAGTTGGTATTAGAGATCCTTCAGGATTGCTGAGAGTCTCCAGCTTGGGGTCACTTCGTCCACCTTTATGCCCATCTGGAGTTTCCTTATCAGCCTTATTATGATCTCTGAGTTGCCTTCCACTACCAAAGGTAGAAGTCCGTAGCGACGGGCCAGAGTGAGGCCATGGATGACAATGATCAGTTCTACGGTGTTATTGGTGTTCATGCCGAGATTTCCATGATAGATGAGATGGATTGTGCTTGTATGATTCCTTACTGCTCTCCCGTAACGTACAATTCTCAGGTTTTGTTTTGATGCCCCGTCGAAATTGAGTTTGAATGTGTTAAAAGGGGGCAGAGTCCATTTGTCCTGCCTTGTTCCTATTGAGGCCTGGTTCCACCCAGCAAGGTTGGTCATGGTTTGAAGATTCAGGATCTGTATAATTCTTGCATCATTCGGAGATGTGTTTCCCTCTGTCTGCAATATTCCCGTGGTGTTGATCGACTCTGTGATAAGCTATCACACTTTCCCTATCAATGTGTTCACTGCCATTGTTGAGTTCTTGAATATTCTTGCATTTCGCTCTTTCCACAGGATCCATGCTATTGCTCCTGGAATTAGATTCCAGGCACTGTTGACCAAGGGATTGGAGGATATGGAAGATCTCCACTTGCTGAGTGAGAGTTGGATGGAGTTTCTATCTCTGTCAGATTGTCTGAAGACCAGGGCCATGTCATCCCACAGACAGCAAGTCGTGGGGCAGGTGTTGAGTATGTGATTGAGAGTTTCCAGACCATTCTCGTAGAGCATACATCGTGAAGGGCCTATGAAGCCTCGTTTATGAAGATTGTCCCATGTGAGTGCCTTTTTATGCATGACCAGCCAGGAGAACAGTGTGATTTTTGGCCATGTTCCTATATTCCAAAGGGTTTTCCATTTGTGGTCTAGTTGTGGATATGTGGGGGCAGCCAAGATCTGATATGCTTCTTTGAGGTTGAAAGTTCCTTTCGGATTTCTTCCCCATCTCAGGATGTCCTCTTTATTAGATTTTAGGATTCTTATTTTGTCCAAGTCTTGTAGAAGGTGGTCTACATTCATTGGGCCTACTTGGGTATGCCATTGTTCTTTGGATAACCATTTTTACCATCTGGTTGCCTTGCTCACAGGTTGCCAGTAGTCTGCTACCATAACCTTGCCTTCCTCCTGCATAGCTCTTTTAAGAGTGTTCTAGTCTGGGTGTTCCACGGGTGGGAGTTTCTGTCAGGCATCTTCCCAGAATAGGACAGTGTTGCCTTCGTGCACTTTCTAGAAGCTATGCTGCTGAACAATATGTCGATTTTCCCATGATTTGTTCCATATGGGGGATCCTTGAGTGGTGCGTGTAAGCCTAATGAGGTCTTTGTCCCTGATTTGATTTGTATACTTCGCTTTCCACAATGTGCCCCAGAGGGAGTTAGGGTTTTCTACTCATCTCCACCAGATTTTTGCTACTATGGCCTTGCTTAATATCCCGGGGTATCTTAGGCCCAAACCTCCCTCCATTTTTGGTTTCTAGATGTCTGCCCACTTGAGGAGGGCCCATTTGAATTTCTTAGAGGCTCCATTCCAGAGGAAGGATCGTTGGATGCTTCGGATTGATTTATAAACCACCTTAGGGGCTGCAAGTGTTGAAAACATATATGTTGGCATGGTTTGACGGAAGGACTTGACCAATATTAGTTTGTTGGCCATGTTTAAGGCCCGGTGGGTCTAGCTCCTTAACCTGGCTCTCATTTTGTTGAGGAGGGCTTCCCAGTTGGCAGATTTGTAGGCATATTCCGAAAGTGGTATACCAAGGTATTTTTTTGGAAGGGAGTTCTTTTGAATATTCAGAATTTTGCTGAGATTTCTCTGCATAGGAATGGATGTGTTGAAGAAAAATAGTTTGTATTTTGTGAGATTTATTTCCATACCTGAGGCCTCCGAGAAAGTCTTTAACACTTTGCTGATGGTTCGAGCTTCCTGCACTGTGGGGGCACCCATGAGCATTGTATCATCTACAAATTAATGCGTTACTATGGGTCTTTGGTGTACCAGTTTGATGCCTTTGAGTTGATTCTGCTATTTTTCCTTGGCTAAAGATCTTCCCATCCCTTCTGCGATAATGACAAAGAGAAAAGGAGACAGGGGATCTCCTTGCCTTATACCTCTGGATGGAATGAAGGGTTAAAGGGGTCCTCCATTTAGAAATATTGAAAAGAAAGCACCTAAGACTAGTTCCATTATCTAATTTGTCCATGGCTGACTAAATCCAAAAGCCTGGAGGATTGCTCTCATATAGCGCCAGCTAATTTTATCAAAGGCCTTTGAAAGGTCAAGCTGGATAAGCATACCTAAATTCCTTTTTGTTTTGAGAGAATGCAACACTTCCTGAGTGAGGATTATGTTGTCAGTGATCTACCTACATTAAATGTAACCAGTTTTCTCCTAAGAAATGATTGAGGGGAGGACGGATTTAAGTCTGCTAGCCATCAGTTTGGAAATGATTTTATAAAGGACATTACAAAGGGCTATGGGACGAAACTTGTGAGGAATGTGGCATTGATGGCAGGCAACACTTTCTTGATTCCGTGAAATTTTCTTACTAGCTTGAGAAGGTCAGCCTTAATAATGGACCAGCAAGCTTTAAAGAATTCGATTCTAAAGCCGTCTGGTCCGGGAGCCTTGCTCGAGGCCATGGTGAAGATTGTTTCTTCAATCTCCTACTTAGTGAATTCTCTGAGAAGGAGGGAGTTTTGCTCCTCTGTAACTAAGTTGGGAATGGTAGCGATAATTTCATTGATGGCTTGGGTTCTATCTTGAATGGGATCGCTGAGAAGAGAAGTGAAAAAAGAGTTGAGTTAAGATCCTATATGCTTTCTTGTATAAACTTGATTGCCATCAGCTTTTTTGAGGGAGAGGAAGCGATTAATTGCTCTATTCTGGATGGTTGACTTGCGAAAGAAACTAGTGTTGCGTTCTCCCTGTTTTAACCATTGCACCCTCGATTTCTGACTCCACAACAGCTCTTCTTGTTTTAACCATTCTTCCCATTTCCTTTGCAGATTTGATTCTTGTGCTTTTGTTTCATCATTAGGCCCTTATTTGATCAATGTTTGCTGGAGGTTCAACATTTTTTCCTCAAGTTATTTTTTGGCTCGAAATATGTCACCAAAGGTGTTTTTGTTCTAGCGTTTGAGGTTGGTTTTTATTGTTTTGAGCTTCTGCTGGAATATGTACATGATATTGTCGTCCCTTATGGTGGCTTGAGTCCAACAGCATTGTATGTTTTGCATGAATGATGGGTGCTCTATCCAGAAGGCTTTGAATCTGAATGGTCTATTGTGGGGCTTATCCAAATTGGTGAAGCGAATCTGCACTGGCCAGTGATCAGATCCTCCGATAGGTAGAATGTTGGCCTCCATGTCGATATTTTGTAGCAGGATGGATTCTTACATGAGGAACCTATTGAGCCTTGATGCTATCTGCCTGTTTCCTCCTCGCTTATTATTCCAAGTATGCAGACCATTGACTATGGGGATGTCAATGAGTTTGGATTCAGCAATAAAGGTGTTGAATGCTTCCGAGTCCTTATCCAATCTTCATAAGCCTCCCTTTTTTTCTACTAGATTGGTAATCATATTGTAGTCTCCGCCTAAAATCCAATGGTTCGCCCCATGGTGTTGTCTGACTTCGTCTAGGTCTATCAGCATCTTCAGCTTTTCCTGGATTCATTGGGGTCCATACACATTGGTGATGTAGATCGATTACCTTGAGTCTGGCATGTTGAAAATGACCAATGACGAGTGCTTGGTGGACAGAGCATTCTGCAAGAAGAATTTGCTTTTGTTCCAGAACGTGAGTAACCCTCCTGCTTGTCCAATGGCATCTATGCTTATGTAGTGATGACTATTGGAAATGAGTTTTTTAAGCGTTTCTGTACCTTTGGGAGAGCATTTGGATTCTTGAAGAAGTATGATGTCTCGGTGCTGCGAGAATAAGAGGATTTTCAGGATTCTTCTTTTGGTGGTGCCGTTGAGCCACCTGATGTTCCAGGTTGTGATTTTCATTGAGCTACCTCTGGAGCAGATAGGACCAAGGCCCTGATTTTTCCTTCATTGATTAGGCATGTGCCTAGTTCTTGTATTTTCTGTCTTATGGATTTGCGCCCTCTTTTTCTTCCTAGTCCTTGTGGCTTGTATTGATCCAAATCCAAGTTGGCTTGAATGCCTGTTTGGCTGCTATTTCCCCATTGTCTTTTGGCTGCATTCTAGTTGATGTATTCCAGCCGCAGGTATGCCATTTCTATCTTCTCCAAGTGCTCTTGGGGAATGGCATCGACTCCCCATTTGGACCATTTCTCATTGACCTTTTGGAGATCTAGATCTCCTAGGATCTCCTCCAGAGGATTGTTTGAAGTGGTTGAGGATGGCTAGTCTGTTTGCGTTTATGTGCATTGAGGGGTTTGCAGTGAGGTGTGGCTGGTATTAATCTAGATGGGAGAGGATTTCGGTTTTTGTTGTGGTGCCTGGGCGTGGATTGAATCAGAGGTTGTGCTTAGAGCGTTGAGAGTAATCAAAGATTGACTTAATAATGACGAATCTTGATCAGTGGGGGCCTGGGAGACTATAGGGTGCTCCGATGAGTCAAGATTGCTCAGAACTTCAAACCTGTTTTGCTGGGTGGAGGCAATATTAGTGGGGGTAGTATTGGTGGAGGGTTTCAGAGGCCTTTTGCCTTTCTTCCCTTTGTTCTTTCTTGAGAAGGAGGTGAAACTAGGTGTTGGAGGAGCCCCTTGTTCCTATATGGCATAAGGCTATGGTTTATTAGCAGGGAAGCCATGACTGAGATGTCCATGCTGTCTGCATGTTCGACATCTGAATGGGATATTTTCGTAATCAATGGTTTGCTTCCATTGCACTCCTTTATGGATCAGCTCCATATGGCCTGGGAGGCGTCCTGAAATATCCAGGTAAACACAGATTCTAGCATAGGCTATGTACTTACCTTGTGATGTGAGATCTGAGGCTTTGATGAAGACTCCCAACTAGTTTCCTATGGCTTCTAAGATGCGCTTGTTCCAGTAATCAACAGGAAAAGAGTGAAGGTGAATCTATACTAGAACTTTTTTGAAATATTCTTGTTCTGGAGCGAAGTTTGGCCTCCAGTACGTTATGTAAAGCCCTGCAGAGTTGTAGAATTATGGACTTCCTTTGAAGATACGATCTCTGTCATCCCTGTGAGTGAAGATGACGGTGAAAAAGCTTCTCGATCCCAGCTGAAGATCGTAGTCCCCTTTGGGTTTCCATTTCTGGTTTATCCACCAGCAAAAAGCCTTTTCATTAAGTCGAACCCCCATAAATCTACAGATCAGGGCATGCTTACTCATGTGGTCTCTGTATTCTTCGATCCATGGATCGTCAATGATTAATCTAGGTATTTTCTCCGAAATGGGCTTGCATGGGGATTAAGCTTGCGCTCTGTGTTGACTTGGAATGTGCCCCGCGGACGTAGATCCCTTTGGCTCCTATTCATTGCTGTTTCCCCCAGATCTGGAGCTGGATGGGATGTTGCAGGTATCAGAGGGAATGCTGCCGAAAATAAGAGGGCTAAAGGAATGGGGGTGGAATCCCCCCTGAGGTGTTCATGGGGCGATTCAGGTGGAGTGCCACTGAGAGATCTGGCTTGCGCTAAACGGGTTGGCTGGCAGGGTGGATGAGCCGAGATCAGGGATCTGCAGAGCTTCAGCCCAATCACCACTCCTTAGAAGCCCTCGTGCTCAGTCCACTTCCATGACCAATTTCTAGACTGATATTTTTAACAATTATTATCTAATAATGTTTTTATTATATTATATAACAATGTTTTTATTATTTTATATATAACAATGTTTTTATTAATTTTTTATTGTTTTTTTAAACGAAATTAAAAAAAAAAAAATTTAATTTTGTTTTTAAAATTAATTTTAAAAAAAACTAAAAAAAAATAAGAAAAACAAAAATTAAAAATTGTTTTATTAAAACAAACTAAAAAAAAATAATAATAATTAAAACAAAAATGCATTGGTCGTAGACGCAGATCATGCCTGCGGGGCGCCGGAGGCTGGCAGACAGCGCCACGGGGGCTGCCCAGCAGGCACGATTTGAGTCTACGGCCAATGCATGTTTTTTTTTTATTTTTAAATTTATTTTTATTTATTTTTTTTAAATTTTTTTATTTTTTTATTTTTTTTAAATTTTGTTTTTAAAGTTTTTTTTTTTCATTTTTTTCAATTTTTATTTTTATATAATATAATTAATAAATAATTATTAAAACATTATTTAATAAAAAGTAGTAATTGTTAAAAATATCAAAATATAACAAATATAT
This sequence comes from Pinus albicaulis, assembly GCA_034641835.2. NCBI lineage: Eukaryota > Viridiplantae > Streptophyta > Pinopsida > Pinales > Pinaceae > Pinus > Pinus albicaulis. Next base: position 121,469,168 of record CM076573.1, read on the forward strand.
TTAAAAAAAAAACATTTATTAAATAACAATTATGTTTTGTTTTTAAACATTATATAATTAAAAGAAAAAAAAATACAATATAATAAATAAATAAAAAACATCAGTTTTAATAACAATACAATAAATTAAAAAAAATAAAAACTATATAACAATATAATTAAAAAAATAAAAAATAAAAATATGATATATAACAAAACAATAAAGAAAAAAAAATTGAAGATTTAAAATTAAAAAGAATAAAACTAAGATTTAAAATTAAAAAATAAAATAAAAGATAGAATATAAAATCAAAAAATTCTCAAATAAAAACAAAAAAAAAAACATTTTAAATAATGAAACCACTGATATATTTATGATAAAAAAAACAAATAAAAAATGTTATAATATTACTATTTTTTTTATGTGCATGGTCGTTTTATGGATTTTTCTGTCTAGATGAACCTATAAGTCTTAAAAAAGAAAAAAAAAATCCAAATTTTTGTCCTTAAAACCCTAAAAAATTTAGTTCTTTTTGCATTTTCTTCACTAAAAAAATATAAAAAAATTATGGTATTTGAACCTAAAAACTTTAAAAAAAGTAGTTTTTGGACACAAAAAACTATAGAAAAACATATTTTCCCCAAAATTGTCTTTAAATTGACAGAATAGAAGAAAAACTAACCTTTGAAATGAAAAAAATTGCTGTCGCCAATGCCAACACAATGCCTCCACAAAATTACCAATAGCAACACAACGCCTCCAATGCCAATGCAATGCCTTCATGAAGTTACCAATGCCAATGCAACACCTCCACAAAATTACCAATAGCAACACAACGCCTCTAATGCCAATGCAATGCCTCCACGAAGTTACCAATGCCAACGCAACACCTCCAGAAATTTGCTCTAACAAATACCAGAAAACTTGATGTGATGTGATGAATAGAAACAATCATATTGTCTGATTGGTTTACTATTTAACGAATGTGGGATTAGAATTTAAAATTTAAAATATTTACATTTAGTTTATTATAGTTCATACTATAGTTAAAATACTTAATATTTGCATGTAGTTATCATAGTTAATATTTTATTTAATATTTACATTTCAAATATAATCTCAGATTAAAAATTAAAATATGAAATACTTACATGTAGTTAATTATAATTAATATTATAGATAAAATAGTTAATATTTGCATTTAGTTATCATAGTTAATATTTACATGTACTCAATGTTTAAAATTATGGGATTAAATTTTAAAATCTAAAATATTTACATGTAGTTAATTATAGTTAATATTATAGTTTAAATAGTTAATATTTACATGTTATTTTTGTAAATATTTACATGTAGTCAATCTTAAACCATTCAAATAAGAAAATTATTTTAGTTTCGAAGGCATGCATGAAAGGAATATTTTGTGGATATTTTGAATAGAAAGTATGGTGAAATATTTGAAGACCAACGTTTATTAATAAATTTTGAAATATATTTTATATGAATATAACATAAGTTTAAAATTTAAAATTTAAAATATTTACATGTAGTCATTATAGTTAAAATAGTTAATATTTGCATGCAGATATTGTAGTAATATTATAGTTAATACTTACATCTAGTCAATGCTAAATCATTGAAATAAAAATATTATTTTAGTTTGGAAGGCATCCATGATAGAAATATTTTGTGGATATTTTGAATATAAATATCGGTAAAATATTTCAACACAAACAGTTTATTAAAAAAATGTTAAATACATTTTTTGACTAATATTTGTACCAAATATTTGAAATGAAAATTTTGGAGGGAAATTTTGTCACGAAATTTTTTGGGGGGAAATTTTGGAGGGAAATTTTTTATCAATTTTTTTTGGAGGAAACATTTGGAGGGAAATTTTCAGTCTTTAAGCTATATATTGTAAGTGGGAGAGGAATTTGTATCATTCAACCTATTCTTGTTGAAAGCCATGGTTTCTTCTGATAGCAAAGTTTTTCTTTGTACAACATCAACATCTTCGTCACGCAACAACTCTATTCAGAGTGATGAATATAACAGGAGTTCGTTGACCATGAATAGAGAGTCAAAAAAATTGACTTGGTCGTAATCCTAAAGATGATAAGAACAAAATTGATGAGGCACAACAAAATGAAATTTTTGTAAATCGAGCGCCAGTTATACCACTTACTCTTAATCCTAAGTCTTATGAAAGCAACAATGATGAAGGGCATGATGAAGAATTTCCAGAGTCAAAAGTTTCACTTCGTCCTAATCCCAAGGATAATGAGGACACCATTGATGAAGAGGGAGATGAAGAATATCCACTTCAGCTTAATCCTAAGGATTATGCGAGAACAACAAATGAAGAGGGGAATGAATAATCTGCAGACTCAAATATCCACTCTGTCCTAATCCCGAGGAGTATGCCATCACCACTAATGAAAACGGGGATGTAAAATTTCCAGAGTCAAAATATCAAATTCGTCCTAATCATAAGGATTATGCAAGCACCACTGATGAAGAGGGGAATGATAATGTTTCAGAGTCAAAACATCCACTTCGTCCCAATCCTAAGGATTATGCCAGCACCACTGATGAAGAGGGAAATGAAAAATTTACAGCGTCAAAATATCCACTCCGTCCTAATCGTAAGGATTATGCAAGCACCACTGATAAAGAGGGGGATGAAAAAATTCTAGAGTAAAAATTTCCACTTCCTCTTAATCCTAAGGATTATGTCAGCACCACAAATGAAGAGGGGAATGAAGAATTTATAGAGTCAAAATATGCACTTCGTCCTAATCCTAAGGATTATGTCAGCACCACTAAGGAAGAAGGGAATGAAGAATTTGCAACGTCAAAATATCCACTTCGTCCTAATCCTAAGGATTATGCCAGCACCACTGATGAAGACAGGGATGAATTTCCGAAGCTAAAATTTTCACTTCATCCTAATCATAACGATTATAATTTAACCACTGATGAAGGGGGGGATGAAGAATTTCCAATAAATATAGATTCAAGGCATTCACTTATTCCTAATCCTAAGGATTATGAGAGCTTTAGTGAGGAAGGGGAGGGGCAGAATGAAGAAATTCTAGTGAGTACAAATTCAAAGCTTCCACTTATGCCTAATCCCAAGGATTATGAGAGCACCACTGAGGAAGGGGAGGATGAAGAGTTTCTTACAAATGATAATTTTAAAGGCACAGATTTGAATATTTCATTTTCTCCAAGTGACCATTTCAAAGACACTCATGGTGATGAAGAATTGAATCCTCCCAGGGAAGAATTTGAAAGCATGGGTCAAGATGGTGAAGAATTTATTTTGAGTTGGGGTTACAAAAGTGTCGATGATTCTTGTGAAATGTTTTCTTCAATTGATGATGGTAAAGAAAATTTTCCAAGAAATGATGTTGATGAATTTCTTAACTATGTTGAGGATGATGATAGTGGGGATAATATTCCTCCTAATGGTGATGAAACTACTTTTACAAAGGATGATGGAATGATGAAGTCATTGCAAGCAAATATTGCAACTAGGAGTAGGAGTAGACCTTTTCATATCAATCCAAAGCATTCCAGTTATACAAGGGTGAGGAAAAAATATCTCACGACAAGAATTTTTGTTGTTCGTTTGATTTCAAGTGAATGTTGTCGAAGGGATTTCTTGAAAAATATGGATTTCAACTTTGTTTTGGAGAAAAGAAAAACATATATGTCAACGAATAAAATCATGCAAAATTCATATTTAGTGGGTTGCATGAAATCTACGCTATCAGGTTATTATTATCATATTGGGAATGTATTGCTTTGTAGAAATGCGTTCAAAATGTTGTATTCAATTGGTAATTGTTGATTGTCAAGAATCTAGGATATATTTGAAAGGGATCCCACATATTATTCAGAGGCATGTTATAAACGGGAGGTGGGGCCATTTGCAAATACTGCTGAGACATGGATGAAAGAATTCTTTTCAAATCATGGAGAGTGTATGCCAAATAAAGACACAACACATATTCCAGATAATTTCTCGAGACGAGAAATATTCATGTTATACAAAGATTATGTAGAAGCTGTTGAAGGAGTTGGTAATTTTATTACATATTCTTATTCTACAAGGATATGGAAAACTGAATTCAACAATGTTCATATTCCTAAGAAGACAAGGATGGGAATTTTCAACACATGTGCTTCTCCTAAAGAAAAAAGAGATAAATGTCAAGGGGAAGAAAGAGGTATGTGTTCAAAACATTGTTTTTTTAAATTTGATACTTATCAACTATGAAAATATATTTATTCATATGTTTCTTTTATTTTATGTACAGATTCCGTTGTCAAAGAGCTTCAAGACCATCGCAATCGGCAAACAAGTGAAAGGCAAAAGTTGTATAAACATCAAAAGAAGTGTTATAATCATCCAAATAAATATATGGGATTGATAATTGATGGTATGGACAAAAATAAAACACTTCTTCCACATTTTGTCCACATGCCAAAAAAATAACAGGAGGAAAATTTCAATCATTTACACTTGGTTGGTTGTATGTTATTTAATGAGATGATGTTTCCAAGAGTTTTCTTCACAACTCCAAATATTTACAATGATGCAAATCTGACCATAACTATAATCCATGATGTGGTTAGTCATTGGTCTGGGATTCTTCCTGAAGTTTGTATTTACAATTAGACAACACAAGTCGTGAGAACAAAAATCAAGTTCTTTTTGGGTATCTAAACATGCTCGTTGAATTGGAGATTTTTAAGAAGATAAAGATTGGTTTCCTTCTTGTTGGGCATACTCGTGATCATATTGATCAAATGTTCAGTCGTTTTTCAGTAACATTGAGGAGAAAAGGTGTTGGGAGCTTGCCATCATTAATTGAATGTATTAAGAAATCGTACATTCCAGAGCTTGTTTTTCATGTGTTGGAAGAAACTATTGACATGCGAAGGTTTATTTTTGGATCGCATGGTGAGGAGAAATGCATTGAACAACTTAACAACATTAGCTTCCAACATCAATTTCGTATGAAAAAAATGATGGGATAACACTTATATGGTGCAAGAAGTATTCAATTGTTGAAGAATGGGAACCATCATCAGGTTTAGCATTTTTGATGTTCATTCCAGAGCATCCAATGTTTTCATCACAGATATTGTTACTACAGTCAGTTGCTGAACTCCATAATGCACTAAGGTAGAAGAGAGACATAAATTATTCTGAATGTCTAGAGGAAATTAAAATATGTATTAGAGATACATATGAGTACTTCGATGTTGTTGATTCAGTTTGGTGGGAGTCTTTTTTCAGTAATCAAAGTGATATGATTTCAAGATCATTAAATGGGGATATGCTTTTGAAGACTCCTTTTTTTTTGCCACAAAATATGCCAAATGAACATGAACATCAGGAAACTTACAATGTTGAACAACAACAGCCTCAAGCTATTATTAATTCCCCACAGGTAGAGGAAAGAGAAATCTATATTGGTTCTAGAAGATCATGTGCACAACGTGAAGCCATGGAAGACCTTTATAGGGGTTCTGTGCAGGATATTAAGGAGGGTTTCATGATAGCAGTGTTAGCAGATGAAGATCCACATGGCTATCCATTCTGGATTGCCAAGGTTATAAAGTTCATTAATGAAAATGAAGAGATTACAGCTGTTGATGTACATTGGTATGCCACAAGTACCCACCCTTTCAATGGTGTGTACAAGCTAGAGATGGTAGTGGAAAAAAAATTGGCAGAAAGAGGAAAAGAAAGGGCACAAATATAAATCATCGCTGCACAGATGTCTTAAAATTGGTGGATGTTGACATACTTGTGTATGACTTCAATTTGCAAAGAGAGGAACTCTTCGGTTGCAGACAATAAATATTTTGAAGAAATTGCTACCAGAACAATTACTGTTGAGATGGGACTCTACAGAATGTAGACGTAGATCTACAAGAATTTTGAACTCTGAAATGGTGGGCATGCATGTTGACTCAGATGGAGCACTAGTTGATGAAAGAGAAGAATATGGATCATCATCATCTGCATCGAGTCATTCATCTGAAGATGTAGGTTCTCATGGTGTGCCAGAACCTATGGTTGATTTTGAATAACTATCTAAGACACTTTTATGTAATTGATGTTTGCATGGTAAATTGAAATAAAAATTTTGACTTCCATCTCATTTTTCATGAAGTTATGAGACATCTCTATGTTTGTTGGATTATATGTTTTAATTATGAAGAATTCATCTCTTTAGAATATCGACAATGCAACAATGAATTAAAAAATTAATCTATGTTATATTCAATGTACCAATGTTGATATTTTACTTATAAGTAAAATAGAAAATAGAAACTAATGTTGAATTTTTAGATTATGCAGTGATATTATCATGATATTATGTATTGTTACCATTTGGTATAAGATACTTTTAAAAATTTTAATAACTATATGCATCATTGAAAGGGAACACTTTGTTTTGATGCTTGAATTTTAGGTTTTGGTTGAAATTACATTTAAATTTATCTTATGCTAAGATTTGAAAAAAGATAATTTTTTATCCTTTAAAATTAAAATTACTCTTACTTGTTTCTGTTCAATGATAATTTTTTCATTTACTTGTTCATTTTTTTAAATTGTTAAGTCTTATAATCTCTCCATAATTTCATTGTTCAAGTATGTTGAACACTTAAGATTGAAAAAATTTAGATTTACAACTTGTCATTAAGGTTTTTATGCGCTACCAAATTTTATCTTTAAGGTTATGGTTGACAATAATTACAATTTTGGGGTGGTTTAAAGTCAAGATATTTTATGTTTAACAACATGGACAAAAATTCTTTCTAAATGACAAGCCCCTTCATTAATGTATTCTAGTGTATTTTAATACTCATCTATCACAATTTATGATTTTAAAACTTAATATTATTTTTGGTTCCATTTCAGTGCAAGTGCTAAAATTGTTAATAACTGTTTTTTTTTGTTATTCTAGCATCAACTGGTTTTGTTTTGAGGGTTTTTTTTCAATCCTTTTTTCAGCAAACAATTTTTCTTTTAGCATAATTTTATAAAATGTTGAAATTTGAACTTCAAAAAAAACCAAGTGCATTCTGGAAAACACACTTTTTGTTTTTGGGGTGCTTTTTCTTGTTTTTTGAGACTTTTTGGGCTAGAGTTGTCGTTTTGAGGTCATGTTACCTATTTCATCAGTAACAGTGTTCTATGCCAAGTTTCTACATGAGGTTACCAATTTTTACTTATGGTTGAGATGATATTTTATTTATTCTAGTTACATTATCTTAGTATTGAGAAGGATGGGATATCATCTTTGAATATGAATCTGAGCGTAGAAACTGCTAACCCACATATGAGGGTCTGAGTAATATAGATTCATGAGATGTTATAAGCCTGTGTATGAGAGAGGATATGCTCCTTATAGGTTTATAAAATAAGAATTGATTTCAGGATTGAGAGGCACACCCTCAAGAGTGATGCCACTTTGAAGACTGCATAGAGATTTTTCCAAGTATATAGTTTTTTTGGAAAGAAGTGTGCAAAGTTGCAAGTATCTTGCTACGAAGTGACATAAAAAAATAAGTGAAGCATATGGAAGTCCCATCCGTATCAATCGGTTTGGATGTTTATGAAAACCAACATTAAAAAGTATAACCACCATTATGTTCCTAATACAATTGGAATTTTCTACCAACGTGTAATCACAATTTTTTATGCTGATGATACTTCAGATAATTAAGGAAATGTTTGTTCGATTTATAGAGTTTGTTAAGTTCAAAAACACAAACTTGTGATCCCCGAATCTTAGAAATACAACCATATGGCTTGAAAGTATAGAATAATGAACATGAATGCACGTAAGAAGAATTTAAATAGCAAATAAAGACTAATCAAACGTTTTCAGACTCTGCCAATTCAACTTTCTACATGGGAAACGAGGTGATAAAAATAGAAGGATAAGTGATGACCAAGAAAAAGTGATGACCTTGAGAATAAGGAATTACTTCAGGCATAGGATGGCTTGAATTGATAATTATCTTTGTAACACAGGATCAGAAAGCACATGAGGCAATGCCTGTTGATGAGTTGATTTTTCATCCAAACTTGGAAGTTGTTCTTTGACAATGGTCTAGAAATGAGAAAATTTCTCTTCGATATGAGACACCATCTCAGGAGGTAAATTTTGGGATTCCACCAAACAAGATTGGCTGACATGGAAAGATATGGACAGTATCAAATTGTAATTAGGGAATGACAAAGTCTCCCTTCAAGATATTTTTGAAGCCTATCCCGAGGAAGAAAATATTAGGTTGTACTTGTTGGTACTCTCTCCCATAATTGATGGGATTGCAGCTAGAGTTTTTTGGAACCTAGCTAAACATACAGGACATTAGACTTGTATGAGAAGATCATCTCTAGACCTTCTACTCAAATTATTCTTAATATAAAGTAGAATATAAATAATTACAAATATAAAGGGAAAAATAGAATGCAAGCTCTTTGGAGTGAAAGGGTTTTTGTTAATATGAAGTTCCTTTCTTGGTCCATTAGAGTATTCCTCTACCAAAAATGACACCACTACTGCAGCTAAAGCAAATAAGAACAAAAAATATGAGAGTGAGCTGAAAATTTGGAAAATCAGAGACAAGAGAAAAGGTAATGGAGTACTTGCACACCCAAGGGTGGATTTCACTTGAAAAACAACCTTAATGGATGAGAACTTCTCCAAGGAACCTTTTTGACTATATTTTTGAAATTGATTTACAAATCAGAAAGAGTAAAGCACTATTTGTCCCAAAAAATGATAGAAACCCTAATAAAATATTAAGTTACTAATAAAGTAATAGGGCCCTTATTACATGAAAGTGGCTTTATACTATGATACAATGAATGCCTAGGACATAACATCATCAAAATAATACAATCTTGCAACATAAATTTTCATGTACATATTGCCTAATTCCTGATAAAGATGTTGTGGTTATGTGCACAACATTATGTTGTGGTTATGCTTCATAAAACATGATTAATAGATGGAAATTGTAGCTATTGTGGACAAGGTACCTTTAATTTTCTCAAAGGTATCACCTGCTGACAAGGGACCGATATTGTACTTGAAAGTATACTTGTCCCTACGGGTTCTTGAACTACCTACGAAGCTGCATCAAAGATTCAAAACATATATTATTTCATTTCTGTGTGAAGAGACCATAATTGAGGCACTATTGTCGGTAACCTTGGATTTTAACAATCGTTTTACTCTGCTAGAAATTACATACAAATTAAAGAAAACAATAGATATCGATTAGAAAAAATATTATAAAAGAAAATATTCAGTTTGTTAACCTACATTTAGCCGCAGTTTCATCGTTTTTTCCTCATTAACTAGCTTGCAGCGATAGGTAGACATTTCTACGCCTCAAATCTTCATTGCCCGAAGATCATTTTGCTTGCCTTAAGGAAACTATGACTTGCACTATACAGAAATAAATTTCTTTCAATAAAAAAGGCATTCGAAACATCATTTCCCTTATAAATTCATGATCATGCTCTCGCGGAAACTAACCTGCATATTTCACAATAAGTAACGATAAAATTTTATCCATCGGAAATTCTTAGCCGTCTTTAAGTAACAGAAAGCTCGATTTCGACACCACTAGCATAAATTAACTTGCAATTTACAGAAGGTTCTTCTATCCCTAAGTGAAAACTATTAAACATTACAAGAACCTCTACAGTCTACATGCTCATTCAATTTAAACCAAAATCTTGCGGGAAAACGGATACCCTGACTCAAGTCTTCCAAGGGATCTAATTATCATATGTAGGGGAGCCTTGCCTTAGCCTCTCGAATCTAGGGAACCAATCTACCAATCTCATCTTGTTAAATGAACAAAGTTTAAGCCAAAGACCTAAGTAGTTTATCCATATAAACTTGCATTTCTTTTTGCATCTCTTTAGAACTGTATGCATCCAAATGCGTTATTATTGTGATGCAGATAAATGAACAGACTATTATATATATTATCTCCACTTAATTCTAAATAATCAAATTTGATTTGAATACAAAAATATTCAACAGTCACATGAAAAAATATAAAATCTCTCAACTACAACCAGCAAGACTTTAGAGTACTATAATTATGAGCGTACACTTTGTTTTTTGGCCTGTTATTCAAGGGAAAAAGAAAGAAAGTATTATATATAGAATACTTTGTATGAGTCAACAGGGGCAAAAGACCATAACTTTCTCCATAGGTACAAATAATCCGCCTCATCGCACACCCCCAAGCAACTCAATTCCCTGTTGTTATTATGAACCTTGCAATGTCACACATCATTGTAGTTTCATTACATGTTTTTGTAGTTTAGTTTTTTGAAGATGAGAAAAGATAATATATTTTGGGATGCTACTAAATAAGTATTGGAAGATAGAAATACAAATTTGAAGTTCAAGATATTGTTCAATCTGACATGGAAATCGACAGTTGGTTGAAGCATTGATGTTCCCTTTAGAACTTCCATTTGTATATATACTATGATCTGCATATAACCTGAGTCGATTCATGATTGAGTCTCTTCATTGACATTGAGTTTCTACAAATAATCCTTCGATATGTTTGCATGAGATGATCTATTCTCTATATATCATATTCCTACTGTGATATTTGACTGTAGGATATGCTGATTTTGATTATTGATGAGACAAGCACATATGATGTTACCTGAGTATGATATATTCCATGGAAAGAGGTTCGTAGTACAACCGAGGTTGAGTATGATGTTTCTAGCATGGATAGCTATGAGTGGGATGAGGAAGATCCTTAGAGAGTTTTCTGAGCATGATCTAGATATGACATAGATACATTGTGATAACATAGTGAGGTAGTGTAACCCATACATATAGTTATGACCAATATACTCTCATATATTTAGACAATGCAGTTGTTCGAGACAAGCTTAGGATTTTGGTTGGAAGCTCCTTAAGAGGGAGTATGATTATGGTAGCCTTTTGTGATTTATATGATTATTTATATTCTGACATGATATTTGATTTATGTATTGTACATAGCTCCTACTGATAGATGATCATTACTTAATACAAGTATGATGACATGAGTATGATGAGAGTAGTGCTAATCGAGGACAATGAGCCACACTCTCCCCCCTTATTTGAGTTCCCAAGGTGAGGATATGAGAAAAAGAGCTCTTGGGGTTAAGGGAACTCTGACCAATAAGGTGTTACCCCTATCTATCACCCACAGGGTTGGAGTAGTAAGTCACACTATCTTCGTCATTGTAGAGTATAACCAAGTTGAAATCATGCCCACAGTATGGGTTTCTTGGGATTATCCCTCTCCGTCTGGCCAACACATGAGAAGGCTTGGAGGTGCCTGATCCTTACCTCTCAGTAAGTTGGGTATCTCGTCTAAGCTATATTATGATGCAGGTGTCCTACCACATGACTATTCAGGGTTATTATTGGGAAAATTAGTAGGCAATAGGATAGGTTAAGTATTAGCTCCCCTATATCACCTATATATCGATATGGGGTCATAGTAGTAGCTCCCCCATGATATTCTAGGAAGAGTAGTGGCTCCCCAATATGATTTCAGGTTTATTTGTTCCCCTTGATGATATGATATTCGATGATGATGTGGGTCATAGATTTGACTCTATGTCGATATTTTCGGGTGGTAGCCTGATTGCATTTCGAGGTAGTACCCTGATGACATATTTTTGGGTAGTAGCCCATTGATGGATTTTCTGTGTAGTATCCCATTGACAGATTTTCTAGGTAGTAATTAGCTTACAAATATTCAATGTATTAGCCTGCTGGCATAAATTCTGAGTAGTAGCCTACTAGTAAATGTTTTAGGTTTTAGCTTGATGAATAGAGGGTGGTAGATTAAGCTCCCCTTTGGTAGCAATTTTTTATTCTTCTAGATTCAAGAATATTTGTTATATGAGTAGGAACAATCAAGTAAGTAGGAATTAGCAAGTGATGTACATTTATGATTTGAGACAATGAGATATTTGAGATAGGACGTATGTCGTGTTGAGAAAGGGTGTTAAAATTAGAAAAATGCACTAAAATTCCACCTTGGACAACCCAAATGACAAACATGATGTTTGCATTAAATTCCAATTTTTAAGGGGACCAAAATCGACCTAAATATCACCTTATTTAGACAATAAGAAGTTTATTTATTAACTCATGTATATTGGGTTAGATCAGCCTCAACCCCAAGTGGACCCTCGTGAAAGAATATAAATATAAGAGACCTCAATCTCATTTTGAAACATTAATCACACTCTCTTCCTCTCTTGAATTTTCTCTTGGCTCACAAAGGTTTGGCAAAATAAGTTCATGCGGAGATGTGAAATCATAAGTCTAAACCTCGCACACAACTTAGGGTTTATGTTTTGGCTGCAGGCACAAAACTAGTGGATTCAAGATATAGGTGTAGGATTGAATTTGATTTCAATAGTTTTAATAATTTTAATAATATGGTAATGTAAAATTTGATTCCTCAATGTGTAACTAAATATAATCGTCCTCCAAAATGATAATCTAGTTTTCCAAGAAGTATTTGGGGGTTCTCCACAAAATATTCGTCTTATCAAAATATATGCTCCTTTCTAAGGTCATTTTAAATTATGGAAATCATTGGACCTTTGCAGTATTTTGAAAATTTGTTGTGTTATCATTGCAAGCGACCTGAATCTAGCCCCTTTTGGTGAGGAGTGTATGAAGCAACGATGCAAATTGGATTCCATGAGCTCTTTCTTCAAAAATATTTTTAAGGAGAACTCCCTTGTGGATATTTGGCCCTCACCCCTCGCTTTGACATGGAAGAATGGTCGTTCTGGTCCTAGCTTCATAGGAAAACGACAAGAGAGATTTAGAGTCTAGGAAAATCTCCTTAGACAACTTTGGTATATGTCCTCATGGATTTCTTGTGAGATGTTTTCATACCATGCCCCAATCTTCCTACAATGGTAGGGGGATCTTATATGGAAAGGGATTCCCTTTAAATTTAACCCTCATGGTTAACCAAACTAGACTTGTGTCAAATCGTTCATAACTTTTAGTCTGTGGATCATACTTGCAAGTAGGAATCATGGAATGGAGTAGTCATCGATAAGCTCTATTTTCTCTAGAAAAGAGTCTAGAGATGGGAAAAAGGAAAAGAAATTCAACACTTAGAAATGAGCTAGGAAGATCGAAGAAGCCATGTCTAGAATATTTAATTGAATGAATGATGATATTTTCTCTCCATGGATTGAATCGAGACTTTTGGAGCTTGAACCGTAAAATATGCATATTCTGAGTTTATAGGAACAAGCAAGGAGACTTAAAAGCAATTCAATATGGATAAAATTTAGAGATGAAAATTCAAAAATATTCCATAAATTTTCATCCAAACGTCGTAATATCAACACGATCTCAGAAATTACTCACACAAATGGTAACACTATCAATCACACTATTGATATTCAAATGGAAGCCATGTCATATATTGGATCCCTCTTACAGTGTGTGACCAAGTCGACTTTGAAAATCAAATGGAATTCATAAATTCATACCCTATTATGTTCTTTGAGGAGGATAATGTTTTAATTAATAAACTCATGCCAATGGAGAAGATATCAAAGGTCCTTCATTCTTTGGTTAAAGATAAGTGTCCTAGCTCGGATGACTCGATTTTCAAGTTGTTCATAATCTTTTAGTATATTATGGGTCAAGGTATTTTATAGATGATGGAGGAAGCATGATCCTCTACATAGGTATTGGGATCTATGAATGCTACTTTCATAACACTCATTCTAAATTCTTCTTACTTAATTATTTTCAAGGACTATCGCCCTATCTTACTATGGAATATAACTTATAATTGATCTCAAAATTTATTGCGACCAAGATAAAGGATAAATCCTTTGCTCATATATTTGGGGCACAGTTTGGATTTCTCCAAGATCGCTAAATTCAAAATGTGGTCGACATTGCACAAGAATGAATTCATTTTATAAAAGTTCATAAAAGGGAATATATTGTATTAAAACTAGACCTGCATAAGGCATATGATAGTGTTGATTGGGATTTTCTCTGCATGATATTGTTCAATATTAGACTGTCTATTTCTCTGGTCAACTGGATCATGGCCCAAGTCACCTTATTCAATTATGTGATCTTGATAAATTATGTTCCTTATAGTTTTTTCCATGCCCATATGGGCCTATTAAATGGTTGTTCCTTATCCCCATAACTTTTCTTACTTTTTATTGATGGTCTTGGCAATAATATTAAAGAGGCTAAAGAAATTGGTAGTTTCATCAACATATAGATCACTAGAAATGTTTAAGTCACTCATCTTATGTTCGTCAATGACGTGTTATTGTTTGGATAGGTCCCCCTGACTTAATGGAAGAATCTCTTCCACATCTTCTCAATTTTTGGAGTAGCCTCACGTTTATTTAGGAATACCCTGAAACATTTTCTTGTCTATGCCTCCTCCACGATGGACACAATTGTTGAAATTGCTAATATTTTTTGGATTACTACTTCTTTGAATGAGCTTTATTTCTCTTATCTTGACTTCAAGTTGAAACCTAATAAATATGGAACTATGGATTGGAAATGTATCATCAACCAAATGAAAAATAATATGTTTCTATGTGCTCATAAATGGTTATCATCGGTCAGAAAAATCGTCCTCGCATAATCCATGCTCCATAAAATATCGATATACTCGATGCATTTACACACCCTGCCTAGTTGCATTACAAAAATATCAAAACTATCTTAGTTGACTTAATTTGGTCTCGGGCGAGAGGAGTTAAAAATTTCACTTGGCCTATCTCGATGATATCTATTCAGTTAAGGAATTTGGTGCATGGGTGATCAAAGATATTAAGAGGATTGGGTGGAATCTCACCATAAAGAGCTTCTCGCATACTATGATGGGTACAAGTATCTGGAAATAAATTATTAGATAGAAATATATGAGAGTAAGGGATCTTCTCGATTTCCACAAATCCACCCAACAATACTTCAAAAATGCTTCCAATATTTGGAACAATTTCATGAAGCTAAAGAAGTGGTTACTTGATAACATATCTTGGGCTATTGGTAGTGGAAGTCATGTTCTTGTTCGAATAGACCCCATTTTTGGTTTTGGGGGTTAACATATTCTTCTGGTAGATAATGTTGTGGCTCATTTACATTTATGTTTGAAATATTTTTCAAAACACCATAAAAACATATATGATAGAGAATGTAAAAAATTTTGTGTCATAGAAAATTTTGATTTATATATTGGTACATTAACATTTATATGAGGAGATGTGAAGGTGGGTCGGAAAGATGGGTGTGTTCAAAGCATTGCACGTCAAACATGGTCGAGTCGAGCTTATTCACAAGCTCAGATGGGACCAGCGCGGCAGGACACCGGATAAGCTTAGGAGGGTTACATCATGGAGCGAAAAAACTAATTTCCCAAAGGTGGAGAATGGGCGCATTTCCCTTAAAAACTTAAGAGTTTTGGAGGAGGCGCAAAGGGAGAAATGGACGGTTGAGATCAAAGCGCAGAATTGGAGCAAAGAGATAGATGACAGAGATTAAATCGTAAACCGCAAATCACAAGTTTCAAAGCATATGCATGGGAGGTAAAGGTTAAATTCACCAAAGTGAAATATGTGATCGCATGGAAAGATGACATGGTGATGGCCCACATACCACGCGTCGCAAGTTTTAAAAGTCAAGCACAAAGGCTTTGAGTTGTAATCACAGAAGTGCGATATGCAAGATGGTGGGACCTGATCGCATAGCGCACATCGCCAATATTAAAAGATAAGTGCTAAGTAAAAGTTGAAAATAATGGCATGTGAAGTGTGATGTCGGGTAGATCTGATGTGGTTTCAAAAACAAACTCCAAAGATCTTCAAATTAGGAGGTAAGGCATTACTGTGTTAAATCACATCGGAGGAAATAAAGAGGATTACAACGTAAAGCTGGTGAAATTCCTTGACAACGGAGGAAAGACGAACGCAACAAATAAACTCTGGTACGTGATACGACACAGATCAAAGGAGAAGATGTAGAGTCAGGTAACAAGTGATATGACTGACCGCATTTGAAGCACATGGCCATAGGCAGAGTCTGACATAAGAGCATATAGTGGCCCTATTGGGAGCATGACAATGGGTCAGGTTGGGCACTAAGGTTTCATTACAGAGCTGTGCAGCCACTACATCATAACCATAAAGGACACCTCGACACTTCGAGAGGATGCTTCAGCAATATCAAATTCAACATAATGAACATATTTCCAGTTTTAATTTTTTTCTCAAGTATGATTTCATAAATAATATTAACAGTTTAGGTATTCGAATAAAATCAAGAAGTTCAAGAGTTATGAACCACTATGATGTATTTAAGTAGATAGAAACAAAGAAAAGGCGTTCTGAGTTTTGGACCTCTAGTTCACTGTTAATTTGGTACTAAATTTTCTGAGAATTTAATGAAATAAGATCAAGTTTCCTACACATGTTGATGTTGATATGTCTTTCTGGTTTTGTTGTAGTAATTAATCTCCTAATTAAATTTGTGAGTAAGAGTTAAATTACCTTAATTTTCACTCCTTCACCTCATCTCTTCTATTTTCGCAAACTCCCAAGGGAACTTCAAAATAATATATTTCGTGTTTACAACATATTATTTCTATTTTCCTCTCTTTCCATGATTTCCTCTGAAATTTAAAAGTGGTAGATTTTGTGTATTCAACATGTCATTTCGAGTTTCTTTTACAGTTCTTCTTTTCATTTTATTTAAGTATCAACAATTTATGGCATTGTGAAGGCTTTCATTATATCAGATTAATGAGGTTATTAAGTAATTAGATTCTAAAGGTGTTAAAGAGACGCCATTTGATATCGTAATTGTGACATACATTTATAAAATTCCTTAAGCACTGATTCCTTACCACAGCTAAGGGATTGCTTCTTGAGATACAACATTTCTGGAACTATTCTTGTGGACAAAGAAACAAATTTTATTTTCCCTTGGTTTTTCACATTATTTCCTCTGGTTTTTCAGTGAGGAGGAAATATTTGGCTTTTTTTGTTATTTTCAAAATTCTAGCTTTTGGAAGGCCTCACACGGGGTTGGATACCTCACAACAGATAGTCCCTGATTTACCAGATCCAGAACGATTGGTTTTTAAAAAGGCTCAAAAACCTGAAACTCCTTCAATGCCTGATCCTACATTTCTTGCTTGTGGCAGCAGTTCCCATAACCCTTTGTTTGAATATATTTCCAAGGAAATCCCTTTCTTGGAACAAGATAGCCCTTCTACACCCGTTTATTTTCAAGAACCTCATTTATAAGAAAATTATTCGAGTCTGTTTCTTTTAACTCCACTCAATATCAACCAAATACAGTTGTTGGTCCCTTTTTTATTGTCAATCAGCCTACCCCCATATTAGTTTTTCCTCCACCCTCATTCACTTTCACAAAAATTTCATCAACCTCAACCACCCAAGGAGCAATTAACCAAGTTGTTAATATGGCAGTACCGGCTTTCTTAATAGATAGATATGCACCACTAAATCTTCCGCAACCAATGAATTCCATGCTTCAAGAATACCTAAAATTACTTCCTTGTTTCATAGGAGAAGATGAAGTAACCGCAAAACAACATTTGCCCTTTTTTTACACTTTTTCTCACAATTTAAATGTAGAAAATCTTGATGTTGTGATGAGACTATTTGTGTAGTCTCTAAGTTGAGAGGCTAGGAAATGGTTCAAAGGTTTACCAAATGATTCCATAAATGATTGGGAAGAGTTAGAAACTCATTTCACTTAGAGATGGGGAGAGAAGAGAGATTATGGTTAGTCATTGATAGAGCTTAATGCAATTAAAATAAAACAAAATGAAAATATTGTTGAGTTTGTAAAAAGATTCCACAAATTGTACAATAGTTTACCTATAGAGATGAAGCCCCCCTATAGGGGCAAAGGTAGTTTTTGTTGGGGCTTTTGAAGCTGATTTTAGCTTTACAGTGAGAGAGAGAAGATCCCATACTCTTGAGCAGATACAAACATATGCTTTAGACATTGAAGCTAATATGGCTGCAGCTGGAAAGGTGAAAGGGAAAAAACCAGTCCAAGAGAAGGGGAAGGCAAAATAAGAATCATCACAAGATCTAAGGATTTAGGATATGACAAAGGTGATAAAAAATCTGAAAAATAAGCTAAGTAAGATGGAATTGGAAAATAAAAACTCCCAAATACAAGTACAACAAAACCGGGGGGGTTCAACCCTCAATTCTGAAGACATTCCCTACAAATGTCGCAGAGAGAGAGAAGAGATCGAGACCACGTTCAAGCTCTGTTATATATAGAAGCTACACCCAGAGATCCAACAGAAGATGAACAAAGGGAGGCTGATGATCAGGTATCTTCTATGTATGCAATAGGAGAGGATGAAGAGGAAGATTGTGAGGGAGAATATGTTCAAGCTGAATTTTCTTTTGATCAAGTTTAAATGGATGAATATTTTAGGAAATTCACATATTTCATGCAAGTTGAGTTACATAGAAAGTATGATTTGAGGTCTAGAAAGAGATCTAGAGTGCATGATAATGAAGTTGAACAACAAGGTTCCATTCCTCCTCCAATGGCGACTCCACTACAAAAGGACCCTACGAAACAGGTCAGTAATAAGAAACAACCTGTAAATTCACTTAATAGAACAAATGTGTAGCAGGGTGAATCCTCCAAAAACAAATCGGTTGACACTGTTATCTTGGAGAGTGTTTTCCCTGTACCCAAACAAACGAAAAATTCTAGAAAGGGTGAAGAAGAAACTAAAAAGAACGTTAAGTAAAATCATGCTTTCAATTTGACAAAAGAGTTGGAGAAGGTCAAAATTCAGGTGCCTCTTGTAAAATTAGCCAAAATACCAGCTTACAAGAAAGAAATTTCATAATTTATAAATCTCACACAGGTGGAAGATATAAGTGACACAATGAACTTACAAGAATAAAAGTCAGTGGTATCCTTTGGTCATCATGTAGAGGAAATAGATCCCTCTGTTCCACCCTTCTATATTTCTCTATTGCTTCATGATTATAATCTACATAATTACATGCTTGACTCAGGAGCATCCCATAATCTCATGCAATTGTCTGTTATGAAGGAACTTAACTTGCAGATTACCAAACCTATAGGGATCTGTATTAATTTGATTCCAAAAGGGGGAAATTTGTTGGGCTAATTAAAGATGTAGCAGTTTCATTGGCACAAATCCAAGAAAAGAGTATAGTAATGGATGTAGTGGTGGCTGAAATTCCAGCTAGGTTTGGAATGCTCTTGTCAAGATCTTGGGGAGAAAACTTGGGAGGTGTACTAAAATAAGATTTCACTTATGCGATCATTTTGGTTTTTAATGGGGAATAAAGGAGGCTATATAGGAAAAAAAGGTTTGTGAAGACTACCACCAAGAAAGATACAGGAAATTCCCGCATTTATAGTCAAGACGCAAAATTCTTGTTTTATGTTGCATGAAGATGCAAAATTTTGTGAAGACATAGGGTAGCAACTCCCTTCGAAAGTTGTAAATAATGAGCTGCACTGAAGGAAAATTTGGAAGCGATACTTTTATGGTGCCTACTCCAAGGAGGGCATAGGTGTTGGATTCTTGCTGATATCACTAGAAGGTAACCTCATGCCTTTCTCTTTTCACTATAATTTGATTCAACAAACAATGTGGCTGAGTATGAGGCCTTAATATTAATATTTCAAGTCTCTAAGCATATGGGAGTTCAATGCATTTCATTTTTTGGTGACTCTGAATTGATTATAAGGTAGATTAAAAATAATTTTCAAACCAAGCATCTGAGATTGAGATCATATAATAATGAAGTGTGGGATCTCGTAGAAAACTATTTTGAAGCATTCAATCTTCAGTATATTCTGAGGGAGGAGAAAATATTGGCCGATTCTTTAGCATTTGTAGCCAACACCTTCAAGCCTCCAATAAATCCAAGGTTAAGGTATGAGATTGAAGTTAGGCATATACCTTCTATCCCTAATAATGTGAAACATTGGCAGGTGTTTGACAATGATGAACAAATAAGTCAATTCTTGACCATGATTGAAAACTTTGAAGATATTGAGATAGAGCAAGAGGAAGAACAAACAGAGCAGAAAGCAGAGATAAGAAACCTTCATCAGTCAATATGTGAACAGAAGATTATCCAATTGAAAGATAATGTGCTCCCCAAAGGGTTGGTTCCCCTCAAAATATTATTCGATGCTAATGATGTTATTGTTGATTCAAAGGAAACACATGAAGAATAAGAGATGGAATATTGTAATTTTGGAACTTAGCAGGAACCCAAAATAGTGAAATTGTTCAAAGGTGTTCCCCAAAACTACAAAGAAAGATAGATTGATATTTTTAAGAAGTATATGGATTTGTTTTCCTGGTCATATGAAGACCTAAAAACATATGAAAAAAGAATTATTCAACATAAGATTACATTGAGGGAAGAACTCAAACCACACAGACAAAAGCTCGGATAGATCAATCCGTTGTTGTTAGCTCCAATCGAAAAAGAAGTGAAGAAACTATTGCAGGCGAAAATTATAGTCCCTCTCAGATATTCAGACTCGGTTTCCAAACTGGTCTCTGTAAGAAAGAAGAATGGAGAGATAATACTGTGTGTAGACTTTAGGAACTTGAACTGAGCATATCTAAAAGATAATTATCCCTTGCTAAAAATGGATTATGCCTTACAAAAGGTGACAGGACCTCACAGGTTGTCTATGGTTGATGGATTTTTTGGGTATATTCAGGTAGAAGTAGAAAAACAAGATCAGAAGAAGAGTGCTTTCGCTACACCCCACGGCACCTTCATGTACGCAAGGATGCCCTTTGGCCTTATGAACGCAGGTGCAACATTTCAGAGGGCCATTGACATAGCCTTCATTGGTGACAGGTTTGTAGTTATATATCTGGATGATGTATTTTTTTTTGTCAGGGTCAGATTATGAACACTTAGAGAATTTGCAAAAAACTATTCAAAAGTGCATAAATTTTGGTCTGTCATTAAATCCCAAGAAATATTTATTTTCCTTAGAAGAAGGTAAACTATTGGGTCACATAGTTTCTAAACAAGCAGTAAATATTGACCCAAAAAGGGTGGTAGCCATTCAAAATATTCCTTTACCTAGAAGAAAGAAGGATATCGAGAGATTATTGGGAAAAATAAACTTTTTGAGGAGGTTTGTGCCCAATTATGCTGAGATCGTGAGAAGTATAACATGTATGTTGATGAAAAATGTAGAAGTGAAATGGGATAAGGAAGAAAGATATGAATTTGTTATAATAAAGGAAGCATTGCAGGAAGCTCCAGTTCTGATTAGTCCAGACTATAAAAAAACGTTTCAAGTATTCTCGTTTTCATCCCCAACTACTATTATTGTTCTTTTGTTACAGAAAAATGAAGATAATAAGGAGCAACCAGTTGCATTTTTTAGTAAAGTTCTTAGAGATGCTGAGCTCAAATACAATATTCTGGAGAAATAAGAATATGCTTTGGTCAAAGCATTGAAAGCCTTCAACAGTTATGTGTTGCAATCCCAAATAATTGCTTATGTTCCTAATTCTATTGTGAAAGATGTGTTGGTCCAAAGTGATGTTGAAGGAAAAAGCAGGAAGTGGATAGAAAAAAAACCAAGAGTATGATTTGGAAATCAAACCCACCAAGCTGGTCAAGGGACATGTTTTAGTAAAGTTGTTGACAGAGACAAATTTTCAAGCCTTAGGAATTAATCTGTTGGCACTAGTGGATGGAGCTATTAATGAAGAAGGTCAAAGCAAGTCCAAAACAGGTATTCAATAGAAATTTTTGTGGTCTGATTGGTATAAGGATATTGTGCACTTCCTGTGTTTCTTTTCCTATTGAACTTCACTAAATATAGAACAAAATACAGATCTCTCAAGCTCAAGTCTCAGGCATATGTTATCATAGAAGAATATCTATACTAGAAATATCTTGCTGGTATTTTTCTGTTATGTTTGACAGAAGGAGAATCTATTGAAGTCACAAAAAACTATCATGAAATTCTATGTGGAGGACATTATAGCTAGAAGTTCAATGCTCATAAGATTCTAAAATCAAGATTATACTGACCAACCCAGTTTTCATATGTTAATAGACTAGTCAGAAGTTGTCAGAAGTGTCTGCTGTTTGCTGAAAAGAAAAAAATCGCACAATTACCTCTCATCCTAGTGTTTATTGAAGAACCTTTTCAGGCAATGCGGATTGGATTTTATTGGAGAGATAAATGTGTTGGAAATTGGATTCAACACTCCTTGCGTGTTTCGTGACATGAACTAACCACCTCCGGTCGATCCTAACTCTGGCGATTGTAGCAAATACTAATGCCCACAGGTTTTGGTCTAACAATAATCGTGATTCCAACAAGTGGTATCAAAGCCACAGGTCTCGATTTCGAAACTCATATGACTCACATTGGGGGGGATATTGTTGGACATTGGGTTCAAAACTCCCCGTGTGTTTCATGACATGGACTAACTGCCTCTCATGGATCCTAACTCTGGCGATTGTAGCGGAGACTAATGCATGTGGGTTTTTGTCTAACGGCAATCATGATTCCAACAAAATGCACCATCAAGTGGACAGTTCAAGTGGATTTTGACTGCCACAGATTATTTTACAAAATGGATTGAAGAAATACCCATGAATAAGGAAAATGACAATGTAGTGATGAAGTTTCTGGAGGAAAACATCTTTAGCAGATTCAGATGTCGAGTCAAAATTCTGGCTGATAATTCTAAAGTATTCAACTCTGCTCATTTCATTAATTTGTGTCAAACATATAATGTAATTTTATCACATTCCACAGCATATCATCCGCAAAGGAATGGATTTCTAGAGTCCTCAAATAAGATATTAGTCAGAATCTTAAAGAAGACAATCATCAAGAATCAGAAGGATTGGGATATGAAGTTGAAGTTTTCCCTCTGGGCAATTCGAGTCTCTACCAAGAGATTTATTGGGAAATCTCCCTATGAACTGGTTTAGGGAACTCAAGAACTATTTCCTTCTCAGCTGGCCAAACCAGTGATTTCTCTCCTTCCAGAAGCTTAGGAAGAACTTAATTCTCTGGTAAGAAATTGAACAAAAAAATTGAGTTAAGTGAAAACATAAACAAAGTCAGGGATAACTTGATTACTTATCAGGAAAAGATGAAGTTTATGTTTGACAGAAAAGAAAAATAAGTTATCTTTCAAGCAGGAGATTTGGTGCTAATATGGGATACCAGATGAGAAGAAAAGCGGAAGCATGGTAAATTTGACCCTATTTTTTATCATCCATACAAGATCTCTGAGGCAAGGTCAAATAACACATCTATTTTGGAAGATCTACATGGAGAGACAATAGAGTTTCCCGTGAACCAACAGTATCTGAAGCATTATTTCCAACATTAAAAGTCAACATTCCACCACTGTAAATACTGGATTGCTCATTGTTCATATATCACCAATCAATATTTGAATCCATGCCCAATGGATAAGGAACTAATCTATGGTTCTTAGTGCTTCCGTGGAAAAAATCACTATCCCGAAGTGGAGCTAGATGTTGTGGCTCATTTGCATTTACCTTTAAAATATTTTTCAAAAAACAAAAAAATAATATATGATATAAAATGTATAATTTTGTCTGTCATAGAATAATTTTTATTTATATATTGGTACATTAACATTTATATGAGGATACGTGAAGGTGGGTCGAATCGCGCTAATTCACATGCTGAAGAGTTCAAGAGCCGGATCGATGGGCGCGTTCAGATAATTTCACACTGAACAGGGTCGAGTCGAGCTCATTTGCAAGCTCAAGAGGGACCAATGCAATAGGACACCGGATAAGCTCAGGAGGGTTACATTGTCGATCGAACAAAATAATTTCGCAAAGGAGGAGAATGAACACATTTCCCTTAAACACTTAAGCATTTTGGAGGAGGCACAAAGGGAAAAATGGACAGGTGGGATCAAAGCGCAGAACTAGAGTGAAGATATAGAAGACGGATATTAAATCGCAAACTTCCAATCACAAGTTTCAAAGGATATGCAGAGAGGTAAAGGTTAAATTCACCGAAGTGCGATATGCGATGGCATGGCAAGATTACATGGCCCTGGCCCACATATCGCACATCGCAAGTTTTAAAATTCAAGTGCAAAAGGTTTGAGTTATAATCGCCGAAGTGCGATATGTGAGACGGTGGGACCCGATTAGATAACACACATCGCCAATATTAGAAGATAAGCGCTAAGGAAAATTTGAAAAACATGGCATGCAAAGTGCGATGTCAGGCGGATGTGATGTGGTTTCAAAAACGAACTCTGAAGGTCTTCAAATCTAGAGGTAAGGAATTTCTGTGTTAAATTGCATCAGAGGAAAGAAGGAGGATTACAACCTAAAGCTGGTGAAATGCCTTGATAACGAAGGAAAGCAGAACGCAACAAAAGAACTCAGGTAAGTGACCTGACACAGATCAAAGGAGAAGAGGCAGAGTTGGGTAGAAGGTTATATGATTGACTATGTTTGAACACAGGGGCATAGGCAGAGTTGGGAAGAAGAGCGTATAGCTACCCTATTGGGAGCGTGACAGATGGGTCGAGTCGGTCACTGAGGCATCATTATAGAGTTGTGCAGCCACTACATCATAACTAGAAAGGACACCTCAGCACTTCAGGAGGACCCTTCAGCAACATTATATTCAAGAAAACGAACATATTTCTAGTTTTGATTTGTTTTCTCAATTATGATTGCATAAGTAATATTAACAGTTTAAGTAGTTGAATAGTTTCAATAATTTCAGGAGTTACGAACCATTGTGATGTATTTAAGTAGATAGAAATAAAGAAAAGGGGTTCTGAGTTTTGGACCTCTGGTTCAATGTTAATTTAGTACTGAATTCTCTGAGAAATTAAGAGAAGAAGATCAATTTTTTTTCACCTATTGATGTTGATATGTCTTTCTATTTTTGCTCTGTGTTCATTTCTCTTCAATTGAAGTGAAGTAATGTAGCAGTCAGTCTCTTAATTACATCTGTGAGTAAGAGTTACATTACCTTAATTTGTGCTCCTTCACCTCATCTCTTTTCTTTTCGCAAAGTCCTGAAGGAACTTCAAAGTAATAGATTCTGTGTTTACAAAATATTATTTCTAGTTTCCTCTCTCTCCATGATTTCCTCCAAAATTTAAAAGTGGTATACTTTTTGTATTTAGCATATCATTTTGATTTTCTCTTACATTTATTCTTTTCATTTTATTCAAGTATCAATAGTTTATGGCATTGTGAAGGATTTCATTATATCATATTATTGAGGGTATTAAGTAATTAGATTCCAAAGGTGTTAATCAGAGGCCATTTGATATCATAATTGTGACATACATTTATAAAATATATTACGCACTAATTCCTTACCATAGCCAAGGAATTGTTTCTTGAGATACAACATATACCATCAAATTCCTCCACGATAAAGGAAATTTTTTTTATCCCATATTTATGCATCCTATGACCCACTTCATATTTTCCCTACCTAGAGTAATGTGGTTTCTCTAGACATGTTGAGGCGGATGGTAGACAACTGGTAGGATTACACTAACACAATTCAATTTTTTGGTTTTTCTCTTAGCGACAAGTTCGATACCCTCTCATCGAATGCTATCTTTTTCATGGTCACCTTATGCTTGCAAATGTATATAGATATATCATTTTACCTATTCGGAGGAATATGCATATCAGTTAGTTCTATAAAGTCTATAAATGACACATTCCTACAAATATTAAAAAATAAATAAAATCACTGCCTTATATGGAGGAATAAGATCGTCGTCTGCAAAATTTTATGGAACAAGGACTTTGATGGTCTAGGGAGATTCTTTATTTCTAAATCAAAGTCATAAAGCAAGATGCATCTACTCTTTTAATGTCCTTGTTCCAACAACATGGGTTTTGTCAACCTTGAAGATATTCGCAAGATGGTATTTTCACTACAAGAAAAAATGACATTGGTGAGGCATGAAAAATGTCACCATAAGCTCAGTGGTGATGGTCAAAAGAGTCTTCGGCACCAAAAACTGAACGTCACCAAAGGTGGCATCGCTGAAAGTATAGGTGTTGTGGTGACATTCAAGGTCCATCACCAATAATGATTTATAATGACAGATAATGACCATCACCATTTCATATGAGAAATGATGACGGAAAATAGCCTCTGTCACCAAAAAAATGAACGTCACCAAAGGCGGCATCACTGAAAGTATGTGTTGTAGTGACATTCAAGGTCCATCACGAATATTGATTATAATGACGGATAGTGACCATCACCATTTCATATGAACAACAACAATTTTTTGTGATGGACCTTTCATGGCCGTCACTATTCATGCATATATATGGAAACGTTCGTTGACCCTCACTGTTTAATATTTGGTGAGGGTTAAAAAAATGTCACCATAAGCTCATTGGTGAGGGTTGAAAAATGTCACCATAAGTTCATTGGTGATGGTAAAAAGAGTCTTCGTCACCATTCCATATGAATATCAAGGCACGATGGAATCAAACCACCAACCTCCTTCTTGTAAAGCAGGTGCTCTTCCATTGAACTAGCACCTTTTAAAGAACTAGACGTTAAAAATTAAACCTTGAAGCTTTATAAATTCTACTTTATACAATTTTTGAGAAATTATAAAACTTTTTAAATTCTTGGAAAATCTTTACTAAACAAGAAAAATAACAACGAAGTTGCAAGTGTCTACATAATAGTTATGTAAATTATGAAACTCGGGTGGAGGTGTAAATGAAGTGTTGGGAAGTACCAAACATACAAGTAGAGTACATTTATTCCATTTTATAAGAAGTCATAGAACAAATTTGAGATTGTAATCTACATGAACTAAGTTAACTATTGTGTCTAAAATATGCATATGCTCCAATGAATAAATCAAGACTGCTAAATGTATATTTGTGTTATGAAGATTTGTATCCTGCACCAATATGTTATAAGTAGTGTTTGCCAATTGCAAAGTAATGTACATGTCAAAGACAAAATCAACAAGAGGAAGTTATTTCAATGACTTTTTAGGCACAATTTCTACACTACCTATCTTTGAATGTCCCTTGTGTATGTATATTATTATCTTTAAAGCTCTAGCATGTTCTAGGACCAGAAGAATACTTCCCTACTTAATTAAGAGCTTCTCTTCCATAGGTAGAGATGATGCCCTATCATCTGTAAAGATCCGCAGTTTACAGTTATGTTGACAACTAAATGAACCCATTTATATTGACACAATTTATAATTTTATGAAGATGTTTAGCCTTCACTAAAACAATGAATGGAGAGGGAAAATGGGAGTAGACCTTAGTATGTGTAGGGATTGAGTGGGGTATTGACTAGCAAGTTACATAATCTTACAAAATTGATGGTGTTAGATGTGGTGGTGAATGTTAGTGGACCTGCAATTGTTCTCAGCAATATGGAACATCGGACATGCATGGGTTGAAGATAAACAACAAATACAAACTATTATAATGTTTTCAAATTGTTTGATGAAATCATTAAATGGAGTATAGCACTGACAATCTGTAGTGTATTTGTTTTGCAGGCATATTTTGGTTTAGCTGAAGAGGGTTTTTCCCTAAACAAACTATCATCATTAGAGAAAAAGGGATCATGACCAGGTTTTCAATATTCATTATATGCTCATGGAAGCAATTTTGAAGGCATGTCAAGTCATTATTAACTCGAATGTAGTGTTGAAAATTCTCTTTACTAGTGGTGAAATTATATTGAGGCTCAATTTGAAGGGAAAATCATTGGCACAAACATGAAAACACCCCACTCAATTTTACAATCATGAAATGTACATCAACATACAAAGGTTTTCCAATTGCAATATTTCATTAATGTATCTGCGACGAACATTTCTTATGTTGGGCATGGGGAATTGGTGTCTGAGACTACAGGCTACTTCACTAATAAACTAGAAATGTTGATATCTGCAAGCCATTATCCTTGGACATCAAATATGGAAACATTTTCCACTTATGATCAGGTTGATTTATGTCAGTGTGATCATTAAGTTAAAGAACATTTATCTCAAGAATTCTTATTAAATTTAACTTAAATATAAGAGTCCATATCTGACCCACGTTAGGACAGAAAAGGAACCCTTTTTTATAGAAGTGATAGAATAGTAGTTCGAACAATAGTCTACTCTACGGAGTACGAAAAAGGACATGACAAGTTAAACATGGTTCTAGCATTTATACAAAACCTTATTATATGATGGCCAACAACAGTAGAAGATAGATCCAAATCTAACAAATACACTAGATATGCAAAAATCAGCATGCAATTCTCACTTCAAATATGGAACCTTTTTTGACTTACCATCAAATTAAGGAATACTCATTGGCGAGTAAGTTAAAGAATATTCATCTCAAAAACTCTTACTAAAATTTACTTAAATATAATAGCCCATACCTTGCCCACTTCGGGGAATAAGAGGAAACCTTTTGGACAGAAGCAAATGAATAATATTTAGAACAATGTTCTAAACTATTCTATAATGTAGCGATGAAGATATGACAAATTACATATGGTTCTAGAATTTATAAAGTGCCTTTATGAGTGATGTAAAAGCAAAGCAGCAGATAAATCAAAAACTAACTCCAAGCTTTTTTGAAACCATGCATCAAAGTCTCCTTAGAACTCAATCTAATGTGGACAATCAGAACAAATAACCAACACCAATGATTTTAGTGCATATTGGATTTCTATAAAATTCTATAAAAGATAGATATAGGTTAACTCCTATATAAGAGAAAAAAAATAATTATATATAAGATCTCTTTTGAAGAAGAGATATAAGTACAACCAAATATCAGGATATTTTCCTCTAAACAAAATTATTCTCTTGTAAGTTGGAGCATAGACCCTACAGAACCCGAATTACTATCGAAACAAATTTTACAAGCATTTTGGTATCAGAGCATGTGAGTTTTATAATACTTCCTACAAAGCATACCAAATATTTTCCAATACTTTCTACTATCCAAAAGCAAAACTACAAAAACTCTCCTTAACAAGACATCAGAATATCCAAATACAGAGTTGGTGCCATACACAATTTCATCCAAGTAAATGTCAAAACCTTTGATTTTTGATGCTTCAGTGGCTAATGGAGTTTGCAATTTTTGTATATCTCCTTAGGCTTTCATAGAAGCTATTTTTCAGGGTAACACTTGTACATATCATCAAACAACATTTCCAAACTACTGAGAACTCTACTTTTAAAGTATTCATCCTTTTGTTTGCTACAATCCAAGCTTTTGATAGCATGAACAATAAATTCCAAGAGACTGATGGTTTTCTGTTAAAATTTTGTGCGCTGTTGAGCTTCCATTTCCTCCCACTCCATAGTAAAAGCTTTCATCTCATGGAGTTCATCCAAATTTCTTTTGTTGGAGAAACTTTGTTACAGCTATGGCAACAATTATCCAGGACTGAATGTTCATGCTAAGTCATGAAAGAAAAAAACCAATCCTGGGAATTAAAAGGATTTCTCTCTTGTTAACTTCCTATTGCAACCAACGCTTTTCCACTTGTGAGCTTGATCTCAATGCATAACTCACTCAGCCATCTTCTAGGGAAGAGAATTTGACACCTTGGGAGAGAGCTGAAGAGAACAAAGGTGTTGGATTGTCTTCACGCTGAGAATTTCATGAAGGATGTCTATTGTTAGGACATATGTTTAGACATGTGTGTCTATTGCATATAATTTTTACTCGTCCATTAGGTACACATAACATGGTTTTATATGTATTCACATGAATTTATGTACATGTGAATAATCACATGTATTTATCCATGTGTGAATAATGATATAATCACATATTGGAGGTATGTGGAATACATTTAGTAAGATAAATGTGAAAAAGGTTGCAGTTGTCACTATGCATCATTGACGATTATTTTATAGAAAAATCTATTCCCATATCCACTTTCTAATTGCATGTTTTGATATTTTGATTTAAGTTAGCAGGAGATCATTTCCACATTGGAAAACAACAACAGAAATTGGAGAGAGATGGCACACTTATAAGGTTGGTCCTCATGAGTTCGATTTTATTTATGGGCCCTCCCTTCTATTTTGGATTTTTAGGGGTTATTATTGTGCATTCATGAAGTAGCGTACATACCCTAGAGCATCTTCTCTTGTAATATTGTGGGGCATACATCCCTCTGTGGCACATTTATGCTTGGAAGTTACAATTGTTTCGTAGGGCTGCACTACCAAAGATAATTTATTGTTGAGTAGGTGGTTGAATTCACTTTGTGAGTTACACTCCATGAGGGATTTAATTAGCCAAGAATGGTGCACTCCTTGAGCCCATTAATGGCCAGTTTGTAACGCCCTCCTCTTGGCTTATAAAATTACAAAAGGCACATTACTATTTCAGACAACAGAGTTGTATGTGTTTTATCTTTCAGACGTGTAGAGCTTTAGCATGATGCAAAACTTCTATAATACTTTATTTCCGAGTAATACAAAAACAATGTGAATGTTGTTGGAACCTGTCCTTGCCATCCAGAACATTTCTGATTTTTGCATGATGTATATCGGACCCTATTTTGTTGGTATAGCTTGTTGTCATAATTTCAAATTGCAGATTTTATGTCAAGTAGACATTATTTATATTTTGCTGTAAATTGCCTCATGAAATGAAGTATTTGCACTCCTGAATATTTCCTTATGCTATTTTACTATATACTCGTCTAAATTTTTGATAGGTGTAATCTATATTCTAAATTTTAATGTTTTAGGACCTGTAAAATTCATTCTTTGGGTAAAGATCTGAAAACATGGTGTAGAAAACTGACATAGTATCAGAGATGTACATATAAATCTCTCAGAAAATCCACATATGGATGGGACTATTTTTTGTGAGACAGAGCTATCAAAATATTTCAGTGTGTGCAATGCCCTTGTTTTCATGTTTGAAGCTGATCTTCCCCCAATATAGGCACTTGGACATGTACTAGGTTCGAGGGTGAGATGCCCATCCATTCGTTTGGTTGAGCACAATAAGAAGGTGGCCAAAAAGAAAAAAATTGTCATTGATTCTTTCAACGACTGCTTGATCCCTGACATCACATAGAAGAAGACAGGGAAGAATTTTTATCATGCCTCAGTCACTCTATATCAAAGTGTGAAATTTTAACATATCCCACAAGATGATTTTGAAGAAAAAAACTCATTAGTAACCACATGAGAAATAGTAATACTATGGCAAGCTATCCAATGAAGATCACCAAGTTGAGAGATCAACTTACAAACATAAGAAACAAGGTTTATGAAGAAGAGTTAGTTCAGATAACTATAAATGGATTGTCAGTATATCGACTTACATTTGTGTAAGGAAAATGGGAACGTGTGAAGTTTTCCACTTTTGAAAAATTGCAGGATGACTTTGTCCAGGAGGAGAATTTGTTAGTCAAAGTGGAAGAGAGTAAAAATCTTCCACTCATTGGTAGGGTGACTAAAGGAGGAACCAATAAGGCCAAGGAAAAAGAGGTTTTTTTCATCTCATTCTGAGGAGGAGGCTATGACCCATGTGACATGTTTCAAATGTTGTAAGAAGGGAAATTATGCAAGCAAATATAAAAAAAAGGGAATCAGCTACAAAATAAGTTTGAGATGGGTGTGGAAGATGAAGCGGATGAGTTGGCATCCAAGCTAGAGACATCCTTCTCCACAATTTCTTGTTTCTCAACCAATACCACTTTATTGTTGATCAGCATGTAGACAGTGCAGGATAAAATCACATGACATTCAACTGTGAGATATCCATAATTTTTCAAGAAAAAAAGGAGACATGCAAGTGGAGTTGAGTGATAATGCTATCTATGTAATACTCGTACTTTTGATACCTAGAACAATAATTTATATGTCTACATGATAAATGGCTAAAAGGCTGAACAATGGAATATGTAAAGTGGTATATTGAATCATAATACTAACACATCATAGAATGCAGAAGGAGAAAAGAAAAACAAAGGGGGGGCTATGATCCCACAAAAAGGGAACAAAAGAGGGTTAGCCAATTATTTTGTATTTTACCATTGTATTACTCCCATCGGTTCTTTAACCTTAACCCTATTAAACCTTGCTTTATGGTTATCCTAAGTCTTATTAACCTTGGAAATTTGGAATTGGTGGTTAAGAGAGAGACATGTACTTCTTATTAAAGCACATGGTATCTCATATGAATGCAAATATAATCCCTGATTTTTGAGCATGCAAAAGAGATTTTGACATCCATTCTTCTATGAGATTTTTCTCTCAATGCTTAGGTTATTATATTAACGCTAAAATAGAATTATGGAAATAGTTTTCATGAAACAATGTGGAAATTATGACAATGTGAAAGGGAAATTATTGTCATTAAATAAACTTAATTACATTTGATAATCTCTGAGGTCCCAGAAGTGAGATTTCCTGGCCGATCAATGCTAGAGCGCTGGAGGGAAGCGGGATAACCTGAGGGACTGCATGACAAATATAGGGATCCCATTCCTTGGGTTGTGCAACCTGATGGGAGAGGGCTGGTAGAATGAGATAGTTTTAAGAGTTTATAGACTAGGAAATCCTTGGAATTAGACTATGTGAAGGGAGATAGAGCCAGCAATAGGTCATTTTAACCTGGATCCTTGGTCCAAACAATTAATTAATTTATATTAGTCATTGTCCTATGTCATATGACCCTATCCTTCAAAAAAGAGCGTTAAAGGAAATTTATAATATTGGCCACCTTTAAACTATAACCCAAGGCCACCATTTTAACAAAATACTCAAGATTGGAGATTTATGAAGCTATGTGCTTCTTCTTGTTCTTGCTGCTAAGTGGAATTTGGTCTATTTTATTATCCTCCGTTTAATCTATATGTTTTTCTTTCTACAATTCATTCCCTTGTTTCCTTAATATGGTTAATGTATCAATTTTTCTATATTGAAACCTTCAAATATTTGAAACCTCTTTTAAATAGAGAAGAATTTGAAAAAAAAACGATAAAATTTCTTACCAATGTAGATTGGGGTTCCACCATAGGATGGAATGGAGTCCATTCACTGCGAGAAAACCATAATCACCTTTCCACAGAAGCAAAACCCTGATGTGGTGCAACAAAACCCTCAACAACCAAGAAAGAACAATGACAAATAAAGCGCAAAGGGGTAGTCAATCCCATCATGTGAACAACCAAGAAATAAAGACTATTTTTTTTCTCCAAGAGCATTCAGAATGTCAACTCCAATTTTTAATTTAAAATAATTTAAAATATCAAAATAATAATTTAATATAAAATAAATAATTAATACAAAATGACAATTTTGTCTTAAATAAATGTCTCATACAAGCCTTTTGGTGTAATAGTGGATGTAGGTCACCCACCTCAACTTTCAACAAATTCTATCACCTAATTCCCCCAATAGTTTGGATGTGATTTTATTCAAATGAATGAGATCTAATCACCCAAAATAATGAGTTCAGTGAGGTGATATTGTATGGCTACAACCAAGAGCAATCACGTAGGTGTTGTGGTTGACCTGTCGAATATGAAATATTCCCATCTCAATCTTAAGATGATAGATATTTCAAAGGTGTAGAAGCTCTTTTGTACAATACATCAAATAAATCAGCCAGGAAATATTGTGGAGTTATAAAATAAAGAAAAAAAAACCTAGCTCCAATACCATTAATCTATCAATTACAAGTTTCTTCACCTCCTTAATGACTTGGGCTAGAAGAAGATTATGGCTGGGACCAAAAGGGTTGTGTCCTTAACATATTTTCAACTTTGCAATTGAAAGAAACCATGATAATTTTTATGTGTGGTGACCATGAACAAAAGGGGCATGATAGATTTTATTCAACACCTAGTTTTTAAGAGTTCCCTTATGTATTTATAAAAGAATTTTTTGGGCTCCCACCCACACATGATCTCAAGTTCACCATTGACCTCAATGCAGGATGATTCCTATCTCCAAGGTTCCTTACCAAACGATTTCACCCATGTTATATGAATTACATATGCATCTATAATAAATGTTGAGTTTTGGATTTCAACCTAGAATGATTGAGGGAGTGTGAAGAATCTGAATCCCTGGCAGAGTCATGTGAAGATAGCCTATTCCCTCTATTTTGCATTTGGTTGAGGCAGATGTTCTACTAAATGGGTTTTAACAATAGCTCCTAAAATGACTATGGTGGACAAAATCATGATAACAATATGAAAGACCACACAGTGGTGTTCCAGAAGCATTATATAATAGATTCACATAAATTTTATATGAGAGTGTCCCTGTGAAAAATGGTTAACATTAAAAAAGGGTTGGGCTTGCAGTTAGCAAGCGTTGCTGGAGAAGGGGAGTCAGAAAATTATGGTCTCGCAACTTCACCTTATAGCTTGCAAATGCTTTGACAACTGAAGGGGATTTTTAAGGTGCAATATGTGCTTTAGAGTCTGGAAAACATCATGCTAGTAAAATAAAGTATCATGAACTTTAGACGGCTTGTGTAACATCGATATTGCATGTTCATCTTATGCAATGGGAAGATGCTATAGAGAGAGCTGTGAACAAATGTGATGCAATTTGGAATGCAATCCCTCGAGATCAAAGATATTGTTGTCGTGGTCTGCACCTTTATACTGAATGTTGCACATGTTTTATCTTCTACGAATATGTGATTAGAAGGAGGCTTCAAACCATGTGAATATCTTAGATGTTGCCTTGCAAGTTGATATGCAACAAATAGAACAAGTTTAGGATTTGGGTGCAGAACTTATGAAAGTAGAGAGCATGTTATTGCAACCTGGTCTACAACGAGGTCTGGTAGAAATTTCCTTATGTTTTCTAATGGTGATACTCATGATTAATTTTTTTCCCCTTTATTTTGTTGCAAAAAATTTTTGCTGATCAATCCTATCTTTCTGAGTTTTGGAAAAGATATTTTTTCCTTTCATGGAAATAATGCATAGAATCCAACATATGGTCATGGCTTAAGGCTTCTCACAAAGTTTTAATCCTTATCTTTCATACCTCCATTCACAAAAGTGGGTATACTAATGGCATTCATTATTGAAATGTGAAATGACAGAGATATAAAAGGTGCTAATCAAGAGTAAATAAGGGCGAATTTAAAAGCAGAACTATAAAAGTCAAAAAGCAGGCTCAAGATTTATTTTTGTTGCCCCAATTATTATAGCCAATAATTTGGCTCATTCATCAACTACCATCACATTGTGGGTACAAATTTCTTTTTTTTTTTGGGGAAATGGCTAGCCCCATGTATCCCAACCATGAATGGGATTTCCTGGGTGCTTGCTAAGAAATAATATTGGGATTTTGTTTCACTCGACTCTGCCACTCACTCCACTATGCTTGTCCTAATTATGCTGGTGCTTCTATAGTCATCATGTCATACAAACACCGTGTCAATGGTATATGGGCTGCTCACCAATGCTCAATTAACTTTAAATTTTATATAAAGTAATTTCTCGATTATATGTAATTTTCGGTTTGCAACTTTGGCACGGTATACACAGAATTGGTAAGATGGAAAATCCTTGAGCCTCTTGCAAAAAATAGAATTTTTGGGTAGAAAGCTGAATGTGATAAGCTTTGCAAATATCCTCTTAGCTTGTCCCAATCTTAAATCCCTTGACCGGGGAGAGGATATCTATGAAGAAATAATTAGAGGTGAGCTTCAGTCTAATATCTTTCTGGCAGAAACCATAGTAGATGGGCACTCTACAGAAGTCAGTGCTACTCCAGGTGTTAAATGAGATTTTACAAGAACCCACGATGTCATATCAATGTAGATCGGAAATGGTTTATGGTGATTGACGACTGATGAGTAAAAGATGAGGAATTCAAAAAAATTTGTTAACATAGCATATCTTGGCACTAAGAAAATTTATTTATTCTCCTATATTTTAATCGAAAGAATCTGTGAAGATGGTTTACTACAGCCATATTCGCTTCTATACTGATATTGCTACAAATATTACAAAATATTTAAGAAACTACACAAAGAATAGATGTAGTTTTTAATTCAGGGGATTCTCCATTGCAAGTTGCAACAGATACCTCTAGCCAGGTTATTATTAGTATTTTATTGAATGTGTCTTGTACGAGCCCTCAGATGTTGTTACATCCTTTTAGTAATGTTCTTCCAATGTACCTCCATTTGATTGCAAAAGGAGGCCAATGTGAAGTTTGAACGTTATTGTGGGGGAATACTATAGAAGGTCTTATTATCTAATTGATATTAATGTGCCTATTTAAACTACATGTCAGTAAGCTACTTGCTTGTACTCCTCCATATAATTTTTAACAAATTCTCCAAATGAATGCAACAATGGATTTGATGGCTAGTTTTTTTAAGGGACTGCGGTGATGACATGCAAATTAGCAGAGTGAGGCATAATTCATAGTTCACACCCTTAATTCTCATCTCGTTCATTCAGCAATGGTGGCACAGTTTTAGTTGAAACTTGAATCAACAAATCACCTTCTCTATTTAACAGCTAGGCAACCCATATATTCCTGGAGACATGGCTTATTTGTGACAGCTAGGAAAGGCACACTAATACCAGTCAAAAAGGAGATTATTCCTAGTTGGTTGTTAGATCTATCCATGTACATGTTCATAGAGATCATGAGCTCATGGTCTTAAAGAATTCCTTTGTTGACCATGGATGGATTGGACAAGTGGATGGCACACTTCCTATGTGGACCTTATCCTCTTCTAAATTAAGTTATGTAGGATGATGCATGGTGACATGGTGACACGTAAAAGTGGTATATTCTAAGTTGTTGCAAGATGAGACCAACGGTTTGGCTTTAATGAGAGGCACACTATACAGTTTCGGAGCTGCTCATTTCTGAACAATGAGAGGCTCCAGACCAATTTTTCATGTAAATATAGACATGGTGTTTTATGGGAGGAACAAATAAGAAT
Source organism: Pinus albicaulis (assembly GCA_034641835.2). Classification (NCBI taxonomy): domain Eukaryota; kingdom Viridiplantae; phylum Streptophyta; class Pinopsida; order Pinales; family Pinaceae; genus Pinus; species Pinus albicaulis. The sequence continues at coordinate 121,506,303 of CM076573.1, forward strand.
ATTCCTATACATAGATGACCAATTTTACATGGTGAAAAGGGGGATGATTAAGCTATTCTAGCAGAGTATCCATGAACAATATTTATCCCAGAATTCTACATGTGAATAGAAGCTTTAAGGAGATGAGCCAGGGATTAGTTTAACATAATTCACTATAAATAAAGTATGCTCTGCATCGTTTCAAGGAAGATTTTGAAATCCTGTTAGAAAGTTGGCTTGGGAAGTGAAGAATTATTGCTATCAAATTTCTCATCGTTTACAAGGGAGGCAGAGTATGTCAAGGAGCTCAAACCAGCCTACCACAAGGATGATGACAATGCACTTGTAAATTTAGTTCCATACCTTGACATGGATAACTGATGGTGGTAATGATGTTACCACTCAATGGGTGATCCAGTGCCACAATTTGCAAGAACTCAGTTTTGGATTTTGGCAATGCAATTGCCAACCAAAAGGATGTTTTTGAATTTCTTTTTAAATCAATTTTAGTTATTTATGAAGTTTTACATGGGTGCAATGCTAACAGGTACTAATTATTTCTCTCATTTATGTATAGGTGTGATAATAATCATACCATATTGGAATGTTTGGAAAGGTGAAGCATAGTGGGAAGGAGGATCGAGGTTTCCAAAACAAAGGCATTAGCTTGGCATGCAATGTCTTCATCGAATTAATTTCCCAAGGAAGGATGTAGTACTATCTAACCTTGTAGGCTAATGGGGAATTATTATTTTTTGTTATTTAGGTAACATTAGACAATAAAAATAAAATTGGGGAATTATTATTTAATGCTATTTTCATAATATTTTTTTGGGCTCCCACCCATGCATGATCTCAAGTTCACCATTGAGCTCAATGCAGGATTATTCCTATCTCCAAGGTTCCTTATAAAATGATTTCACCCATTATAATAAATGTTGAGCTGTGGATCTCAACCTAGACTGATTCAGGGAGTGTGAAGAATCTGAATCCTTGGCAGAGTCGTGTGAAGATAGTCTATTCCCTCTATTTTGCATTTGGTCGAGGTGGATGTGTTGCCAAATGGGTTTTAAGAATAGCTCCTAAAATGACTATGGTGGACATAATCATGATAACAATCTAAAATACCACACAATGGTGTTCCGGGAGCATTATGCAACAGATTCAAGAATTTTTAGCTGAGAGTGACCCTGTGAAAAATGGGTAACATTAAAAAAGCGATGGGCTTGGAGTTAGCAAGTGCTGATGGAGAAAGTAAGTCGGAAAAATTATGGTTTTGCAACTTCACCTTACAGCTTGCAAATGCTTTGATAATTGAAGGGGATTTTTAAGGTGCAATATGTGCTTTAGAGTCTAGACAACAACATGCTAGTAAAATAAAGTATCCTAAACTTGAGATGGTTTGTGTAACATCGATATTGCACGTTCATCTTATGTAGTCGAAAGATTCTATAGAGAGAGTTGTGAACATATTTGATGCCATTTGGAATTCAATCCCTCGGGATCAAAGATATTGTTGTTGTGGTCTGCGCCTTTATATTGAATGCTACACATGTTTTACCTTCTATGAAGATGTGATTACAATGAGGCTTCAAACCATGTGAATATCTTAGATGTTGCCTTGCAAGATGATATGAAAAAAATATAACAAGTTCAGGAGTTGGGTGCAGAACTTAATAAGGTAGAGAGCATGTTATTGCAAGCTGGTCTACAACCAAGTGTGGTAGAGAATTCCTTCTATTTTCTAATGGGTGATACTCGTGATTTCTTTTTTGCCCCTTTCTTATACTGCAAAAAGTTTCTGCTAAATAATCGTATCTTTCTGAGTTTTGGACAAGATATTTTTTCCTTTGATGGAAATAATGCATAGAATCCAACATATGGTCATGGTTTAAGGCTTCTCACAAAGGTTTAATCCTTATCTTTCATACCTCCATTCACAAAAGTGGGTAGGCTAATGTCATTCATCATTGAAATGTGAAATGAAAGAGATGTAAAAGGTGCCAATCAAAAGTACATAATGGTGAATTTAAAACCAGAAATATAAAAGTCAGAAAGAAGGCTCAAGATTTATTTTGGTTGCCCCAATTATTATAGCCAATAATTTGGCTCATTCATCAACTACCATCACTATTATGGTTAAAATTTCTTGTTTTTTGGGGAAATGGCTAGCCCCATGTATCCCAACCATGAATGGGCTTTCCTGGGTGCTTGGTAAGAAAGAATCTTGGGAGTTTGTTTCACTGGGCTTTGCCACTAACTACTCTACTTGTCCTAATCCTGCTAGTGCTTCTATGGTCATCATGTCATCCAGACACTGTGTCAATGGTATATGGGCTGCTCACCAATGCTCAATTAACTTTAAAGTTTATATAAAGTAATTTCTCGATTATATGTAATTTTCGGTTTACAACTTTGGCACGGTATACACAGAATTGGTAGGATGGAAAATTTTGAGCCTCTTGCAATAAATAGAAGTTTTGGGTAGGAAGATGAATGTGATAAAATTTGCAAGTATCCTCTTAGCGTGTGCCAATCTTAAATCCCTTGACCAGGGAGAGGAGATCTATGAAAAAATAATTAGAGGTGAGCTTTAGTCTAATATATTTCTGGCAGAAACCCTAGTAGATGGGCACTCTACAGAAGTCAGTGCTACTCCAGGTGTTAAACGAGATTTTATAAGAACCCACAATGTCATATAAATGTAGATCGGAATTTGTTTATGGTAATTGACAACTGATGGGTAAAAGATCAGGAGGCACTCAAAAAAAATTGTTCACATAGAATATCTTGGCACTAAGAAATTTATTTATTCCCCTCTATTTTCCTCAACAACATCTGTGAAGATGGTTTACTACAATCATATTCGCTTCTATATTGATATTGCTACAACTCTTACAAAATATTTAAGAAACTACACAAAGGACAGATGCAGTTTTGAATTGAGGGGATTCTCCCTTGCAAGTTGCAACAGATATCTCTAGCCAGGCTATTATTAGTATTTTATTGAATGTGTCTTGTACGAGCCCTCAGATGTTGTTACATCCTTTTAGTAATTTTCTTCTAATGTACCTCCATTTGATTGAAAAAGGAGGCCAATGTGAAGTTTGAATGTTATTGTGGTGGAATACTATAGAAGGTCTTATTCTATAATTGATATTAATGTGCCTATTTAAGCTACAACTTAGTAAGCTACTTGCTTGTACTCCTCCATGTAATTTTTAAAAAATTCTCCAAATAAATGCAACAATGGAGTTGATGCCTAGTTTGTTTAAGGGTCCGCAATGATGACATGCAAATTAGCAGAGTGAGGCATAATTCACAGTTCACACCCTTAATTCTCATCCCGTTCATTCAACAATGGTGGCACAGTTTTAGTTGAAACTTAAATCAACAAATCACCTTCTCTATTTAGCAGCTAGGCAACACATATATTCCTGGAGACATGGCTTATTTGTGGCAGCTAGGAAAAGTACACTACTACCAGTCAGAAAAGAGATTAGTCCTATTTGGTTGTTAGATCTATCCATGTACATGTTGACAAAGATCATGAGCTCATGTTCTTAAAGAATCCCTTTTTTGACCATGGGTGGATTGGACAAGTTGATGGCACACCTCCTATGTGGACCTTATCCTCTTCTAAAGTAAGTTATGTAGGATGATGCATGGTGACATGGTGACACGTAAAAGTGGTATCGTCTAAGTTGTTGCAAGATGAGACCAATGGTTTGGCTTTAATGAGAGGCACACTATAGAGTTTTAGAGCTGCTCATTTTTGAACAATGAGAGGCTCCGGACCAAATTTTCATGTAAAGATAGACATGGTGTTTTATGGGAGGAATAGAGAAGAGTATTCCTATACATAGATGACCAATTTTACATGGTGCAAAGGGGGATGATTAAGCTATTCCAGCATAGGATCCATGAACAATATTTAGCCCAGAATTCTACATGTGAATAAAAGCTTTAAGGAGATGAGCCATGGATTAATTTAACATAATTCTCTACAAAGAAAGTATGCTCTGCATCCTTGCAAGGAAGATTTTGAAATCCTATTAGAAGGTTGGCTTGGGAAGTGAAGAGTTATGGCTATCAAATTTCTCATCGTTTACAAGGGAGGCATAATATGTCAAGGAGTTCAAACCAACCTACCACAAGGATGATGACAATGCACTAGTAAATGCAGTTCCATACATTGATATGGATAGCTGATGGTGGTAATGAAGTTACCACTCAATGAGTGATCTAGTGCCACAAGTTGCAAGCACTTAGTTTTGGATTTTGGAAATGTACTTGCCAACCAAAAGGATGTTTTTGAATTTCTTTTTAAATCAATTTTAGTTTTTTATGAAATTGTACATGGGTGCGATGCTGACAGGTATTAATTATTTCTCCCATTGCTTTATAGGTGTGATAATGATCATACCATATTGGAATGTTTGGAAAGGTGAAGCATAGTGGGTAGGAGGATTGAGGTGTTCCACAATAGAGGCATTAGCTTGGCATGCAATGTCTTCTTCAAATAAATTGCCCAAGGAAGGGCGTAGTACTATATAACCCTATAGGCTAATGGGGAATTATTATTTAATGTTATTTAGGTAACATTAGATAATAAAAATTGAATTGGGGAATAATTATTTAATGTTATTTCCAAAATAAGTTTTTGGGCTCCCACCCATGCAAGACCTCAAGTTCACCATTAAACTCAATGCAGGATGATTCCTATCTCTAGGGTTCCTTATCAAATGATTTCACCCATTATAATAAATGTTGAGTTTTGGGTTTCAACCTACACTGATTCAGGGAGTGTGAAGAATCCGAATCCTTCGCAGAGTCATGTGAAGATAGCATATTCCCTCTGTTTTGCATTTAGTTGAGGTGGATGTGCTGCTAAATGGGTTTTAACAATAGCTCCTAAAATGACTATGGTAGACATAATCAGGATAACAATCTGAAAGTCCAGATAGTGTTGTTCCGGGAGCATTATACAATATATTCACATAATTTTTAGCTGAGAGTGACCCTGTGAATTAACACCTATATGCACCGTGATAAAGGAAACCAACACATATGCCGCAAACTCTTATGCCCCAGACTCAGCACATTTTAACAGTCATATAACAGGGTATAGCTAAGGAAACCGAATAAGAATAAGACTCCTAGCTCAGAACCATATAGATGGCCCGAGAACAATATACAGACACCCCTCTTCCTGCTAAAAACATTCAGACCTTCGTGAGCGAGATAGGACCAAACCAATTATCAGCGAGGCATCGTTCGCTTATGTTACCTTGTATACAGAGCTAAATCCTCCCTGTCCTAGCTTGTTATCATCATGAAAGTTTTGAGTAGCAACAAGTAATTTTCCTATTGTAAATATTATTGGTTGATCATGTTCTATGAGTGTGCCTTCTTCGACTTGTTCATCATCTAGGTATCCTCTTCGGAATATGCCCGAGATCAGTCTTCACTCAGTTGAAAATGCGCATATAGATAAAAATGACACTGAAATGAAAAAGGAGTTGCAGCTCACAGGTGAGTACTGCACCTGGAGACTGCACTCAAATAGAGAGAACACTCTCAGTTTACTCTACATTCATGAATGAGGAATTACATCATTAAGTACAACACTAGGAATTAGGAAGTTGCAAACAAACTCCTAAATTGTAGGAACTAATCCTAAACTAAGGAGATACGTTACAACTTGTGTAACCATTTCTCCATTAATATAAAATAATATTAATTATTTTCAACTCCGCCCCTTAATGGAGAAAGGATTATCCTGAACTCCTAGCATCCTTCTAAACAATTCAAACTTTACACACCCAAGAGGCTTAGTAAATATATCAGCCATATTGTCACAAGTTTTACAATATTCAAAAAATATCACTTTTGACTGTAGTTTCTCTCGAAAAAAATGGAACTGAGTATCGATGTGCTTTGTGTTTTTATGAAAGACTGGATTGTATGCAAGCTTGATGGTACTCTGGTTGTCAGTTTTGATGATAGTTGATTCTTTCTGTTCTTCTCCTGCATCGTTGAGAAGTCTTCTCAACCAGATAGCTTCACATGTGGCGGCACACAATGCTTGGTACTCAGCTTCACATGAAGATAAGGCTACAGTGCTTTGCTTTTTGCTGCTCCATGCTATGACCCCGGATCCAATGCTGAAAGCATAACCTGTGATAGACCTTCGATCATCCAAGTTACCTGCCCAATCTGAATCTGAAAAACCTGCTAGAGTAACATCATAAGTGTCAGTGTACAAAATACCATAATTACTAGTACCACTAAGATACCTCAACACACTTTTTGCTGCGACCCAGTGACTTTCGAGTGGTTTTGACATGAACTAGCTCAACATACTAACAGAGTATGCCAAATCTGGTCTAGTTGTAGTGAGATATATCAAACTGCCAACTAGCTGTCTATACATAGTGGCATCCACCTCTTTAGTGCCATCGTCACTGCTCAACTTTAAGTTTTGCTGCAATGGTGTTGCTGCTGATCTGCACTTCTCCATTCTGAACCTTTCCAGCAAGCTTCTGGCATACTTCCCTTGTGTAAGAAAATTCTGTCCAGAATCTTTCCATACCTCCAATCCCAAGCAGTAATGTAGATTTTAGAGATCTTTCATCTCAAACACTTGTGACATCTTCTGTTTGATTTATTTGATCAGATTGTTAGCATCCCCTGTTATGATCATATCATCTACATACAAAGAAATCAAAATAATTTGCCTCTGTTTATTGAACTTGGTATACATATTTCGATCATTCAAGCTCCTATGAAAGCCATGCTGTACAAAAAATGAGTCAATCTTCTCATACCACGACCTGGGTGCTTGTTTTAAACCATAAAGTGCCTTTTTCAATTTACAAACAAGATGTTCCTGCCCCTTTTTCACAAAACCTTCAGGCTGAACTAAATAAATTTCTTCTTTCAAGTCACCATTCAGAAATGCAGACTTAACATATAGCTGGTGTAGCTTCCATTTATGCTTTTTTGCTAAGGAAATTAGCATTCTAATGGTGTTTAATTTGGATACAGGAGCAAAGGTGTCATCGAAATCTATTCCCTCTTGCTGTGAGTAACCCTTTGCTACCAGTCTAGCTTTAAGTTTTTCTATACTCCCATCTGCATTTATTTTAGGTTTTTACAGCCATTTGCATCCTATGGGAGTTTTACCTTTAGGCAATTCAACCAAATCCCAAGTATGGTTTCTGTTTATTGATTCTATTTCCTCATGCATTGCAACCCTCCATTCATCAGATTTACTTGCTTCCTTATAATTTGCAGGTTCTACAATGTTTAAAATCTTTGACATTAATGCATAGTCTTTCAATTTAGATGGTAATTGAGTCTTCCTACTTGATCTCCTTGGTAGGGGACTTACCTCAAATCTGTCTATTTCAGCCTTCTCCGGGCTTGCATCATTGCTTACATTACCTGTTACTTCTTCTTCTTGTTTTTTCTCCTGCACTTCATCATCCTCACTATTTTCTTCCATTAGCAATGGAATGTGCCAATCACTGTTAGATTCATCCTTTCCTTCTTCAACCTGTTCATTAAATATGACATATCTGCTTGCAAAAACCTTATGAGTCACAGGATTAAATAACTTATATGCCTTGAACTCAGTGCCATATCCAACAAAGATACATTTCAAGGCTTTTGGATCTAACTTCTTCCTATCTGCCTTAGGTATATGAGCATAAGCTTTTGACCTAAATATTCTTAAATGACTCACTGCTAGTTTGAATCTAAACAATGCTTCAAAAGGGGTTTTGAAGCCTAGACATTTAGTAGGACTCCTATTCTTTAAGTAGACAGCAGTGTTAATAGCTTCTGCCCAAAAACCATTTGATAGACCCTTACCTTGAAGCATGCTCCTTGCGCACTCCACAAGAGTTTTGTTCTTTCGTTCTGCCACTCCATTCTACTGAGGAGTGTGGGGCACTGTGAACTGTTGAACAATCCCATGCTTCTTGCAGAAATTCATGAATTCTCCCAACCTGTATTCTCCCCCTTGATCTGAGCGGAGAATTTTTATCCTTTTTCCTGTCTGGTTTTCTACCATAGATTTAAACTCTTTAAAATACTGAAAGGCTTGACTCTTTTTACTCAGAAATTATATCCATGAGAACCTAGTGCAATCATCCGTAAATAAGAGAAAATAATATGCACCTCCTAATGACCTAGTCCGCATAGGTCCGCATATATCTGTATGCACCAGTTCTAAGATATCTCTTTCTTTTCCATTAACATGCAAAGGGAACTCTTCTCTATGCATCTTCCCTAATGCACATCCATCACAGTCCAACTTAACATTATGGAAAACAGGGAGTCCATCAACCATACCTTTTCTCTGAAGTAAGATGAGGTCTTGCAGATTAAGATGGCCAAATCTCTGATGCCAGAGATCTTCAGCTGTCGATCCAGTTGCAACCATTGCTTGCTTTGTCATAATTTTCACGTCTAATCTGTACAAGCTCCCCACGCGCACTCCTGTTGCAACTGTTTCCATCTGGCTATCCTTTATGACACAGTTAGTCTTAAAGAATTGAACTTGCATGTCCTGATCAGTAATCATTGAGACAGAGATCAAATTTTTCTTAATTCCGAGCACATACAATAAATTTTTAAGGCTTCTAATGTTACCGCTAGGTAATTTTACCAGAATGTCACCATATCCTTTGATCTCATATCCACTATCATCCCCTAAATAAATTTTCGACCCACATGAAGTTTCTTCAAGACATTCAAACCAGTCCTTCTTACCTGTCATATGTGAGGATGCACCAGAGTCGGCATACCATATGTCGTCCTCATCTCCCTTTGAAGCTGAAAGAGCACAATCAGCTGTAAATAGTCAAAGTTCATGGCTATGATCCTCATCTTCCTCAACGAAGTATCCTCTGTGCTTTCTCTGTTTATTTCTTGCTTCGTCTGCCTGCCTCTTATTACACTCTTTAATCTGATGACCAGTTTTTCCACAGTAAAAACATTTCTTGCTGGGAAAATTATTAGCAGACATACCTTTAAATGGTCTCTTCTGACATGTGTTTCCTCCTCTCTGCTGCTGCTGTGGTTGCTGTTGCTGCTGTGGCTGCATCCCTCTATACTGTCTCCTTTTCGCCATCAGAGCAAGGTCATTGTTCTGCGATTTCAAATTTTGTCGTCGCTCTTCTTCCTGTAGCAGAATCCCTGTCAGCTCTTCAAACGCAGGGGCTTTCTCCCTTGCTACCAGCCCTGTGATAAACATCTGGTATTCATTTTTCATTCCGTTCAACGTGATCATGACCAGATCCGAATCGGAAACTTTCTCTCCGATATCTCCCAATCTGTCCTTCAGGTCTTTGACTCTCGCAATGAATCCAACAGCGGACTCATTCTCCTCCATCTTCATTGCAAACAGCTTCCCTTTGAGTGACAAGACACGGTTTGTATTCTGCGTCTAGTATAGGTTTTTAATCATCGTCCAAATGTCAGTGGCCGATTTACAGTCTCTAATATGCGGGATAATATTGTCCTTGATGGACATCTTCAATATAACCTTTTCTTTTGTTTCCCTTTTATCCCAGTCTTGTTCTTGTGCAGCTGATCCTGGTCTCATCTCACTTCCTGTAACGATCGACCACGCATTTGCGCTTTCAAGTAAAGTTTGTATCTCGAATTTTCAGTTGGAGAAATTCGATCCATCGAGTTTGCCAGACTCGTGGAGATACGATTCTATACTGTTATTCATATTGGACTGATAAAATTTCTGATCCTCTGATGAATAATTCTACCCAACTGAATAATTGCAAGACACACTAAAAAGAAATCACCACATACCAGATCCTGACCACTGTTTTCCCAAAAAAAAAAAATTGTACCTTAAATATGCCACCACCGGGCAAGTCCGATCTGCTGCCACCGAGAAAATCAGGAACTTCAATGCGCCACCACCAGGCAAGTCCGATCTGCTACCACCGAGCGAATTCGAAACTTCAATGCGCCACCACTGGGCAAGTCCGATCTGCTGCCACCGAGCAAATCAGGAACTTCAATGCGCCACCACCGGGCAAGTCCGATCTGCTGCCACCGAGCGAATTCGGAACTTCAATGCGCCACCACCGGGCAAGTCTGATTTGCTGCTACTGAGAAAATCAGGAACTTCAATGTGCCACGACCAAGCAAGTCCGATCTATTGCCACCGAGCGAATTCGAAACTTCAATGCGCCACCACCGGGCCAGTCCGATCTGCTGCCACCGAGAAAATCAGGAACTTCAATGTGCCACCACCGGGCAGGGTCGATCTGCAAAAAAAAAAATAAAAAAAATGCAGACCTTCCCAAAGAGAAAGAGGCTGGCGCTTATTCGATTCGAAAAATCCGCGCCCAAATCAAAATGCGTGCGAGTCCCAGCCCTGGCGCTTCTCTGATGCGAAAAATCCGCGCCGAAATCAAAATGCGTGCGAGTCTCAGCCCTGGCGTGCCTTTTGCGTGTACTTCCGTGCCAATAGCATATTTCGGCGCGCTGGCGCGATTATCTTCCTCAAACCTGCGCCAATGGCGCGACTGTTCGCGAAAAAACTGCGCCAATCCTTTCTCCCGCCCAGAGATGATCAGTCATCTGAGACCTGTGTTTCAGGTGTTACTTCAGTCCACCTGAATCTATGAAAACTTCTGTAAGCTCTTCCGCCTCTACAGTTCTGTAATCAATGATGCATCCTAAAAAAAAAATTAAGGCTGTCCCTACTCTGAGCTCTGATACCAAGGTAAAAATGACACTGAAATGAAAAAGAAGGAGTTGCAGCTCACAGGTGAGTACTGCACCTGGAGACTGCACTCAAACAGAGAGAACACTCTCAGTTTACTCTACATTCATGAATGAGGAATTACATCATTATGTACAACACTAGGAATTAGGAAGTTGCAAACAAACTCCTAAATTGTAGGAACTAATCCTAAACTAAGGAGATACGATACAACTTGTGTAACCATTTCTCCATTAATATAAAATAATATTAATTATTTTCAACTCATATAATTAACACAAGGATCAGTGCTTGATCTACCCACTATTGCTGGATGTGATCTGCTCCGGTTAGTGTATTCACTTGTCTTTCGGCAGTGGCTAGTGAAACTGCACTCATATTAAAGAAAATATATATTTCATAATGGACTATGCAGCTTGGACTCAAACACTGAACTCCTTCACTTCCATAACATGTCAATATTGTGTTGATTGCGTAAGTTCGAAATGTTGTGCAGTGGTAACTAGATATATCCCTGGTGCACTGGACTAGACCATAGATCGTTTCAGATTAATCTACAGCTGTACCCCAAGCACATATTTTCATTTCAGGTGCTACTTCCCCTGATAAATTATTTAAGAGATTCGCAACATACAACTAGAAGCCACTTGGCATAAAGACACCCCTGTCCCCGCTAAAGTTCTCACAAAAATTTGACCCTAGATCTGTGTTTAGTATTCCTTTGAAATCATAGTCTTCATAACTTAGGAAGCAGTGAAAAGGCTAGATACTATCACCATGGGCATTTGAAAAACATTCTTGAAGGTTAGCCTTTACCAGATCCCAGCAAGTGTAGCACTGGCCGACTGTTATGGCTTCCCTACATTGGAGGAGACCATTTTATTCCTAGATTGAGTCCATTGATTCCGGGCATAAATAAAGAACCAATTGGATTTCTAAAATTTCCAGACCATGATGGATCACTGTGCAGTTACATTTTCCATGTGATTCCAAACCTTTCTAGTCAATCTATAGGTTTACACAATTTACTGAAATGGAATTTAAACCTTATCGATAATTTCCCCAGAATTCACCCAACCTAATGCACCAAGGGTTAGAAGAATAGAAAATCACAGAACATCCAAAAGGGTTGATTTCAAATCTCATTGGTCAATGTTACAAGGAGAGCTCCAATTTTCTATCTGTATAAGTTCACAATTTCTTTAAGATAGCACAGGTAATGAACTGAGGGTTTGCAAGGCAAGAAATTTCCAAACATCCAGAGGTTTTCTTTCAAATTGCATTCGGGTTTTGTTAAATAACTTGAATTTGATTTAACATTGTGGCATTTTCCACATAGGGTTTGTTCGAGATAAACATTCATAATATATGAGTTATTAATTAGATCTGTGTGGCAATTTTAATGAATTCCTGCGATATGGATTGAGTAATGAGAAAAGGCATTTGAAAATTTGTGGAAATATGCAAGAGATATGAATATATTTACCTGCTCAAGTAAAGTAAACTCCGGGCCACCTGAAGCTTTGAAGAAATCGATCATGTTGTCAAGCATATCCAAGATGATCATCCTGCCATCTTTCGAGCCTCCGACTAGTCTTTTCTTGTGCAAAGGCTTGAACCAGCTTGAACTAGGGTTCGAATTGACTATTTTCAATGGTTTGTGGGCAGTAAGGAACAGGGGATGCAACGGACGTGATATTCTATAGCGAGATGGGATGAACTATTACATAAGTCACTGATATATACATAATAATAAAATATCTCCTTATGAAGAGAAAAAATCAGTATCCATAAAAGTTTACGTGGGAATATTTTAAGAGTGAGGTGATTTTTATCACAAATTTTGTTTGCCTTTTCGTTATTTAGTTGAAGTTATTTTTATTTTTCAAGATCCTAAAGATCATTAAAGGGAATTATTTTTAAAAAATGATCTTAAGTTAGATATTACACTTTGATAAATACGCAATAATATTATCAAAAAAATTATTTAATTCTACTCAAATCATTTTGGGACTCTTCCAAAATGAAACTTTCAAAAGTAAGGAAAAAATTATTTTATCATAGAAAAACTGAAAGTGTTTTCATGGATATTTTTAGTCTTCATGTTGTCTATACATCTAATTATTTTGGAAGAACTCCAATATCTATCCCAATTTGAAAGTATAATTTCAACAAGGACATTGATGTGACCCGTGAGAATTAAATCCAAGAATTGTTCTTTGCTTAACATGATAGGGAAATTCATCTTGTCTTATCATGTACCCACCCCACTAAATTGTATTAAAGAGATGATTTAATGTATTTTTTCCTCTTTCAGTACTATTATAGGGTCTCCTTTGATCTTGTATATGTATTCTGCTCAAAAATAACTTTCCAACCATTGTATTCTTTCTTAATTATGGGTCATGCATAGAAAGATATGACCTTCTAAAAATTTCTTCAAGTTCTCTTTTCCACAAAGACACTAGCAATCATACTAGTGATGTGGCAGCAAGTTCACCGATCATCTATATTCTGACATATCACAACTAGAATAATCCTCCCTTGGGTTCACACTTGTTGAGACATTCATCTTTGCTTAACCACTTATTGGCTTTGTTATTTTCTTAATATGATAGGCAAAATCATCTTCTCTTATCATGTAGACAGCCCCCCTAATTGGTATTAAGGAGGTGAGTTAATGTATTTTATTCCTCTATATGTACTATTATAGGGTCTTTTTTGAGCTTGTATATGTGTTTTTCTTAATAATAACTTTCCAACCATTATAATAGGGCTTAATTATGATACACTCATAGAAAGATATGACCTTCTAAATATTTCTTTAAGTTCTCTTTTCCCCAACCACGTCAACATTCACAATGATGATGTGGTAGCAAGTTCACCAATCATCTATACTATACCATGTCACAACTAGTATGATTCACCCTTGGGTTTACACTTGTTGAAACATTCATCTTTTCTTAACTTCTTATTGGGTTATAATGGTACTACTCCACAATTCTATCACATTCTCACCAATTTTCTCATCATGCCAAGCCTTTTAAACAATGTGACACAGTGCACATGAACATTTTATCTATGCAATACATCACATAGAGGAAAATTCTATCCTATACATTAGCACATCACACAACTTATCTTTGTACACATCCTACTTTTCCCTATGTCTTCTATGTCCCCCACCTCTTCTTCCTTGCTCTTTTCTTCCTCTGTCCCTTATCTTTTCCTTTATTTTTCTCTCTTTCTTCATTGCTTGATGAAACTATTTTATTTTGTGGCAACCCCCTTTCCTCATATTTATCACATCTATAAAGACTATAGACATGCAACAACCAACCAATATGTGACATGTGCTAACCTAAAATTTTACAAGAGGTGCAACAACCAATTAGAACATGCCACATGTCCTCCTCAATGTTTCCAATCATACGAAAATGTGACACATGTCACAGGACAAAGATTTCCCAACTCATGATATTCCAATGAGGGTTTACCACATGCCCCTTCAAAATTTCATGGCTACTATCATATCACGCGATTTTTTTTGTGAAATACAGGCTATATCACATAAAAATAATTTTATGCAATACATAAAAAACATCAAGAAAGCCTTGAAAACCATCCTATTTTTTACAAACTTATGCCTAACTATTTTCCATAGGGTGAGACACTTCTCTAAGACCTTTAGGCTTCTATAAAACTCAAAAGAACGCATGAATACATAAAAAATAATTGGTTTATTTTTTCATAAGCTTAGTTTTTCAACGGAATAACTTAGTTTGTCAAGGTGTTCATACCTAGGTCCCATCCCAGAGGAAGCATGATGGATGCACTCAATGATGTGTGATGTTCAACTATAAAAAAATGGGTTGGAAACAAATCAATTTTTGACATGTTCAAACTTTAGAGATTAAAATTCTCTTTTGATTAATTTTGAATTTTGTGAGGGCTTAAGGATGATAAACATGGATGAAACAAGGGAAGGAAATCACCCAAAGCCTCCAACGTAGATCTCACATCTCCTTGTCCTCTTGGAGGAATGTTATTGGACATTTTTAATTACGAGACTTTCAGTGATAATTATCTTAAAAAACAAGCACCAATAGTGTTTGACTATTTGTAATACAATTAACAAAATAAAATATTTTTGTATTATGACCAAAAAACAACCATTTCATTGGACCTTCGACATTTTTTGACTAGAGAGACGTTGTCCAACTAGAAAAATATTAACTTTGTCAAACATCAATATTCTGATAAGTAGATAATTCACATGGTCAAGCATTGTATATATGAGGAAAATTTAATTTTCGTTGCATATCTGACGAAAAAAAATTATCATTGGATATTTGACTAACATATCATCAGATATTCGACGATAATTTTGTTAATCAGATATCCGACAAATGTCGGGGCTTTAAAAAAAAACTAAAAATATTTTCAAGAAAAATCTAACAATACGACTGAACTATTGGAGTACTACCTCAGATATTTGGTCCATATATACTAGTGGGGGTTACGAGTTAGGGGTTAAGGCTTAGGGGGTTCGTGGAATTTAAGTTAAGAGTTAGAGGCTTAAGGTTTAATGGGTCAAGGGATTAATGGGTTATGAGCTATGAATGTACATGCTAAGGGATTATCGCTTGGGGTTAAAGGGATAGGGAATTTAGTGGCTATGGGTTAAGGGCTTATGTGTTGTGATAATGGGACCCCTAATCCCCTTATCACACTTTGAAAGAAAATACATGGAGGATATTTGGTGGAATTGTGATTGTCCATAAAATGTGGATCAAGTTTGAGGACCTTCTGGCTCTTTTCCTTGAACCCTAGTACTGCTTGGAGGTTATATTTGAAGGGGTTAGTGAACAAAAACTTAATATGACAAAGAATATTAGTGTTGCAGCACCTGTGATTTGGGAGAAAGGCTTAGGGGTTCTAGAAGTTAAGGGGTGCAAAAATTCCTTGAAATCCTGCAAATGCTTGAATGACCAAATATGAAACTATTTTTGTTACACCAAGGCGCAAGTTTCTCTACAATAGATAAGCATCAGAACAGAAACAAAGATAACGAAAAACAATCACACATAATAACACACTATTTTTCTAGGGAACTCAACAGAGAAAACCCTCTAGTACTTTTTGTAGATTTTATTGGTGAAAATTAAGCAAATAGAATAATTTACAAGGAAAATGCTTCCAATAGAGTATAAGGTTCTTCTCTCTACTAATAATTAGCTTGAAACCTCCCTGCAAGAACTCGACTCAACTCGTATTTATTTGCATTGAATTCTCTTATTTCCTAGAGCTAGACAAGCCCCTATTATTTCGGAATTAACTCCTAATTTTTAGTGCAGTTCTAGAATGAAAAATATATCTGTGATCTGCATAGAGGATCCTCCTTGATACATTGTTCTTACAAACAGGTCTCTACCTAGAACTTGTACATGTTCCTTGCCCTCACACCTATCTGCTTCACTGATCCAGAAGCTAAGTGCTTGAGGTATGCCTTACCTTCGTTTAATATGACTTCATATCCCTTGTCCTCAAGGGTTGCTACTAAAACAAGGTTCTTCTTTAGTCCTGGAACATAAAGAACATCTCTAAGATTGAGAGAGCTTCCACACTCCCTATGAAATATGATAGCACCAACCCCCTTGGTTGTGTACTTTCCATTATATCGTAGCTAAATATGAACCTCCATGTTCTTCTCCTCCAACTCGCTGAAATATTACTCCTTTTTCCAATTCATGTGGAAGGAGGCTCCATAATCAATATACCATGTGTTTCTCCCTAGTAAGCTTTCAATGCAAGCTATCAATGATAAATATTTCTCAAACTGAGAAGAAAACCCATCTACATTAATTGATGTAACCACACGATTCTTACTATACCTCCTATTCTAATTAGGACACTTAGTAGCATAGTGTCCAAACTCATGGAAATGAAAGCACATGATCTTACTTAGATCTTTCTTCTTCTTCTCTCCCTTCTGACTAGACTCGATCTTCCCTTTTCCCATCTTTCCCTTGGCCTTGTTTGTAAGAGAAATATTATTCTTTTCCTCGGTCTTTATTGATATACCCTCTCAAGTTCATATCCAGATCTTCTCATGAACATATCCATAACCTCTCCCAACTACATCCTAGAAACCATACCAAGACTTTTGAAGTCCTAATAAAGCAAAACTCACAAGGTCCTTCTCAAGTACAATGACACCCACACCACATAGCTCATCTCTAACTCGAGTAAAGTTCATAAAATATCTGATGAAGGGCTATACTTTTCTCATATGGATACTCCTTAGCTTCTCCTTAAGAGAAAACTTCTTTCAATTGTTGATACTCTTATATAGATCTAGAATAGTTGAACATCTCAAAATTTGTCTTCTTCTCGTGGATATGAGTAAATATATGACCTTTGGCCCCTTATAGTATAATTTTCCTAGCCTTCATATCATTCTTATTACATTGGGTCAACTATTGGGGATATTGCAGTGGTGGGATATCGTTCTTGAAAACTCTCCCTCCCCATTATCCTCCAATATACTCACGATCCTCCCTTTCCAAGAGGCGAAGTTAGAGGCTCCCTCTAAATAGTGGTCGGATCTCAATCCTTAGAATGACATCATGCTTACCTAGATAACTCTCCTTCACAATATGGCATTAGACTTCTTGAGTGATATGTGTTGGTAATGAATTGATCTCAACATTGGTCATTATACTAATCATTTCTCTGATATGACATAGAAATTCCTTGAAATACTACAACTGCTTGAATGAACAAATTAGAAACTAATTTCATTGCACCAAAACACAAGATTTCTCTATGATATATAAGTAGTGGAATAGAGACAGAGATAAATAAACATAGTCACACATAACAACATGATATTTTTCTGTGGAACCCAACTGGGAAAAATCTCTGCTTGTTGTAGATTTTTTTGACATAAATTGAGAAAATAGAATTATTTACAAGTCCAACTATCTCAACAGAAAACAAGTTTTTTCTCTACTTTAATACTTAGATTGAAACCTCCCTGTAAGAACTTGACCCAACCCATATTTCCTTGCACTGAAGTCTCTTATTTCCTAGCGCTAGACAAGCCCCTATTATCTAGGAATTAACTCGTAAAGCTTAGCGTACTTATGTAAGGAAAATTATCTTTGTTGTCTGAATATAATCTCTTCCTTGATATGTTAGTCCTACAAAAATATCTCACACAAACTCCTTCTCACAATTATGATACCATGATTTTCCTTTGTGTTTGTTTTAAGCCTTTCAGCTCATGTTATAACTGGAAAGTTAAGCTTTAGAACTCAAACTTGTGATTGATTTGTTAACTAAGTCAAACTGAATCTTTTAAATCATCCTTGAATCAATTAGACATTGAGTCTCTCACTCATATTTTTCCAAATATAAACTCGCACTTGGAGAAAAACAAAATTGAGCCTCTGATTTCTTCACTTGAGTTAACTACTCCATGAACTCATCCTCCAAATCATGTGGGCTAAAGAAGGATTGATCAAGGTCTTTCTTGACTAAGGCATAAGTCAAGAATACCTTTCTTGCTACTATTTTCAATAAGGGGATTAGGGGTTATGGGGTTGAGGTCTAGGGAGTTTAGGGGTTATAGGTTAATGGTTTATTGGTTAAGGGATTCAATGGTCAAGGGTTAAGAACCAAGGGCTTATAGTTCAATGGATTTATGCAAGGACTTGATTGGGTTCCCAAGTCATGAAAAAATGTAAGGCTAGTTGTGAGAACATGAGTGCCAAGGCATGCTAGGGAATGCTAACATGTTCCAGATGGCGTGAAGGCATGTCAAACATGATAATGTGTGCAAGGCATGTCAAGATGTGCAAGGGTGTGACAAGGCGTGCCAGGGACTATCAAGGAAAAAAAAGGGAGAAACAAGTTAAACTACAAGGAAATGAACACATAAGAGGGTTAATAAGTCATCAGTTTACCTTTTCCAATAGGTTTTTTTGTGCTCAAATTGTTCCCACACGTAAGCGATTAAATTCCACATTCACTGAGGACTAATGAGTCCTCCCACTATAGGTGGAATTGGAGAACCTACAGCACACCACAGGGGGTAACCCTGTAGTATATATTATTTTATTTTCAATAAAAAAATAAAATAAGGCTAGATATACATAATCAATCATTGTAATAGGTGGTGATATTCACAGAAGGGAGTAACACATTTAATGTTTCATAATTCTTGAATCATATTCCTTGTGATAAAAACAATAGTGATAAACTCTAACAAGTATAATAGAAATCATATAAAAGAACAAAAGAAATAAGGAAAAGAAAATCAAAACACCAACTTAAGAACTATCCTCGAGTTAAACAGGAACATGTGCAACAAGTGCATGCATCTTCATTTTACTCTATACTATAAATGAAAACAAATAATATTAAATATCATGACTGAGATTCATAACAAGACAGTAAAACTTTATAATCTGGAGAACATAACACACCTTAAAATAAAATAGATATAGCAACACCACAAGAGAAACAATATACAGAATTGCAATCACTGATAAAACATGAATTATTGTTAAACAAAATATAGATATTTAGTTATCAGTAATTCAAGACTAATTATTCAACAATTATGTTCATAATATAGATATCGGAACACAAAAACCAAATAAGTTATTACCTAAATGAGAGCGAGCCTTGGATTTAATTCATTGTGACTACAAATCGAAATAGTAGGAAGAACAGATAGAACTAATAAAAATTACGAGTTCAGGATTTCAGTATTGAAAATGAAAAATTTATATCATGTATAGTCAGTTTCAATATTTCATAAAGTTTTTTCCACTTCTCCCAACAACCCCCCATGACGAGAAACAAGGTTTTAAATAATAGTTTTCAAAATAATTTTTTTAGTAACTGTTTCGCTTGTAACCAATTGAAATTGAAATTAAAATAAATAAAAGTAAATTAAAGCTTAGAAATGAAATGATTAAGCATTATGCTGCCTTTGGAGCTTTTATGGCTTGGTCCTTTTAGTCAGCCCCATTGGAGAGAGTGTGCGCACCCCACGTATCCTAAAAGTCAGCACCTGAGTTGTGATTAGGGGAATTTCGTTCCAATCTTCTGGTTTATCTGTGACAGACTACATTGGTGGACCGATTCAATGACCCATGAAATATAAGCAAACTGTCTGATTGTTGCGTTGCATTTAAAATGATATTTCAATTTGACTAACTTGTCCCATTCAGTAGCAGCTAACCAGGGCACGTTCTTGTATTTGGAAATTGCCACCACCAAACATGATCTTATTTGATTCTTGGTGGCAGGGAGATTCCGTATGATATTGTTTACCCTGGCCAAAATAGTAAATTCCTTGCAAAGTGAATTGACAACCGTAGAGGAAGAAACTGATTCTTCCCTAGCATGGCTAAACAACCCAGATCATGTTTCGTTGCTTTCAACTTATCAGAGATCCTGTTGTAGGAAATTGTCCAATTTTCGTCATTCCAAAATGAAGGCACACTGAATCTTCCTAAATAATTCCACTCGGTTCTGAAGTCATTTATATCTTTGATAACTCATTCGAATTCAACCTGCATTTCCTACATAGCGACTTGCTTCTCCTTTAACATACACAAATAGAAAACACATTCGTCTCTAGGAGGTAGCTCTAGCTCTACTAAAGTGCCATATTCCAATTTATTGACAATATCCATGATGGCATCGAGGTATTCCAACCTTTTATCTAAAGTCTTAGATGTATAATTTTCCTCCAAACTGGTGCTTTGTATTAGAGCCTTTTGCACTGCAAGATAATTCTCACATATGACTCAACCATAGTGATTTTTTGCCTAACCTCTCTCTATATTTCTCCTTTAGCCTGCATTAGTACCTCATAATGTTTTGAGAAACTTCTTATAGATTTTTGACCTCATAATGTTTATCCTTTAGAGCATCTTGAATCTACCTAATTTCGATTTTATTTTTCCCCACGACGACGTCAATTATTTGGTCAACTCTTGTGATTTCTTCTTTGTCTAATTCTAACTCTTGTTCTAACTGAGTAATATTGTTGTGTAATAACTTGGGATCTTCTAACTCAGTTTTCTAGACCAAAATATCAGCCTTTTCAATTGAAGTCTGATACTTTTCCAAGTGTCTTAGGTGTCTCCCCTCTTTTTCATGAGATTCCACTCTAACTGCCTCTAGCTTCTTGGGATCACTATGTCACCCTTCTTCCTTGATCGGCATAGCAGATTCTATTTCTTGAAGATGAAGTTCAACCTCCTCTTTCTTCTCAAAATCTTGTATCAAAACATGAGGGTGATGGTCTAAGATCTTCAAGATTGCTTGGAGCTCTTTAATCTATTTTTCTTTCTTCTCCAGTAATTTCTTCAGAGGAGCAGTATCTTTAAGGTGTCCAAACTGGCACACAAATCCATCTCAATAGGCTTGTGGAGTACCTCCCAAGGTACACAACTCAAAAACATGGTCTAGTTGTAGTAATAATAACTCGGTCAAGCTCTTGTAGTCAAGCGAGGGCTTGGTTGGGTTCCCAATTTGAAAATTAAGTAAGGGTAGTTGTGAGGGCATGATAACTATGGAGGGTTAGGGCATGAAAAAGAATTAAAAGTCATGTTAACACATGCTAGACAATGTCAATGCATGTTGAAGAGTGTCAGGGAGCTTCGGGGCATATCAAAGGATAACTAGGTCAAAATGCATGGAAAGGAACGAACAAGAGTGTGTGCAAAGGAGTGTCAATGAATTCAAGTGTGCTAAGGAGAAGTTAAGAATAGGATTTATAGGAGGAAAGCATATGATTGTTATACTGGGCTCGACATAGTAGTTTTAGGCAAAGGGAGATCACTTTTTTCTAGGCACAAAATTGTTTTTCCTTTAGCTATTTTTTTATATGAGATGTGGCACACTTTGGCTACATGCTCATGTTTTATAATATTATAGATAATTTCATATTATACATTGTTCTATATAATTTTTGGGGAACTCAGCTTGTGTCATCTTATATCTTGTGTGCATTATGTATCGTGTGGTTCTTGCATACTCTTAGTTAATGTTCTACTATTTATATGAACTGAACATACAAGTGAAATATTTCCTGTGTAATCTATGTTGCATATTTGTTTTATGGCCATGGCTAGATCATGTGATCCTTGTCTTGGTAACTAGTGAACTGGAACAAGTTAAGCTTGGACATGCATGGCATAAGATGAGTAATAGTCAGTTCTTAGGTGAACAAGGCATAATCTACTTGTAGTAGGTGAAATTGGTCAAGTTGTTGTGGTTGAAGCAAGCCATTATTTTCACATGAACTGTAGTAACCAAGGACTTTATTGGGTTCCCAAGTCATGAAAAAATTTAAATTCTAGTTGTGAGGACATGAGTTCCAAGGCATGCTAGGGAATGCTAAGATGTGCCAGATAATGCGTAGGCATGTCAAACATGCTACGATGTGCCAAGTGATAAGGAATTCCAATATGTGCAAGGGTGTGTCAATGCGTGCCAGGGACTGTTAAGGAAAAAAATGGAGAAAAATGTTAAAATACAAGGAAATGAACACATAAGAGGGTAAATAAGTCATCAATTTACCTTTTCCAAGAGGGGAATGCTAAGGACACCAACACTAGGCAACAATAGGTTCCAAGTGCAAAGTCTTAGTTCATTCTAAGTGACAAGTCTTCATTTGTTGCTCCTCATATACTTTCCAATAATTGATCTCAAATGAATTTAATATTAAACCATGCCAAATCATACCAAGGCATCTCAATGTATTCCATACATGCTAAGACTTTCCAAGCGCCAACACGTGCCGAGCACCAATATGTGTCAGGGAGCGTTATGCATGTTTTTAAGTGGAAGGGCATGTTGAAGAATGCTAAGGTGTGCTATAAAGTTCTAATGCATGTTGAGGAGTGTTAAGGAGTATAAGTACAAAACAATAATAGAGCACTACGTAAAAATCCATGGAAGTTAATGAATATGATGAACGTGTGCCAAGGACTAGTGTTAGTTAGTGCTATCTGTCATGCCAAGGAGGGAATGAGAAGGTATATTAAGCATTGCTAAGGCGTGATAGGGAATATCAAGGCATGTCAAGAATTCCGAAAGTGTGCTTGGGAGTTTCATGGTGTGCTAATTATATGTGCCAATTAATAGTTCCAAGATATGCCAATACATGCTAGGTGCTAAGGATGTGCAGGGTGCCAGGGTATGTCAATATGTGCAAGAAGTGTCAATGCAACAAAAGGAAGAACCAATAAGAGGGTTAATAAGCTAGGACTTTATCTTTTTTCAAAAGGGGCATTCTAGGCACACTAATAATAGGTCCCAATACATGCCAAGTGGCATTGTGCGCCAAGTGCCAATGTATGTCAATGCATTTAACCAAGATGTTTCGGGGCATTATAAGAACTACATGCATGCCAACACATGCTAGGAGAGTTCCATGTTGTGATAGAGCATGCCACCATGTCTTCGGGCGTTAGTGTCGTTACAATATTTTCCAAGACATGCGAGGTGCTAAGAAATGTTAGTGTGTGACAAAGCATTAATTTAAGGTGTGCTTGGATTGTTGAGGCATGTTAGGCCTTTCTGATTAATAGAATTTTTAGAGCTTGATTATTTATTAAATAATATATTCCCTACACATAATGGAGGAACTTTATCTAAAGGGAATTTTCTAGATAATAAACTTAATATATATGAATCATGTGTTGACTTATAGGAAAAATATATTTGACTAGTCATTACATGAGGGAAATGATACACACTAATTATTTTGTAAAAAATTCACTTACTCTAACCACTATGGCCTTGCACATATTATAAAAAATACTCCACATCAATCGTCTTAAATCGTTATCTTTTGAAAAAAACTATATTAACATGCACATAGCGTCATCAAAATCTCATTGGAATGATAAATGATGACGAACATTTTTTGACCGTCACCAAAAGTAACAAAAAGAGCATTGGTGAAGGTCATTAAAAGTTCGTCACTAGAAGTGTCACCAAAGAGAGAATTAATGATGGGCCTTTAAAGACCCTCACCAAAAGTGTCATTGAAAATGGCTTTGGTGACGAACCTTAAAGGACCATCACTATATACACTTACAGCGATGCTTTTTTAACGACCGTCACCATATGTGACATTGGTGATGGACCTTAAAGGTCTGTCACAGGCATGACCCTCACCAATGTCCTTTTTTCTTGTAGTGTTTCCATCTATGCAGTGTTGTTGCATATCGTTGATAACACACTATCTAGCTTATCAAAATAATCCATTATCCATCATTTGGGGAATGTGGAATAGAAAATATCACTTGATATTTGAGGGTCACCCCCTTAAGATGGACTACGTAATCGAATCCATTTTTGCCATGTTTTGTGAATATGATGGTTGTCCAACTCAAACGTTTCCTCAGATATCCATTCGAGATGCCCCTATCTTCTCTTTTCCATACGTATTTTTGATTGGCCTTCACAAGGAGATCAGTGTGGGTGCAAGATGGTTATATCAATTATGCCATCCTACACATTTCACTTTCATTGGAATGGTGGTCGGGGTTCAAATACATGGGCTGAAATTTTCGTATTTTGTGGACCTCTATACTATTCAAACAAGCTTGGTATATAATCCTTGAACATTTTTGGTAACTCCTAGGTGTTTATCGAATAGTTTAATAGAAAATCCTCCTTCAATCCACCTTTGGTCTTCAATTTGATGCACAGGATTGACCAATTGATTTCTATGTTGCGCTACACCATCTATGTCCATGTGTACATGGAGTTAAACTCTGAGGTTGATGCTCTTTTGAAATAGAGTATAAATGATCTGTGAGGGGGAATTTTCTTATATTTCATGCATCAATTCACTCTATGAAGCATTTTTTCTTTCTTGATGGTTTTATTTGTGTTCAACTCTCATACTTTGGCAATATTGTGCGTCTAGTGTGATTTTATGTTCCCTTCCTCAATATACGTAAAGCTCATCTTGTTGCTAAATTATTTTCGCAAGTTGAAGGAATTTAATATATCTAAACCTTCTCCCTTGTTTCCAAAATGAATTATGTCTCCCTTCTTCTTTCCCTTGCTTCCTCCTTTATATGGGAAGTCCATCAAATGGATGTTAAATCTTCCTTCTTACATCGAGACTTGCATGAATAAATCTACATGGGAAAACCCCCTAGATCTATCCAAAAATATTGTAGCCTTTTTTATCGCCTTAAGAAGTATCTTTGTGGCCTCAAACAAGCCCCCGGGCTTGGTATGCCAAAATGGATAGCTTTATCTTAGATAATATCTTTTCTAGATGTCATTCCGACAACATTGTCTACATCAAGAAAGTGGGTAAGTATTTAGTCATCCTTGTTCTTTATGTTGATGATCTTATCCTTACTCATAGTGATCCAAACCATATAAACCATGTGAAGTCTTAGGATAGTTAGGATAGAGTTAGGACACTTGCATTATTTCCTTCGTATTCAAGTATTGCAATCCAAAGAAGGAATTACCCTTTCTCAGTCCAAGTATGCTTGTGATTTTCTACATTAATTTCACATGGAAGACTGTAAGCCAACCCCTTATCCCTTTCATTATGGAGTCAATATTTCAGTCACTTTTACTTCCCCTAAGGTTGATACTACCTTATACCATCAACTTGTTGGTAAACTTTTTTATGTAACCCATATCCATCATGACCTTTCCTTTGACTTTGCTCTTGTTTCTCGGTTTATGCACAAACATCATGAAAGTCACTAGAAATAAGCTAAAATAATACTTCGATATGTTCGAGATATAGTCCATTTCAGGATTAATTACACTACAAAAGTGTCTCCATTGTTGGTGGGTTTCACTGAATCTGATTGGGCGTGTTACCCTCATGATTCAAAGTATACTTGAGGTTATGTATTCACTCTTGGTTCAAGACCTATTTCATCGTATTGTAAGAAACAAATTTCCATCTCTCTTTCTTCAGTAGAAGAAAATTATCGTGGTGTTGTTGAAGCCAATAATGAAGCCTTGTGGCTTCGTTAGATATTATCCAAATTTTTCCTTCATCAACAACATCCAAATACACTTTTGTATGATATTTAGAGTTCTATTCAAGTATGCAAAGATCCAGTTTAGCATAAATGCAACAAACACATTGAGCTACACATACACTTCATCATAAAACTCATTCATGGTTATGTTCTTGAGGCGCACTATTGTTCAACCAATGATTAGTTTGCTCATATCTTTACAAAGGCTCTCACAGAAGAAAATTTTACCAAACTTTGATCTATGCTTGGAGTTCAGGAAAGTTATCATCAAGGGGGAATAGGTCCTTTGCTCTCCTATTGTGTCACCTTTGTAAATCCTTCAATCCTATCCCAAGTTGTTCTTAAGGGTCGGTGTTAGGATATTTCGATACATAGGAAATATTTAAGCATAACTTGGTCTAGCATAAAGTTAGGTAAAGTGTGCTTCTTTAGTATGCAATTTTGTAACTTATAATCCGATGGTAATGATATGTAGTGATCTGAGGGTTCATTCTCTCCTCGGTATTACAAACACTTGATATATGGCTTAACAACCGATTGGTCCATGATCTCTATTTAAAGAGAATAGAGGGTCATTTGTCTAGTGATTGTTTATGAGATAATATTATGTAAATTTTCTTTCTTTACATTAATAAATTTTCTAAAGTGGTCATGTTGCCTCAAGCGATGGACTATTTCCCTCTTTGAGAGTTTTAATAATGTCAAATACTGGTGTATTGATCAGTGATCTATTTGTGAGCGGTGTCCTTTGGTGTTTGATTTAAGGAATTTACCCTATAAATTCCTACTATATTGAATATCCTGGTATAGAAGAATTTGCAACTCATGTTAAGGGAAACAAGAAGATGAAACCAAATTTTGGAAAATTCCAAATAAGTGTTGGTAAAAGAAAATTTCCTAAATCTACTTCAAGAAAGAATTATATATTTCATAGAATACCTCCTCCTCCGTCTCTAGATAGAAGAGATAGAATATGTAAAATAGATAGAAGAGATGGAAGAGATAAGAGAGATAAAAGAGACCTACCCAATATTCAATGATTTTAAGGTCAATCTTATGGTCATTATCAAACTCAATTTCCTCAAAGGAATTGAAGATATGACTATGAAAGACATGATGATCATAAAAGGAGTAGAAGAAATCATGCATATTTTTTGGGTGTATGATACATCTTCAAAAATGAGTCATAAATGAAGTGATTCTGAATCTGAACATTCAATTATTTGTGCTATTACAAGTCTTGTTGAAAATCATGATGAAATTTGGATTTTGGATAGTGGCCTATCTAAACACATCACTGAAAATCATGATTATTTATCTAAATGACTTGAAAATAATTTACCTCAAAAGGTATATCTTTGAGAAAATGGAAAATATCATGTAAAGGGAATTAGTATGTCATGTTTTCAATTGGAATTTGAAGTTAATGTATCCATTAGAAATGTTCTATATGTACATGGTTTAAAGAAGAATTTGTTTCAATATATTCTCTTGAAGAAAAAGGGTATAGAGTTTCTTTTGTTAATGGACAAGTCTTAGAATGGAAGAAAAATTTATTTTTTGAATCTACTACAACTATTGGGGTATGAAGTGGAGAACTATATCCTCTCCTTAGTTAGTCATTCCAAGCTCTCTTTCACAACACTATAGAACTTAGTGAGATTTGGCATAGGAGGTATGAAAATATGCACTACAAGGAGTTGGGAAGATCTAAATATTTTTTTAGGGGTTTACCTAAACCTAATAATGATCATGATGGTGTATGCAAAATATGTTCCCTTGGGGAAAATTTTAAAGGAATATACAGTAGAAGTGATAGTAGATATAATGGAATATTTGGTCTCATAAATTTTAGTGTTTGTGGGCCCATGATTGAAAATAATTTGGTTGGATGTTTATATTATGTATCATTTATTGATGATTACTCTAACAAAAAATTGAGTTATCTTCTCAAGGAAAAGGATCAAGTGTTTTAAAAGTTTTGTGAATTCAAAGCTTAGGTTGAAAATTCTATAGGAAGAACAATAAAGGCTATAAGATCCAACAACGATGGGGAGTATGAATCAAATGAATTGATTCATTTCTCTAGGGATGCTATAATTAGGAGGGATATGATATTTTGATACTACGTCGAACAAAATTGAATTGTGGGAAGAATGAATTGACCTATAATGGAAGTTTTCAAAGCTATGCCCCTTGATTAAGTGTTGTTAATGTTTATTTGGGTTGAAGCCGCAAGGACTATTGTCTATGTTCAAAATAGGTTCCTATAGCGAGTCTTGGATTATAATACTTTGGATGAAGTATTTACAGGTGAGAGACTAAATTTTGAAAATTTAACAATCTTTGGTTATTTAGTTTTTGTTCATATACCCAAAGAGAGAAGGAAAAATTTGGAACCATTTGGGAAGAAGGGTACCTTTGTTGGATACAATGAGAATTCAAATGAATATAGGGTATTTTTTCCAGGGAAATGATATATTGAGACTTGAAATTGTGTTATATTTAATGAGGATGTTTCATTTTTAAAATCGATGGGCTCACACTTGGATTTTCATCAAGAAGTTCAAACTTCTCCAAAGAATGTGGAACAAAATCTTGGGGAACCTATATCTATAAATGAAGATCCACATGAAGAATATATTGATCATGAACCTATTTAACATACAAAATTTCATTTTGTCGAGAAAAGAAAGAGACCCACATGGTTAGAGAAAATATTGAAGGATTTTGAAGGTCATGTTTGTGCTCGTGGGACTTTCAGGGAAAGAAAGAAGCCTAAAAAGTACTATGGTTATACAACCTTTATGTGTAATATCGCTGAATTTGAGCCATATTCCTACAAAGAAACTATTGACTAACACATATGGAAATAATCGATGATTGAAGACTATCAATCCATATTGAAAAATAATGTTTGGGATATTGTTACAAGACCTAAGGGTAAGTTCCTTGTGTCTTAAAAATGGATCTAAAAGATAAAACATGTGGTTCATGGAAGTGTTGAAAATTACAAGGCTATATTTTTGACTAATGTATTCCCCCAGAAGGAGTGAGAGGATTACGTAGAAACATTTTCTCTCATTTCCATATATGCATATGTTATATCTATTATTTCTCTTTCATCTCTTGCATGTTGGAAGTTGCATCAAATGGATGTCAAAAAAAAATTTCTAAATGGGGCCATCGAAGAAAACATCTAAATTGAACAACCTCAAGATTTTTAGGTCTACAATAGAGAGAGACATATTTTTAAATTGAAGGAGGACTTGTATGGATTGAAGTAGGCCACTCCTGCTTGGTACTCATATATTCATGGTTATCTATTGAGTTTTGGCTTCAAGGAGAGCGACATTGATCCAAATCGATATTTCAATTTTTTTGATGGAGAACCCCTGATATTATTATTGTATGAAGAAAATTTATTTCTAGAATGTGGAAAAATAAATATTTTCAGTGAAAGAGGGAGATGGTTTTTGAATTTGAAATGAAATAACTTGGCCTCATGCATTACTTTTTGGGATTGGAAATTTGGAAAAAACATAAGGGGTTCTTTACGGGCCAAGACAAGTACATTGTCTTAATCCTTTAGAAATTTGGCATGATGGACTATAAGTCGATGGATACTCCCATGATGATGAAATTGAAGAACATCTGGGATAGCCAAATTTGTTTTATCCTACTATGTATTTCAAAATTATTGGTTCATTAAACTATCTTATGAACACAAGCTCAAATATTTGTTATGTAGTTAATAAATTAAGCCAATTTCTGGTGGCGCCTCGTCATGTACACTAGGTTACAACAAAAGACATATTGACGTATTTCAGGTTTCCATCGAGTATGGTCTAATGTATGATTCTAATGGTGAATGGAAAGTATATGTTTTCACTAATGTAGATTGGGATGGTAGCTCTAATAATATAAAGAGAACCTCCAATTATTGTTTTAGCCCGGCCATGGTTTGATTGTATAGCAGGAAACATACCTCTATTACATTGAGTACAATCAAAGTTGAATACATTGCTACAATTTTTTCCTACCACAAGGCTATATGGTTTCAAAAAATTTCCTCTAACTTGTTTGATAAAATGTTAGAGTCGACTACTATCTATTATGGTAATCAAATTTTGTGAGGATATTGGAAAACTTGGTGTTCCATGAAAACTCAAACCAAATTTAAATAAAGTATAATTTCATCAAGAATATTGTTCAAAGAGGAGATGTGACACTTGAATAATTTCCTACTGATGAGAAGGTTGTTGATCTATTTACAAATTCATTGTGTTGGATGAATTTTTTTTTATTTCATATAAAGACTTGGAGTTGTTAAGAACCCCTCTCTAAGTGAGATGGAGAACTAATTACATATCATCATGGATATAACATCTCTCTAGGTTTTGTGTCGAGAGACATTGTTGTCTGGGAGATGTATTAATGATTCCTCATGTAGGTTTTGTGCAGAGATACAGTGTTGTCTCAGAGATAGTGACTAAGGATAATCTATACCTATGCATTAGTGGAATTTTGAAGTCTAAAATGGGCCTCCTAAGAAAAATGTACAACCAAAATAAAATTTATAAGAACAAATAGGATTCAATATCATGATGTCAACCATGGGGGATGATTCACCATTTTTTAAGTAAAAGGGTAGAAATATTAAAAAAATAATAAAATCATTAAAATAATTTTTCAACTCGTATTTTCAACATATCTCAAAAAAAATTTACTCAAATATCAAGCAGGAGTAGTCATTGGATGAAAATGTTAATTTATCATCCAAGGAGTACCCATGTTTCATACTTTTGATGGACCCTACTCCATGAAAAATGACAAATACATGAAAAAACATGATTGTAATAACGTTTTTCATATATTTCTCATTTTTTTGTGTAGAAGGATCCATCAAAAGTATGCAACATGGGTACTCCTTGGATGAGGACTTAAATTTTGGATCCAAAGAGTAATCTCGCTCAAAATTTGAGTAAAAACTTTGGGAGATAAGTTTAAAATACGAGTTGAAAAAGTAGTTTTTTTCTTTTTCCCCTCTAAAATTTGAAGATTTATTTTAATATTTCCACTATTATTTTATAATTTCCTTAGGAGGCCCATTTTAGACCTGAAAATTACCCTAATGGTTTTGTGACCAATTTTTTCGCTGAGAAATGGAGAGAAAATTTCTCTCATTTTATAACACAATTCTGAAGTTGACTAAGGCCTTTCTGGGTGTATCTCCTCCACAGTTTTTTGATAACCATAGTGAGAACTTCAGCCCACTATAAGGCATATACTTCAGCCTCCTTATGCAGAGAATTTTATGTACAAAAGTGGAATCCCTCACTCATATTTTGTCCAGAACTTTTTTGGGTAACTCATTGTTGGTTATTTTGGATTTGTTAGATCATTCAGATATACTATTGATGGATATAATCTCTCTCTTATAAGGAAATAATTTTTGGGTTTTCACCTTCTAGGGTTTCCCTAGCTATGAACCTAACATTGATGTCTCTTGAATTTTTCTTAATGTCTATTACTCATTATCTATTTTGATCTGTATTTAGTTCTCTTATTGAATAATATTTGGTTGAAGTTTTTAATGTATAACTACTTGTTTACTAAATTAAATAAGGACATTCATAATCTCCTTAGTCAACCTTAGATCTGAAACCATCTTTACAAATCTCTAGGGAAATGATTAGAGTAATTTTTCTTTCTATGATAACTGCTTGTGATGTATTTTTACTTTTCCTACTTATTATCTTCTCCTTTTATTATTATGTTTGTGTATCATCAAACAGTTTCCAAAAACAAGAAGAACAAGAACACTGAATATAGGTTGCAAGTGAGGGCCTAAACCTCTCATGTTGAGAGGAAAACCTATAAATCTCTTCTCTTGCTTATAGATTCTTCAATTGAAAAAACTGAAGACATTTAGACCAAGATGAATACCATATAAGGCCAACTAAACCTTTTTGGATGATGCACTTTCCTTTTCGAAGTCAAACCCAGTGAAATCTCTTTTAGTAGAGGAACTTTAATCTCCAGCTATAAAATTTCGACCTCCACTAGAGGCTTGAAATTTTCATCCCTCCCACATTTGTTGTTACCACACGTGTGAGCCTCATTTGTCTTCCCAAGTCTTCTTTAGTCCTTCTCCTAGCTTTCTCTAACATTTGGAGCTTAATGATGCCTTCTTATAACCTTTTCTTGAACTTCTTTCCTTTCTTTCTTCAAGATCGAACAAGTGGAGGTAAACCCTAGATCTACTATAGAAACCCTAACCTTCCTTCACACGTGTGAGAGAAAAATATCCCAAAACCAAGTCTTATTTTTCCTCTTCCTTATTCATTTCCTTCTTTTGCTTTATCCTTTGTTTGAATGAGTGAGTGATGAATTTTTTGTAAGGAGGTCAAGCTTATTCCTTTTATATAGGCTTCTCAAATGTGGACGTGGGTCCTCAAATTATGTTGGTTTGCCAACTTCTAGGTTGAATTCATATTCAAGGGTATTTTAACACTTTTAAGGAAAAAAAATATTTCTTTACAAGTTACAATTTGTTTGAAGGGGTCTTCAACTTATGAAAATGACTCTTTTTTACTTCTTGACCTAAGACAAACCCTAGAAGCACACAATGGGAGATTGAAATATAAAATAAAATACCATGCTCTAAAAATAATGAGAATAATTTTCTTTAATTTTACAATTTACAAGAATTAGAATTACATTTAATATATATGAAAAGCTAACATAGTTACACATTTTTCAACACTTAACCATGAACTTGTTTTCCAATAAAAATTCTTTGGTGGAGATCATGACAATATCAGTTTCTAGGAGATCTTCTCCTTTTGATGTCATGAATTTCATCTTTATCATTATGGAGTCTTCAACTGTGGGGACTTCTTCATAGGTTATCGACCATCCATCACTTTCAGTCATGATCTGTGTTAGTCATGTCACCCTTTCCTTCATTGGAAAGTGATCTACTAGTCCATATCTCGATTGTCTTCATACAACTACCTTTTCTACATAATTATTCCTTCGAGATATTTCATCCCACCATATGAGTACTAGTTGTAGGTGACATCCATATATTGTTGAAAAAAATTACAAAAATGAACATGAAATCAAAGTTACCTTTGTTGATAGTCTTTCATCATGACATATTATTGTTGCAAAATCAAAATCTTGCATGTATATTGACATATATCTTATATATTAAATTTAAAGGGACTCCTTTCATCAGAGTCTTCATACCTTTCCTATGGAGATGTCATGGCCAATTCTTCTAGTTATCAAATGTTGATTTCCTTTTCTTTGTGATTATAGTTGCATTTTTCACAACCTCTTCTTTCTTTCTTCACACATTGATCCCTAGGAACTTCTATCCATAGTTATTTCATCTTTTTAAACCACCTCATATTCTATATGAATACACATTATGTTAATTTCATCTATTCAATATGTTATCCATGCCTTCATGCATCTTTTGAATGAAAGATATCGATTTCCTTTGATCATATTAGGTAGAGTATTCACCCTTCTTATTTACAACTATATGATTACATGAATTTATAAAATATATGAATACATACCTCTTTTATTATTTTAGTCATATAGACTTCATTTAACATCATCCTTCCCTTGATTGAGAATACTTAAACCATTTTAACATGCCGCATTCCTTTGTAATCATCCCATCATTATTCCAGACAATGAATCCCATGCAAGGTGAAATTCTCAGTGAGACACTTTCTTATTCCAAGAGATGAACCTTCTAATGAATATTCCAATGGAAGATATTGATTATCCTCCTCCTAAAAATTCTCCTTTCTAATGATGGTGAACTCTACACTAGATGGCTTTCTTCTACCCATAAGTATTACTTATGCATCGAATGAGGTTACCAGGAACTAATTCCTTCTAATGATGACTACCAAGGACTTCTAATTAGCTATCTTTAAAGGTTCTTATGATGATTTCATGAGATATTACTTCAATTGTATGATATTAAGATTCCATATCCTAAAATTATGCATCCTATAATGTTTCTAATGCTTCCTACCATGATATATATAGTTTAAAATTTTTGAAAAGAACTTGATGGTGAAGATTATCTCAATCATACTAGAGATATTTTAATTCCTCCTTCTTTTATTTATTCTTCTTGTCTTCCTCCACTTCTTAAATGATATGTGCTTCTTCCCTTCCTCTTTTTTTTGATTTCCTTGTTCATTTTAGCATAATTA
Source organism: Pinus albicaulis (assembly GCA_034641835.2). Lineage (NCBI taxonomy): Eukaryota > Viridiplantae > Streptophyta > Pinopsida > Pinales > Pinaceae > Pinus > Pinus albicaulis. The sequence goes on from CM076573.1 coordinate 121,540,355, forward strand.
TGTTATAGTGGTCGTATTCATGATAGCGATAACATTGGATTTTCGACATATTCTTGTTATTATTTTTCTCAAGACCAAAATTTCAATATTTTATTTTCTTTCTTGCCATGCCAGAAATTGCTTGAACTTTCTTGTTCTATCATACACCACTTTTTGCATTTAACCTAGTTTCTTTAATTTTACATAGTGAAAATTTTTCACTAAATGGGGTATCTTCCTTCTTTCCGTAGATGCTTGATATAAATTTCCCCCATTCCTTTGGTATTGCATTGAGCACTATGGTGGTTATTTCTTTATCAGACATTATTTCTCCTAACACTTGTATTTGGTCTCTTATTGATGACACCCTCATAAAGTATGAGGTTATCACTTCTTCCTTTGATATATTCATCTTGTAGAGTTATTTTCTTAATGATATCACTTCTCCTACAGTACTTGCAAAGAACAACTCTACTAGCTTGTCATATATTTCTTTTGATGTCTCTAATTTTGATACATAAGATATAAGGGGATCATTAATGGAGTCTATAAGAATCCTTTGAGACTTTACTTCCCCTTTCATATAATTTTCTAGAGCTTGAGCTTCTTCATTTCAAGGTTTAGTGATTTAGCCCTTAACGTGTTCCATGAATTCATTTTCTATGAGGATCAAATATATCATTTTCTTCCATGCAATAAATTTTGATGGCCCAACCAATTTATTGCTTTCCCTAAAAAATGACGTCATATTGATATAGAATCTAGTCATAAATATAAAGCCACTTACTTGTGAAGTGAACATGCTCCTTCATGACAATATCTTCAACCTAATGCCTTCTTGATTTGATAATGATGTTGATAATAGGAGATGTCTTCTTTTGAATATGTCACTGAGATGGAATTTCCTTCTTGACGATCCGTTTTATTGATGATATTCTAGTGCTTCAACCCCTGGGTGTCTTCTCAAAGATGCATTCTATTTTCTTGTCACCTTAGATCCGATACCATGATGAGAAATATAAGAGAAACAACATAGGGGATCTCTCATATATTGGTAATTTTTTGTGGTTTATTTTTACTTCATTATATTTTATTCTTCTTTCACTTTTTTACTATTAGTGTTTTATTGATAAAAAAATTACCAAACCATAAATAACAATAAGACAAAGGAAATAAGATATAGATGATCAACTAGGGCCAAAACCTCTCCACTCTGAGAGGAAAACCCACACCAATTCTTCATCATATAGAATCTTCAATTGATGAATCCAAAATCTAGACCCTTGACCAAAACTCCTCCAAGGCCAAGTCAAGCCATGCCTCTTTCTAGACAAAGTCAAATTCTCCTTGAAACTACTACAATATGTACTTTGTACTTATATTTGAGCCCTGTAATATTATAACAACCGAGTTAAAAATTCATGTAAAAAAAATATAAGACCAAGGTCATGCAATACATATTCCAAGATGAATGGTGGGAGAAACATACTAGTGGGTGTTCATTTCACTTATTATGGCTAAAGGAAATTGACAAAGGGTTTGGAAAGGAAAAGTGGATTTTATTGCCAATTGTTTATAAAAATAAAGGAAAATAGGATAAAATGGAGGTGAAAGGTCACATGTTGCATGTGAGGAGGAAAATGAAGGAAAATAAAGGAAAATGAAGAAAATAGAGGCCACATTGATTAAAGGGCTTATGCATATTATTTGTTAATCTTTTGGATCAACACTTTTCTCAAGTTTTTTCACACACTTATTGCTCTCATTATATTCTCCCTCTCTCGCGTACTCTTGGATGCTTAGGATACTTATGGATCTCATTCTATACTCTCTTTATCTAATACTCTTTCATAATTAGGATAATTATGGTTCTTATTCTCTCTCTCTTGCAGAATCTTGGATACCTAGGTATCTAATTATATACTCTCTCTCTCTCACATACTCTTGAATATAATGATAGTAGTCTCTCGTCACATGTTTACCCCGGTTGGCCAGTTACTTGGGTAGATGTTGGAGAAGGGTGATTTCTCTTATATTGATAATTGAATATGGTGTATTTTAACTTCATTATATTTTCTTCTTCTTTAAATTGTTGGCTATTAGTGTTTTCTTCATCAAAAAACTACGAAATCATAAAGAACAATAACAAAAAGGACACAAGATTTAGGTGATAACATTAGATTTTCGACATATCATTCTTCTTATTTTTTTGAGAACCAAAATTTCCAAAATTTCCTTGCTTTCTAGCCATCACAACAAATTCTTCAACTTTCTCATTCTATCCTACATAATTTTTTCCCTTTAACATAGTTTCTTCAATTTTACATAGTGAACAAATTTCACTAAATGGGGTATCTTGCTTATTTCCATAGATGCTTGATGCAAAATTCTACAATTCCTCTCACATTACATTGAGCACTATGGTGGTATTTTATTTATGAGATATTATTTATCCCAACTATTGTATTTGGTATCTTATTTTTGACACCCTCATAAAGTATGGGACTATTAATTTTTTTTTTATATCTTCATATTGCAGACTTATTGTCTTAATGATATCACTTCACCTCCAGTACTTACGGAGAATAGTTCTACTAGCTTGTCGTATATTTCTTTTAATTTCTCCAGTATTGATACATAAGGTATACAGGGATCTTTGATGGGTTCTACAAGAATCCTCTGAGACTTTAATTTCCCTTTCCTATACTTTTCTAGAGCTAAATTTTATTCCTTTCGAGGTTTAGTGATTTAACCCTTAACATGTTCTACGAATTCATATTCAGTCATAAATATAAAGGTGCTTACTTGTCAAGTGAATGTGCTCTTTTATGAGAATGTCCTCAACTTGATTCCTTCTTGATGTTGATGATGATGTTGATATTAAGAGATGTTTTATTGTTGAAGATGTCATTGAAATGAGAGGTCCTTCTTGATGATTTATGCTCTTGCTGAAATTCTAGTTCTTTGACCCTTGAGTGTCCTTCTCAAAGATTCCTTTCCTTGTCTTGTCACCATAGCACTTGTTGGCTCGAGGGGTCATGACCAAGGTTCGGAGGTTCATAGTTTGCCAACAAACCCCTATACTACTATCCCTTTCGGCAGTGACCTGCTTGCACAGGCCAAAGTCTCACCCGAAGTAGTATGGGTGGGTGCTGGAACCAAGTTTCTGCACCCTAGGAGAGGGTAGGCAAGTCAAGTCGAGCTGCGTTCAGCCTTATAATGACCCAATCTTATATTACAGAGCCTAGATCTACCGATTCATTTCCCATCCACGTGCCTAATAGTAATAATACTCACAGTAATCAACATATCATGAACATATATAAAGGTAACCCAGCTATTCCAGCTCTTCTTACAGAACATACCCAGATCACAGCATAAACAAGTAACACAAATATATTCGTAGCTTAAGTCAATAACGCATCAACATATATTAATCAACCGAACATCATAGAATAATTCCAACAGATTCAGACATCCAACAATACTTCTACATTCATTAATCATTCAGATCTACTTACAATACCTAAACCCCAACCTACGCACATAGCAGTAGGGTCCCCACACAGCAGGATAGAGAATCTCTGCGCCCATAGCAGCGGGAGTCCTTCCCCAACAACCCTAACTAGATCTATCAATTCGCACTTAACATCAATCTCTTATCATCCTTAATCTCCCTTATAACTCAAAAAGATTCAACTACTTATACAATTTTAGACTATGCTCCAATGGTCCGCAAACTGTGGTTTGCGGACTCTTGGTCTACCATTGATCCATTTAAAATACTTTAGGGGCTTTGAACCATCCCAAAACCCCTGCGTCAGACTAAATATAACAAAAAATGTAAAAAATGGACCAATTTTGTAGCTTGTAGGGGACCCTGTTCCAACAGTCCCCCAACACAATATTGTGACTCATCCCGAGTCGCTGTGATGTTAGGCTCTCCACCTGCGTGCGTAGTGCAGTGAGGATGGTGATTAGTGGAGGCAACACCTCTTGACTCTGGGCTGCGGAGCTCTGTGTGAGGTCCACAAGCTTTTGGGTTGTTGGCCCTTCGGTTGCCCTAGTGACATTTTCCAATGTCTGGTTTAGTTGCATGATCGCACCATCTACATCTTGTGAGATCTGGAGGACTTTGGCAGCCCATGGCATTAATCATTCCTTGATGACATGCTTTTGGCATCAGAGTTCCTCGATCGCATCCTGGAGAGTGCTGCTAGTCCGCAAATGTGCTAACCGTTGTGTAGGCACCAAGGTGGGCAATGTAGCCTCGACCTGTTCAAAATATTCTTCCTACTGTCATAAGTCCTGATTGACCTTTCAGAGGATCGGGTTGAAGTTGACCGTGGTCTAGAGCTGCATGGCTAATTCTAGCAACTGGGTACCTTGAGAAATCTGCTCTATGATGGTGTTTGTAGCTTCGGCCACTAGGGAAGCGTGCTGGGCTTGAACCCCGGTTGGCATAGTAGGCTACACTGTGGCCTGTAAGTCAGAGATTTGCTTCTGCAATTGTGCCTTGATGGTCTACAATTCCATCCGCGATGCTTTTATTGCTGCGACCGGGACTTCGTCCAGAACCTTCGTGCAGAGTTGGTGGATCACTATTTCAAGCTCCACCTCCTTCGATATAGCGATGGAATTTTCTACGTCTTTCCATGTGAGGGCCCGCTTGGCTATACCGAGCTGTCGATGGACCTACAGGTCTCACCAGTGGGTTTCCCAAATCACGGCGGTGTGGAGACCCTGTAATGCCTCATTGGGAAACTTAGCTAGATCCAAGTGTACTCCTGTATCTATTTGGAGTTGGGTTCCTACCAGGGTAGTGCTAGGCAAAGTGAAAATATGACTTTCTTTCTATGCTAGAACAATACTACTAATTGCCAAGGGAGCCTGTCTCTGAATTATGTTGGTCTGTAGCGTATCTGCCTTCCACTGGAGGGCGCAGAGCTCGGTCTAAAAGGTGTCAATTGCAGCCTTCTGTTGTTCTACTATGGATGCCCATCTATCCTTTGTGGCTAATGTAATTGCATCCCTGATTTTTTCAAGGTCACTGTCAGTGAGCATGATCGTCGCATCATATTCCTGGCGTTGGGCATGCTGCTTTTTTCGGGGCCCTTTTTTAGTCTCTCCTAGTCGCTTTGTAGTTTTGAGGGAGGTAGTAGCTTTGTTATTCATCCTGTGTACACTCAGTGCCAGCTATGGACCGGCCTTGGTGTCCTTATTGGCGACCTGTGGTAGCTGTGAGTCCCTCTCCGCGGGTGTGTCCGCACCCCCCTCACTTTGTCTTGTGATATCCTTGGGGTTGATAGTTGTGCAGGTCCCTTCAGCACTCTGTTTGCCAAGGATGAAGCCATTCCTCCACCTAGGGAGCTAGAGTGCAATCATTCTATTGATTTCATTGTTCCTTGACCCAATCATGACTTCCTCCTATTCGGGCTTTGTAGGTCTCAAAGCTTCAATGGGACTAGGAGCTAGATTCTTAGTCGGAATAGGGATGCTTGATTCTGGGGGCCTATTAGCAGTGGGAGTGGGTTGCTTTGCCATGAACAGGATGCTATAGGACCAGAAAATTGTGCAGCATAGAAAAAATACATACATGTTATGGAGGTAATATGGAACTATTGTTTGAGCTAGCCATCCTATTTTATAGTACCTTTGGCCATCCAATGGTAGGATAAATGTCACTCAGAACTTACAATCAAGTAAACTAGAAAAAATCACAAGGAATCACTCCATTAATTGACATCCGACCGCTCTAGTCAACGATAACTTCTCCTTTCTACCCGATTTTACTGTTCCAACCATCACTTTTCATCCCCTCTGTGCATTCTTCATACTTGGTGAGCTTGGACTAAATACCCATGCCTCTTGTGCATCCTCCCCCAACACAGGCTTGTTTACTAGGGACCTCACAACCAAAGACATATTTTCCTGACAGGTGTCATCGGAACCGAACCAGATCCCCTGCATAAACAAGTTTCTCATAGGTGCTGTAAGTAGCGCATATCGCCAAACAAACTTTTTGTAATACCCTGCATGGCTGAGGAGTGATCGCAGTTGTTTCCTTGTTGTTAGAGTCATCGAATGTATGATAACTCTTCCTTATGTATCTGCATCCTATTCTTAGCCAACGTAGGGTGTGTTTCAGTGCTACCCATTCGCAGCCTAAGCGGCTCGGTACTCGTGCGCACCCTTTTCAATTTTGCGTCAGACACAGCTCACGGACCATCCTCACCCTTTGTTGGGGCTAGGCTATCGTAGCTATCCATGCTTGGTATCTGTGTTTCCCATGTGGGTATTTTCGGTGCGATAAACAGGTGCAATTTACCCCATACCCCAGTGTCAATGTCTCGCAAAACTACGTCGAGCACCCCGGTCCCACCTACTAACCCAAATGTTCCTAGGAACTCTTCCTTTAGTTTCCCCTACTGGCAGGTGTGCCGATGTAGCTATGCATCTAAGTACCATTCAGACGGAAGCATCCCTAGGTCATGAAGTTGCAGGTGAACCCACTCCTAAGTCATCCTATCACACCACTGTTCTTCGCACGCAGACAGATATTCGTGTGGATCTTCCAATCCAAGTAATGTTTGACATGCATGCTGGTTGGGGCTTCAAAATGTAGGATCCTCATATCCCTACATTCCTCCCAATCCTGCACAGCCTCTTCATGCGTCTCCCACTAGCACGCAGGCGCTCCACGCATGGCTAGCTTAAGGGCCCATAGCCTTTGTCCCATGGGAACCTCTACTCCGAAGGTTTTCAAAAATTCATTAATGCTACCAGAACCATAAAAGTAGGGTAGGTCTCTTACCTCTGAGGAAATGCAGCGGAAGTCCCTTGTGACTCGAAGACATTGCAGTGCCAAGACATCGTGCAATCGGTTTTACCAATTCTCCATCTCCCCATCAGAGTCAGAGAAGAATTCACTGTCCTTATCCCAGCAGAGTATTCCTTCTGTTGTGGGGTTGATCCAATCTTCATCCCATGCATTCAACTTATAAATGTGATCCACCTCCTCTTCATCGTGCATTGGCTCTGTGTATCGTTCACCTTCCACAGGATCTAATGGTATTATCACCCTTGTACCGTTATTCTCAAACACCATGATTCTCTTTTTGAGGTTGATGATACCGCCCATACCTATGGCCCAGTCCAGCCCTAAGAGTGTAGGGTAGGGGTCCGAATCTTCTACAATTTCAATTACTTCAAAGTTGGCTTGGGTCGTTACTCCTGCAATATCTACCGTAATTTTAGACAATCATCCTAATGGAATGATTTTCTACTAATTTTCCATGTGCAGCTAGATAGTGGACCATTCCAACTTAGGGTGTCCCATTTGTTTCCAAGTCTATTTAGGTAACACATTCGCATCTGACCCTAGGTCAAAAATAACCTGACTCATCTCGTAGTCACCAATCTATGTAGACAACCGCATTTCTCGTCTAGTGCATTTCTTATACCTGTATAGCTTGTGCACATCCTTCACCTCCGGAGGTAGATTGGATCGCACTCCGCAGCTATGTATTAATGCCTAAAGATTCTCCATAGCCTTTGGGTTACGTAGTAGCTTCATAAATGCCTGCAAAAAGGGCTCAACCTCCTCATCTTCCTTGAGGTTCACAGGTGGCCGAGTAGTAGCTACCTCTACCTCAACAAAGTCCTTCCGAGCTGTGATAAATGTTTCTCTCCCCTTTTCTAAGTCCAAACCTTCCTGTTTACTAATAGCTTGTCGAATCAGAGGTTTCATCGTAGCGTCCTCCTCAGGTCCCCTAGTGGCCATCCCACTTGTGTCACCACATTCACACTCGGATCTTTATCTCGCTGCTCAGCCTTAACACTATGCACATTCTATGTAGGTGTCAACTGCTTTTCCTGCATTTTGGCTATCAAGATTGGACAGTCTTCAATCACATGATCTTGTTGTTTGAAATACCGGTAGGATTTCCCAGTGGGGTTCGGGCAGTCCCTTGCAAAGTATCCCACTTCTCCATAGTTATAATAGATTATTTGATTTTGTCCCCGTCCTGCACTTCCTCCTCGACCACCTCTCGTGCCCCTAGCCGGGGAGCCGCCTATGCCTACCGGGGACCTTGGTGACGTAGGATCTGTTTGTACCCTATATAAGCTTCCTCTATCTATCATCAGATCATACATTTGACAGTTTTTCTCATCATATCCTACTGACTGGAAAAACCTGCACTACTGGCGCTTTACTTCTGGGACGTATGCACCTAGGTGGGGGCAATGGTTCGTATCATGCAGGCTAGCTATGAAACAATCCTCACACCACAACATAGGTCCACTGGAGCTTGGATGCAATGGAATAAGTCCTCTACTTGATCCTGGGCACAACGAACTAGGTCCTCCTGCCTGCATATAGTCTGTTAGTAGAGGGCAATTATCCTTAGTGTGATTATTCACCCTGCATCATATGAACTACCTTTCAGGGCTAGCTTCTACCCCTCGTTCTTGTTGCAAGTTATGGATCTTCATGTGCATTTCTTCTAGCTGCCCTTCGATCTATTGGACGCCCACCTTGGTCTCATCTCGACGCACCGCTTCTAACTTCATCGCAGCTTCCAAGGATTTCTCCTACGATTCGAAAGTTTGGTGACCCATAGGGTGTCTAGGTGAGGCAGTAACATGGCGATGAGCCATTTTGTATACTGTCTGTCATCATATTGAAATCCTCATTCTCTAATCACTTTCTTCAGTCGTCGATCGGCCTCCCACATAGACTCAGAGGGCCCTTGCTTGAAATCATTGAGATACACCACTATTTGCGAGTAGGACTTAGGCTTCTTAAATTGTTGCTTCAAAGCATTCTTAACCTCCTCAATTGTTGTGTTAACATGTTGTCCGATGTATTCCATATACCACTCCAATGCTCTTCCTTCAAAGGCAAGGGATAGTTGTGGCTGCCTCACCGCATCACTAGCTATGTTCTATGCAGTCCATACCGATTCTGTGAAAAACCAGAACTGTTCCATGTCTTCATCTCCCACACCATTAAAGGTGGGTAACTTCTTATGCATTTCCATGTCATCCTCCAGTGGTGGTGGCAGAGGTGTATGTGAATTCTTACGCCTATGTCGGTCTGAAAGTGGTGTGCCGAGAGATTTCTGTGTAGCCGCTTCCCTTACTGGGCTGTAGATAGATCTATCCCCTTCTAGGTTTGTCCTGTAGTATTTGACACTTCGCATTTTGCTCCCATCCAGATCAGGGGTCATTCACTCAGTATGGCTACACATAATACTCTTTTCGCATAATAATATCTTTATCAAAAATGGTAAGGTGTTCAGAAACCTACCTCGAAACCCCGTGAAGAATCTTCGCTCTGCTTTAGAGTAGGATAGAAACTGATCGATGGAAAATTCTGTTATAAATCCTCCTAACACACTATCTACCCAGTGATCCACTATGTGAGTGATGGTGTTATCAGTATTTTCTAACTGCTAGATTAGTTCGGGGGTCCACTTTGTGATCCGCTCATCCTTCCAACATGTCGGAAACTCTACCGGCCTTGTGAGCCACTCTTGGAGCTTGATCGTAATTGTTACAAAGAAGATATCATAGATCTATGTAAAAATGTACTTATTCTTCCACTCTTCGATGGTCAACCTCTCAGTGCGGTTTTCTTTTATGGAAAATTCCTGAACTTGCTGTTCAAACTAGTCATCGATTTCCTTTTTCTCAGGCTTCCAGTACGGCCTTGGCATTATCCGATCCCTCTCTCAAAATGATCTAGGTCCTGGTAACGGAACCATTTTTTCACTCGAGGGGTCTTGACCCATCTTCGGAGGTTCACGGTTTTCCAACAAACCCCTATACTATTGGCCCTTTAGGCAATTACCCACTTGCGCAAGCCAAAGTCTCACCCGAAGTAGTATGGGTAGGTGTTGGAACGAGGTTTCTGTACCCTGAGAGAGGGGAGGCAAGTCAAGCGAAGCTATGTTCAGTCTTATAGTGACCTGATATTATATTACAGAGCCTAGATCTATAGATTCCTTGCGCATCCACATGCTCAATAGTAATTATATTCACAGTAATCAACAGATCATGAACATATATAAAGATAACACAACTATTCTAGCTCTTCTTGTAGAACAGACCCAGATCGCAGCATAAACAAGTAACACAAATATATTTGCAACTTAAATCAATAACGCATCAACATATTTTAATCAACCAAACATCACAGAGTAATTCCAAAATATTCAGACATCCAGCAATACTTTTGTATTCATTAATCCTTCAGATCTACTTACAATACCTAAACCCCATCCTACGGACATAGTAGTAAGGTCTGCACACAACAAGATAGATAATCTCCGTGCACATAGCATCCAGAGTCCTTCCCCAACAACCCTAACCAGATCTATCAATTTTCACTTAGCATCAATCTCTTATCATCCTTAATCTCCCTTACAACTCAAAGAGGTTCAACTACTTATACTATTTTAGCCTACGCATCCAATGGTATGTAAACCATGGTTTGCGGACTCTTGTTCTACCCTTGACCCATTTGAAATACTTTAGGGTCTTTGACCCACCCCAAAACCCCTCTGTTAGACTAAATATAATAAAACTGGACAAAATGGACCAGTTTCGCAGCTTGCAGGGGACCATGTTCCAACAACACTGATACCATGTTGAGAAATCTAGAGGCAATAACATAGGGTGATTTATCTTATATTTATAATTGTTTGTGGCGTACTTTTACTTCATAGATTTTTTTCTTATTTCACTGGTTTACTATTAATTTTTTCTTCATAAAAAAATACCAAACCATAAAGAAGAATAAGAAAAAGGACACAAGATATAGGGGATCAACCAGGGCCAAAACCTCTCCACTCTGAGAGGAAAACCCACAATAGTTCTTCTTCATATAGAATATTCAATTGATGAATTCTAAAACCTAGACGCTTGACTAAAAATCTTTCAAGACCAAGTCAAACCATGCCTCTTTCTAAAGAAATTCAACTTCTCCTTGACACTATTTCAGTATGTCATTTGTCCTTAACTTTTGGCCTTGTAACACTCTAACAACCCCGGTTAAAAAACCATGTTAAAAAAGTATAATACCAAGGTCATGGGACATGTATTCCAAGCTATGTTATGGGAAAAAAATCCTAGTGGGTTTTCATTTAAGTTATTATGGCTAAAGGAAATTGGAAAAGGAAATGGCAAAGGCTTTGGAAAGGAAAAAGTGACATTTATTGGTAATTATTTATAAAATAATGAAAAATGGGAGAAAAGAGAGGTGAAAGGTCACAAGTACCATATGAGGAGGAAAATGAATAAAAATAATGGAAAATGAAGAAAATAGAGCCCTTATTTTTAAAAAGGATTCTGAGGATAAACTGGCATGTTTTTGGCTCGAGCTTTTACTCAATATTTTGCTCACACTTATGCCTCTCATTCTATTCTCTCTCTCTCTCTCTCTCTCTCTCACACACACACACACACACACACACATACTCCTGGATACTTATGTCTCTCATTCTATACTCTCTCTCTCTCTCGCATACCCTTGAATGTGATCAGAGGAGCAACTCCTCACATGTTTACCCTGGTTGGCCAGTTACTTTGGTAGATGTCGGAGGAGGGTGATTACTCTTATATTGAAAATTGTTTGTGGCATATTTTTACTTCATTATTTTCTTATTCTTTCAGTTTTTTACTATTCGTATTTTCTTCATACACTAACTACCAAACCATAAAGAAAAATAATACAAAGGAAGCAATATATCGGTTATCGAATAGGGAAAAAACCTCTCCACACTGAGAGGAAAACCCACAACAATTCTTCTTGATATAGAATATTCTATTGATAAATTCCAAAACCTAAAACCTCAACCAAAACTCCTGCAAGCCCAAGTCAAACCATGCCTCTTTCTAAACAAAGTTAACTTCTCCTTCAAACTACTACAATATGTCCTTTGACCTTAACTTTGGGCCCTGTAACACTAGTCTAAAATTTTCGGCCTCTCTTTCTGCAACTCTCGTCCGTCTGCAACTGACTGCAACTTTTACACATGTGATAGGATTGGAAAATTGTATCCCTTCTTCTGCTTTGCTTGACTTGTGTTAGTCCCTTTCTGACTTAAACTTGCGAGAGGGATCTTCTTCTTTCCTTGTTTCATCCTTATTTAAGGTTATTTTACTTTTAATTTTCTGCGGTAAGATGTTTTGTACTCTCCTTGCACGTGTGAATAAGAATAGCCCAAACTATACCCAAAATTACTTTGTTATTTCTTCATTCTTGACTTCATCTTCTTCAATTGATTTAATGCTTCTTTTTTACCTTCTTATTGAAATCCTTGACGTGTAAATTTTTTCTCCTTGAATGAGGTTGAGTGCCTTATATATAGGCTTCTGGTCAATTCAAATTAGGTCAACTTGTTACTATCTCTAGGCTGAGTTGCCATGATGGGAAGCGCCACTTGTTGTTTGCATTTTTCCTTGGCCTTGGAGAGTCTATTTTTTACTAAAATAATTTCTTTTGGAATATCTAACATGACCTAAATGGGTCTTTCATACATGACAATAAATTAATGACATGTAGAGTCAATGACAAGCCCTAGGAGTTCACAATGGGAGCTTGACCTAAAAATAAATTTTCTTGACCATGAAACCCATGCCTCAAGAACAACAATAATAAATTTATTTTTCTCATTCCATCAAATAAATAAAATCATGATTACATATGTCATAATGAATACCATACCTAGTTACATATTTCAATAGATCTTAACATGTATTTATCGTAGTGAAAATAATAGTTGATTGAGAGATTAAGTAGTGTGAGAAAAACAAATAAATAAAAATAAATAAAGGAATAGAACCCGTTGGTCAAATTTTGAAAAATCATGAAAGAGGGATCCAATAGGAAAGGTAGGTAGATTCTTGCATATAAGTGATTGTTTTCTTCCCTCGAATTGGAGGTTACGAATGTTAGGGATTTGGTTCTCCCTTCAATTTGGTACTTGAAAATTCAGGGGATGGGTGTGGTTTTGTGGTTTTGTGGTTTTATCCCTTTATGGGTTTCCACTTAAAATTGTGTGTCTCATATGTGTACGTTGATTTAATGATTGTGTTGTGGTGTGATTGGTTATTAATAACATAAATTGTCTTAAATATTGTTAAAATTTATACAGTAATAATTAAACCACCCTATTAGTGTTATCTTAGTTCCTAACACGATCACACTGGCAACACTCTCATGGAGCCTCACAATAGGATCTATATCAAGAATTATTTAGCATAAAACTCTGAGCGTGGTCCCTTGTACATATTTTATTAGTATGAATTTACTTTTTATGGATGTGTGTCACAGCTTGGTCCACTGCTTATCATTTTTGGTACTTTTTTTGCAAATGTTCATACTACCATCAATATATTGAGGATAGGCCAATGGTGCTAGTCATATTTCTTAGAACATTTCTTATGTAACATGGGTAGTATTTCCCCCCACTGACAAATTTTTGATTTCAGGTTGCATCTTCCTAGGCCTTACCACTAACAATGTAGCAAAATACAAAATTTTCACTTAACTCTTAACTAAGGCCATAGATTTGGGCCTTCTTCATTTAGTGGTCAATTTTGGCTCTCAACTCATGGTATTTCATATAAATTAAACCTATCATATTCGAAATGATGTGCTATTTATTTTTATCTCAAGGAAATTATGCGTGAACACTTATTTGATTATATCACTTATTAACATGTCTCTAGGAGTTGTAATGCACTGGCTACTCCATTGGCTAAGTATATATTCGAATGGTGTATATCACATATATAATATCAAGATAATTGAACATGCATGTACAAAAAACAGATGGGATTTAATGCACATCATTAACACATCCGTAAGTATAAGAATAAAACACATATGTATATATGTAGAATTTAGTTTACATGTATCATCCAAAACACATAAATTGGTGTAGAGAAAAAATTGGGCTTAAAATCCCATGATCATAATCCCATAAAATATACATTAATTTCCAAAAAACATCCTAAAGGTAGCATACATAGTGGTACTACATCTAGTCATCATCAGAGTCTCTATGTGATTAGTAACACATAACTATCCTCGCCAACCAATAGAGAAGTCAACCCATACTACTAGACCCACCTATAGTGTGGTGTTTCATGATTTGTGGTACATATATGAGTGGAGTGAGAGGTTGATCTCGGTCTGTCAGCTACCGGATTTACCCATGATATTTTACTTTTGTGATGTTGTTAGAATTTCATTTTACAAGAACATAGAATAACACATGTTCATGCTTAAGCAAGAGGAAAAAAGACAACCATCAACAACATAAAAACATGAGACATTGACAACATATTTCACCCAGCGTGAGCTACGTCTCCCAGCCTAGTGTCAAAATGGGGTAGGCTACTTGATATAGTGTTTCAAGATGCGATGTACATCAATGATGTTCATACAAGGATGTTCCGTTGACATGAGTGGCTTTTCTCTCCGTGAGACGTTCCACTACAGGAACTCTCAATCATAATGAACCTCCTATCAGGATCACATAATCTCACATGACGCAAAAAAACAATATCCCACAACATGCAATTAGCAAGGATATATAAATCATAACACATCTCACAGCAAAGAGGCACATCATCAAACTGAATATACCTCAACCCCCAGAGCTAGCTAAAGGAGCGGATGCTCAGCTCCTGAATCTAGCTGTACCGTCAAACTCGTGGTGTCGAGGTGCATAGAATCGACTTTCCACGCTTTAGAATTGGACACCATTACTCTAATATGGAAAATTGTCAAGAAATAAGAAGCGTTGCTACTGAAATGGACACCGCCACTGACTTCCTATCATCGAGAGGTTTAAAATCAACATAATTTTTTTCAAAAATGAAGTCTAGCATCTTTTGGGCCTCAAGGAATCTTTTTTATTCCCTCAATATTCCCTAAGATTCCGTTTTGCAAGAAATCTGGAAATTTGATTATTAGAGGACCAATCTGGCTTTACCATAGTGTTCCTTGCGAAATTCAGGTTAAAATGACTATAAAATTCATATCATTCTGACAAAGTGAAATTTTACCTCCCCCTCGAATCTTTCAAGAATCAAAGAATATTATCTGTGAAAGATTCTATATCTCGAAAAGTGTGCTATCAGGGTTCCGCCTTTATGGATGAACTCATGGTTCTGCCCCTTTTTCGTTGGTCCACCCTCCTGCTCTGTTCGGTCTGCTGGCTCCTCCACTGGGGTCGAATGGAAAAATTTAATGGTTTATAAAAAAAAATCCAAAGAATTTTCAAAGCCCAATGGATTGGCAGAATGGTAAATATAGTAAATTGTTAAGGGGAGGTCGGGGGTTCAAATCTTGCCTCCCCCAAAAAAATTGCATGTATATAATTTTCGGACCATAGTTTGGTTTGGATTTAATTTTGGTGGCCCGGTAATTACACATAACTGTTGGCTATGTATATATGGTAAATGGGCACACTTTATATGGTTTTGAATGCTGTATAGTTCTTAGGATTCCCGTGGATCGGGTCGGCCTACGTGGTCGGGTGGGTTCGATTCCCAACGACCCATTCAAATGTGGTGTCATTGTAATATGTGTCCATCGGTGCTTGGTGGGTAGGGTTTTCTCCACGCGACCCTGACCTGACCCACTTAAAGTTAGCACATTGTTTGGTGTTGTGGGAGGACGGTGTGGTGGGGGTCATGGCTCGCTGCCCGATTTTTACATTTATTGTGATATGCCATTTCGTGGGGTAGCGGGGGTGGTGGCCTGCCACCCCCCCTTTTTTATACATATTTTTTATTTAAAACAATATTTCTCTTTTTTTTATTTTAACAAAAATAAGGGTCATTGGGAAAATTAACTAGGCCACAATTTCACCCATTTTCAGGAGCTAGGTTCCCGACTGGTTGATGGTGAATTTGTAGTACACTTAAACCTGGCCCACTCCCCAACTTTGAGAAAAGATTTTAATCTCTCTAACTTCTCCATATGGGCTCGGATTGGAGATTCGTTCACACCATTGGAATCGGGGTGATGAGTACTTTAGTATGAAGCTAGTTCGAGAGAAATCTGACCACTTTAAATTTTGACCTATCATCAACCCTCTTCATCTCTTCAGGGTGTCTGGAGCCACCTAGATCAATGGTACACCCACCATAATCCCCTCTAGGTTTACTACACCTACGTCAACTCATTGTGATTAGTATCCTTTTGAGCTACTAATTGCTCCATCGCTCGAACTACTCCCTGAAAATCGTATGGGTAATCACCCTCTGGTCTCCATGGTGCAACATCTATGTCTTAAAACATATCAATTATTAGTGCATTTTTCCAAAAAAAAATAATAAAACATAAAATTTAAAAACATTTCACTTACCTAGGTCTCTCCATTGCTCACCAAGGGAAACGAACTTATGATATTCTAATAAAACTTCTCGTCCATATGCATAATCATTAACCCATATGTGCTACTCATCGAACCAATCAAAATATTCATCATCATATGCTCAAGCAGATGGTATCCATGCAGGGTGCCAATCTCGCTAGCCTTGGAGTCAAAATATGTGACCACAATATCAGAACTCACTAAAAAAAAAAAAAATGATGCTAAGATACTATCATACCTAAACCTAACCTGTTAACCTATTTCTAACTTGGCCAGTTTTTCCTTTAAGTTCACTAGTAGGTCCTCACACAAATTTAAAGCTATTAGGGTCATGCACTACACTACTATGTCTAATTGAATTTTGGAAGTCGAATGAGGACACAATGTACCCACCACTTGGGTCATGGTAAAAAGGATAGTACAAAGTGGGATGTTTATCACATATTTAATCATAATATTCCCACACTCCTTTTGCATGTTGCAAGTGCAGTACATTGTCATCCACTCGTCTACCCACTAGTCTACTTCCAGATACCTTGATTAGAGGCCCTCGCCTTCACAGAACTATGAGAAAGCATATTTCCTCCACCTGTGATACATACATTGTTCTGTTTATTCCACTAGATAGTTCATCACAACATATCTGATAATATTATATTTGAAATTTGAAATTCTATAGTATTACAATAGTATTAGGTTTCTATATATGTAGATTTATCGTTAATAGTGCATGCATGCGAATGAAAATTATGCAAAAAATAGAGAAAAGAAAATTAAAATTTCACACACACATTTGACACAAGATATGCTTTGGGAATCCCTTTCGGGAGAAAAACCCAACTAGAAGGTAAGGTGGATTTGTTGTGTTTATATGGTTTTGAGTACAAATAAGTATGAATTATGGCCCGTGGGATGCTATAGTGCACAAATCATCTTTTTTTTCTCTGGCCCCTATCCCTATTTGTTATTTTTAGTCAACTATGGAACAATTGCACTTGAAAGTGTTGAAGAATGTAACTAGTATCGGTCTTTTTAATTGTGCCAGTAAAAAGAAAAAATATTATTAAATAAAATGTCTTATTAAACAATGGGCTTCATGATTAGGTCATTTGTTTATAGGAAAGAGCCTCCATTGTAGGCTTCTATGGTTTATGTCAAGTGTCCTTGTCCATGCCATAATATAATAAACCCTTTTTGGGCATTTTCAATATAAAAAAAAAAATGATTTTAATGTAAATTAACTCTTCTAGGCCTAATACACCAAGTCAGCCTCTAACTAGACAAGTCGGCCTAAATGAGGGGCATAATATCCTATACAAAGGAAGCAAGTTGACCTCATTTGGAGCACTCAATCATCAAGTTTCATTTGCAATTTTTTGCAGAATAGAAACTCCATATACTCAATCAAGAATTAATAATTGACAAGAGTCCTTGAAGTCAAAGAAGAACCACATTCCTATATCATAACAAATTGATATTGATACGAAACTAGAATGAATAGTGAGCCTAGATCCATGTTTTTTATAAAGGATTAACAAAAAACCCTACCATGAATACATGTTAAAATATATATAATATATATGTGTTTGTGTGTGTGTGCAACAAACATCAGTAAAACAATTTATAATGTAGTTTTTTTCTATAAAAGGAAAATAGGAAAATAGGGTTTCATTAACATGTGAAAATATTTTCATTTTACTTAGTGAAAAGAAAGAAAATAAGTTGTCTCTTCCACACTTACCCCAAATTTTGTGAGGATACATAGGAAATAGAAAGAACAAAAAAAAACATGCTCAGAGTTAATATCTTGGTGCTATTATGAAGTAAAAACCTTGATAGAATCATAAATGAGTTGCCTCTAGTACAGACGGTTGAGTAAAGTGGAAATGCCTTGGAAAATAACATAAAAGACCTAGAGGGTAACCGGCTAGAGCAGCCTCAATCTAAATAACAAGCCACAATGTTTTAAGTGAAATCCTCCATCAAAATCATCGAATCACCTTCCAATTAAACTCTTGACATAAACATTAGAGGGGGAATATCGTAGTGAAACAAAAACAAAAACATAGGAAAAATTTTAAGAGGAATGTAGAATGTGTGGGATAGGAAAACAAAGAAATTCAATCGAACGTGTTCAAAAATTCGATACCTATAATGATATGAATATGAAGTATGACAAAAAATCAAATCCTAATACTATTATGCTAAGGTCACAAGCTAAATATCATTCAAAAATTGCAACTAGAATACCATTAGGGTTTGCAAGAGAGTCGAGAAAATTGTCAAGTGAAGCATCATGCAAAATGAGAGTGGGTCGGTGGGGCTCGGGTAAGGTCATTACCCAAATCCCCACCTACCTAATCCATGTTGTTTAAAAAAATTATTGAACCCTAATCATTCATAATGTGTGTCACTATATGTACTATTGGAATATAAAAGAACCCTGGAATGATACATGTACCATTTGCATGAGTTTCGTATTAATATGGATGCCAACTCGACTCAAGGTGTAATGTGTGTATATATATATATATATATATATATATATATATATATATATAAAGAAGGAAACTCCACATCCAAGAACACACAACACTAAAAGACTATGAAGCTTAGTATATATCACATATATATTAAAAATATATATGTTAACATAACCTACCATGTGCATGACTATGTTACATATCAATTGATGAGTGTTATATGGTTTATACACAGAAGTATATATACACACTACACCACATATAATGTTATGTTGAAAGTGATTCAACGTGACTCCAATTTGGAAGTCATTCAAACCTTTGGTAGCAACTTTCTTTACCGTTCCTTGGGTCTGGCCCCAACTTTGTAGTGATTATATGAGACCAAATTAGTTTATAACATGTTAGAAAAAGTAAGAACCGAGGATTATCATAGGTCAGCATGAGTCTATTTAAATTTATAAAAGCACCAACTGAAAACATGTTATATTTGTTTCCGTTAAAAGTTTCATAGTTATGTAAATCAATTTTTCATTTTCTTAAGCTCACTTTCTTCTTCTTTAATCTCTTTAATTAGTTAAGTTCATAATTTACCATTTTTACTTACAATATCATTCTCTAGTTTAAGCGTCTTAATCATAGATTGATTTTCATGTTCCAATGAATAAATTATACCTGACAAGAGAATATAAAAATCACATTCTATCTGCACATTAAAAAAATCCTATATCAAACCCCCATCTTATCTCACCAAACCCCTCTTCTTATCTCACCAATGTAACTAGATAGTTTGAATTATAATTCCATTTCAACATCTTAATGTTAACCTAACTTTATCCATAAATGTCAAATAAATTTTCATTCAAATACATATGAAACTTAATGTAACTTTGGAAAAAAAGTCACAAACTTATGTTAATTAAAGGCTAACATACACCTATTGAAAATGGAAAATAATAACAATCTGAATTGATAAAAGAGAAGAACATGAATTGAAAAAATGAAAAACCTACCTGCTTTTTTGGATCGGATTCGTCTGTGGGAGACAAAGGCGGGAAATATGTGTTGAAAGTAATGTTGTACATATCGTATGGGATAAGTAATGTTATATAAGGAAATTTATCCATTGAAGAAATTTCCTATTTACTTCCTGTAGCAATTTATCCCTTGATAGGAACGTTATATATATATAAAGTTATCAGCTGCATAAATTTCACATTTACTTCCTTGTTGTCTTTCTTTGTTCGACGTCTAAATCTATGTGTAAAATGTAGTGTCTAACACTTTTCATTTGCTTATGCGTAAGTTGCCTCTATGTTGTAAGAGACAAGGAAATTGGACAAGGAAGGGCGGTCGAGTGCTCTCTCTCCGTACATGTCATAATTTAATTTTAGGTATATGTCATTTTTCTCGCTTTTCTTATTTTTCCTTTTCATTTCAACGATCCCACTGATTTCAGTTTTATTATTTCATTTTCCTTTTGCAGGCTCGATTCCTTTATGTTGTGATGATGGAAACCTAGGCTTCCAATGTATATTTTGTTAATTTCTTTTAGATCACCACATGTATTTGTTAGTCCATTTCTTTTAGATCACCCCATCCATCTTTCCAATCGTTAGTCTATTTCTTTTAGATCACCTTATAATCAACTAGGAATTTTATACAAAAATGTTTCTCTACCAATCCATGTTCTTTCTAGACAAAAAATAATTCTATACACAGATTCTCTAGATGAATGGCACTCAAACCCTGAAACAAATTCAAATTCACCTCATTGATAAATTGATTTTTCCACAAAATGCATTCGACATGGAAGATTTATTTCGTCATGAAAGTTTATTTTTCTTTTAGTATATCATGTTATGAAATCATAATTAATTTTGTTTTTATTTTTATTTTTATTTTAACATTTGGTTTATATAAATGTACCAGTATAAAATATTGGATTTCGTTTTATACATTTTTTGTGTTTTATTTTTCTTCAAATTTATAACAGAACTTCAATGTTACCCTAGTACACAGTTGTAAAATACTATTACAAAAAAAATAGAGTATTTTTCAGATAACTCTTCCTGTTCTTTCTTCCCGAAGTTTGAAAAAAATTCTATCCTGTGGCATTCATAGTTGTATTTGTTACATACAATTTTTTTATTATATATCATTTATAGTTTCCAATATCTTCGATGATTTATAGTCATTCCTGCAAAAATCAAAATATATTTCTAAGTTCTCGGATTGTTTATCGTTCAGAAAAAATTGACAGTGCCTTTTGCCCCATCTCGAGCTACATCAACTAGTTCATATTTCATTTCTCCAAATTAACCAATCAAGCCCTTCTTAGATAGCCTATCTTCCATCTAGTTCTTCTCCCTATATATGTGTGTGAAACATATGGATGTAAAGGATATTTTCAATTCAATAATTTGATCAAGCCAAGGAGCAACATAACTAGGTTCCAGATTTATCCTCTTGTTCATATGATCAATGAGGAAGTTTAAGTCCCCGAATATCCACACATTATCTATTTATAATTGTCTCCTGAACTATAACAGGCCCCAAAGTTCAATAAATTTGTCCCTCATATTTGTGCCCAATGCATCGAACCATTAGGGAGATATCATTAACCATGCTTCGTAGCCACATCTTCCATTCTATGCCGCCCCATCAAATATCTAGGTGGATAATGTATTTAAAATGGTTGGGTTCTGAGCTAGAGATTAGTAGGTGGCCTTTTTTGTACACTAAGTTGACTCCAGTGTCGAATTATTAATGAAGACATCATAACCGATGTGCTTTCCTTGTCTTCAAATGTCCACTTATACCCACAGCACCAAATGTGTTGGGTGTGGAGCCTGGTTATCTTGTTTATTTTGTATCATAGCATTGGACCCCTGTACCTTAATGGGGTGGAAATGCATCCCATAATTAAACACTGTCTGGGGTGCCCACGGGGGCAACTGCCCCCAAAGCTAAAAACAGATGTAAAATTGTCTTTTAAAAGTATAGTAATTTCTATTCAATCTAGGTCGTTCATTAGGCAAATGATCTGACAGTAGAAGTTATGTTTAGTTTAGGGTTTTTTCCCCTAGAAGGAAACCCCTAGCTTTGTATGAGGGTATTTTATTACGGATATGTATTGTATGTGTATTCTCTGAGTGAGGTACTGATAGAGAGACTATGAGAGAGAATAGAGGATATTACAGTGGATTTGCTGTAGGTTGTGTCTCTTAATTTTTCTGGATAATAGAGAGGAAGGACTGAATGTTCGGGGTGGATGTAGCCCAAACTAGGTGAACCACATATATCTGTGTCTCTATGGTTTTATGTGTTTTGTGTGATTGTGTTTTCCATATATTTTATGTGTTGCATTCCCTGTAATATATAATTTTCTAACAACTAGTATCAAAGCCGAAGGTCTATTTGGCTTATAAACTCGTAGGAAAGAAGGGTTTCTACTTCGAGTGGGAGCAATGGCAGAATACAGTAAGTTTAGGGTCGAGAAATTTAACGGGAAAAACTTCCAACTATGGAAGATGCAGATGGAAGATTATTTGTATCAGAAAGATCAATACCTACCATTGAACGAAAAAACAAAAGAGCTGACGACTATGACAAATGCATAATGGGAGATTATCGAGAGAAAGGAACTTAGAACAGTACAGTTGTGCCCCACAGCGTCAGTAGCCTTCAATATTTTGAAGGAAACAACAACAGAGGGTTTGATTAAGACATTGGCAAAACTATATGAAAAACCCTCGGCCTGGAACAAGGTATTTCTTATGAAATGTTTATTTAATATTAATATGTTGGAAGGTGGATCTATTACAGACAATTTAAATGATTTTAATAAAGTTACCTGTCAGTTAATTTCTATAGGGGTAAAATTTGATGATGAAGTGAGCGCTTTGTTATTTCTATGCTCATTTCCAGAAAGTTGGAATGGTTTAGTTATGGCCATTAATAACTCTGTCTGTGGATCTAGTACTTTAGATTTTGATGATGTTTTCGGTGCTATCCTTAGCTAGGAAATGTGATGGAAAAGCTCCGGTGAGATATTGGGTAAATCTTTGAGTGTAGAGTCCCGGGGAAGAAAAATGGAAAGAGGTAAGAGCTTGGGATATCGTACTAAATCAAGGAAAGGCAGATCCAAGTCTAGATCGGAGATAGTGTGCTGGAAATGCAGAAATAAAGGACGTGTTCAGGTCCTTTAATAATAGGGTTCATAATTTCTGAATTGACTATTTTTAGTCTTAGAAATATGTACATACCTTGCTTTCTGCAAGTTGTTTTCCTATATTTGAAAATAAAAAATAACAAGAGGGTAAAAAGTCCTCAAAGAAAAATCAAAGGACTTGAAAAGAAAATATCAAAAAATAATAAAAGATGGACCCCAAAAACAAAAGAGAGATAAGAATAAGACATGAAAGTGATGCAAGTCAAAATGCCACTACTATTTACTTTACTGCAAAAAAAATGATTATGTGCATCTTGTTCAAAATTCCATAATCCATGATGAATTTAACAATTTAATCTTAACTTTTTCATGCTTTAAATTTCATGTTTATAGATATAGAATAAAGATATGTCAAATTGTTTAAAGTTGACAAATCAGTAGATAGTTAGAGAATAAATGACGAACTCAACAATTTAATCCGAGCCCTCGGATGAAATAAGGTTAGAATTAAATAGTTTCCCGCTTTAAAAGACAAATGGATTTAGGGTTGCATGCTCAAATGCACCCATGAAAATAATGAAAATTTTTTAGAATAATGATGGGTAGGTAGAAAGAAGTTACATGAGGCATGAAATAAACTTCATCTAGAAAAAAAATTACTAATTTCCCTCCCCTCAAAGCATTCCAGCATTAAAAACCTTGAGTTATAAAGGCTCAGAGCAATTCTCTGACTTTTTTTGGGACCAGACCCAAGTCTTACTGACTGATTGGTAATAAATACTAGATTCCCTTCATAAAACCCTTTTTATTTAATTTCACCCCTTCTCCTAAATATGAAATCCCTTTTCCTAATATAAAACACATTTTTGCTTAAGGAAAGTAAAAAACCCTCTAACTAATTTCATTTCATACAAAAACATTTAAAAAACCCAAAAATATGATTTATCCTAAGTATTAAGTGTAAAAAGTTAAGTATGGCACCACCATTATGAAAAATATGCCAAAATGCTTAAAATACACTTTTACTTAGTACATTTATGTATATTTTTTCTCACCTTTCATTTCATATTAACAACTAACTTATTTTATTAATTCCCTTATAAATACCCCCCTGTAGTTATATTAATTCATTTATTAAATATCCAAAAAACCACCTTATTTATATTTAAACTATGGTTTTCATACCCATGGGACAAATGTCTCGGTCCCCCATACATTTAAACTATCATTTTATTTAAAACACTACCAAAGGTTATATTACACACATAAATCAATTATTTACTGTGTAAATCACCTATTCGTTTATTTCATTTATACATAAGATTTTACGTTTAAACTATGTTTAAACATAAAAGTTCCCGGACCCCATGCCCATATGCCTAGCAACTCCATCAACAAATCCTATCCATTCGCATTACCTCTGCAAAATCCAATGAACCAGAACTAATATTAAAAATTAAAAAGTACGATGGTTAATAAATTTGATATGTGTTATATGGGCGGTATTGCCCCATTATATCTCCTCCATGCAGCATAAAACGATTGGATCGTATTCGTTTGATGAAATTTTTTTACCACCTTTATTCGATGCAATAACTGCTCACTTGTCGACCCTGTGCTATGATAAACCATTGTTGCACTTGCCTGCTCATCCACTGTGTGATTCACTGCCTATTAACCCTGCTTTCAATAAACCCCCGACTGTTACATCCAAATTTCCTATCTCTGTTTTCAATTGTATAAACCAGAACATCACTGCCAACTCCGAATTGAAAACCCCTTTGCAGATGCAATAAACCTCTGGTTCACCTTCAATGATGTGCTAAAAACCATTATTCTACTCTGGAAGTGTGCAGAAAACCAACATTGTTTCAAAACCCTGAAATTGAGTTATTTCTGCGGATTTACAAATGAAACCATAGCCATTTCCCAAGCCCTGCAAACTCTTGTTTCGTTAATCAATTGTTTTTATTTTTTGTGGGTGTTTATCATTACTATAAAATGGATAAAGAGTTGGATACTAGTCCCAACTTGTTTACTGCAGATTCCCAGGGTATGAATTAAGAAGGTTTTCATAAATAGAAGATTCCAGGAAATACAATAGAATGAGATAAGTTACATTAATTATTAAAATGAGATGAAATAATTTTCACCAACAAACACGAAAATTTATTCAAAGATGAAATTTACAACAACATGATGAAAATAAATATTCAAATGATGAAGATTACTAAGATAGGGTAAAACTGAAAAGGTAACAGAGCAGTCGAGGTAAAACAGTAAAAGTAAATATAGAATTAGTTAATGGTAAATAGAGATGAAAAAACTTTCACCAGCAATAATGAGGTTTATCCCAAGTAAAATGAAAAAAATAGTTAAAAGAAGAGTAAGGTTAAAAGATGAAAACAAAAGCAGGAAGGGACATTTTTCAGAAATTTCCTGTTTAAGTCATAGTTTTTCATAAACTATTGTAGAATTCAAGATGAATTTTGAAAAACTAGAGGAGACTGGTGTTGATAAGATGCAAATCTACAAAAACCTATCTCACTTTTTACACAGCTATTACAGAATGAGAAATACATGCACATATTCCCAACCTAATTTTTAGATTTTGTAAAATCTTGTTTTACACATCGTTTTGCAGAGCCTATTATGAACATATGGAGAGGAATTTTAGGAACCTCAGAGAGGTTTATCGCAATAAAATATTTATCTACAATACCCTCTTTCACTTTTTACATATCTATCTCGGATTAAGATATAGAAAGGTGTCACTGGACCCCAAGTTTGCAGAATTTCTAGAGCGAGACACACAAAGGAAGGAGATGGTTACTAACTTGGATGCCTAATCATCAACTAAGAGTTCATATCAAATTTGAATTTCTCTTCCTTGTCACCATCAATCCATAAATATAGTGCCAAATAGATTCATTAGTTTTAAGTGTCTTTTATTTAATTTCTATTTATGTAATACAATTTGAGATATTTGTAAAATATTTTAGTTTAGAATTTGTATAAATACTTCATCATTTGCAGTATTGAGGGGAATAAATTGCTGAAGATTTCTATAGTCAATACTTCTGTACCTGAAGGAATTTTGTATCAAGTTCAAATAGAAGACTACATCAAATAATAAAGCATCATATTTCAGGATTCATGTGATGAGCCATAGAAGTGAAATACTTTCTACTGTCATTTTTTATCTTCTTATGTTTTACATGCATCCATACATGTGTTCTAAATTTTAATGATAAATCAGTAAAATTATTACAGAATTTTTTAAAAGCACTATTTCTTGAACTATTTATCATTTATATGTTTCATGTTGATTTCCACAGTAGGGAACCTTTAATTTCTCCCTCTTTTGAATGACCTTTGTCTTCTCCTTCCTTATCCAGATCAAAGAATTCTTATCTTCTCTTTATCCTAATTAAATCGCTTCACCAATCAACCTTCAAACATCTTTAATGACTTGTCTATCTTGCCGTGAAAATATTTGACTTCTAATCTAATCTTGATTCTGTCTCCTTAACATTTGACTCCATTTTCCCAATGGATAAATAAATCTAACAGTATCCATCTCATTAAGTTATTTTTTCCCACCAAACCAAACCAAACCAAATATCAAAACCAATTTGCACATCATAACTAGCCTAATATCATATAATTAAAACATATTTAAATCTTATAAAGAGTGCTCTCTCTGAACCCTAGGAAGGTTAGATCCTAGAGTTTAAAAGTAGGTCTGTGGTTACCTCTAATGTTCTTAGAACTATAAATTAAAATCTCACAAGTTAGAGAATTATTAGAGTGATAACATTGGAGACCATACTGGGGAACTAAACAATCCTCAGTCTTAAAATAGATCTTAAAGGAAATATTTTTCATCATCCTTTCACCTTAAGATTGTTTTACAAGTTGTGAGTATAATTTTATAAAAGCCTGTAATTTTGGCTTCCAGAAGAATCTATTATACTAGGTGAAATCCAAACCCACAACCTTTTGTTATAGTAGACAATCCAGACAGAATTGGAAAAAATAATAAACAAGTAGAAGACTTAGGTAATAAAGTTTCCTTAGTTAGAGAAAATTCATTGCCAAAACAGTTAGTGAGTATACAAGACATAGAGTTTGACTTAATTTTTGAACATTATTTATTCAGAAATAAATCAAAAAGTGACATAAATAGTGTTGTTATAGATCCTAAATTTGTTTCATTTCTTAAAAGAAAGCAGGAAACTATTTCAGTAGATTTTGCATCAAAGATATTTGAAGCTTATGATAAAATTGATGAAATAACTACTATTCTTAAGGAAATAGATGAAGATCTTCTTCAAAATTCAGTGGAATTAGCTGCCTTATCAACATATACACGTAAGCCCTCTACTTCTCATTTAGATACCAACCTTTTAGAATCTGTAGGTTCGTCTCTTTTTACCACTACATCATCCATAATTTCCACCACGCTTCACTCTACAGATCCATTTATCCCTAAACAACTCTTTTAACCTGTAATATTATTTCCATATTCCCCCACCTCAACTCCCTCCACTAGTTTATCTTCTGAAATTTTAAATACATCAGTATCATTTCCATGTACTTCTTTATATAACCCAGTTTCATTTTCTAGCACCCCAACTTCACCTTTTAGTTCTTTGACCGCATCTTCTATTACATCATCTTATATTCCAATTTCATCAACCACCTCTTAAACAGCATAAGCCAGTACTTCCAGTTCCACCCCAAGCACTTCCAACCTACCTCCTCGCCAAGCTAGAATTCAATCCATGGCTATTAGGTATTTTCCCTTGGTCTTTCCAGCACAGTTACATGACATGCCTCGGGATTACCGAAGTAAAATACCTCAATTTGATGCAACCACTCATTATACTACCCAACAGCATATTCATAAGATGACAGATTATTTTTAGCTTCATGAAATAGATGATTCTAATGTACAAATGAGACTCTTTGCCCAAAAATTAACTAGGGAGGTTAAAAATTGGTTTAAAGGTTTTAATCCTAGTAGTATAGTTGATTTAGCAATTCTTCATAGATTATTTTTGCATAAATGGGAAAATAAGAAAAATCCACTTCAAATATTATCTGAATTTGATGCTATGAAAAGAGATCCTAATGAAACAGTCCAAGACTATTGCACTAGATACAACAGTATTTATAATTCAATTCCTGCCAATCTCAAACCCACTCTTGAATCTGTCCTACTCAAATTCCCTGATGGATTTGATACAGACATAGCCTATCAGTTGAGAGAGAGAAATGTTGAAACCTTAGAAAGAATGCAAACAGATGTTGTTAGTGTAGAAGTAAATATATTGGCTAGAAGAGTGAGATTAAGGAATGAGAGGAGAGTAACCATAAAAGAAGAGACATATAGTTCATATACAAAAATAGATCAATTAGCTAAAACTTTACAGATAATGATGGATAGATTAGATAATATAGAAGGGAGAACACAATGGGATAATCAACAGCAAATTAGGAATCCCAACTTCAAGAAAATACAAACACAGGAAAATATAAAGAATCAGCCCTTGATCAGACAATAAGACCTCCTTTTCAAGAGAAATATGATGAAATTTCTCAACAGAATGATGATGATGAAGACACCATCAATCTAATGGGTATAAATGATGATAACACTATCTTTCTCACTCAGGAAGATCAAGATTTATTTGAACTACAAGCTGTTCAATTAGATTTAGGTGAATCATTTGGCTACAAACAAGGTTATGAGTTTTCTATCAATGAAGTACATAGTCAATATAACCTTAGAGGAAAGAAAAACATAGAGCCTTCTACTAAGAAAATAGCTCAAACACAAAATAAGAAAACAGTAGAAGCTCCCACTACAAAAGTTCTGCAAATTATCCCTAGGGAAAACAAGAAAAACTCTAATTCATCCCAAAATGTTTCCAGTCCCAAAATTTCACCCAGTCCCAAGATTGTTGACATAACAGATGAAGTCATCCAAACATCATTATATTGACAAAAATCTGCTGCTTTTAAAACAAATAATTCTACTAAAACAACAAATTTAGATTCCAAAACACCCATTGCTAATCCAAAATCAACTCATCCAAAAGCTGCTACTACTAAAACATCTTCTGAAAGTAAAAAATCTGCAAAAACATCTACTACTGAAACTGTCCCAGAAAATAAAACTAAAAATAGTAAGACAATACAAACACAAACTAAAAATGAAAAGATAATTGTAGAAAAACAAGACAAACCTACCCAAACTACAGTTACTAAAGAAGAAATAATTCATCTTTCAATATCACAACCTCCATTTAACATCCAAGCTGAAATTGCAAAATTAAAAATACCAATTCCTTTGACAGAATTGTTAAAACATGATTTGTACAAAAAGAATATCACTGATACCTTAAACATGAATGATGGAGAAGACTCAATAAACTTGAATGATGATCAACCAGAGTTTATTTTTGGTCCTGGTGTTAATGGAAAACATCAAGATGAAGGATTTCCACCATTTTACATTAGCTTAACTACTCATGATCAAATATTAGATAATGCAATGCTAGATTGAGGGGCTTCACACAATTTAATCCAAAAAGCAATAATGGAAACCCTGGACTTATACATCACAAGGCCTTACAAATATCTCTTTTCATTTGATTCAAGAAAAGTGTAATGCCTAGGTTTGATTAAAGATTTGGGTGTCGCATTAGCTCAATATATTGGTAAAAGCATACTCATGGACATTGTAGTAGCTAATATCCCTCCCATGTATGGAATTATCTTATCTCACTCATTGGGAGCAAAATTACAGCGATCTCTACAATTAGATATGTCATATGCAACAATCTCAGTTTTTGGCCAACCAAAGAATCTTCATAGAGAAACATTGATGAAATATATGCTGATTAGTGTAGAAAGACCAATAATTACCCAATTTACACTAGACCTACTCACATGGATTCATTCATATTATGCAACTCTGAAACTGATATTTAAATCAAAACTAAACTAAAGGAGAAAAACAAAGCACAAAACAATGAAAGTATCTTTCATGAATCACTATGGCACCTAGATTTTGATGGATCGGTCAATAAACTAGGAGAAGGAGTAGGAGTTTGGATAACTAATATGGAAAATAATCGTGCAGAAGGCCATGCCTTCAGAATGAATTTTAAATGTACTAATAACATGGTTGAATATGAAGCTCTCATTTTAGGACTGCAGATTATCAGAAAAATAGGAGGTAAAAGAATATCAATTATGGGAGACTCATAGTTGATTTCAAAATAGATAAAAGGACAATATTCTGTTTATAATACTAGATTAGGCCGATATAGAGAAACTATGCTAGATTTGATAGATGAACTGTTGCAATCATTAGGGGAATTTTGATGTCTAAAATGGGCCTCATAAGAAAAATGTGTGACCAAAATAAACTTTATAAGAACCAATAGGATTAAATATGATGATGTCAACCATGGGGGATGATTCACCATTTTATAAGTAAAAGGGTCCAAATATTAAAAAATAATAAAATAATAAAACTACTTTTCAAATCATATTTTCAACTTATCTCCCAAATTTTTTACTCAAATTTACAGTGGGAATACTCGTTGGATGCAAAGTTTAATTTTTCATCCAAGGAGTACCCATGTTTCATACATTCAATGGACCTTTCTATGCAAAAAATGAGAAATACATGAAAAAACGTGATTGCAATCATGTTTTTCATGTATTTCTCATTTTTCTTGTAGCAGGGTCCCTCAAAAGTATGCAACATGGGTACTCCTTGGATGAGGAATTAGATTTTGCATCCAACAAGTACTCCCGCTTGAAATTTGAGTAAAAACTTTGGGAGATAAGTAGAAAATACGAGTTGAAAAAGTAGTTTTTTCTTTTTTCCCTCTAAAATTTGATGATGTCATCACGTATTATTTTATCATTTCCACTATTATTTTACAATTTACTTACGACGCCCATTTTATACCTTGAAATTCCCCTAATGGTGATTTCTCTGCCATACCAAGAAAACAGAATATACATGCTCACTGCATAGAAAATTTTGCTAGTATTTGTAATTTACCATTTCTGCACAATCATAAATATATTGCAGAAGTCAAACACAGACCAATAAATCCAGATAATCTTAAATATTGGCAAATTTTCTCACAAGATGAACATATTTACCATTTTATGAACAATGAAGGCGAATTTTAGAACTCTAAAATAGACACAGACTGCACAATAGATTAGAATTTAGATAGTGAAATTGATTTAAATAATATAGATGTAAATAATATAAAGTTTGCTAGACCTACTAAATTTAGTCAATCAGACATAGATAAATTAGAGAAAGTATAAATTGATGAGATAATTGATTATTAATATGATATATTAAACCTAAAACACAATTTCTTACCAAAAGGCTTAACCCCTTAGAAGATTTATTTGAATCAAATGATGTTGCTAGAAAAAAAAAAATGGAGCCACTTAGATCTGATATTGAAGAATGTAACATAGGCACAAAATTAAAACTTAATATGATTAAACTTTCCAAAGCTTTACCTCAGCAAGAAAAAGAAAAATACATAGCTCTTTTTAAGGAGTTTTAGGATTTTTTTACCTGGAGTTATGAGGACTTAAAATACTATGACACCATCATAATACAACAGAAAATTCCTATAAAAGAAGACCAAAATCCTTTTAAACAAAATTTAAGAAGGATCAACCATGTTTTGATGCCTTCAATTGAAAAAGAAGTAAAAGGAATAAACAATACATAGATAATTTCAACAATCAAATATTTTGATTGGGTTTCTAATCTAGTTCCAACCACAAAAAAGACAGGAGAAATTAGATTATGTGTTGATTTCAAGAATATAAGCAAAGTATCCTTAAAAGATAATTATCATTTACCAAAGATGGATCAGATTTTACAAAGGGTAGTTGGTTCTTCTAGGATCTCACTTTTAGATGAATTCCTAGGGTATAGCCAAATTTTAGTCCAACCAGAGGACCAAGCTAAAACAACTTTTAGTACTCCATGGGGCACTTTTATATATGTAAAAATTCCTTTTGGGTTAATGAATGTTGGGGCCACTTTTCAAAGAGCTATGGATATAGCCTTTGCAAAGGAAATTCATGAATTCTTAGCGATTTATTTAGATGAAATTACTGTATTTTCTAAAACTGATAATGAACACTGGGATCACCTAAGACAAGTCTTTATTAAATGCAGAGAGTTTGGCATCTCCCTAAATCCTAAGAAAACATTATTTGGATTAGAAGAATTTAAATTACTAGGACACATTATATCTAAGGAAGGAATTAGAATAGATACTGCGAGAATAGAGGCCATTCTTAATATTAGTCCTCCTAGGAACAAAAAAAAGTTACAAGATTTTCTAGGTAAAATTAATTTGTTAAGAATATTCATCTCCAATTTAGCTAAAATAATTAGAGAACTCAATAATATGCTGAAAAAAGATTCAGTTCTTAAATGACATATTGAGGCTAAAGAATCATTTGAATCTATCAAGCAGACCCTAACGAAAACACCAGTCCTTATAAGTCCCGACTTTAAAAAGGATTTCATCATTTTCTCCTTTTCTTCAGAACACACCATTGCTGCAGTTTTACTGTAGAAAAATGACCAGGGCTATGAGCAGCCCATAGCTTTCTTTAGAAAATCACTTTGAGATGCCACTTTGAAATACAATATAATGGGAAAGAAATCACTAACCTTAGTGAAAGCCATCAAATATTTCAGAGTATACATTTTTTATTCACACATCATTTCCTATGTTCCAAATGCAGTAGTAAAGGACATTCTAACACAAAATGGACCTAATGGTAAAAGAGGCAAGTGTATTTCCACAATTTTGGAATATGACATAGAGATAAAACCCACTAAACTTATAAATAGGTCAAGGTTTATCCAAACTCATGGTTGAATCAAATTGTTATGCCCTAGACATAAATTTTATTGCCCAAGTAGATAATCACGAAGAGATGGAAATTCTAGAGATCAGTGAAGCATTTTCAGAATCATCATGGTATACAGATATCATATTTGTATTACTAAACTTACAATATCCTCATGGATTATCAAGAACAAAAGCTAGATTCTTAAAACTAAAGGTAGTAAGATTTTATATTTTAGACGATGTACTTTTTTGGCAAGATTATAGTGGAATTTTATTGAATTGTTTGCTAAAAGAAGAAGATGACAAATTTTTAGCAAAATTTCATGTAGGTGATTGTGGAGGACATCTCTACTAGAAGACTACTACAGACAAAACCTTGAGAGCTGGTTTTTACTGACCTACTTTGTTTGCAGATGTAAAAAAGTATGTGACCTCCTATCACAAGTGTAAAATATTTGAAGGTAACAGGAAGCTGCTACCCTTGCCCTTAAAACCCATCTCAACAAAAATTCCCTTTAAACAATGGGGTCTTGACTTCATTGTTGAAATTGAAACTCCATCCTCAGCTTGACACAAGTGGATTCTGACAGCCATTGATTATTTTACTAAGTGGATAGAAGCCATACCCTCTATACAAGCCACTGACACTCTCATTATCTCCTTTTTAGAAAACAACATGTTGGGTGTGGAGCCTAATTGTCTTTTTTACTTTCTATCATAGCATTAGACCCTTGTACCTTAAATGGGGCGGCAACGCTGCCCATAAATTAATCGCTACCGTGGGGGGTCCAGGGGGGGCTACAGCGACTTTATGGAGCCCACCCCCTGGCGGGGGGTTTCGGAGGTAGTGCCCTCGAAGCTAAAAATAGATGTAAAATTGCCTTATAAAAGTATAGTAATTTCTATTCCATCTGGGTCGTTCATTACGCAAATGATCTGACAGTAGAAGTTATGTTTAGTTTAGGGTTTTTTTCCCTAGAAGGAAACCCCTCGCTTTTATGAGGGTATTGTATTGCACCTATGTATTGCATGTGTATTATCGGAGTGAGAAACAGAGAGGGGAGACTGTGAGAGAGAACATAGGATATTACAGTGGATCTGCTGTAGGTTTTGTCTATTCATTTTTCTGGATAATAGAAAGGAAGGACTGGTTGTTCGGGGTGGACGTAGCCCAAACTGGGTGAACCACGTATATCTGTGTCTCTATGGTTTTTATGTGTTTGGTGTTCTTGTATTTTCCACATATTTTATGTGTTGCATTGCTCCATAATATATAATTTTCTAATAACTAGTATCAGAGCCGACAATATATTTGGCTGATAAACTCGGAGCAAAGAAGGGTTCCTGGTTCGAGTGGGAACAATGGCGGAAGATGGTGAGTTTAGGGTCTAGAAATTTAACAGCCAAAACTTCCCGCTGTGGAAGATGCAGATGGAAGATTATCTGTATCAGAAAGATCTGTATGTACCATTGAGCAGAAAAACAAAGAAGCCGGCGGCCATGACAGACACGGAATGGAACATTCTCGATAGAAAGGCACTCAGAACAGTACGGTTGTGCCTTGCGGCATCAGTTTCCTTCAATATTTTGAAGGAAACAACAATAGAGGGTTTGATGTAGACGTTAGCGAAACTATATGAAAAACCCTTGGCCTAAAACAAGGTATTTCTTATGAAATGACTATTTAATATGAAGATGTCAGAAGGTGGATCTGTTGTAGACCATTTAAATGATTTTAATACAGTTACCATTCAGTTAAGTTCTGTACAGGTAAACTTTGATGATGAAGTTAGAGCTCTGTTATTCTTGTGCTCATTTCTAGAGAGTTGGAATGGTTTATTAATGGCCATTAGTAACTCTGTCTCTAGATATAGTACTTTAAATTTTGATGATGTTGTCAGTGCTATCCTTAGCGAGGAAATGCGACAAAAAATCTCTGGTGAGACATCGGTTAATTCTTTGAGTGCAGAGTTTAGGGGAAGAAGAATGGAAAGAGGAAAGAGCTCGGGATATCATAGTAAATCAAGGAAAGGCAGATCCAAGTCCAAATCTAGGATAGTGTGCTGGAAATGCAGAAAGAAAGGACACCTAAAGAAAGACTATAGTTCTCGGAAGGGAAAATAAGGAGACACACAGCAAGAAAACAATCATGAAGAAAATGTGACAGGTGATGTGTTACAAGATGCTTTGATTATTTCTTTCGAAATTGTTACTGATTCTTGGGTTGTAGATTCAGGGGTTTCATTCCATGCCACACCTGATAAGAAATATTTTCATGACTATGTTCAAGGAGATTTTGGACAAGTTCGTTTGTGTGATGATAAACCCTGTAAAATTGTTGGAATGGGTAAGGTTCTTGTAAAACAGCATAATGGAAACCAATAGCTATTAAAGGAGGTAAGGCATTCTCCAGATCTAAAGAAAAATCTGATTTCAACAGGGTATTTAGGCGGTGAAGGTTGTGTGACAACTTTCACAGATAAATCTTGGAAGGTCACCAAAGGAGCCCTGGTAATAGCAAAAGGCGAAAATGTTGGTACATTGTATTTATGCAATGATATTTCTAACTTTGTTAATTCTTTAACTTCCAAAGGAGCAGATGCAGCATTATGGCATCATAGGCTCGAACACATGAGTGATAAGGGGGTGATGATTCTTCACTCAAGAAATTTATTGCCAGGTTTGAAGAAAGTTGATTTGGATTTCTGTGAAAATTGCATCTATGGAAAACAAAAGAGAGTCAAATTTCTCAGAGTTGGGAAAGAAAAGAAGAGCGAAAAATTGGAGCTTGTGCATACAGATGTATAGGGACCTGCTCAGGTATCATCTCTCGATGGCTCTCACTATTATGTTACATTTATTGATGATGCAACTAGAAAAACTTGGATTTATTGTATTCAAAATAAATCTGATGTATTTGATATTTTCAAGAAATGGAAATGTTTGGTTGAGATTGAGATAGGAAAGAAGTTGAAGTGTCTCAGATCAGATAATGGAGGTGAATATTGTAGTAAAGAGTTTGATAGGTGTTGTTCAGAGTATGGAATTCGAAGAGAGAAGACAGTTCCAAGAACACCACAAGAAAATGGTGTGTCAAAAAGAATGAACCAAACAATCATGGAGCGTGCAAGGTGCATGAGATTGCATGCTGGATTTCCTTTACAATTTTGGGTAGATGCTGTAGATACTTCTGTTTATCTAATAAATAGAGGGCCTTCAAGTTCCTTGGATGGTGGTATTCCAGAGGAAGCATGGACATGTAAAAAGTTAAACTACTCTTTTTTAAAACCTTTTGATCGTGAGGCCTTTGTCCATATTAATAAAGAAAATAGAACAAAGCTTCAGGAAAAATCAAATAAATGTACCTTTATTGGGTATGCTGTTAATGATTTTGGTTATCACTTATATGATTATGAAAATCACAAAATCATTAGGAGAAGAGATGTAATATTCAATGAAAAGGTCTTGTATAAGAATTAGTTGCAGGAAAAGAAACAGGAAAAATAAAGTAAGTAATACACGGTTCTTGATGAGATAACTAAAAAAGTAAAAGTGCCTGAAAATAATAATAATCAACAACCATAGCAACAGAAACCACCACAATAGCAACATGCACCTCAAACACCTAAAAGTGGTGTTAGAATATCTACTAGGATAAGTAGACCCCTTGAACGATACTCTCCTTCATTATATTATTTATTGCTGACTGATTTTGGTGAACCCAAATGTTATGAACAAGCAATGCAGGTTGAAAGTAGGAAGAAGTGGGAGCTATCCATGGAAGAAGAGATGTACTCCTTAATGCGTAACCAGACTTGGGACTTAGTAAGGTTGCCTGCAAGTAAAACTACATTGCAGAATAAATGGGTTTACAGGCTGAAGGAAGAAGATGGAGGAAAACAGAGGTACAAAGCTAGACTTGTGGTGAAGGGGTTTGCACAGAAGAAAGGTATTGATTTTAATGAAATATTGTCTCCTGTTTTTAAGATGAAATCAATCAGAACTATCTTAAGTCTTGTAGCAGCGGAAGATTTACATCTTGAACAGTTAGATGTAAAGACAACATTTCTCCATGGAGATTTGGAGGAAGAGATATACATGCAGCAACCAGAAGGATATGAGGTCAAACGGAAAGAAAAATTGGTGTGCAGGTTAAAGAAGAGCTTATATGGCTTAAAACAGGCTCCAAGGTAGTGGTATCTAAAATTTGACAAGTTTATGTCTGAACAAGGTTATACTAGATGCCACTCTAATCATTGTGTTTATCTAAAACAGAAAAATGATGGCAGCTATATTATATTGTTATTGTACATAGATGACATGCTTATTGCAGGGTCTAACATGTAGGAAATAAATGTGCTCAAAAAAAAATTGGCAAATTCATTTTCAATGAAGGATTTGGGAGCTGCAAAACAAATCCTTGGTATGAGAATAACCAGAGATAGGAAAAATCGAAAATTAACACTGTCTCAGAATGAGTACATACAAAAGGTGTTGAAAAGATTTAATATTCAGAATGAAAAACCAGTTAGCACACCTTTTGCTATCCATTTCAAACTTAGTAAGGAGATGTGCCGAAAGACCCAAGAAGACATAGATTATATGTCTAAAGTTCCATATGCATCAGCAGTTGGAAGCTTAATGTATGCAATGGTCTGCACAAGGCCCGATATTGCACATGAAGTGGGATTTGTAAGCAGGTACATGAATAATCCAGGAAAAGAACATTGTATGGCAGTAAAATGGATTCTCAGATATTTGAGAGGTACACAAATCAAGCATTATTCTTTGGTGGTTAAAACATTTCTCTACAGATATATGTTGATGCAGATATGGCAGGTGACAGAGATAACAGAAGGAGCACTATAGGATATGTATTTACTGTAGGTGGAATAGCTGTCAGTTGGGTTTCAAAAATCCAAAGTGTTGTTGCACTTTCAACAACAGAAGCAGAGTATGTTGCTGCTACAGAGGCTAGTAAAGAAATGATTTGGTTACAAAGTTTTATTGATGAATTAGGTAAGAAGCATGATATGGGCACGCTATACAGTGATAGCCAAAGTGCCATTCATCTTGAAAAGAACTCAGCATTTCATTCTAGGACTAAACACATACATCTCAAGTACCATTTCATACGGTTAGTATTGGAAGATGGAGAGTTGAAGCTGGAAAAGATACACACTAGCCAGAATCCTGCAAGTATGCTAACAAAAGTTGTAACGAGGGAGAAACTAATAATGTGCTCAATTTCAATTCGTCTTCAAGGATGATGATGAAGATGAGAAACATCCAGGTCCAAAGAGGATTCATTGTCCAGCAAATGAAGCAGCGGTGGAGTTGCTACAATCAGTGTCCAAGTGGGAGATTTTTGGGTGTGGAGCCTGATTATCTTGCTTACTTTGTATCACATCATTGGACCCTTGTACCTTAAATGGGGCAGCAACACCATGCGTAAATTAATCGCTCTTATGGGGGGTCCAGGGGGGGTAGCAGTGACTTTATGGAGCCCCCCGTGGCGGGGGGTTTCGGGGGCAGCACCCCCGAAGCTAAAAACATATGTAAAATTGCCTTGTAAAAATATAGTAATTTCTTATCAATCTGGGCCGTTCATTAGGAAAATGATCTGACGCTATAAGTTATGTTTAGTTTAGGGATTTTTTCCCTTGAAGGCAACCCCTCACTTTTATGAGGGTATTTTATTGCGACTGTGTATTTTGTGTGTATTCTGGGAGAGAGAAACAAAGAGGGGAGACTATGAGAGAGAACAGAGGATATTACAGTGGATCTGTTGTAGGTTTTTTCTATTCATTTTGCTGGATAATAGAAAGGAAGGAATGGTTGTTTGGGGTGGACGTAGCCCAAACTCGGAGAACCACGTATATCTGTGTCTCTCTGGTTTTTATGTGTTTTGTGTGCTTGTATTTTCCACATATTTTATGTGTTGCATTGTTCCATAATATATAATTTTCTAACACAACATACTTTAAAGATTTGGATGCCCCCAAAATATTATTGATGATAATTCACTTGCATTTAAATCCAAAAATATGATTGATTTTTTCCAAAAATACTAGATTACCCTTGGTCATTCTACTGCATATTACCCTCAAGGTAATGACCTTGTTGAATCTTCCAATAAGAGCCTTGTGCACATCATAAAGAAATTACTAGAAGATGACAGGGAGACTTGGAACAAGAGGTTAGTTAATGTCTTATGGGAAGATAGACATACCACCAAAAATTCTGTTGGTACATCTTCTTACCATCTTGTTTATGTAATGGATGTTGTTTTCCCATCTTACTTAGGAGTACCAGTAGTTAAAATAATCCAAGAATTACAAGTTGAGAAAAATTACATTAAAAGAAGGATTAACCAAACCATTCACTTGCAGCAAACAAGAGAAGACGTTTATCTCAAGTCTCAAGTTATTCAAGATAAGATAAAGAAAATTTTTGATAAAAAGAGTAAACAAGATAATTTCTACATTGGTGACAAAGTTATAAAGTGAGATTCAAGAAGGGAAGAGAAAGGTAAACATGGGAAATTTGATTTCCTATGGAAAGGACCTTATGTTATTTATGGTTACAGAGGTAACAATGCCTTCTTTTTGAAATAAATGGATGGATCAGATCTGCTAGGTGGACCTGTCAATGGTAGAATGTTGAAGCACTACTACTCTCTAGAGATAAAAAATAGTTAGTTTTTTTTACTTTGTCCATTGTACATAAACATTGAAGATTTTAGATTGGATTGGATCTTTTCCTAACAAATTTGAAGCCCAAAGAGAAGGCCCTAAGCTTTGAAAGGTAAAATATCAAAAGTATTAATAACTTCAAAGATCAAAAACACTTACAAGGTTAACACAGTCAAAATTCAGAGGCTACTAGTATTAAAGTTCTTAACATTTCACTAGGAAATGTCATCCCCATGTGGAGCCACTATTAGGGTCCTATAATAATAGAGTTCATAATTTTTGAATTGACTACGATTATTCTTGTAAATATGTACATACCTTGCTTTTTGCAAAGTTTTTTCCCATATTCTAAAATAAAAAATGAAAAAAGGGTAAAAAGTCCTAAAAGAAAAATCAAAGGACTTGAAAAGAAAAGATAAAAAAAGAATAAAAGATGGACCCAAAAAACAAAAAAATATATAAGAATAAGACATGAAAGTGATGCAAATCAAAATTCCACTACTATTTACTTTACTGCAAAAACTATGATTATATGCAGCTTGTTCAAAATGCCATAATCCATGATGACTTTAACAATTTAATCTTAACTTTTCATGCTTTAAATTTCATGTTTATAGAAGTTTAAATTGTTTATGCTTGACAAATCAGTATATAGTTAGAGAATGAATGAGGAACTCGACAGTTTAATTCGAGCCCTCATATGAAATCAGGTTAGAATTATATAGTTTTCTCCTTTAAAAGTAAAATGGATTTAGGGTTGCAAGCTCAAATGCACCCATGCAAATAATGAAAAAATGTTAGAATAATGATGGGTAGGTAGAAATCAGTTACATGAGGCATGAAATAAACTTGATCTGGAAAAAAATTACTAATTTCCCTCCCCTCAAAGCATTCGAGTATTAAAAACCTTCAGTTATAGAGGCTCAGAGCATTTCTCTGACTTTTTTTGGGACCAGACCCAAGGCTTGATGACTGATTGGTAATAAATATTGGATTCCCTTCATAACACCCTTTTTTCTTCAGTTTCACCCCTTCTCCTAAAGACAAAATCCCTTTTCCTAATATAAATACATTTTTGCTTAAGGAAAGTAAAAATCACTTTAACTAATTTCATTTCCTACAAAAACATTCAAAAAACCAAAAAAATATGTATTATCCTAAGTATTAAGTGTAAAAATTTAAGTATGGCACCACCATTATGAAAAATATGCCAAAATGCTTAAAAAACACTTTTACTTAGTACATTTATGAATATTTCCGCTCACATTTCATTTCATATTAACAACTAAATTATTTTATTAATTCCTTTATAAATACACCCACACACCCCCCCCTCCCCGTAGTTATATAAATTCATTTATTAAATTTCCAAAAACCCACTTTATTAATATTTAAACTATGGTTTTAATACCCATGGGAAAAATATCCTACTCCCCCATAGTTTTAAAATATAATTTTATTTAAAACCCAACCAAAGGTTATATTACACACATAAATCACTTATTTACGGTGTATATCACCTATTCGCTTATTTCATTTACACATAAGATTTTACGTTTAAATGTAAGAACATTAACTCTACCACATAAAAGTTCTCGGGCCCCATGCCCATATGCCTAGCGACTCCATCAACAAATCATGGCCATTCGCATTACCTCTGCCACATCCAATGAACCAGAACTCATATCGCAAATTAAAAAGCATAATCATTAATAAATTTGATATGTGTAAGATGGGTGGTATTGCACCATTATCTCTCCTCCACGCGACATAAAACGATTGGATCGCATCCGTTTGATGAAAACTTTTCACCACATTTATTTGATGTCATAACTGTTTACTTCTTGACCCTGTGCTATGATAATCGATCATGCCACTTGCCTGCTTGTCCACTATGTGATGCACTGCCTATTAACCCTGCTCGTAATAAACCTCCAATTGTTACATCCAAATTGCCTATCTCTATTTTAATTTGTATAAACTAGAAGATCACTTCCAATGCCGAATTGAAAACCCCTTTGCACATGCAATAAACCTTTGTTTCACCTTCCGCGATGTGCTAAAAACCATTATTCTACTCTGGCACTATGTGAAAAAAAAAGAAAAAAAAAACATCGTTTCAAAACCCTAAAATTGAGTTATTTTTGCGGATTTGCGAATGAAACCAAAGCCATTTCCCAACCCCTACAAAATCTTGTTTCATTAATCAATTTTTTTTATTTTTTTCACTATCATTACCAGAAAATTTATAAACAGTGGGATACTAGTCCCAAACCTGTTTACTCCATATTCCCAGGGTATGAATTTGGAAGGTTTTCATAAATAGAAGATTCCATGCAATACAACAAAATGAGATGAGTTACAATAATTATTAAACAGAGATGAAATAATTTTCACCAACAAACAGGGAAATTTATTCAAAGGTGAAATTTACAACAACAGGATGAAAATAAAGATTCAGATGAAGAAGATTATTGAGACAGGGTAAAAGTGAAAAGGTAACAGAGAAGTTAACGTAAAATAGTAAAAGTAAATACAGAAGTAGTTAATGGTAAATAGAGATGAAAAAACTTTCACCAGAAACAATTAATTTTATCCCAAGTAAAATTATAAAAATAGTTAAAAGAAGAGTAAGGTTAAAAGACGAAAAAAGAAGCAAGAAGGCACATTTTTCAGAAATTTCTTCTTCAAGTCAGTTTCGTAGAAACTATTGTGTCCAATCCAAGATTAATTTTCAAACATTGGAGGAGGTTTGTGTTCCAAAAAGGCCAATATACAAAAACCTATCTCACTTTTTACACGGGTATTAAAGAAAGATAAATACATGCACATCTTCACAACCTGATTTTCAGATTGTGTAAAATATAATTTTACACATCTTTTTGCAGAGCCTATTGTGAACATATGGCGAGGAATTTTAGGAAACTGAGAGAGGTTTATCGCAATAACATATTTATCTACAATACCCTCTTTTAATTTTTACATATATATCTAGGATTGAGATATACAAAGGTGTCACTGGAGCCCAATTTTTCAGAATTTCTGGAGCAAGACACACAAAGGAAGGAGATGGTTAGTGACTTGGAAGCCTCATCATAAACTACAAGTTGATATCAAATTATAATTTCTCTTATTTGTCACCATAAATCCATAAATACAATGTCAAATATATTCATGAGTTTTGAGTGTCCTTTATTTAAGTTATATTTATGTAATACAGTTTCAGATATTTGTAAACCAATCTTGATATTTTTTCAAGGTATTTTAGTTTAGAATTTGTATAAATACTTCATATTTTGAAGTATTTAGGGGAATAAATTGTTGAAGATTTCTATAGTCAATACTTCTATACCTGAAGGCTTTTTGTAGCATGTTGAATTAGCAGACCAAATCAAATCATAAAGCATCATATTTTAGGATTCATGTGATGAGCCATTGAAGTGAAGTACTTTCTACTATCATTGTTTATCTTCTTATGTTTTACATGCATCCATACATGTGTTCTAAATTTTAATGATAAATCAGGAAAATTATTACAGAATTTGTAAAAGCACTATGTCTTGAGCTATTTATCATTTATATGTTTTCTACTGATTTCCAGAGTAGGGAACCCTTAATTGCTCCCTCTTTTGAATGACCTTTTTCTTCTCCTTCCTTATCTGGATGAAATAATTCTTAACTAATATTTATCCTAATTAAATCACTTCATAAATCAGCCTTCAAAGATATTTAATGACTTTTCTATCTTGCCGTGAAAATATTTGACTTTTGACCTTGATCCTGATTCTGTCTGCTTGACATTTGACTCCTTTTGCCCAATGGATAAAAATATCTATCACTATCCATCTCATTAAGTGATTTTTTCCCACCAAACAAAATATCAAAACCAATTTTCACATCATAACTACCCTAATATCATATAATTAAAACATAGTTAAATCTTATAGAGAGCGCACTCTCTGAACCCTAGGAAGGCCAGATCCTAGAGTTTAAAAGTAGGTCTGTGGTTACCTCTAATTTTCTTGGAACTATAAATCAAAATCTCACAACTTAGAGAATTATTAGAGTGATAACAGGACACATGAAGAAATACTATAGATCTCAGAAGGGAAAGGAAGGAGACGCATAACAAGAAAACAATCATGAATAAAATGTGATAGGTGATTTTCAAAAATGTTATTGATTCCTGGGTGGTAAATTTAGGGGCCTCATTCCATGCCACACCTGATAAGAAATATTTTCATGACTATGTTCAAGGAGATTTTCGACAAGTTCGTTTGGGTGATGATAAACGCTGCAAAATTGTTGGAATGGGTAAGGTACTTGTAAAACAACAGAATGGAAACCAATGGTTGTTAAAGGAGGTAAGGCATGTTCCAAATATGAAGAAAATTTTGATTTCAACAAGGCAGTTAGATGGTGAAGGTTGTGTGACCACTTTCACAGATAAAACCTGTAATGTCACCAAAGGAGCCCTGGTAATAGAAAATGGAAAAAAGGTTGGTACATTGTATTTATGAAATGGTATTTCTAAATCTGTTAATGCTTTAACTTCCAAAAGAGCAGATGCAACATTATGGCATAATAGGAATGGACACATGAGTGAGAAGGGGATGAAGATTCTTCACTCAAGAAATTTTTTTCCAGGTTTGAAGAATGTTGATCTAGATTTTTGTGAGAATTTCTTTTACGGAAAACTGAACAATCATGGAGTGTGCAAGGTACATGACATTGCATGTAGGATTGCCTTTACAATTTTTGGCAGATGTTGTAGATATTGTTGTTTATCTAATAAACTTAGGGTCTTCAAGTTCCTTGGATGGTGGTATTCCAGAGGAAGCATGGACAGGTAAAAAGGTAAACTACTCTTTTTTAAAGCCTTTTGGTTGTGAGGCCTTTTTCCATATTAATAAAGAAAATAGAACAAAGCTTGAGTAAAAATCAAAAAAATGTACCTTTATTGGATATGGTGTTAATGATTTTGGTTATCTCTTATATGATTATGAAAACCACAAAATAATTATGAGCATATATGTAATATTCAATGAAAAGGTATTGTATAAGAATCAATTGTCATAAAAGAAACAGGAAAAAGAAAACAAGGAATACACAGTTCTTGATGAGATCACAAAAAAAGTAAAGGTGCCTGAAAATAATAATAATCAGTAGCCACCACAATAGCAAGAGGCACCTCAAACACCTAAAATTGGCACTAGAAGATCTACCAGGATAAGTATACCCCCTAAACGATATTCTCCTTCATTATATTATTTATTTTTTACTGATTTTGGTGAACCCAAATTTTATGAAGAAGAAATGCAAGTT
Organism: Pinus albicaulis; assembly: GCA_034641835.2. Taxonomy (NCBI): domain Eukaryota; kingdom Viridiplantae; phylum Streptophyta; class Pinopsida; order Pinales; family Pinaceae; genus Pinus; species Pinus albicaulis. The sequence goes on from CM076573.1 coordinate 121,585,340, forward strand.
GAAACCAGGAATAAGTGGGAGCTAGAAATGAAAGAAGAGATGGACTCCTTAATGCATAACTATACTTGGGACTTAGTCAGGTTTCCTACAGGTAAAACTACGTTGCAAAATAAATGGGTTTACATGATGAAGGAAGAATATGGAGAAAATCAGAGATACAAATCTAGACTTGTGGTGAAGGGTTTTGCATAGAAAAAAGGTGTTGATTTTGATGAAAAATTTTCTCCTGTTGGTAAGATGAATTCAATCAGAACTATTTTAAGTCTTGTAGCAGCAGAACATTTGCATCTTGAACAGTTAGATGTAAAGACATAATTTCTCCATGGAGATTTGGAGGAAGAGATCTATATGCAGCAACTAGAAGGATATGACATCAAAATGAAAGAAAAATTAGTGTGCAGGATAAAGAAGAGCTTGTATGGCATAAAACAAGCTCCAAGGAAGTGGTATCTAAAATTTGACAATTTTATGTCTGAACAAGGTTATACTAGATGTCACTATGATCATTGTGTTTATCTGAATTAGAAAAATGATGGCAGATTTATTATATTGTTATTGTTTGTAGATGGCATGCTTGTTGTAGGCTCTAACATGCAGGAAATAAATGTGCACAAAATAAAATTTTCAAATTCATTTGCAATAAAGGATTTGGGAGCTGCAAAACAAATCCTTGGTATGAGAATAACTAGAGACAGGAAAATTCGCAAATTAACATTGTCTCACGATGAGTACATACAAAAGGTGTTGAAAATATTTAATATGCAGAATGAAAAAACAGTTAGTACACCTTTTTCTAGCCATTTAAATCTTAGTAAGGAGATGTGCGCCAAGACCCAAGAAGAAATGGATTATATGTCTAAATTTCCATATGCATCAGCAGTTGGAAGCTTAATGTATGCAATGGTCTGCACAAGGCCTCATATTGCACATGTAGTGGGATCTATAAGAAGGTACATGAACAATCCAGGAAAATAAAATTGGATGGCAGTGAAATGGATTCTCAGATATTTGAGAGGTACCACAAATGAAGCATTATGGTTTGGTGGTTCAAGTGTTGCTCTACAGGGATATGTTGATGTAGATATGGAAGGTGACAAAGATAATAGGAGGAGAACTACATGATATGTATTTACTCTAGGTGGAACAACTGATAGTTGGGTTTCAAAAATCCAAAGTGTTGTTTCATTTTCAACAATAGAATCAGAGTATGTTACTGCTACAGAGGCTAGTAAACGAATGATTTTGTTAAAAGGGTTTATGTATGAATTGGGTAAGAATCATGATATGAGCACATTATACAGTGATATCCAAAGTGCCATTCATCTTGCAAAGAACCTAACATTTCATTCTAGGACTAAACACATACAGCTGAAGTACCATTTCATACGGTCAGTATTGGAAGATGGACAGTTGAAGCTGGAAAAGATACACACTAGCCAGAATCCTACAGATATGATAGCAAAAGTTGTAACGAGGGAGAAACTAAGAATATACTCAATTTCATTTGGTCTTCAAGTATGATGATGAAGATGAGAAACAACCAAGTCGAAAGTGGAGTCATTGTCCAGCAAATGAAGTAGCAATGGAGTTTCTACAATTAGTCTCCAAGTGCGAGATTTTTGGGTGCGGAGCCTGATTATCTTGTTTATTTTGTATCACGACATTGGACCCCTGTACCTTAATGGGGTGGAAATGCCACTTGTAATTAAACATTTCCTGGGGGGTCCAGTGGGGGTGGTTGCGAATTTATGGACCCCCCTTTGGCAGGGGGTTTCGGGGATACGCCCTCGAAGATAAGTAAAATTTCCTTGTAAAAGTATAGTAATTTGTAGTCAATCTTGGCTGTCCATTAGGCGGATGATCTAAAGGTAGAATTTATGTTTATTTTAGGACTTTTTACCCTAGAAGGAAACCCCTTGCTTTGTATGGGGGTATTGTATTGCGGTTGTGTATTGTATGTGTATTCTATGAGCGAGAAATTGATAGAGAGACTATGAGAGAGAAGAGAGGATATTACAACAGATCTGTTGTAGATTGTGTCTCTTCATTTTCCTGCATAATAGAAATGAAGGACTGGTTGTTCACGGTAGACGTAGCCCAAACTGTGTGAACTACTTATATCTATGTCTCTTTGGTTTTATGTGTTTTGTGTGCTTGCGTTTTCCGCATATTTTATGTGTTTCATTGCTCTGTAATATATAATTTTCTAACAAGATGCACCAATGAAAAAATACACGGATGTTCCTAAAAATCTTACCTCTCCCATAACACCATGTGATACTTTCTTTGGCATCCCTGTAGATCGGAGTTGGTAATTTGAAGTGCTTACACACTAGATGAATTGCTTCTCTGGAAAAAATACAAGTATCAAATAGGTGTCTATTGTCCTCACTTCATTTCATTCATAGTCCACAAATCCCAGGTCTTATTTTCCCCTTCTTCCGGAGACTATCCCATGTGAGGTTTTTTTCGTTCCACACCAACCATAGAAAGATGATCATATTTGTTTGAAATTTTTCCTTCCATATCATTCTGAACCAGCTCTTCCTCTCTTCCCCAATATCTGCTAAATTTAGGTCCTTGTATAATTCACTAATTTTTAATTGGCCCTTATTCATATTAGCCCCCCCCCCTCCCATGTAATGTTATCACCCTTGATTTGGTGATAGATATTCGAGCTTCTTATGAGTTCCAGTTTTTTATTCCATTCCAATATCAACTCCCCTGATAGCTTCAATTCCTCTACCTCCTTCCACTATGGCACCCCTTCCACCCAGTCTTTAATAACTTGTGCGAAGAAATAATGGTTGAAGTGTCCTCAAACACGTAATTTTATTAATCAGAAAAGAAATTACATTGGAATTATGCAAGAGTTTACACTTGAACAAAAAAAACACTCTTGCATTGAGCTATTTATATGATCAATGTCCTAACTTCCACTAATTATGGATCAATTATTAAATAACAAGTGTCCACTTACATTAAATACTATTCCAAATAACTAGCTATCAAAAAGGCCTAAGATACGACAAATTTGGAGAGTCATATCTTGTTACAACAATAAGCTAATTCTAAATGTCTCCATAAACTAATTAAATATTCTAGAATAATAATTATTAATTTAATATCTTAAATTAATAATTTTTTTATTAAAACTTTATAACCTATGATAATATTTATTTTTGGATCATCTAACATTCCCCCCTATGATCCAAAGATACATTACAACAGATACCAAGTTCATCCCTGAACTTAGTAAATTTTATTCTTCCAAGAGGTTTCGTGAAAATGTCAGAGGTTTGATCTTCTGAAGGACAATAAATCGGCTTGATGACATCCTTTGAAATGAGTGATCTGATATGATGATACTTGGTGTCCACATGATTTGTCTTTGAATGAAAAGTTGGATTCTTGGCAAGCTTTATTGCTGACTAATTATCGATGAATAATGAAGTAGTTTCTACTGGAGGAATTCCCAAGTCTTGTAAAACACGACGTAACCAAACAATCTCACATGCTGCTTCCCATGCTGAAATGTACTCTTCTTCTGCTGAAGAAGTCGCCATTGTAGCTTGCTTCTTGCAACTCCAGGAAACTACAACTGACCCGATGTTCATTAAGTAACCTGAGGTTGATGCCCTGTCATCAATACTACCAGCAAAGTTGGCATCTTAAAATCCACCAAGTACAAAATTTTTAGTCTTTTTGTAAAGAAGACCAAAATATTTTGTTCCTTGGATATATCGAAGAACTCTTTTGGCTGCATTCCAGTGATTGTCTAGTGGTTCTTTCATAAAACGTGAAAGAATAATGACTGCATAAGATAGATTAGGATGAGTGGTTGTTAAATAAATCAAGCTTCCAATCAATTGTCTGTAAGTAGTGTTTTCTGCCTTTTCCCCCCTTCAAATTTTGAAAGTTTCAAGTTTTGTTCCATAGGGGTAAGGACAGACTTGCAATCCTGCATTCCAAATTGCTGAATAATTTCTACTGCATATTTACTCTAAGAAATGAAGATCTGATGTGGACGTTGGAATACTTCAACACCAAGATAGTAGTGAAGTAGTCCCAAATCTATCATCTTAAAGCCTGCATGTAACTCCTTTTTGACCTGTTCAATGTGATCATCATTGTTGCTTGTGATGATCAAATCATCGACATACATAATAAAAATCACCATATTTTTACCTTGTTGGCTTACATACAAGGTATCATTAGATTCATTGTGATGAAAACCAAATTTGCGAAGGTATTCATCCATTTTGGCATACCAAGCTCGGGGAGCTTGTTTCAACCCATATAAAGCCTTTATCAGTTTGCAGACTTTATGTTCTTTTCCTTCAATTTCAAAACCTGCTGGTTGTGTCATGTACACTTCTTCCTATAAATCTTCGTTGAGAAAAGCACTTTTTACATCCATTTGATGAACTTTCCATCCTTTTTGAGCTTCTAAGGCAAGTGTGATGCAGATGGTGTTCCATTTGGCTGTAGGAGCAAACGTTTCCTCATAATCTATCCCTTCCTACTGTGCAAAACCTTTAGCAACAAGTCTTGCTTTATACCTGTCAATATCACCATTTTGCTTGTACTTAATTTGATAAACCCATTTGCATCCAATAGGTTTAATATGCTGAGGACAATCAACAAGTTGCCAAGTGTTGTTGTCTTGAACTGCCTGATATTCATCAACCATTGCTAGTTTCCATGCTTTATGTTTTACTCCCTCTTGATAAGAATAAGGTTCAGTAAAATAATTTTCTATCAAAGAAAAATTGCCTTCATTTTTTTTTTATCCCCTTGTTCCTGTTTTATTTTTTTCATTAGGCATTGCATCTTTCAAGAGTTGAACCGCCCATTTCGGCAATTTATGTTCACTTGTTTGAGCTTGAGCAACCGCAGGTTCTAGGAGCAGAGAGTCATTGATACTGTTAGGAGACTTGGATGAACTGCTAGAAGACCTGGATGGCGCTGATGAAGAAGACAAACTGGATGAATCATCGTCATATGAAGGAAATTCAAGTTCATAACAACTTAGTGAATTTGGTTGACTTTGTAAATTTCCATGTGTTTTATCAGTTTTGGTTTCTAACTTTTGAAGAAGACTTTCAACTTCTTCAGCACTCTTACTCTCATTTTCATCAAGGATCAAGTCTCTGCTTACAACAAATTTCGCATTCGAAAAAATTCGGTACCCTTTCTTCTCCTTAGAATACCTTATCATTGTGCACTTTAAGCTTCATGCATCAAGCTTAGTTCATTTTTCCTTGGGAACTAATGCATAACGGATAGATCCGAAAAATTTGAGATGCTTAACCCATGGTTTGAATCCAAACCATGCTTGATAAGGTGTGATTCTATCTAAAGAAGCTGTGGGAGATATGTTTCTCAAGTAGACAGGGGTATGAATTGCTTCAGCCCAATATGAAGGACTTAACTTTTTGAAAGTTAACATAGATCATGCCATTCCTAACAAGGTAAGATTCATTCTTTTTACTACTCCATTTTGTTACGGAGTGTAGACATTGGTAAGATGTTGTTTTATGCCATTTTCCATGCAATACTTTTTGAATTCATTTGATGTGAATTCTCTGTTGCTGTCAATTCGAGGAGTGTCAATATTCTCCTTTACTTCATTTTCAATAAGCTTATGAAAAATTTTGAGCTTTTCAAATGCTTCTGAATTTTGCTTCAAGAAACATACCCATGTCATCCTGCTAAAATCATCAATAAAAAGTGAAAAATATTTGTAACTTCCAAGTGAAGTTGGGAAGGGTCCACAAATATCACTGTGAACAAACTGTAAATGCTTGTCTGCTCACTAGGAACTAGTGGGAAAAGTCTTTCGATGTTGCTTTATAAAAATGCAAGATTCACACTTTTCATTTTCCCTTTTGAAGGTTGGAAGTCCTTTAACCATGCCCTTTTTTTGTAACTGAGAGAGACTGTCAAAGCTAAGATGGCCATATCTGACATGCCATAATCTGATTGGTGAAATATTTGTACTTGTTGCGCCTGCAAAGTCAGGATGTCTTGAAATAACTGTCCCTTTCATCCTTAACATTTTTCCATCTTCATAACCTGTCATTACTATTTGCATGTTTTGTTTGACTGAGTTGATTTTAATTGAGCCATCTTCCATAATCACTGTATGCCCTACTTGTCGAATTGTGACTAAGGCCAACAAATTTTGCTTGAATGTTGGGACATACCATACATTAGAAATAATTCTTTCTCCGATGCCTCGTAAAAAAACTTTAACTACACCTTTGCTTGAAGGAGTATGTTTGGTTTTTTCAGCAAGATAGATTTAATTCAGATGACATTCTTTGAAACTCCAGAAGAAGTCACATCCAAATGTCATGTGTTGAGTTGCACCTATATCAAGAATCCATGCATCTTCATAATCACTGCGGAGAAAGCTTGAAACCTGTAAATATGTTGCTTTTGTGTTTGTGAAAACATATTCGGAACTATCAGGATCATCTTCATCATTTGCAAACTATGCTGAGTTTGGATGAAACTTAGAAATTTTCTCAATATAAGTTCTACAATATCCTGCATAATTACCAACTCTGTTACAGCGCCTGCAAAAAATTTGACTCAAATCGATGCCTCTTGCCTAAGACTATCCTTTTCCTTGAGACTGTCCTCAGCCTCTGATTTGTCCTTTGTTTTCATTTTTTCCTCTTCCTGGACTTTGTCCTGTGCCTTGATGATATCCTATATTTTTATTGTTGCCTCTACCTTGAAAATTGTTTCTGCTTGAATTGGAGCCTCTGTTGGAGTTGTTTCCTCTGTGTTGACTGCGACCATGACCTTGCGCTGCTTGATTTGGATTGAAATTACCTCTTCCTTTGTTTCTAGAACTGTTAGCTGAGGAGTTGCTTGAACTGGCTTCAGTGAGGAAGACATCTTCCCCAATGTGCTTCTTCTTCCCAAATTTTTTATCATGTTGTGCTAACATGTCACTCATTTCATCAAATTTGATCTTCTCTAACTTGCCAATGACTTGCAAAGTTTCCAAAAAATGAGTATATTATGATTGCAATCCAGAAATTAAAATTGTAGTTAAGAAGCTTTCATCAGCAACTTGAAAACCAGCATTGATGATTTCTTGCTTAATGTTTTTAAGTCGTGAAATGTACTCAAGGACATCCCACCTTCAGTTAATTTCTGTTGAAGCAATTTTAATTGAAGATCAACCTTATTTGATTCAGGTTGTGTATCAAAGAAATCTTTGAATGTATGTAAAGCAGCCCATGCATTTGAATAATTCTCAATGTGTATTTACATTTCATTACTAACTGAAGCTTTTAGAAGAGCTAATGCTTTGGCATCTTTTATTTCCCATTTTACAAGTGAATCTGGATCTGTTGGTTTATTTTGATTAATGTTGCCATCACAAATGCCATGCCACAATTCATTAAAAATAATTGTGCTTTCAATTAGACGTTGCCATGTCTTATAAGATTTCACTCCTTCTAGCTTATCAATTCAGAGAACATATTAATTAATTTCGACATTAGAGTGTTGAAGCAGTGTACCAAAAGAATCAAGCACAAAAAAAAAAAATTTGAGCAACTTGTCATGCCACGACACACGCCACAAAAAAAACGATCTATCGGGGCTTGGCCTTGACCCTCATATATCCATTGAAACAAGAGAAAAATGACTGAGCTTTTCACTTGGCTCTAGTCAATTTCTCAAATATTTACAAGGTAACTTTCAAAATTTGACTTTTACAATGATGCGCTTGAAAAATGTGGTAAAAAAAAATTTTTACCCCCCCTCAAAGTAAAACTACTTTGAGTCACACTTATCTCTCCAGAAAAAAATTAGAAGAAAAAAAATCGCCTTATTACTCAAATAAAAATTACAGATAACCTTATTGCTCCATAAATATTACAAAATCCTTATTACTCTAATAAAAAATATTACAATGTTCTTCAAAAAATACAAAGTGCTACTTCACCTTATTGCTCCAAACTGCTACTTCACCTTATGATCACAATTACAATTTCAATTTTAAATATATATAACTCCAATGAGTGCACACATGAAAAAAATTTGTTTGTTAAAAAAAATAGCCTCAGTCTCTGCAATCTCAGAACAACACCTAGGAGTTTTCGGTCTTGGTTTCTTTCAACCTGATTTTGGCACTAATTGTATGAGCTCAGATACGTTATTCCAAAAACTATCCTTCATTTGAACTTGAGATGAGATGAACAATTTCACCAGAAAATAATGAGATGAACAGTTTCTCCATTCACTAGGACAATCATGAATAGGTTCTCCGCTCGCTTCATTCCTCCCAGAACGCAGTACGTGCAAAGAAGCGCGAGTATTTGCTTAAAGGAGGTGGGAAAATTCAAAGTTCAAGGGATTTCAATTCAGAGTTAAGATATCATACAAACTAGGGAGGATCATCCGACCACATCGAGGGAACATAATGGATGAATTTATGGCAAAAGCTGGGTCTTTCTGGTTTAGTCATCGTGCCAACAAGCCGAGTCTTTCAAATGCTGTCATACACTGTCAAACATAGTTGCAAATATGAAAAATCTTGTGCACAACTGCTTAAATATGTGTTAAATTAATGCAGAACACCATCTGATTCATGCATTAACAGAAGGTATTTATCAAATTTAAAAGGGTTTTCTTCAGGTTGGCATTCGTCCTGGACAATCGATCGATCCTGCCTGAACAATTTTCTTGCTTTCCAAATAGAAAGAATGGCTTTGGTCACCATTTCTGCACGATCCCAGGGGTTGAGAATATTTGCTCAGACTGATTTTGCTCAATCAGATGACGAATTTGAATAGAAGTTGCAGGATGTTGTCGAGGCATATACACATGAAACACAGCGTTTGCAAACACACAGTCTGGATAATATGCTATGGCTCCGGCCTCTGGACTTCACAGGCTTGATTCATGAGGGCACAAAATTAAAAAAAAGTGGCTAAGATGTTGAAAGAAACTCTCAAATGGATATTGCAGTATAATCCAAATGAAATTTGATGGGAGGATGTAGCACACGTGCTGATATTAGAGTTGTATGGCTTTAAAATATCTTGAAAGATTAAACGCTTCAAATTTTGTAGTGGCTAAACAACTGCCATAAATCTTATATGATGACTTAAGTACCTGAAATCAACAACAAATTCCAACAAACATTTGCTAGTTTTTAAAGCAGGACCAGAGAGTACAATTAATTTGACTGAAATTAAACTGAAATTTCTTTTCCAAAAAAAAACTTGAACAATTTTCATACCAATCATTCGATGGTCAATGCAATGGAGTTTCACAACAAGTTGTAGAGCTGGAATCTCCTCCTCACATTCACTGCAGCATTAACGTAGCTCTGATACCACAATAATGGTTGAAGTGTCCTTAGACACGTAATTTTATTAATAAAAAAAACAATTACATTGGAATTATGCAAGAGTTTACACCCGAACAAAAAAAACACTCTTGCAATGAGATATTTATATACTCAATGTCCTAACTTCCACTAATTATGGATCACTTATCAAATAACAAGTGTCCACTTACATTAAATATTATTCCAAATAACTAGCTAACAAAAAGGCCTAAGATACGACACATTTGGAGAGTCATATCTTGTTACAACAATAAGCTAATTCTAAATGTCTCCATAAACCAATTAAATATTCTAGAATAATAATTATTAATTTAATATATTAAATTAATAATTATTTTATTCAAACTTTATAACCTATGATAATATTTTTTTTTGGATCATCTAACAAGAAAAATATTCCAACACTATTTAAATATTTACTCAATTCTACACTGAGAGGGCTATGCAAAGGGATTCATGAAATTCCTTTTTGTCTGATCTGAATTTTACCTCCATTACCAAAATTCCACGTCAACTTTCCTGTGAATAATGGCAAGATTTTCCTAAAGCCTTTCCAAATGACTGATCCCTGTGGAATTTTTAGCCACCCATATATAAACTTCTCCTCCAGACTCTTTTGTCGAAAGTATTTATACATTATAATATCATGCCAATTACCAGGAGTGTGTAAGCATCACTAGAGAGATTTAATTAATAAGTCCTTACCAAAAATCTTGAGATCCAGAATGCCCCATCTCCCACCCGGTCCTTTGGAGGAGAAATCAAGTCCCATCTAACCAGGTGATACTTATCCTTCTCCCTCCCACCATTCCAAATAAAACTGGCCATTATTTTCTTGAATTTTCCAATGATGGATTTAGAAATCATGAAAAAGCATGCCCAATACACAGTTAGTTGTTGTAATACTACCCACACCAATATAAGTCGTACACCTTTGGACAACCACTTCATAGACCAGCCATTGATTCTTTTCTGATATTTCTCCAAAATCCCATTCTAGTCTGTTATAGAATCATTTTTCACCCTCATGTGATTCATGATTGTCTCTTCGGCCTTGGGCACCCATTCCCACAGACTTGAATAAAGTTCATGAAAAACAGTGTTTAAAATCCCATACGCGGATATGCCCAAACTTTTCCGCCTGTATACGTGAGTCCAGAAACACTTTTCCACGTATACCATTAAAATCATTAAAAATATATAAAAATCCCTATTTTCAAGGTTGGGTTAATGGTTATTCCTGTAATTCAACCACCCCAGCCCATGGGCAACTGTTTCCAACTTATTGAAACTACTTTGAGGGAGTATAAAAGCCCCTCATATGCATGGCCTAAGGGAGGGAGAAAAATTATAGATATTATATTTTGTTGGAGCCCAATTCAAGCCTGATTTCCCATGCCTCCTGCACTTCATAGGTTTTTATAGGAAACCCTTGTTTCCTGGAGATGTTCATCAGCTTATATGTCATCTAGTTTGCACAAGTCTTGGAATAATCCTAGCGAGGCAAGGGCGGGATGGATCCAGACGACGGTCTGTTCGAAGATCGTGGAAGGATTCAGGTGATCTCTCCACCTTTCTATTATTGTACATGTTGTTCGTAATGAAGAAGAACCATCTTGTTCTCGAATTCATGTGTTAATATGTGCTTATATATGTGAAAATATTGTTAATTAAACACTTATTATTGTTTATATGATGTTTCATATGGATTATATTCACATTCAGGAAAGATATATGCTATACAACTAGATTTCCGTACACATTTCTACTTTATTTTCAGGTTAAAGAGGAAGAAGAGTTGCTGGGGGTTTGGACCTCATGGGATCTACATCAAACGTAGGATCTACGGGTGAGTTCTACAACTGATAATATCTAGTTTTTAGCGTACAAGTTTGGTTGTGTGAGTCCTTCTTGAATAGTATGCCCCGATCTATGGAGGTTTCTGACCCAACGACTTCTAGGGATTTATTTCCCAAAACAGAACTGGCGACTCCGCTAGGGATCAAATTCTTTTGATTCCCTTGTTGGGTGGTTTCAGTTGTTTTAAAGGCTTCCGACAGTTTTAATCATTATTTCTAGTCCAGTTAGTTTTTTCTCAGTCAGACTAAAGACCTGGTTCTTAAACCAGGCTTGATCAGTTTTATTTTTCATTATTTACTTTTACATATGCTATTTTTCTTGTATACATTCGCCTATACACGCAGTTTTTGTGAAAGGAAGTCGTGTATATGCGGTTTTCCTTTACTAAAGACGCGTATGCACGCATGTTTCAAAACTACTGAGTAGCGTATGCCTGAGAAAATTTTGAAATTTTTTATTTTTTTGACTTTTTGGTCTTGTCTGCCTATGGTGACCTGTCTCTGCAGAGTCCCTTTAGTCTCTGGATTGTGTTGAAAGTGGTTATTATTCTTTTTCTCTCTCGTTTGGTTGAAGACTGACTCATTTGGAAAATCTTGTTTTTTTAGTGCTTGCATTTCTGGTTCAAGTACCAAGATCTCTTTCTGGAGCTTCTTGGTTGTTCTGCTTAATCAGGACAAAGAGCTCCTGCTCATATGCTCTTTCCTAATTTTATGTCTTGCTTTGCACTTTGATGTTTTCCTACTTTTTGGTTGGTTTTCTTGCGTTAATCTGACTAGGTCTTGTTGCAATTTTTTGAAGAGTCATTTTTGGTTCTTTGAAGTTTTGTTTGCTGCAAGATTGTGCTATTATTCTGGGCTGAGTTACTTAGTTTCTTGTCTTCCTTTTTCTCGTATGAATCTTGCTACTAAGTGGCACTATAAGATTTGGAGCATTTTTGTTGAAGTTTTGCTTGAAATTCGAAGGTTGTTTGGCTTGGTAATTGGATAGTTTTCTTGGTCTCTTTGAGGTCTTCTTTTTATAAAATTCAAAAGCTCAAAAACATTTTGTTTTTCCATTACTTTTGTTTTTCATTTTGTTTTGGTTTTTTTTCATCTTTTGAAGCCTTGTTGACATTTTTTACCTTTAGTTTCTAACTTGATTTGGGAAGGGAATTTTTATTTGTTTCTTTCTCTTATTTCGAGCATATTTTTGCATCTTTATACTGAGAATTTCTGATTTGGGGACTAGCTTTGTGGACAGCTGGAAAAGTGATAGAACTGAGGAATTCTTGGAAATTTCTCTTTGCTTTGTTAGATTTTTCATCTTAGAGTTGGCATGCTCTTAGTAATTTGCATTAGGTTCACTTGAACATTTGTAGTCTTTTTCATAAATTTTGTGAGTGTGAGGTTTGATATCTGAAAAGAAAAAAAAATAGTCTCGTAGAACCTGTGTAGAAATTTCTTTTCATCGAAAGGAAATTACTGCATCTGCATGTAGCTTGGTTTTCATTAATTTCTTTTTTGTGTCATAAAACATCATGAGTTTCATTTCCATATTCCCTTGACTTAATATAATAGCCAACTAAAATAAGCGCAATAATTTAAAAACAACTAGCAAGTTTTTTATTAAGTGTCATACACCAACTAGCTAGGTTGTAGGGCCTTGGATTAGGTGAGTTGAGAGTTAACTCTCCAAGGCCAGTCAAACTAAAATATAGAAGTTTATTAAATGAGCAAAATCCAACACCATTAGGTGGACCGAGAAAGCTCTCCTCCAGAGAGTCAAGTGTGAGGGAAAGTGAAGGTCAAGAAGAGAGATACCCCCTCTCTGATTTGCTGGAACTTGCCTTAAGACCGTTCCGCCCAGCTGCTGACATGGATTGGTGCCCTTAGTTTCCATTCCTAGGTATCACATAGGTGACTGTAGGGGGGAATACCCATGGTACCTGAGGCAGACATTGTATCACTTCCAACAGTACTTCTGGAGGGTGCCCCGACGAAGCTTGGGTACTTGCACCGGCAAAGGCTATTGTTAGGAGGTCGGCATTGTTGGGGTTCCCATGTTTTGGCCAGGTTGGAAAGACCAAAATATGAGACAACATCAAACCACTTTTAGACCTCAGGATCTATCCCTCCTGGGTCCAGAGAGGGATCCCTCTATATGAGCAAAGGTTTTATATCTTTGAGGCTCAATGTTTTAATGATATTAGGCTAGTTATTGGCACAAGGTTTGTTTGTTTAATTTGAAGTTTGGTTGTTGGGAATCAGGAAGGAAGGGTTTAATATAGAACAAGGGTGAACAAGAGATATTTTAGGCAAAGGAGAGGCAAATCATAGAACATCACGGCCATTGGGCAATGGAGTCAGGAAAGGGTTTACTTGCTATCAAAATGAAAACTTTCAGTTGGGCTAGTCATCTAAAGCATTGGATCCTAAAATTATTTGGTGGAACGGAACAATAAGGAAAGCAAGGTGAAAAGGTGGAAAGGGAGATAAACACCAATTTTACGTCTATAGATCAGGTCAGAGGTCATTTAACTCCAGACCTGCTTGGACATACTCATAGGCATCTCTCAAAGGTGGTTAACAACAGCTTGAGGGAACTTAGATAGGTTTTAGAGACTGAAAGGATCCTAGAGAGAAAGAGACAGAGTTCTAAACTCCTATTATTTCTGATTCATTCAATTAAACACTCGCCAGAACATCTGGGAAACAGATTCAATAATTCATACATGAGCTAGTAGGAAATATCATCCACTACACTGGTTAAACCATTTTAAATCTATTCTCAGACAACACATTAAGCAGAAAACATTAAGGCAAGGAGAGCAGAAACATGAGGTGCCTAACAAGGGAAAATCTCATGCCAGATTTTTTATGCAAGCTAGAAGAAATGAAATGAAATGGAAATAAACACATAGACAGGAAAACATCACCTTAGCTTTAGATCAGGATCCAAAGAAATGTGCTTTCTATATTAAGAACAAAACCAGTCAAGTACCACATAGCCAAAAGCTTGATATTTTATCTGAAAACCTTCCTTAGCCTATCTTACAGTCTTACACAGAGAACTTGTCTCAGGAGAACAACTTGGATTCTAATGATATCCAATCAACAACCTTTAGAATAATTTCTTCCTGAGTTTTATAGCAGAAGAAGAGCCGAGGAGGTAGGTGAAGCACTAAGTGAAACATTAAAACACAGAAAGAAGGAGAGGGCCAAATCCCATTCTGTTTTAACTCTCCGCATTTATCCCTGGTACCTTTGAAATGAAGGAGTGATCTTCTCTAACTTCCATTTACTCTGGTATGGTCCTGATGTAATCTGACTGTAGTAGTACTCCGTAGTACTGTGGTGAATAAACAAAATAGACTAAGGTCTCCCATGCTACATAACTAATGCTCTGGTAGCATAGGACTGTAGTCAAGGCAGAAATTTCTTCACTGGAGCACGACATGGAGTGAAAATGGTATGGGCACTTTGTCCTTTCATGGAGAAAAACATTCTGCTGATGTAAAACCCTACTAACTTAGTTTTCTATGCACTAGTTTGCCTCTGGCCGTGAAATCTGAGCTTTAATGGCTCTGGGGAGGACTTACAGAGTTTAAACTCTTTTTCTTTAATACAAACACTGTTGTATGTCCTCCCAGCCCTTCTCTCCATGAGTTTGGCTTTGAAGACGGTCTTTTCTTGTCTTTATGTAGCTGTACTAAGGCTTTGAATCATGGCAGACTCCCACCGCTCGTACTTCTGCAAAAACACACAACTTGGTCATGAAATCCCTGCAAAGGGAAGACTGGTTATGGTGGGTGGAGGAAATGATAGAGCGACAGTTGTGAAACAGTGGTTTATGTGAAAAAATAGTGAAAATGAAATGATATGGTGTAAACGGTGAAAAATAGGGTTTGACAGAGAAATGCATCGTGGACCGTTCGATCATGGTGTGGAGGCATAGATCAACGGTGGAGATCAATCCGCGGAGTGACATATGAGAAATGGACGGAATGAATAGAAAACGTTAGATTTTAATGCAAAACGCAAGACTTTAGACCATGGAGGAAATACAAAGGAGTTGAATGAAATGCAATGGAAATGCATATGAGGTGGGACCCATATGGAATCACAAACGCAAATTGGAGCGGGATGGAAATCGCATTTGGGGGTTGTCACATAAACGTTGCGATTGCGATCAGGACGGCAGGCACGATCGGAGGATCGGAAAAAGGGGCTGCGATTGGGAGATCGGGGGGAAGGAATTTGCGATTGCGATGATCGGAGGGGCAGAGCGATCAATCACATCGCAAATGTTTGCAACGGACGGATCGGGGGACACAACATAAAACAAGTGATTTTGATGGAGCGATCAACGCCAGACTGTCGGATCAACAGGGAAATGGACGGCTAGGATTTGGTCAGAGCAATCGCAATCGGGGGAAAACAGGGGTGACACACATTGAAATTCCCGATTGTGATTAGGCGAGAGGAGCGATGACCGTCGGATCAACGGGGAGGATGGACGGTCGGGATGAAATCGGGAGATGGCAGGATCGGAAATCGGAAGGGAGGGCTTGCGATTGATCGGTGGGGGATAGCGATCGGGGGAAGTTTCGATCAATCGCATCGCAAGTATTTGCGATGGACTGATCGGGGGATAAAACACAAGTGTTGGGATTGTGAAGGTTTGCGATGTGCGCAGGCCATCCGATCCCGACAACAGATCAACGGTTAAAAAGAAAGCCGCAAGACTTAACATTACAAGCCAATCGCATTAGAACTTTTCTGTGTGACAAAGGATTTTAACGCTCTGACCCGATCTTCCGATGCGATTAGCGCTCAATACTTGAGCGCTAAGTCTTAGCGCACGGGCATGTGTGGGAAGTGGTTAGGGCTGACAGAAAAAATGGGGTAAGACCTTATAATAAGTTCAAAAAGTGGGTTTTAGCCCATTTTTAATGAATTTTGAAGGTTAGAGAGGGTAGCGATAGGGGGATAGAGGGGGAAAATGGGAAAACAAAGGCAAGGTTGGGATTTCATGGGGATTTTGGGGGAATTAGGAGGTAAGGGTGAAATTAGGGGGAACAAAGGGGAGTTCTGACCAAGGGGAAAAAGGGGGTAGAATGGAACATTTTGTAGGAGTACAAGGGGCAAATAAAGGCCTAGTGGAGCAAAATTTTAGCAATCAGTGGGGCTCATAGACTCAAGAATAGCATAGGGAAACAATATAAGGTAGGGGACATACAAGGCTTCAAGGATGATGTGTTTTCAAGGGAAATTCATTCCTTGAAGGATCATTTGAACAATCTATCCCCTTGCTTGCTTGTCAAGGTATTTATAAGGGGCTAACAGTGGCTCCACATGGGGATTGCTTCTTCTTGAAGGAGTCAAGAATTAAGAAATTGATCTTTGGTGTAGGCCATATGCCTGCTGCTTAAGACACCTTCTTTCTTTGATTTCCAGCTGCCACAGATATGTTAGATTAGCAAAACATCCCAATCATCTACCTACCCATCCTACAATCCTACCATTTTTTCTTCAAGGGTCCATGTGAACTAGCAGACCCTTTACATCATTTATTTTTATGAAAGAAAATAAACCTATTCTGAATCTACCCTTATTACTCCATGAGACCAGATTAGATTGTTGGTCTCATTTATTTCTCTACCTAATCTAATATCTGCTGGGATTAAACTGTCCAACAGATTTCTTCTCTACATTCTACAACAGAAAATTTAAAAATAGTCAAGCTAGGGTTAGTCAGTCTAGTTTGTTGTAGATCCAGGGCATAAAGACATTGCACATGGATAGAAAACTTTGTAGAAAACTGAACAAAACTTTGAAGGCTTAAAATCTTAGATCTTGGAGTATCCTTATTCTCTTTGTGACTCAAGTTTTGAGCATGTTAGAGTCACTTCTTTTCTTCATTTCAGCTTTGGTTTTATGCATGTTAGAGCAGATTTTTCTTTCTTCCTTGCTGGTCCAGATTTTGAGCATGTTAAGACTAGCTACATTGCTTTCTTTTGGCTCAAATTTTGATCATATTAGAGCCAATACTTTGCACTTCAAAGGTTTCAAGTTTTTAGCATGTCTGCACCTCTTTTTCTCTCCATTTTTTGGAACATTTTCTCTTTTCTTGAAAACAAAATTCTGCAATGGTAAGTACAATGGAAATGAAAACTAGAAATTTTAAATCAGCAGAAGTAGTGTTTGAGCATCCTGCCATTGATAGGAACCCCAGAGAGATCTGTACCATCTAATTCCTGTAGGAAGAAAGCATTTGGACCCACAGTGGCTTGGATGATGTATGGACCCTGCCACAAGCTGTCAAACTTGCCATGTTTTCCTTTGTCCTCTCTCCTTGAGTCCCATTTCATAACTTTATTCCCAATTTTGAAATCAGTAGCTTTAGTTCTCTTGTCAAACAAATTCTTTATGTTTTCCTGAACTCTGATAGCTCTATTATAGACCTCCTCCCTTGTCTGCTGGAGATGGATGGTTTGATTTACCCTTCTAATCATGCTATCTTCTTCTATTTGGATCTCCTGGACAAGTTTAATTACTGGTACTCCAAGGTTGGTAGGAAATACTGCCTTTGTTCCATAGATAAGCCAAAATGGTGACATTACAATGGATTTCTTTGTTGTAAGCCTGTCAGCCCATAAGGCATGCACCAACTTGTTATGCCATGAATTTTTGTTCTCTTCTAACATCTTTTTGACGATGGCCACTAGGCTCTTCTTTGATGATTCAGCTAGGCCATTACCTTGTGGGTAATAGGCAGTTGAATGACCAAGCGTTATTTGATACCTGTGACAAAAATCAACCATTTTCTTGGATCCAAAAGCAGCAGCATTATCGGTGATTATTTTCCTTGGACAACCAAACCGAGAGAGGATATGACCTTCTAGGAACCTAATGATGACTGAATCTGTGGCATTCCTAGTAGGTATGGCCTCTATCCACTTAGTGAAGTAGTTTTTGGCTGTTAAGATCCACTTGTGTTGTGCAGAAGAAGTAGGGTGGATTTCCCTGATAAAATCTAGGCCCCATTGCATAAAAGGACCTTCGACAGTGATGGGTTGTAAAGGGAGTCGAAGGAGTTTTCTCTTGCCTTCAAAAATCTGGCATTTTTGGCAGGAAATTACCATCTTATGGATGTCATTGAAGAGTGTGGGCCAATAATAACCAGCCCTGAGTATTTTTTTTGCAACGGCCTTCCAGTTCAGTTGGCCTCCACACTCTCCAGCATGGAATTCTTGTTTAATCTTTTCTGCCTCTGTTTCAAGCAAACATTTAAGAAATAGGCCATTTGGATTTTTCCAGTATAAGTTTTCATTCAAAATGCAGTAGTTGCTGGCTTTAATTTTTATGAATCTAGCCTTGGTTTTTGACAGTTCAGGTGGAGCATTAAGGTTGGTGAGCACATAACGGATTTCAGAGTACCAAGGGGAGTTCTAAAATTTCTCTTCAATAGTGGGAGCAGGAAATCCTTCTTGCTCATCTAAGGCCGCTACCATATTAATGTCGAGGGCTTGCAGATTTGTTTCAACCATTAACTTAGCTAAGCCCTGGCCTTTGATCAACTTGGTGGGTTTTATCTCAAGATCATATTCTAAAATCACGACAATCCATTTGCCCCTCTTCCCATCTGGATCCTGGGACAGAATATCTTTGACTATTATGTTAGGCACATAAGCTACGATGTGTGAATGCAATATGTACACACTAAAGTCCTTTAAAGCCTTAACAAGAGCGTAAGCCTATTTTTCCATTATGATGTATTTCAATGGTGCGTCCCTCAGTGCTTTGCTGAAAAAGGCTATTGGCTGTTCCATACCCTCTAGATTTTTCTGCAGTAAGACTGCAGCCACTGTATTTTCTGAGGCAAATGAAAAGATCAGGAAATATTTAGAGAAATCTGGGCTGATTAGAACAGGAGCTTGGGTGAGTGCAAGTTTTAATAATTCAAAATATTGTTTAGCCCCACAGTCCATTTGACCCCTTCACCTTTCGTCAGCATGTTAGTCATATTCCTAAGGTGTTCAGCTAGGTTGGGGATAAATCTCCTAAGAAAATTTATCTTCCCAATGAAGGACTGTAATTCTTTGATGTTTCTCAGGTGTGTGATTTGTAGTATCCCCTCGACTCTTTGTGGGTCTATCCTAATTCCCTTTTCAGATATAATGTGGCCCAGAATTTTTCCTTCTTGCAGCCGAAAGACAGTCTTTTTGGGATTTAATGACAGACCAAACCTTCAACAATTTTCAAACACTTTTCTCAAATGTTTTAGATGTTCTTCTTCAGTCTTGGAAAAAACTGTTATGTCATCCATGTAAATTACAATAAAGTGCCCTATCTCATCTGAAAAAGCTATATCCATCGCTCTTTGGAAGGTTGTGCCAGTGTTCATCAACCCAAAAGGCATCTTTACATACATAAAAGTGCCCCAGGGGGTGGTAAAGGTTGTTTTTAGTTGATCTTCTGGGAGGACTAGGACTTGATTGTAACCTAAGAAACCATCTAGCAGGGAGATTCTCTTGGAGCCTACTTCTTTCTGAAGAATGTGTTCCATTTTTGGAAGAGGGTAGTTATCTTTGAGTGAGGCTCTATTAAGATTCCTGAAATCAATACACAGTCTGATCTCCCCATTTTTATTTCTCACAACCACTGAATTTGAAACCCAATCAGAGAACCTTACGGGAACAATTATGCCTGCCTCATACATCTTTTTAATCTCTTTTTCCACTGCGGGAAACTATTTTGGATTTATCCTACGAATTTTCTGCCTGAAGGGTTTCTGATTTTATTTTAAAGGTATTTTGTGCTATATAATGATCATGTCGTAAGCCTTTAAATCCTCATAACTCCAAAAAAACACGTCAATAAACTCTTTAAAAAGGTCTATGTATTTATTTTTCATTTCTGTGGGTAATGACTTTGCCAATTTAATCATTTTTGGCTTATCATCTGTGCCTATGTTGCATTATTCCACGTCAAAGTCTGCGTGTTCAATGGTAGGCTTTTTGGATACATCGTCGAAGTCAAAGAGGTCTTCTAACAGAGCCAGACCGCAAGGTATGTTCTTATCCCTGGTCTGCAGCACCTCGACTTCTTTGTTTTATGAGTTTTCACAATTTCCGTTTGTATTTCCGGTTTCTTCGTTTAAAGCATTTATTTCCATGTTTAAAGGTGTTTTTTCCTCGTCTAGGGGTTCCTCACTCAGGCAGCTGTCACTTGACATAGAGTCAGAGTCCGAAAACTCAAACTCGTTCTTGCCGGTCAGGAAATCTTCAATTTTTTTATCCCCCTCGAAA
This sequence comes from Pinus albicaulis, assembly GCA_034641835.2. Classification (NCBI taxonomy): domain Eukaryota; kingdom Viridiplantae; phylum Streptophyta; class Pinopsida; order Pinales; family Pinaceae; genus Pinus; species Pinus albicaulis. The sequence continues at coordinate 121,605,871 of CM076573.1, forward strand.
ACCTGCCAATATTTTTTGTTGTCTGGCACTGCAGGTCTGAATTTGGTCTGTATGATGATCTGCTGGTCATTTTGAGTGTTAGGGTAGGAACTAGCAAGGAAAGCCAAGCCGTTTGTGATAATGTTCTAACTCCTAGGGACGAACACTAATTCATATTCAACAAATTTTTTTAGTATTTCCACGGCATCATTCCTATACGCCCTCAACCTAGGGTGCCTGGCTGTATATTCACCATTTACCTGTTTTATGACCAACTCTGAGTCTCCCTGCACAGCTATCTTCCAAGCCCCTAACTTCTTCAACAGATTTAGACCTAGGATTAGAGCCTCATATTCTACAACTTTATTTGTACATTTTAAATACAGAGTACAAGCATGGATTTCCGCGTAATCATTCTCTGTGTTATGCAGCCACACCCCAACTCCAGCAGTTCTCTTGGTGCAAGACCCATCAAAGTTCATTACCCACAGGGTTTCATTCTCGGTTTCGCTATCATTTCTTTCCCTATGGCTGGGTTCTCTATTGTGTTGTGTTACTGAGTCTGTGTTAGGATGTGAGCTGTTCAGTTCTTCGTGTGGTGAAGGACTTGGCGGGGGAGAATTGGTTGGCTTTTTTCCTTCTGTTTCTTCTAAATCCAGAGTAGCCATTATGTTAGAGTCAATAGCCTCTGCCTCTCCGTCTGTATCTCTGTTTTGGGACTCTGACCCTTCTAAGGATTCATCATTACAAAATATGAAGGAGTCAATGTTTGTGTGTATAGAATAAACAGGTGAATTTTCTGGTTTTTCGGGGTTACTGACTAGGAATTTCATCTGTGCCTCCCTATACAGTTTTCTAGGCTGGCCAAAGATAGGAATTGTGGCATATGAGCCATCCATTTCCATTGTACCCTGTAGCTTGGCTCCCCAAGACATCGATAATAAATGCCATACTTGGGTGGTACATCTGCCACCATGACATCCATGACCATACATTTAGTTGGGATTTGAGTTAATCTCACACATAAGTCTTTGATCAGGCCTAGGAATTTTACTCTGCTAGAGTCGAAAGAGTATAAGTCTTTGTAGGGATGAATTATCTCTAATCCTAACCTCTCCATGACTACCTTAGGAATTAGGTTGTGAGATGCTCCAGAATCATGCATTGCATTATGTAGGATCTTTTCATGAATGTTGAGACTGATATAGAAAGGTGGAACTATCCCTTCCTGAAACTTGCCCTCTATCTTAGGTCCAAACAGGAGGGCAGGCTGATCATCATTTAGATTTATAGTGTCACCACTCACACTTAGGTTCAAAGCTTTTAAAATCTGGCCTTTATATATATCCTGAGCAACCAACTTAGAGAGTGGTACGGAGATCTTAATCTTTGCAATCTCACTTTCCAAGTTGAAAGTGGACTAACTCTTAGGGAAGTTCAACTCTATTTTTCTAGCCACTGCCTTGGTGGCTGAATTAGTGGGCTGATTATCACTATGTATAGGTTTTAGGACTATTTTATTAGGAGCACTAACTTCAGTGCTAGTGCTACTAATTGGCTGACTTTGTTTATCACTCTTTTGGTTGTCTTTTTCTTTTTACTTCCCAGAACTTTCAGCTGCTGATTTGTTACCTTCAGCAGTCACTTTGGAAGTTTTCTCAAGCCCTTTCTTGATGGTGACCTCAAAAGATTTAGTTTTGGAATTGTCTTGAATCTTCTTGCTTCTGAGCTCATATTGTTATCTGACCTGCATCATAGCATTTTCAAAACCTAACCGGTAATCCTTAGATTCAAACCATTCTTCATCCCAACATGAGGGAGAAGGCTGATCTTCTTCTGTGGAACATTTAGGGATTGTGTTTTCTACTTCAAAAATGTTTATCGTATTTCCCATAGATTCTTCTATGATTCCTTCAACTTCATCAAGAAAGTTTTCTTGAAAAGGGGGAATAACTTGCTGATCTGATTCTCTTTGTCTGTTGGGAGTGGCATTGTTTCTTCTAAATTTTTGGTTCTGGTTATGATTTGGATTTCTGTTTTGGTTACTAACTATAAAAACCATTTTCTTCACCATTTTTTGTAGCTCTTCCACGTTTTTCGTTAGACGGTCATAATTGGAGTCAGATGTGGAAGCTACATTTTCATCTCTGTATGTTACCCTCTTCTCAGATCTCAGACTTTCTCTTTTCTCAATCAGATTTTCCTCTATGTTCACTTCTCCTTTCTTCATGTCCTCCAATGTGTTGTACTCTTTATCCCTAAGCTCATAGGCCATGTCAGCATCGAAACCTTTGGGGTATTTCGCTAGAGCCATACCTTGTGGAGGTTTCATATGTGGAGGGAGAGAATTGTAAATGCTGTTAAATATTGTTGTGTAATCATGGACACTCTCCCCTATGTTTCTTTTAAGGCTCATGTATTCTTCTAAGAGTTGGCGAGGGTTAGCCTTAGCTTCCCATTTATTTATGAAAGTCTGATATAAAGTTGGAAGATCATTGATGCTACCTGGAGGTAGGCCCTTAAACCATTTCTTCACATCACCCCCTAAGATTTAGGCAAAGATTATCATTTTGACTGTATCATCATTTATTTCCATGTAGTCAAAAGAATCTTCCATCTTATCTTCATGATATTGTGCTGTGGTGGACTCTTTCACAGTGAAGTGTGGGATATTTGATTGATAATCATTGGGTAAGGGTACTAGAGGCTGAGGTAAAACTAGGGGTGCATACCAGGCTGCCATGAAGATGTTTTGATGAGGTAAAGGGTTGACTTGAGCAGCTGGTATATGGATTACAGGGATATTATGACCAGCAGAAAACTGATGAGCAGATCTAGGGTGACTAAGCCCCAAGTTTTGTATGAAATGTGTATCAGGAGGTGTAGATGGAGGGGTCTGTCTCTTCCCAGGGTGTTTACCACTTTGGGGTGGTGAACCAGGAAGCTCAAGGTCTGGCTGGTCTAGGACACTGAATGACCTAGTTCTAGGTAATCTGTTAGGTAGGTCTAGGTCAAGGTGAAAGTGTCATAGAGCTGTAAGATCTTCTAGTGCAGAGTTAGCTCTATAGATGTGACCGGAAATAGTTTATCCTCTAGGTGTAGGTGGATTTCTGAGGATGCTCTCAGGGTTATCAACTATTTCAGGTGGGTTTTGGTTGGGATAAGCTCTAGTGTGAATGGTTCTTGAAGCCAGAATGTTGTTTTCTAACCAAGCATCTTAACCCTACTTGTTACTTCTACTGTGGTTGATTTTGTAATGGAGGTTGGTCTCCTAGTGAGGTCTAATGTGAACCAAGATAATCATCAGGCCTACTGATCACCAGTGGAGTCTTTAAAATGTTTAGGGAATATGGAGTCACCATGTGGAAAGGTTTAGGATTTTTTTGGAGGGTACACTGTCCACCACAGTGCTTGTGAGATGTCCCCTTTCAAGGATATCTTCCAAACACAACAAACTCTAACCAGAGATTTACTGGGAGGGCATTTACTAGATATGTCGCCTCTGAAAGAGTGTGAGATCTGGAGGCTACCTGGCCCTTTCTAGACTCTATCCAAGAGTATGGGAGAACACAAAAAATGGTATAGAGGTTGATGTGTGAATAGGAATACTTAACTGCCAACCTAATAAGAGATTTTAGGTTTTTGAGGTTCTTAGAATGTGGTAGGATGGAGAGTATTTCAAAAATTCCCCAGCGGAGTCACCATTATGTTGGGGTTCACATTTTTTGGCCAGGTTGGCAATACCAAAAGATGAGAAAACATCAAACCACTTTCAGACCTCAGGATCTAGCCCTCCTGGGTCCAGAGAGGGATCTCTCTATATGAGCAAAGGTTTTATGTCTTTGAGGCTCAATGTTTTAATGATATGAGGCTAGTTATTGGCACAAGGTTTGTTTTTTTAATTTGAAGTTTGGTTGTTTGGAATTAGGAAGGAAGGGTTCAATATAGAACAAGGGTGAACAAGAGAGATTTTAGGCAAAGGAGAGGAAAATCAGAGAAGATCATAGCCATTGGGCAATGGAGTCAGGAAAGGGTTTACTTGCTATCAACATGCAAACTTTCAATTGGGGTAGTCATCTAAAGCATTGGATCCTAAAATGATTTGGTGGAATTGAAAAATAAGGAAAGCAAGGTGAAAAGGTGGAAAGGGAGATAAACACCAATTTTTCGTCTATAGATCAGGTCAAAGGTCATTTAACTCTAGACCTACTTGGACATACTCATAGGCATATCTCAAAGGTGGTTAACAACAGCTTCAGGGAACTTAGATAGGTTTAAGAGACTGAAAGGATCCTAGAGAGAAAGAGATTGAGTTCTAAACTCCTATTATTTCTGATTCATTCAATTAAACACTAGCCAGAACATCTGGGAAATAGATTCAATAATTCATACATGAGCTAGTAGGCAATATCATCCACTACACTGGTTAAACCATTTGAAATCTATTCTCAAAAAAAAAATTCAGCAAAAAACATTAAGGAAAGGAGAGCAGAAACATGAGGTGCCTAACAAAGGAAAATCTCATGCTAGATTTCTAATGCAAGCCAGAAGAAATGAAATGAAATGGAAATAAACACATAGACAGGAAAACATCACCTTAGCTTTAGATCAGGATCCAAAGAAATGAGTTTTCTATATTAAGAAAATACCAGTCAAGTACCACATAGCCAAAAGCTTGATATTCTATCTGAAAACCTTCCTCAGCCTATCTTACAATCTTACACAGAGAACTTGTCTCAAGAGAACAACTTGCATTCTACTGATATCCAATAAACAACCTTTACAATAATTTCTTGCTGAGTTTTATAGTAGAAGAAGAGCTGAGGAGGTAGGTGAAGCACTAAATGAAACATTAAAGCATAGAAAGAAGGAGAGGGCCAAAGCCCATTCTATTTTAACTCTATGCATTTATCCTTGGTAAATTTGAAACGAAGGAGTGATCTTCTCCAACTTCCATTTACTTTGGTATGGTCCTAATGTAATCTGAATGCGGTAGTACTCCGTAGTACTGTGGTGAATAAACAAAACAGAATGAGGTCTGCCATGCTACATAACTAATGCTCTGGTAGGATAGGACTGTAGTCAGGGCAGAAATTTCTTCACTGGAGCACGGCATGGAGTGAAAAAGGTATGGGCACTTTGTCCTTTCATGGAGAAAAACATTCTGCTGATGTAAAACCCTGCTGACTTAGTTTTCTGTGCACTGGTTTGCCTTTGGCCTTGACATTTTAGCTTTAATGGCTATGGGGAGGACTTACAGAGTTTAAACTCTTTTTATTTAATACAAACACTGTTGTATGTCCTCCCAACCCTTTTCTCCATGAGTTTGGCTTTGAAAATGGTATTTTCTTGTCTTTTTGTAGCTATACTGAGGCTTTGAATCATGGCAGAATCCCGTCGCTCGTACTTCTACAAAAACACGCAAATTTGTCATCAAATCCCTGCAAAGGGAAGACTGGTTATGGTGGGTGGAGGAAATGATAGAGCGGCAGTGGTGAAACAGTGGTTTATGTGAAAAAACGGTGAAAATGAAATGATATGGTGTAAATGGTGAACAATAGGGTTTGACAGAGAAATGCATCGTGGACCGTTTGATCATGGTGTGGAGGCATAGATTAACGGAGGAGATCAATCCATGGAGTGACATATGAGAAACAGACGGAATGAATAGAAAACGTTAGATTTTAATGCAAAAATCAAGACTTTAGACCATGGAGGAAATACAAAGGAGTTGAATGAAATGCTACGGAAATGCATATGAGGTGTTAGTATGAATCTTTAGTCGTAAAAGATCAATTTAGCTACGCATAACAAATAGCCCTAACATCGATTATGGCTGCAAAATATCTTTAAGTCTGCTGCACAAATTCAGATCTAAGCACAAAAGACATTAAGCAGATAAAATATAATATGGCTCCATGCATCCAATAGACAAGACATGAACAAAGTGTTTAAAAGAATGATTTGTATTATATTAAAGAATGGGGCACCTGAGAGGAAAACAAGAAAGGTGTTTTCCGGTTCTCCTCAATGGGATGGGTTCTTGAAAGTCCTCAGCGTTTCAGATCTAAAATTCCTCTCTTATTGTGGTAGAAAACCCTGACAAACATAGAACTCAATGGGAGCTCACAAAGCAAAATTGGAAAATGGTGACCAAGAATAGATCTAGTGTGATCTAATGCAATGAAGGTGACTAATTAATGGGGAAAACCCTCCTATTTGTAACAAAATATTGGGGCAGCCTAGAACTCGGTGCATGAATAAAATATTATTAATCGAATTCTAGAAGCACCCTTTAGTAATATTTTACTATATTTGTTGGAGGGAAAAGGATTCTTGATTTGGGTCAATTCCTTTACTTATAAATAATAAATAAATAAATGATTTATTTATAATTTTAGGGAAATGATGGGAATATAATTAAATAAATAATGGTTTATTTAATTATTTATGATGATTTATTCAAATTTAACTAATAATATTATTTAAATAATGATTTAAATAACTTATTCTCGGGAAATAATTAAATAAATAAGGATTTATTTAATTAAGTTCCTTGTTTTGGGTTAAATATGACCAAGAAATATAAACAAATAAGTTATTTATATGGTGAAAGCAATTTTACTTAGGGTAAAATTGGTCTTACATGGTGTACTTGGGTTCATCTAGTAATAATAGGTTAGACGACCAAAAAATGGTGTAACAGATTGCCCCCCAACATATGAGTGTTAGGAGAAAATCATGTGACCGAAGTACGCTGTAAGAACTCAATCACTAGACGTCAAAAGGGAAGTGAGAGAGACAAATGTAAGGTTGTCTGATGTGCTAAAGGACTAGACCCTGAGGAGACGAGACTTACAGGTGAAACAAGTCTCTAGTTTATGAAGTGGTACCTATGCTAAAGGAAATGGGGGAGGCATACCTATGCCTGCCGAGACAAAGTACAAAGAATAAGGCGCTCGGAAAACCGCGGAATGCAATAATGAAGCATGTGCTGGCCGAAACATGAGCCAGATAAGTAACATGATGAATCTCACATACATGCGATGCCTGGAATAACCGTCAGGACTTATACAATAATATTTTAGTACATGAGATAAAAATACACCCAAATTCCCCCTACATATAGGGAAGGGCTTGCAAAATCTGACTGATACATGCAAATCGAAGAGGCTCTGCAAGCGGTGAAGGCCGATATCATCAAATGAGAGGAGCAGCATCAAGGGCTGAAATGAAGAAGTCATCTGAGCATGTGGGGGGCTACCTGTAGGGCCACCCCCTCACGAGGGTTGAGACATCTCACACACACCCAGGAATCACCAGTAGTTGCTTCTGCATCACTAGACCATCAAGTGTATAGATCATGATCATGCTGAAAAGAGCTCGAACCAAGGTACACTGGCCCCTAGACCTAGCTTCTAGAGTAAACGAACTGATGTCAAGAGAAGTAGCTCCACTGTAGGTGAGGCAATAAGGGAACCCCAACGAAGGCACGAGGGAAAATAGTAGAGTGACGAACAAACATACACTAATGATGATGATGAAGTGGGGGATATTGAGTAGCGGATGGACGAATTCCCTTGTGAGAGCATAAAGGGCATGAATGGCTTGGGAGGGACTGACACAATATCACGAGGGATAGGGGCCAATGGGACTGAATGCCATAATGTGCGACACGAGAGAGGGACCAAACAATGAAGGATGGAGGATTATAGCGGCATACAAAGGGACTCAGGATAGGCTCAATAAATGCGATGATTACTCAACTCAGATGCTCTAAAAAAGGGCGACTCGATGGTGTTGCCATGTAGTAAAGGTCCAATGGGGGACCATGAAAACATGAGTACAAGATGGTAACTCATGATGAAAATCAACACGAACAAGGACAAGCATGGAGGCAAAGTGGTGCCTCAAGTACAAGTGTTGTAAGTGAGGAAATCTGATTTCGAGGAGAGGGGAATAGATCCTTCTTGGGCAAAGTGTGTCCTGGTGAAGTGTCAAGGTACTAAAAACTAACATGTACCTAGATCTCATAAATAGGCTAGGTCGCACTTTTTGGGGTCTGTTCTGCGACCGAGGTAGCAAGTACTGGGCAGAAAACTGCAACTGGTCCTAGGAGATGACCTGAAAAGTGTGACCTGCCAGAGGAAGGGGGTTGTAGCACTGTTTTTGGCTGATATCTGGGATTTTTATGGTTGAGGGGCATAAGTGCCCCCAAGCATGTTGTGATCATGCCAAAATGTATTTAGAAAAAGGTGAAGCTAAGCACATTTTAATGAAATGGTGCGCCATTTGTTTTTTTTATGGTCATGCAGTTTGAGAAAGGAAATAGAGGATTACCAATCTCTTGTAGTACTGCATATGTGAAGCAAATGGACTTTAAGTTCCTGGGTTGGCATACCTGGTGTCACTATCCCAAAAAGAGGATTTGGAGAGAATTAAATGATGCTCTCTTAGAAAACCTATAGGTTGGTCAATAACAATGCCTAAAAGAATGGGTTGTTGATGTAAGATGAAGAAAGGATAAGGGGTATCATCCATAGAGTGATTTGGAGTGATATGGGACTCTAGAGGTGCTTCTAAAGGTGGAAGAATAATGGTACTGGAGTCGACACGACCAGATACACTAGAAGAGTTGTGGAGAAGTTCTTCTCTTAGTCTCTCAAATATGGGTGCCCCCTTACCCAAGCATTAGGTGCCAATGTAATGGCCGCCAGGTGGATGTGGTTCGAACCCAGGGGTTTGATGTAAGGGGAATAGATAAAGTCAGGGGTTGGGATGTCTTCCATAATGTCATCATCATGATAGAACATGGGGTGACTGGTGGAAGAAATACCACTTGATGTGGCAAAGCTACCTGACTCATCATCATGAGAAGAGAGGTTCACATGCGCATTTCCATAAGGGGGACCGAAGAGTAAGCAGATAAAGGTTTTTTCGATGTTGAGCCCAAGGTGATCGCTAAAGGAAGGTCAAGCGAAACAACAGGGGAGGATTGAGAGGGGATGTTCCCCGAGGGTCTCATGGATGATGATAGGTAGAAAATGGTGGACGAAGGCTCCGTCATATTGAAATGAGGGGGGGCGGAATGTCAATGGGAGCAGTCATGTATGGTAGTGCGGCCGAAGAAAAATGTGCAAATAAGAGATAGGAAAACTCGTTGCGCTTGGCCTCGACGTGGCGGACCGCAGCGAGAGAGGTGCAGAAGTCTTTGAGGCGGGGACAAAGGTGGGTGTAATGGCCATGGAGATCACATAAAGCATAGGGGTGGTTGGTGTGAATATTCTTGGGGTTCTTGGCCGCGGTTGCCGAAGAAACAAAGGTTTCAGGGTCATGAAATTAATCATGGGCTTGAGATGAGGCAGTTCAGGACAGGTATGGGTGGTGTGGCCGAAAACATCACACAAAGCACACTGGATGGTATTCTTTGGAGGCCAAGGAGGGGCAGGGTTTTTCGGGGCAGCCTTGTCCTTTGATGCCCCACTGTGAGCTTTTCCATGCTTATCCGAAGTGGTCACAACAGGAGGTGGGTCCTATTGAGGTGACTGATGTATTGTTGCAGCGGGAGAAGTCATGGGGACCAGTTGAACTGGGGTCAAAGAAAGGTAATTTTTGGGTTGACTAGGTGGGGTAGAGGCTGTAGGATCAAGGTACAAGACGGGAATCCCAAGGGTCAGGTTAGGAAGAGAGAGGGTGGCCATGACAAGTACCATGTACACTCCTGTTGGGGGAGCTAGGAACAGTATCTGACCAGCGGGGTAATGGCCGGGAGGGACAACTCCAAGATGGTTGAGACCTGGTGGAACCGACCCAGGAGGGCAGAGAGGCAGATGGGTATCAGCAGTGGGATAAGGCTCACAAGGGAGAGGTCCGGCTGGCTGAGGCAAAGGGCTAGGGGCAGGTTGTGGTGGGCGAGGTTGAGGTTGCTGACTAGCCGAAGCGGGCTGCTTAAGGTTGGCCCGAGACGATTGCATCATGAAAACATTTGCTAACATGGGATCAGAGACAGGAGGAGGAGGAAAACTAGGGAAGGTTCCAAGCAAGGAGGATTCTTTATAGATGCGAGGGGAGACACTGTTCAAAGAATCGATGGTTTGTGTATTGGCTATAGAAGAAATGGTTGACTCGCTGAGATTTTGGCTCTTGATATGTCAACTAGTCAATGGTGACTATCTTTCCATTATGAGGGAAAAACATCTTGCGATGGACCGCGGATGGGGCAGCAGAAATGGCATAGGTGTAGCTACACCCCAAAATAATGTTATAATCAAGAGGGGTGTCAATGACTTCAATGTCAACACAAACAGTCTTGCCCACAATAGTGATAGGATAGTTGCAGAAAAGGCCAATGGGCTGGGAAGCGTGGCCATCCCACCCTTGAAGAGTGATCGTGGGAGGGGCCAACTCAGGAGATCCGAGTTGTTTCCAAATTGAAGCGGACATCACACAGGTGGATGCCCCCTCATCGATGAGGCACCGGTAAATGTTAGCGTTCCGGATTTTGACTGGGATTTGGAAAGCTACGGAAGCAGGCAGAGGAAGATACTCTGACTAATGGGCGTCGAAAACAATCAGTTGGTCATCGGCGGGATCTACAGCACCCAAGGCAGATAGTAGAGCTTTTCTTTGAGAGGGGCATGACTGGAGGAGTTCCAGCGTTGAAATGGCAGCAGGAGATTGGGCCATCTCATCTACTATGCTGTAGGAATGGGCAGCTTGGTCAGAAGCAGCATTGCGGCGTAATGAACCGTTAGGAATCATGGTATGAACCTCGGCTTTGGGCGGAGGGATATGCAAGGGACCATTAGTTGTCGAGAGTGGCTCTGTAGAACCTGAAGAAGGTGACTCAGGGACAGATGGAGCAAGAGGCTGAGGGTACGGACGGGACTGAGTTTGAAGGTTAAGGTAGATGGTTATAGGTTGGTCAGAGTTCATCATGTGGATCTGGTAATTAGAGGTACCAGATGGAGGATGGTGAGTGATTACCGGTTCGTGAGGTGGTTGGGTAGCCACAAATCCCGTCTATGCACCCACCTGCTCTTAAGGGGGCGGTGACTGTTGTTGCAGGGGTTGAGAAGACCAGGGAGGTGGGGGTGTGAATGATAGAGGAGCTGGAGCACTAGGCTGTGGATATGGATGAGAATGAGGTTGGGTAATAGTGTGGTATACCGGAGGTTGGGCAGAAAGAGGAGGCATGTCGGATCTTGGATGCGTGCTACCGAGAGGGGAGAAGTGTAGGGGGAGGCGCCCCCTCCCCCAGGAAAACCATATTTCATGGGAGGTTGAGTGGATGTATGAGAGAGAGCTCCAATGATACTGTCGGCGGCATGAGGTGCCCCCGGTGCGTTAGTGCCACTAGGTCTGGGGAGGTAAGGAAAGACGGTATAAACATAACCAGATTGAGCATAGATCAAGTCATATTTCAAGGCTATTTGGAGGGCAGCTTCTTCGGTTTGAGGGAAGTGGGATGCGACATCTTTGCCAATGGGAGGTAAGAGAGAGCGAACGAACCAGTCCATATAGACACGGTCTTCAAAGGTAGGGGCTTGACATAGGCTCTTTCTTCTCCACCATTCTTTAACATGATCGAATAGGCAGGTCGCAGAATATTGACGGAAAGAAGTCAAAATTTTGATACCGGTGTCATAACAAGGGGGAAGCTAGAAATAAGATAAGAAGGCATAGGCAAGGGTTGCAAAGGTGGTATGGGAAGAGGTGGGCTGGTCAACATACCACTTAGAAGCTTCACTAGTAAGCATGTGTTGGAACAACCGAAGACGGATGGAATCATCGGTAATAGAGTTGGTTGAACACCACATGTGGAAAGATCGGATATGGTTGGAGGGATCTTCCCTAGCAAGGCCCTCAAACTTGGGAATGTCGGAGGGGAGCTTGGTTGGCATAGCAAGCCAATTGACATCGTGGCAAATAGGATCATTAATCAGCTGATTGAAGTCGGGGAGACTGAGACCGGCCGTATAAGGGAGAAATGGGGCAGTCAAGGTAGGTCTCTTAGTGGTTCCACTGGAAACAGACCCAGCGGTAGAACTGGGGTTAGGGCTAGGTCCTAAACTAGACATGGTGAAGGTAAGAGAGGGAGAACTAGAAGTAGGGGGAGAACCCAAAAAATCAAAGGAAGAGTCGAAGTGCAGACTCAGGGGAGGACTTACTCGATGAATACGGGAAGGAGGAAGTCAACCAACTGGAAACTGAGGGCGAAGGCCAAGAAGTCTTTGATACAAACACCTGGGAGGTGTAATGATGACGGGAAGAAGAAAAAATGATAAGGGCAGGGAGGTGCAAAATCAAGTGAGGTCAATTTCGAAACAAGGGCAGAAAGGTGCAGTGTCAATTGATTTTAAATTCATTTCCAGGTGGTGTTAACCAGGCTCTTCTTTGCTTAGGGTCAGTGTGTGACATGTGTTAATTTTAATTGTTTAAACCCAGATGTTTTGAGAGTAAAATAAAAAATATGCTACGTAACTGAAAAATAAATCTACAGTAAATAAGACTAAAAGAACAGAAAATTAACAACTAAAAATGCATCAATCAAACCCAAGAAGGCAGGTCTACTCTATAAGAGGGAAAAATCTAGTCAAAGCACGCTAAAAATAGGCCAATAGATCTAAGGTCGGGAGGGACGGGGATCTAAAGGAGAAATCTGCTGAAAAGAGGTGCAGATAATAGCAAAGAGGAAGAGGCAAGGTTGCTGCTAGAAAGGAGGGGATCGGCTAAAGGTATAAGGGACAAGGAGGCAGCCCTAAAACTGAACCCAAAAAAAACTATATGAGGTGTTTTGAAAGGGAGAAGAGCAGATCTGTAAGGATCTGAAAAGGAGGTATCAGATCTGAGAAAAATAAAGCTCAAACTCTGAAAATTCAGACTTCTGAAATAGCAAAGACTCTCCCACAAAAATTGAAGGGTAATAGATCCCTAAGGGGCAAGATTCCCTCTTATTTGAGTGAAGCAGATCATAAACAGGTCTAAACGGGCAGAGACGGAGGCTAGAAAACCCTGACAGAAGCTTCAGACAAACCCAAAAAAAGTGCTGAAAAATTTGCAGAAAAAGTGCAGGTCGCAGGTTCTGACCTGTTTTCAGTCCAGGTCATAGGTTTGGGGTAGAAAAGTGTGTCCTCAAGCTCAGGCTGCACTTTTTGGGCCTATAAGTGCGACCTGCAGATCCGGCTGTCTCAGCGGCAGATTTCAGAAAAAAAATTCATCTCAGTTGTGGCTAATGTCTGTCACCTGCGCAATAAGGCTACAAACACATGGAAGTTAAAAATTTGACTGTTTGAGGGTTTTAGGGGTGAAAAACACCATAAAAATAGGGAAAACAGAAAATGGAAGAGAAACCCTAGGGTCCGAAATAGCTGGATATGCAGGAATATATAAAACGATAGCGGTCATAAAATAAAACCCGTGTGGAGTCACCAATTGTTAGTATGAATCTTTCGTCATAAAAGATAACTTTAGCTACGCATAATAAATAGCCCTAACATCGATTATGGCTGAAAAATATCTTTAAGTCCGCTACAAAAATTCAGATCTAAGCACAAAAGGCATTAAGCAGATAAAACATAATATGGCTCCATGCATCCAATAGACAAGACAAGAACAAAGTGTTTAAAAGAATGATTTGTATTATATTAAAGAATGGGGCACCGGAGAGAAAAACAATAAAGGTGTTTTCCAGTTCTCCTCAATGGGATGGGTTCTTGAAAGTCCTCAGCGTTTCAGATCTAAAACTCCTCTCTCTTATTGTGGTAGAAAACCCTGACAAACATAGAACTCAATGGGAGCTCACAAAGAAAAAATGGAAAATGGTGACCAAGAATAGATCTAGTGTGATCTAATGCAATGAAGGTGACTAATGAATGGGGAAAACCCTCATATTTATAACAAAATATTGGGGCGGCCTAGAACTCGGTGCATGAATAAAATATTATTAATAGAATTCTAGAAGCACCCTTTAGGAATATTTTACTATATTTGTTGGAGGGAAAAGGATTCTTGACTTGGGTCAATTCCTTTATTTATAAATAATAAATAAATCAATGATTTATTTATCATTTTAGGGAAATGATGGGAATATAATTAAATAAATAATGGTTTATTTAATTATTTATGATGATTTAGTCAAATTTAACTAAGAATATTATTTAAATAATGATTTAAATAACTTATTCTTAGGAAATAATTAAATAAATAAGGATTTATTTAATGAAGTTCCTTGTTTTGGGTTAAATATGACCAAGAAATATAAACATATAAGTTATTTATATGGTGAAAGCAATTTTACTTAGGGTAAAATTGGTCTTACATGGTGTACTTGGGTTCATCTAATAATAATAGGTTAGATGACCAAAAAAAGGTGTAACATGAGGTGGGACCCATATGGAATCGCAATCGCAAATCGGAGCAGGACGAAAATCACAGTCGGGGGTTGTCACATAAACGTTGTGATTGCGATCGGGACGGTAGGCGCGATCGGAGGATTGGAAAAAGGGGTTGCGATCGGGAGATCAGGGGGAAGGAATTTGCGATTGCGATGATCGGAGGGGCAGAGCGATCAATTGCATCACAAATTTTTGCGACAGACGGATCCGGGGACACAACATAAAACATGTGATTGCGATGGAGTGATTAGCGTCAGACCGTAGGATCAATAGGGAAATGGACGGCTAGGTTTTGGTCGGAGCAATCGCAATCGGGGGAAAATAGGGGTGACACACATTGCAATTTCCGATTGCGATTAGGCGGGACGAGCGATAACCATCGGATCGGCGGGGAGGATGGACGGTCGGGATTAAATCGGGAGATGACGGGATCAGAAATCGGAAGGCAAGGCTTGCGATTGATCGGGGGGGGACAACAACCGGGGGAAGTTTTGATCAATGACATCGCAAGTATTTGCGATGGACCGATCGGGGGACAAAACACAAGTGTTGTGATTGCCAAGGTTTGCGATGTGCGTGGGCCGTCCGATCCTGACAACAGATCAATGGTTAAAAATCAAGCCGCGGGACTTAACGTTACAAGCCAATCGCATCGGAACTTTTCTGCGTTACAAAGGATTTTAACGCTCCGACCTGATCTTTCGATGCGATTAGCACTCAAGACTTGAGCGCTCGGTCTTAGCGCACGGGGATGTGTGGGAAGTGGTTAGGGCTGACAGAAAAAAGGGGGTAAGACCTTATAATAAGGTCGGAAAGTGGCTTTTAGCCCATTTTTAATGAATTTTGAAGGTTAGAGAGGGTAACGATAGGGGGGTAGAGGGGGAAAATGGGAAAACAAAGGCAAGGTTTAGATTTCATGGGGATTTTGGGGGAATTAGGAGGTAAGGGGGAATTTAGGGGGAACAAAGGGGAGTTCTGGCCAAGGGGAAAAAGGGGGTAGAATGGAACATTTTGCAGGAGTACAAGGGGCAAATAAAGGCCTTGTGGAGCAAAATTTTAGCAATCAGTGGGGCTCATAGACTCAAGAACAGCATAGGGAAATCGTATAAGGTAGGGGACATACAAGGCTTCAAGGATGATGTGTTTTGAAGGGAGATGCATTCCTTGAAAGCTCATTTGAACAGTCTAGCCCCTTGCTTGCTTGTCAAGGAATTTATAAGGGGCTAATAGGTGTAATTATTTATGTTACCTTCGCTAGTATGCCTTGGCCATCATTATCCCAGATTACTTTCAGGAGGTCCTATTTTTCGCTTTCTCGTATTTTGGTGTCCGGTCCTAATCACCTGGAGCGAAAATACCTGAAGGCTTCTTGCTTGGTTGCATCTTAGGGATTTTTGTAGTGAGTGCTCTTTGCTCCTAGCTTGATTAGATTTATAGTTTTTTGAGTCTAATTAATCTTTTAAAGTGGCTGATCAAGCGCCTCATTGATTGAGGAGAATTCGGGGGTTATCTCCCGAAAGTGTTGAGCCTTCTTCAAGAAGGCATAGGAGTAATATAGCAGGTGAATATCACTCTGTGGTATTTGACGCAGCCGAGAGAGATCCTTCGCTAGGGCTTGAAGGTTCTGTAGTTGGTTTTGGTGTTGGTTCCAAGAGGAGCACTCCGCTCACCTCGAGAGTCTTATTTCTAGGAGAAGCAGAAGAAGAAGTAGAAGTAGAGGAAGTACCTCAGCCTCCTGAGTCACTTCCATCTCCTCTTCATCCTAATTCTCCATTTGTTGTTGAGTAAATCGGACTTGAGCCTGCAAGACCAGAAAGTCCTTATCCATCTTATTCATACCTTTCAATGGCCACGACTGGGAATGCGGCTTCAGCTATGAGTGCTACAAGCATTCAGACTCCTGCTTCAGTAGAAGGAGGAGGCACAATTGCTATATCTTCAATTGCTTCTAGTACTACTATGTTTGGCTCTAGCTTCACCCAAGCACAATCTTCTCAATCTGGTCCCTTTTGTTTTGGAATGCCCATTAGTGGGATTCCTTCGTTTTCCTTTTCCACTGCTGCAACTGCATCTGCACCCATGTCCTCCATGGCTAGTGGGTCAGCTTCTTTTCAAGGGTTCCCCTTCGGAAGTGGGCATATTCCTAGTTCGAATCCTTCCTTAGGGTATTTTTCTTTTACTTCCCAGAATCAGAGTTTTAACCCTTGGTCTAGAGGTCAGAGTTCGACTACCTTCACCGGTTGGAACCCTATATTTACAGCAGTGGGGGCAGGGAATCAGTTTTTCGCTGGTTAGCAAGGGACTGTTTCATTCCCTTCATCAAGTACTTGTCAGGCTTTTCCCCTTTTTCTAATGCTTGGAACCCCTATCAGGGGGTTTCTTCTTCATTCACTACATCAGTGGGGGGAACTAGTCTAGTTTATGGTAACTCTACATTGGGAGGAGGTCCTTCTTGAAATACTGGGTCACGAGGTTTGTCCTATGTCCCAAAATTTTCTACGAGCTCTTTCTAGCAACCTGGTGCCTCATCAAATCCAGGTTATTCTTTTCAGAATGTTGGGAACCCATCCCACCAAAGATGGAATTCTCAGGCCCCTCATCATTTACCTTTTCTGGCAACTTTAAACTTGCCAGATTTATTTAAATTGACAAATGATCCAATCCGATATAGTCCGAGGTGGCCTCCGGTTCCTACCAAACCACCTTCAGACATTCCAAAGTTTGAAGGAAAGGATGGAGAGGACCAGGCTGATCATATCACCACTTTCCATTTATGATTTTCATATAACTCCCTGATCGAGGATTCGATTAGGTTGAGGTTGTTTCAACACACCTTGATTGGAAATGCTGCCAAGTGGTACATTGAGTTAACTGGGGGCAGTTTTTCTACTTTTGGAGATTTGGCTACTATATTTCTAAATCATTTCCAGTTGCATGTCCATTATGATGCCAGGACTGAACACCTGGCTAATTTTAAGCAGGACGAGGAAACCCACATTTTCGATCATATTCAGGAATGGCAGAGAAGGAAGAGGCTCATTAAAGCTTATATTCCAGAAGAATTTCTCTTGGAATGGTTTTTGAAATCTCCGCAGGCAGATAATTCTAAGGATGTATCCCTGTTAGGGGTATTTTCTGAGGAGTAGGCTATTTTCAGGGCCCAACAGCTTGAATTTATATATTCTCAGTCTGGTGTCCTTCATAAATATTTGCCTAATGCTCCTCGCTCCAAATTAGACATATCCAAGACTAAACCCAATCCTCGTGGTGATGGACTTATTGGGTCGATCAATAGTGGTGCAGCTAACCTGCTTAGTCAATTGCAGTAGTTGTCTATACAATATTTTTCTTCTGGTTAGGCTATGCCTGCTGAGTCATCGCCTTCTCAATCTTTGTCAGTAAATACCGTTCAGACTTCCAACCCTAAATAAAATCAACAATCCGAAGGGAAGAAGAAGGGACGGAATAATAATAAGAAAAAGGGCAAGGATGGGAAGGGTAATGCAAATAAATCCAACGAGCATGTTGGTGAGGGTACAAAGGATAAAAAGAAAGTGAATTTTCCATGCAAGTTATGCACTGGAGATCATCTTACTCACCTTTTCCCTAAGATTCAAGATGCGCAGCGCTTGTTAGCTTAGCAGGGTTCTGCCAGTTCCCAGGTTGTGTTGACAAACCCTTTTCCCCAAGGGCAAAAACTAGTTTTTGGCGCGAATCAAAATACTAGGGCTTCCTCTAGGGGCACCCAGGAAGGGTAAAATCCATCAAAAATGTATATGATGAGTGCTAACACAGATATCACCACGAGATCCCGTGATTATGGCGAATTCGAGCCTTCAAAAGCCAAGGGTGCTCCCAATGGTACTGAGCCGCTTCATATTACGAGGCCTACTGTTGAGCCTATACCTCAGATGCCAAAAGCATCTACTAAGCATACGACGATTAATCCAAATGCCAGGGCTGCCCAAAACTACTCTGTTGTATAAGATTTGGCGCAGAGCCCTTGTGCTATGTCTGCTCTTGAGGTGCTCCAGTCTTGCCCAGCTCAGTGCAGTGCTTTGCTCACCGCTATTGGGGCTGTCGATCCAAATAAATCTCTTGTGATTACATTTGATATGTCTAATTTTAAAAAGAGACTCCCATATCATATCACTTTTCATATCAAATCGTTGCTTCAGAAATTCAATATCTTTCAAATGGTCGTTGATGAGGCTGCTTCCACATGTGTGATGTCTCTCGCATGTTGGAAGGGAATTAGATCTCCTACAGCTGTTCCATCTGCTACTCTTCTGACTGCGTTTGATGGTAATTCTCACAGACCACATGGCATTATCCCATCTTTGCCCATCTGTGTTGGGGGAAAAACTATAAATATAGAGGTTGAGATAGTTGATGCAAGCTTGGACTACAACCTTTTGTTGGGGCGAAACTAGGTTTATGAGATGGATGCCATTGCATCCTCATTATTTCGGATTATTTGTTTCCCTCACGAAGGGAGGATTTTTACATTTGATCAACTGGACTATTCTCCTATAGACCCAAATGCATCTACTGACTCAACTATTCCAAAGGTGGATAATGCCAAGCCACCTGTTGAGAATTTAGGGGTTGGAATGTATTCTTCTTTGATGGGTACTTTTGATATTCCACCTCCTACTATTCATATAAATGAAATTTCATCCTCTAGGGCTCCTATTCGAAGAGAGTTCTTCAGAACTCATTAATTTTTGGATCCTTGGACCTTGCCCTCCCCTACCTCCACATTAGTAGAAGGTCAAGTGGGTGGAATGGCATTTCCGATGTCTGCAGCTAAGATTGCTTATCAATCTATTGTTGACTCTGCAGAGTCCATTCCAGCTTCTCTTTCCCCGGAGGAGTTGGATGGGGATGTGGCTCCGACTTGGACACTTAGGTCTTCTTCTACCCAGGATTGCCTTGATACCACTCTTCCATCTGAAGAGGCCATCCTGGAAGCTATGACTGGTATAGATAGACCATGGGATGATTTACATCATTGGTCTTACTTTTTACCTGATTTGAGCAAAGTTGAATCAAGTTTTCCAAGTCGTTTGTCTCCTAGTCCTGTTCACCCGGTCCGGAACCATTTAGCACTAGCACAGGTATATGCTGAAGGGAACATGGCTGTGATTTCTCCAACTATCCCAGTGAACATTTCCAGGGATCCCAATGTTATAGAGAATGTCTTCATCAGAGCTGAATGTTCCCCTGAAGAGATTCAGATTTACACCGATCTCTTTAAAGAGCTTAGGGATGTGTTCACTTGGTCTTATGAGGAAATTCCTGGTATAGATCCATCTATTGTCTAGCATGAGATCAAGACTTACAAAAATGCTAAGCCTGTAAGGCAAAAGCTTCGTTCGTTCAATCCTAGGAAGGCTGCAGCTATCAAAGCCAAGGTGGAGAAGCTGCATAAGGCAAGATTTATTTTCCCTGTTCCTTTGACAGAGTGGGTTTCGAATCCTATTCCCGTGGATAATAAACAAGGAAAAATTCGAGTTTGCATTGACTTCATAGACCTTAATAAAGCATGTCCTAAAGGTAATTACCCCACACCATTTATAGATCAGATTATCGATGAGTGTGCCAATAATGAGATTTTTTCCTTCATGGATAGTTTCTCCGGATATAATCAGATTACTATCCTTCCTAAAGATCAGCATAAGACTGCCTTTATTTGTCCCTGGGGTAATTTTTCTTACAAGAAGATGCCTTTTGGTCTTAAAAATTCTAGGGCTACTTTTCAGCGGGCCATGTCATATGACTTCCATGACATTAAACATATTATTGAGGCATATTTGGATGATTTAGCTGCTCGTTCTCGAAAGAGAATGGATCATCCTGCTCACCTCCGTCAAGTATTTGAACGATGTCATTTATACAAGATTAGGTTGAATCTAACGAGTGTGTTTTCTTGGTTACATCCTGTCAGTTGTTGGGATTAATAGTGTCTAGGGAAGGGATTAGGGTAGATCCCTTCAAGGTTGAGGCAATACTTCAGTTGCCTCCCCCATCATCTATTTGTCAACTTCAAAGTCTACAAGGAAAAGATAATTTTCTTTGGAGATTTATCGTAAATTATGCTGAAGTTACCAAAAGATTTATGAGATTTTTGAAAAAGGGAGTCCCATTCTTTTGGGATGACTTCACTCAACGCTCATTCGATGCTTTGAAAAAAGCATTGACCTCTGCTCCTATATTAAGTCCACCTGATTATAGCAGGGATTTCCTTTTGTATCTTGCAGCAACAGAATCTACCATTGGTATAGTTCTGGTTCAGGAAGACGATGCTCTTGCAAAGCATGTTATATACTATCTTATTCGAGGCTTTGTAGGACCTGAAATCTAGTATACTCCGATAGAGAAGCTAGCTTTAGCAGCTTTTCATGTTGTACAGCGACTCAGACATTATATTCTTCTACGAAAAACTTATGTTTTGGTAGCAGCCAATCCATTTCAATTTGTTCTCAGTAGGCGAGTGATTGGGGGCAAATACAATAGATGGATTGTGATTTTGCAGGAATTTGATCTTGATTTTATGTCTGCCAAGTCCAAGAAATCATTAGTTTTTACGGAATTAATCTCTAAGTTTGCCTGTGCAGAAGAGATAGTCTATGATGAATCCTTCCCAGATGAAAATTTGTTTCTCATCTCTGCACAGGATCCTTGGTATGGAGATATCATTGTATATCTTCAGACTACGAAGTTTCCCTTTACTTTTTCGAAAGATGAGCGTCGTAAATTGCATCACTTGGCTAAAAATTATTTGATTATTGGTGATGCTTTATACCGTCGAGGGGTTGATTCAATCCTAAGACGGTGCTTAACTCTCGAAGAAGCTGAGGTTGTGTTGAATGATTGCCATAGTGGAGCTTGTGGTGGTCATTTATCTGGGCTTGCTACAGCCCAAAAAATCTTGCATGCTGGATACTTTTGGCCTTCAATTTTCAAAGATTGTATGGAGTCGGTCAAAAAGTGTCATCCGTGTCAAGTCTATACTCGAAAAATGCGTTCTCATCCAGCTCTGATTTTTCCAGTCATTACTGTCGGTCCCTTTACAAAGTGGGGTATTGATTATACTACTTGTAACCTGCCTTCGGCTAAAGGTCACAAGTACATTATTGTAGAAGTAGACTACTTTACGAAGTCGGTCGAGGCTATGCCTAATTTTAGGAATGATGGTGAGACAAAAACTCTTTTTCTTTTCAACCAGGTTATTGCTCATTTTGGTATTCCTAGAGAGATTTTCACTGATCATGGTAGTCATTTTCAGAATAGCATGATGGCTGAGTTGGCTCTAAAATTAGGTTTCCGGCAGGAGCATTCATCTCCTTATCATCCTTAGGCCAATGGGCAAGTGGAAGCCGTGAAAAAACACTTGAAGACCATTCTTCAAAGGACAATTAATAAAGCTCGATCCAACTAGCATAGCATGCTGTATCCTGCACTTTGGGCGTATCGGATGTCAGTGAAAAATACAACTGGCTTTACTCCGTTTCAACTAGCTTACGGGTTGGAATCCATATTTCCCATTGAATGTGAGATTCGTTCTCTAAATTTAGTTGTTGAGCTACTTCCTGACACTTCTAGTCTTGAGAACGTCTCCTTCATTTGGAACATCTTCATGAGCAGCGTCGGGATGCTGCCACAATGAATGAGGTGCATAAGAAATGATTCAAAGTTTAGTACGATAAGGTGGTCAAACCTAGGGTGTTTTCAGAAGCTGACCTTGTTTTGGTCTATGCCCAAGAGAAGGATGCCCTGGGCGTAGGAAATTTTAAGTCTATGTGGTATGGCCCCTTCATTTTTAAAAGATTCCTTAAACAAGGAGCATATGCCTTGGTTGATTTTGAAGGAAATGAGTTGGCGGAGCCTAGAAATGGGCTCTATTTGAAGAGGTATTGTGGCTAGGCTTCGGCCTGGCATCTTAATTTTGTATATAGTTAGTTTTGTTTTGCACATATCTGGTTTTTTGGTATTTGATGTGATGGTGATGTTTTTGATCTGTTTTGGCAGGTTGTGCTAAATGTCATGAGTCATTATGGTTTTGCTGATGGTGCTAGTAAACACACCAAGAACTTGGCTTCCGCGGCTTGGGTGCTTCATCATCCATCCGGTCAGTTGTTAGTATCAAGAGGAGTCTACATTGGTCCTGCTTCCAATAATGTAGCAGAGTACACTGCAGTTATTTATCTACTCTCAGAGGCCATATATCTGGGTGTTGATTCATTGGTAGTTTTCTTGGACTCCCAGTTGGTGGTGTCACAGTTAAACAATACTTATCGGGTTCGACATCCATTCTTACGCCAGTTGTTTTTGAGGGTACACTTGTTACGACGATCATTTCAATTTTTAACATTCATTCATATTCCTCGTACAGAAAATTGGATGGCAGACTCATTAGCTAATCAAGCAATTGATTGGCATATTAATAATTCAATTTAATCATCAAAAAAATCATGCATTTTTTATACATTTGTCACATCGCATCATAAATCGTTGTATATATATATCATCAGAGTGTTCAAAAAAATATACAAAATTTGGATCCATAAGTCATACAAAATTAGTGCTTATGCCCGATCATGTTCAGTATCAAAAATATACAATCATCCAGTAATCATGTCTATCTACTCCTGTGATCCCTGCCCATTATTCGTGTTCCTATAGAACATGATCGCAATAGCGACATGGCGGAATAATCGCACCCAATCATGTGTTACTCCCACTACCCATCTCTGGATAGTCACAGGTAGAGCTTCCACAGCAGCCATAGGCACTTGGCGAGTCAAACCCTCCAAGTTCCTCTGAATAGCATGGAGGGTTCTGCCTGGGTCTTCAGTATCTGCCTCGCTTCTGCGGTGCTTGTGCCATGGGTAGCCCTCAGGACAGACTGGTCTAGTATCTGTATCGTGGTCATCATAATATTGTAAGTCATTTTGAATCCAATCAAAAAACATGTTTTGTTTTCACATTTTTTCACATATATTGAAAAAATCATCAAAAAATCATATAATTACAAAATTGCAATCTTACCGATTGCGCCCCATGCCGCGCCAGGTGGAAGGACGAGGTCTAGATCACCGCAGAAATCCATCCCAGCATAGGGGTAGTACTCCACTGCAATGAATTGTTCCTCCCACCATTGGAAGAACTCGTCGTCCCAGGTGGTTGGAGGAACTTCACTTCCCCCCAATCTCTTCATTAGATCAGCCTGTCGAGCAATTCTTGGGTCTCTAGGGCTGTTGATTGAGGAGATCACTTTGGGTCGAAGCCCAGGAATATTCTCAAAGAAGAATGTCATCAAAATGGCTCCATACCCGAAATGCTTTGTTTTAGCTTTCCGGATGGAGGTCATTTGTTGCTTCATGTTGATTAACAAAGTTGTACACCAATCATACAGGTGAACTAGGCATTCCACAGCTATTCTCATCTGGGCCCTAGATGCCCGATGGAAGGAATCAGATCCTGCTACCTTACCGATGGTAAACAGGAGAATCTTCATGTGTATATTTATCAAACCTATTATGGCAATCTGAGTCCCTACTTTTTTGGACCCCTCTACACAGTAGACGTGGACATATTCATCCACCATAAGCCCTCCCAAATGCTTGCCGTGCAAATTTACTGGGTCTCCCCTCTGTGAGAGTCTAGTAATGAAGTAGATGTCTTCCACCTCTATGTGTATAGGAATTTGGTCTATCACGAAGCAATATTCCTCCGGTTCCCAGTAATTTACCATCATTTCAAGCAACCAGACATTACTTTTCATGTTTGGCATTTTGAATAATTTTAGCAATCCGCAATTTCGGAGGATGTTGAGAGATTGTTGATCTTGCATCACTTCATGATCAATTGCACTATGCTTACATTCCCTCCAAGTGATGGTAATCCTGAAAAAATTCATTTATTTGTTCATTAGATGCATTTTTTTTACATCACGGACTGCGCATACGCGACTTACTCTATAGATAGTCGCATATCATACGCATTTTGGTCCATACGAACCCGCATATGCACAGAGCCCTAAATCAAAAAAAATGTTTTTTACGGTGAAATTTCCAAATTTTAAGTCTATTAATGGAAAAAATTGATAATAATGATGGATGAAGAGCTTACCTAACTGATCCCACGAAGTTTGACCGCTGATTGCTCTTGTTTTGACGAAAGAGGGTTTTTTCTCCAAAGTTCTTTTTCCCAAATCAACAAGTAACTATGAACCGAATATGAGGTACATTTTGATGACGTTGAGATTTTTCCGGTTTTTCTTGATCCATGACTGCTGACTTGTCATGGCAGGTATATGATCTTCACTGGCATATAGGTTAGGAAATCCATTTTCCGTTGCATTTTGCATACTAGCCTCCATTCAGATCACTTGCCGTAGGGTCGATCCCATCAGGTCATGAGTATTTCACCCATTTCACTCGCTGATTATTTAATCATGACTTGGTGGTAAAGCCTTCCTTTACATGGGCTTCCTAGCTAGTTCCTCTCTATCACTTTTTTCCCATGCTGCATTTCATGTAGGCTCGGGAGTTCTCTTTAGTTCCACCATGAATTATGTGTTGAAGCTTCATTCTTCTTCTTCTTCACTATCATTTTTTCTGGCTATTACCCTAGAGGCTCCCTGGTGTAATTGAGTTGTATTACTGCATTGCATATTGGCTACTTGTTTTTCCTGGCCTTCAGCCGACTTCATTTGGACTCGATGTTTAAGCCATCTTTCGACCTTAACTATCTGTACAAGTTAACCATTGCATGCACTTAGCTATCATGACTTGACACCCTTTTTACCCATGGATGGAACATTCCTTTGAGTATCGCTTACCAGTTTCCGCCACCTTGCATTGAGCATAGGATCGTTCCTATCCCAGGAACTAGTGCATTTGTTTCTTGATACTCGTTCTATCCGTTGTACCATAGCATTCTTTTCTTCTTTTTCAGGCTTATTATATGAAAAAGACAAAAAAATTGAATATGACAAAAAGAGTGGGAATGGGATGTTACTTCATAATTCGATGGCAGTACAGTATCATTTTGTCGCCATTGAACAAAGCACATACAGTTATATATTTCCTTCATTTGGGATGGTTTTAGTTTTGACCTAGGTTCAGCCTTTTCGTTGTTTCACTGGTCAGTTCTCCCCTGGTTGGTTATATCTTCCAATCATATGGAGAGTTTTTTTTTGCCTCCTACATAACAGACTTATACAGTGTCATTTTTTACTACCATGGCCATCACGAGTCGTGCTTTTGCTTAAGGGAATTTTAACCAGAGTCGGCCATTCTACGGTGTCTCTTGACTTATTATTCAGTCGGCCTTCCCAGTCTTGTCAGTATCTTGTTCTATCACATCAGATGTTTTGGTCTTCTGCTCGTGTTGGTTTGAGAAGGTCTGCATTGACTTCTTGCTGGCAGGTTTGTCTCTTATCGACTATGACATATTGCTCTGAGAGTAAACCTAGAGCCGCACCCTAGCCCTATTTCCATGATTGATAGATGACCTTGTGCTCAGCATTTGATCATCATTATGGGTCTTTGAATGAGTGGTTTTCCTTGTGTTCGACGTCAGCATACATTATCACACTTGGGATTCATGCAGTATCTTGATTTCCATTTAACCCTATCGATGGATATCTCACCTCTGTGTCAGCTTTCATTATTGGTTGGTTTAGAGGGTTTCTTCCGTGTGCTAGCTTCATCTTGTGCATGTCGAAAACGTACTTCGGTTTGGTTACGTCACTCTACTTCGTCCGATTCCTTCCAAATCTTGGCCTGCAGGTTACACTCATGCTGGACTGATGTGGGATGCCTTAATGCCTTCCTTCCAGCAGATCTTTTCCCATCAACTCTGAATCATTGCTCTAGGAATAAGGTCTAGAGTCTTTTGTCAGTACCCTAGGGTTTGCAGTCATCAATGGTAGACTCTTCTCTATCGACAGTGGGGATTCATCATTGCCTCATGATTGGTAGATTCTTCCAAGTGTTCGACTTCATCTCATTCATTCGCACTTGTTAAATTGTAATGGGGCACCTTGACACTCATTTTCATTATCGGTGGGTTGTCTTGCGTTTGTTAACGGTATACATTATTGACCGGTAATCAAATGATTTCTCACATGGTTGACTTCAGCTCATTTATTCCCATTGTGTAGAATTGTGCCATAGAGATTGGTGAAGACCTTGGGTTGCATCAACATCTTTCGGTTCACTTTTGACAGTCCATTCAGTTTCTGCCGGTGATGTCGTCCACCCTTATATGTTGCAGTGTCAGTACAACAACATCCTATATGTTGGCTCCCGAGTTGCATGATTTTACCATGTGTTCCAACCCTTATGATTTGGTACTTGGAGATTCCGTTACTTTTGTGATCAGACATCTATTTTCAGCATCATTGATCAGTTTTATATATGTGATATTTGGACATCGATTTTGACTTGTAATTTCGAGCCATGCTTAGATGATTCATTGTGTACTTTCAGTTCAGCTATACTTGTATACATTCTGGATCTATTCTGTACTTTCTATATGGATATATTTTTGACTGAGCATGGGTATGCCCACCTCAGACATGAGCTAACTCTCTTTTTTCTTTCATTGTTTTTTGGCAAGCTGAAATCTGGTGAAGTCCTCTCTTTACCTCGTGAAGTTCTTTCTATGCACATAATACATTTCGGCCATCATGTACCCCTTCTAACCTCATATACTAGGGGGCATCTCTTATAACATCATTTTTCACCCTCATGTGATTCATGATTGTCCCTTCAGCCTTAGGCACCCATTCCCACAGAATTGAATAAATTTCATGAAAAACAATGTTTAAAATCCCATATGCGGATATGCCTAGACTTTTTTGCATGTATACGTGAGTCCAGAAATAATTTTCTACGTATTCCATTAAAATCATTAAAAATATATAAAAATCCCTATTTTCAAGGCTGGGTTGATGGTTATTCCCGTAATTCAACCACCCCAGCCTGTGGTCAACTGTTTCCAACTGATTGAAACTACTTTGAGGGAGTATAAAATCCCCTCATATGCATGGCCTAAGGGAGCCCAATTCAAGTTTGATTTCTCGTGCCTCCTGCACTTCACAGGTTTTTACAGGAAACCCTTGTTTCCTAGAGATGTTCATCAGCTTATATGTCATCTCATGTGCACAAGTCTTGGAAGAATCCTAGCGGGGCAAGGGTGGGACGGATCCAAACGACGGTCTATTTGATGATCGTGGAAGGATTCAGGTGATCTCTCCACCTTTCGATTATTGTACATGTTGTTCGTAATGAAGAAGAAACATCTTGTTCCCAAATTCACGTGTTAATATCTGCTTATATATGTGAAAATATTGTTAATTAAACACTTATTATTGTTTATATGATGTTTCAGGAAAGATATATGCTGTACAACTAGATTTTCGTGCACGTTTATTCTTGATTTTCAGGTTAAAAAGGAAGAACAGTTGTTGGGGGTTTGGACCCCGTGGGATCTACATCAAACGTAGGATCTATGGGTGAGTTCTACAACTGATAATATTTAGTTTTTAGCATACAATTTTAGTTGTGTGAATCCTTCTTGAATAGTATGCCCCGATCTGTGAAGGTTTCTGACCCAACGACCTCTAGGGAGTTATTTCCCGAAACATTGTCTACTAACCGCTAATGGTTGGGCTCTATTAGAAAGCCCAAATAAGTAAAACCATCTACTAATGTTGCATTCTTGAAATTAAATAGTTCTCCAATATGTTCAGAGATCTCCTGCCCACCTTCGGAATGATATATACAATACTTAGATCCATTTTCCTCCTTCCCAGATTCAGTACAAAATCTATGAAATCTCTCATGCATGGCTTCCCAACAACTTATAATTACTTTCCCAAAAATCAGGACATCATCTACAAAGAAGGTATGAGAGTTCTCCCTCTGTGATGTCAAATTTATGCCTCTGAAGACACACCTGTCCACCTCTCTCTTAATTAAAATATTGAAAGCATCCATGGAGAGAATAAATAGGAGAGGAGATAGGGCACAACATTGTCATAAACCTCTACTCGACCTAAAGAACCTGGATGCTGCACCATTTATAATTACCATAATCGATGTGTTTCTTACACAACCCATGATACTGTCCACCGAGTTACAGTCCAAACCAATTTTGTAGAGAATCATTCTAAAAAAAAACTAGGCCACCCTGTCGTATGCTTTCTTGAGATCAACCTTCATGACAACAACTTTGACATTCTCCAAGTGATTAGTGTGAATGATCTCTTGTGTAGTGGAAACTGGACCATGAATGCTTCGGTCTTGTAGGAATCCTAACTGCTCCAGTGAGATGTGTCCTGATAATACAACCTTAAATATTTCGGCTATAGTCTTTGAGATAATCTTGTATAATGTGCTACACAATGATATTGGTCGGTATTCCTCAAATGATAATGACCCTTTCTTCTTTGCAACGAGTGCCAAGAAAGTGGAATTAATGGCCCCATGTACCTTTCCATGTAGTTGCGCTTCTTTCACCATCTCCGTTATATCCTATAAAAACAACTCATAAAAATGTAAATAAAAGTCTCGAGTCCAACCATCCGAACCCATGCTTTTATCGGGGGTAAAATAATTTAACACTTTCTGCACCTCATAAATACTTATAGTCCTATTCAAACATGAGATATCTTCCTCCGTAAATATTTCCGGGACTTCCTCCAAATCCCATAACATATCTTCTAGCCCTGGTACCTCCTTTGCTGAGTATAGCCCATTATGATATTTAACCACTTCATTCAGTATCTATTCCGTCAAGTGGAATGATTGACCCTGAACGTTAACCTAACATATAGTGTTAGAGTTCTTCCTCCCCGTGGAAAAAGAATGGAAAAATTTTGTATTCTTATCTCCTTCTTTAAGCGAGGTGGCATGGCTTATTAATCTCCAAGTTTGTTCCTAAATTAAAAGGATCCTCCTTCTCTTCATTTCCAAAAGATTAAGCCTTTTCCAATTTTCTGGGATCTGAAACCCCTCCTCCATGACTCTTTGAATCTGTGCCATTTCCTCATATATTTGTTCTAGTTCCAGTATCATATGTCTCTTCTTCTTCTTCTCCCATGACCAAAACTTCCCTTTCAACTCTCTAAGTGTGTGGGATAAATGTTCCATGGCTAAGCTCCCTTCTCATCTTATGTTTTGACTGATTTCCCTCTGACAAGTGTCTTGAAATCCTTTTTTGTCAACAACACCCCGTTGAATTTTAAGGGGAAACCATATATGTTCTTTTCAAATAGCCACTCCATTAAAATTGGGTGATGATTGTATATTATTAATCCCTTGACTCGGGATGACACCACCCCCATCTAAGATAAAATATCTGCCTGCACCATGAATCTGTCCAAACGCTTCCCTATGAAATCGGACCCTCTCCTCCCATTATACCATGTTTGACAGTTTTTCTCCATCTTATATCAGCTAGATTTGACGCACATGCCAAGTCCCTTATGTGACTAGACATAGGGTCACTTCTTCCCCTAATTCCCCATATCTCCCCATATCTCACCTACCTCCATTGTATAGTTGAAATCACCATCAATAATAGATCGGTCCAGAGTTAGAATCCCACAAAACTCCATATACCTCCAAAAATTAGCTCTATCTAGATAAGGGGAATAGATGATAACCACATGAAATCTGTGATTAAAGACTCTAAGAGAACCAGTCATGATAATGCCCATGAAGAAACTAAAAGCCTTTAAAACAACCCAACGGGGATCCCATAATACTGCTAATCCACTTTATCTTACGACAGCATATTTAGACACCATGTGCCATTCTAGAAACATGGCACAGAAGAAAATTATAGTATGATCAGCTTCCTCCATAGTCTCTTGAATGAGAATCAAACTAGGATTCAATTGAGTAAAAAAATCCTTCAGCGAAACACATTTCCCCCTCCCCCCGAGTCCCTGAATGTTTAGTGAGCAAACCATCATCACGGAACCTCAGAATAGGGTGCCAACACTCTAAGATCCCTATCTAATGTGAGGAATATAGGTACATCCTTGAATTTACCTGACTCTAAGTCAGGCTCCATTATCGAATCCACTAGAGATATTTTTTTTAATTGGGGTCTCCCCGTCCCCTTCCGAATGGTCACATTTGATTTCGAGGAGGGGCTGATGACAATGGTAGGTGATGTTGGGAAGTAAGTATCCACCACCATAGGATCCAACATAGTCTCTAGAATGTGTAAAAGGAACTCGAAATAATTGTTGATGGAGTTCCTTGGGGAATGCGGCGCAAAAGTACCTGGCAGAGAAGATGACATGTCAAGAGGGGACGAAAAGGAGGGGTCCGAAGGTTTTCCCATGAGGATGGGCACAGAGGCCATAGTAGGGACAGAGAGATAACTATGAGGAGAAACATCATCTGGGATATTAGGGAGGGGAAGAATTTTCCTACAGGAATCCACCATCTTCACCACAGATGTGCCAACAAGGACTGGGTTCAACCCCCCCGCCCCCCTGACTGCTAATGAATCAAAAAAGCACCTATCACCAGAACCTTGTGTGAATCCCGACTCCAATTCCCCGAGATAAAAACTCAAATTTAATAGGTGCAGAGGGAGATATTGGGCACGACTTACAAAGCATAGGAGTCGATGTCAAGGAAATTTCCGGATTGCATTTGTATTCTGAGGTCCAATCACCATCATGACTACTTTCTTATCACGACTGCTTTGTTGTGCTGAGGTCCGAAATCCACCCAAAATCATGTCACATCCAATATTTGATCCCTATTTTACAACTACCTCTGGCCATTTTTGGCATTGACACATAAGGTGGCTCGTTCCATGACACAAATGAAATCTGAATTCAGTTTGCCAATAATCAATAACCTGGCGCTAAACGAGTCCATCCCATTCCACGTCAATCAAGGCAAGTAAGCCTCTCGAGAAGGAGACCTCAAGAAGGAGCCATGCCACCCTTTTATCATATAGTCCCAAGAATTTCGGGTCCACATAAGAACAAGTTCCAATGCTATTTCCAATTGTAGAAATTACTTGAATTACCCCTCACCAAATGGTTTTTAGGTGTGTCTTTAGTTGGGTTGAAACCCACATACCAGCGATGGATTGCCAAGGAATGCCAGTCAATCACCCAAGAGCACCTTAGAACCTCTCCCACATCCTCAGACTTCGTGAAATGATAACAGAACCAACTATTATGAAATTTTCTTGCCTTCGGAATATATCCTAGAAATTATTTCCACTCTGCTTCCAGCCACAAGTTTTCATCTACCTTACAAAGTTTTTCATAGTGTCATATACCCACAACCGCTCTTGAGAGTAGAATTTCCCCTCTATCCCACATGATTTCCCTCCCAAAACTTAATAGTCTACAAACACTCGCTGGTTTGAATGGTTTCGAAGGCCTCTTACCGGTAGGTTGTTTGTCACATGGTCTAGACTGATTTCTAGAATTGGGAATGGGATTATTCCCGAGTATAAGCACATCATCTGGTTTTGGAGGAGTATATTCGATGAGACATGATTGATATTATGGAGGCTTAACACCATTACCCGTGAATCCACCACCTTTTGCCACCTCCACAACATGCAAAAATGCCTCATCGAAGTCCTTGGAGTATAGCTTGTCCAGTAACGTTTCAATCCCCACCATCCAAATCCGGATGCATGCATTTACTCCAAGCATTAGAAATGGATGAAAAGGCCACCAGGCACGAGCTAGTGATTGAAATGTGTCCCTTTCCCAAGCACGAAAGCACCATCCATTGCGTTCGGGATTCGTGAAAATAAAATTGAGTGAAGAGTGTAATACACCCCTTAATCACCCCAGTACCTTCCCAACCATATTAAATCTTCCTACCACCTTTATGAATAGTATAGTGGGAAATTAAATTTAGACTATAAACAACATTTATTAAAACCAGTATCTGTCTAGTCAGTAGTCCCTCCCGCAAACGGAGAAATTCAAAAATAATTAACAGTCCACATTCCAATCCCAAGTCACTAGAAACACCAGGGAGAATCGGCGAGAAGGTGAGTCTACTAGTCAGGGTCCCTTTTTGAACTATTGGAAAATTAATTCTAGATTGGTTAGAATTCTAACATTTTCAAACGCTCCGAATTGAGATGACAAAACAAAGCTTTGCTTGGGATTCTTTCCTTGCCCATTTTTTTCGATTTAAAGTGTCTTCCCTATGTGCCTAGCCTGAGATTATGACAAAGAGTAAGGAATTAGAAAAAATAATCTCATATTTTGATGTGCAGTTTGTATTCAGAAAGATGAAATTGGTAAGGCACAGACAAGATGTATATGTTTCCAAACTAACATTCTAATAAAAATTTGGTTTTTCTTATACCAATGTTTTAAAATTTCAAATGAGCATAAGAATCAGTACAGGGTTGCTTGGAATCTGCAACTTGAATTTAATGTATTCAAGGCATGGTTCAGACTCAATAAGGCTAGAAGCCATTACAATAAATCTTATTGTGTCACTTATAAAACTGAATCAAGATAGAAGCTTATTGTGTCACTTATAAAATTGAATCTAGATAGTGAGGGTAATAACGTTTATCTGAAATAAACTCAATTGAAAAATAGTATGTCTTTCATAGAGAGTTTTATTCAATTATTTTTTAGTATATTTAAATACGTTCTTAGCAAGCACTAAATTTTGACAACATAAATTGCTATATTCTAGCTTTGGTATTTTGCAAGGTCCCTTATTTTGGAAGTTTCTTAGATAGGGTGTAATGTGTTATTACTCACTGTACACTAGCTGTCTTCTTTATGTAATCTAGTTATCCTTCTTGGGGTCCCTTCATGTCCCACTTATTTCCCTTCTTGCTCCTCTTTCCTCCCTGTCAGTTTCACTTTCCTTCATCTTCATATGATTCAATTTTTTCACTTGCCATTCTATCATATTATCAATGGTCAATATATGGATTAAACACCATGTTAAAGTGAATATTGCACACAAAACCTTGATCAATCAAGAAACTTAAAACAACATTATCTATTAGATCTATTGAACCCAATAGTTATGAACAAGAAAGAAATGAATTAAATTGAATGGAAACCGAATCAATCACACACAAGTAAATACACAAATTTACTTGATAGAACCTTGACAGTGTGTCACCCATGGGAAAGGGATTGGAAAATTCTATTAATCAAGAATGATTCCCCATAGTTACAAGGCTTTAGGTCCATCCCAATTAATATGAGCTACTTTTTTACATAACCGCTTCTTTGTTATACAAACTGACTGACCGATAAATTACAATAACTACATGATTAGTTGTCACATTTCAAAAAAATCCACCTTGGAAACAATTTTCCTAATCCCTTGTCGATTCCCATGTATAATCTCTTATGCAAGCCAAGAGAATGCATACACCATAATAACTTCTCTACTTTAACTGGCTTCATGAATATATCTACACAATTCTCATATGTACGGACTTTCTTGAGATCTACTTTGCTGACATCGATCACATGTCTCACAAAGTGATACCTTACATCAATGTTCTTGGTCTTGTTGTGATAAGCTATATTTGTATCCATCTTATCAAAAATACCTACGAGAAGGTGAGCCTCCCAGTCATGGTCCCCCAACCCTACAGATCTAGGATCACTCACCATCCAAGAAGCCAAGGGAAATAATGAAGAGCATGAAAAATGATAGAAGATTATTGTCTCTAGGAATTAAACACTCACGCCAAAAGATTGAACAAGCCAGATGGTGGAAACAATGAAAGACCATAAACGCTCTTAAGGTGAGCCCAAACTGTCAGCTACCCAATAAAAATTCAGCCCCTTGATTGTTAGTAATCTCCACAAAAACATAAACATATCCCCAGGTTCCACCAGTGGTTGCATAATTTAACCTTCGTATCCTTATAGGGACGACTAAGAGAGACAAAATGACACCAAATGATCTCTTCCTCATTCCGGCTCGTAGTAGTGTTATTTTCCCCCTTCTATTCAATAAGGTGTAATGAAAAACCCACAATATGGTTGTTGTCTTCATCTTTAAATAGCATAGGAACTACATCCACTATGACCCACCGACTCCATCTCCAAAATCTCTCTTATCCGCTAAAGAAATTATCCGCGTAATTGATCAAATTTTCATCCCAAAAAAACGTTGGATAGAACAAGTCATATATACATTTCCATAAACTATAAGAATGCTTCTGGTAGCACATATAGTCTCAAGTATGTCATCTAAGAGAAGACAAACTCCTCCTAACTCCTCATGAAATGGATGTAGTTCACGTTGGTTTCTTGGTTGGCGGAAATTTTATTTTTTTCATTAATTACAAACTAAGTTTTCTTTAATTCCCGAAAATAAATTTAATTTTCTTTCTTTCCTTTTCTCCATCAGCCTAAGCGAATACAAAATAAAGTTTTTATTGATTACTAATTATCTTTTAAAATTTTCTTTAATTAGCACAAAAAATTTTAACAAAAAATTGTGCCTTCAAACAATGCTAGACATTTTCATAAAATAAAATAAAATGCAACAAACTTATCCTTCACTTACCAAAGTGTTCTCCACATCAATCACAGTCATTCTTCAGGCCATTTGAACGATTCAATGACATAAACCCACTTAAAATGATTTTAGGGATCCTTGTATGATTAGGGTGAATAACATGAACGATTCAATCATAGTCATTCTTAATTTTATGATTAGGGTGTGTTAGCACTCAAATCTACCTCAGGCTGAAATGAAGTAAACTCAAGGCTACATCAAACCACGCTCAACCTCGTAGCTAGCCCTACGAGGACAGGAGAGGGCTCTCTCCGTCAATCTCGAGAAAATGAGCAATAGGATGCGAGATGACTTACAATAAGAACTGATTTTAGGCTAGTAAAGAGATAGGTATATTTGATTTTTTGGTTTTTTGGGTTTTCGCTGGAGTAATGGGAAAACAAATTTTGGGTCCGGGGATAAGGTCAGACCTTTGCAGATTTCAAGTTGGGGCGAGGTAGGTGAATGTCTTGATGCTTTTGATTGGATAAATGGACAGATTAGACCGACGAGGAGCTGAAGAGGGCAAATAAGAACTTGGATCCTCTCCAAACAGCTGAAAACATATAGAACTAACTGAATTCAAAGGCCAAGCACTGTAAACAATGGATTCAACCTTATTCACTCATTCAATTTAGTTCAGAAGCATAATGAAAGGATGGTATACATTAAACATGAAGAAACTTACAATAAACAAAGAAGAAACACCATCAACAACAGAACACCACAAGGATCCCAACAAGTGCCGCAAAACCCCTGATCTTTCCTTAGCCAAAATATGAAAAATATGTACAATGATATCAAAAGTATCCCAAGAGTCCAACCTCTCCAACCTCCGAAAATGATTGAGAAATTACAATATATAGATCACTCTAACACCTTTCCCCACCTCTAGGGGTCGAATTCCCTCTTCAGGGATCAGTTTCAACCAATTCTAATCATGGAACTACAATCTAGGCGGCTAACAACTTGCCTCTAAAAGAGTGGAAACTGATCCATTACATGATTTTTTACTCATTTGAGAGTGAATCTTCTAGAAGAGATAAAAATAAGCCAAAGTTACATGTCAAACATGAATTTACATCATAAAAACCCAAAAATTCTATCCACAAGCAAAACTGGTCCATACTAGGCGAAAAACTGAGCTGGCAGCTGAAAATTCAGGAAAAATTTCAAGTGGGTCGCTCCTGAGCCGTGTGGGTCGCTCATGTTCCAGGCTGAATTTGAGGTACTTCCCGGCATCCAAATTGAGCACATGATAGCTCGTTGGAAAGCCCTGGATGTCTACTTTCCAACCCAAGTGGAATTTCTGAATGTGGAGTTCATTTGACCCTCCACAATCTCATTCTCCCAGAGGTACTCCCTGCTGGTGCAAAAGGTGGCAGCAAGGTGGTTTTCATGGTGTTTTTGAGCTTTTTGACCATCCAGATTTTGATGAAATGCTAAGTTGACTTCAGAGGATGCATAATTAACCATGAAAAATCCAAAAATGTAAAAATATCCTCCAGCAAGTGTCCCAAAAAAAAGTGAGCGCATGAGCGCGCGACCCACGTAACTGCAAAACCTGTTTTTTGATCCAAAAATTTGAAAATGACAAAATTTTCTCCGAATTTGCCCAAATTCGAAGCGGAGGTCCTCCATCATGTATCTTTCCCATTCAATGAAGCCTCGGCCAAAATCCGAAGTGGATCAGGCCCTTTCCGCCGTTTAGTGCTCTCCTGGTGCATGCAGTTCCTGTGATGAAAACACTGTCTCGGTTGTATGATGTGTTGTTGTCAGTCATGATGTAGCAATGTGTATGTTCAACCTGTTGAAAATGAGAAATGGGACCTTGGTGTCTTTGTCTCCATCATGATCCTGTGAATGTACCTACGCTGATGAAGAAGGCGAGACCCCTTCCACCTCACGTGGAGATAGTACTCGCGTTGTTGATGAAGTCAACGAGACCCCTTCCACCCCGGGTGGAGATAGTACTCGTCGTGATGTTGAAACAAAGCTCTGTGGCTTCTCTGATATGTTACCACTACTGGTGCACTGCTATGCTCCATCTCAGTGCATCAACCTCAACGATTGAGTCACTGTCCGACTCCTGCTCATACTCTGACTCTGTCTCTGACATGGCTTTGAACAAGATATGTGCAATATGTATACTGATATAGATGCAGTGAAAATAGAGTTATAATGTATGTTTTAACACCCAACAGATATCCCCCACTGTCAAAGCACCATAAGGAAACAAACAATGATAATATCTCTGTTTTAGGTGGATTGAAAAAGAATCACAGTCTCTGTTTTAATTGCAAGTGAAACTTGACCAAAGGAAGCAGGCAGCCTTTAGAATATTGAGCAAATCTTGTCAAAGGGAGCAATGCATCATATGACTGTGTTTGTCAATGGGCAATAACAACAGAGTTATAAGTGTCAATGGGCAGTGAAAACAGAGTTATGAGAACGTTTTTATCATTGGGCAGTGAGACACAACATGACCATAATCACCATGGAACAAAAGTCATGACAGTGATAAAACGATAATGATGACCACAGTGGTATTATGGGTGTGAAAACAGTGGGCTTTGAACAAAATGCCAAGGTGGATATATATCAATGATATAAGGTGGTAAAAATGCTCATAAAACCATCCATACATATTTTAAAACCCTGAAGAACAAATCAGCCATGTATGTAGGGTTTTGCTCTTCCATTCAAATGTTTGAAGACTTCAAGATACCAACAACACATTAAAAACTACTGAGCAATGATAAAAAATTGTTTGCAAGCAGCTGGAGTTGATTCGAATCGAAACTGGGCGCAAAAACACAATTTTCTGAACTCTGCTGGCAAGTGGGTCGCTCTGCCCAGGTGGGTCGCTCCCATTCATTTTTACACTGTGAAAATTGCCCAAGTGGGTCGCTCCCCTCAAGTGGGTCGCTCCTGCCACATAGTGCATTGTGCAGAAAGCTTTTGGAGGCCTTCCCGGTGTCCAAATCGGGCGTGTGATAGCTCGTTGGAAAGCTATTGGAGTCTAATTTCCAACACAAGTGGAATTATGCAATTTGGATTCCATTTACCCTATCAAAAATCAAATCTCCCAACACTAGTCAAAATGAGCAGAATGAGGCTGCCTCAAGGCAGAGCGCTGTTGCAATCAACTTTTGAAGGTCTTCCTCAACTCCAAATTGAGCTCATGATAGCTCATTGGAAATTTATTTCTGTCTAGTTATCTGTTAAATCATCAAGCAAGTCATTTGGCCAAACATGCTAGGAGAAAACTTGATTTTCCCAAGGTTACTTCAGAGGTGCATTCAATTCTCCTGAGGCAACGATATTTTTGACATTTCTCTAAAACCATGATACCTGTGTAAAAAGTGAAGGAGGTTTTTCTTCCTTGGCATGTTGTGGACAAAAACCTCTCTCAGTTTCCCAAATTTCATCTTTGATTGCTCTGAAACATCTTTTGAGTGAAACCGATCCCGATGTGTGGAACAAGGGATTTTGTCGAAATGAAGTGAAATGAAGGGGATAGGGGGCTTCTAAATTCTTGGGGAAATTTTTGGAAGTAGGGAGGGATGTTAGGAAGCAGGGGAAAGTGGAATCACAGAGATTGAGTGAGGGGAAGGGGTCCAAAAGGGCAAAACACAGGCCTAGCCTAGAAAATTGCCAAGTTTTGGCAAGAAACTAGGGTTTGTGAAAAAATGAGGAATTTGAGGGATCTCGGTGATGGGAAGTGTTTAATAAGGTGCATTAAGGATAGGGGAAGGTGTATGAACATCAGGATACAAGTTTTTCGATGATTTGACCATCCAAGAGAAATTACCTCCAAAACCCTAGGAGAGGGAAATGGACCTTACCTAGGCACAACTGAAGCATGAACGAGATGTAAAATGACTCAATGGAAATTTACATGATGATGACAACCCTCTGCATGATGGTACACTCAGCTGAATGGTGACATGGACTGACATTTGGAAAAATTTGAAAAGAGTGAAAACCAACCCTAGACCTAATGCCTAGTGATCAAATTTTGCTTGAAGACTCTTTGAAATGACAAAATTTGACCTTGACACTTTAAAATCACTTTGAAAGAGCATGTTTGATCACTGGAGGAAGGCTGCAAAGGCTGACTCTAACATTGGCTCCAATGGGGATGGTAGCTCCTTGGAGGTGCCAAGAATGGCAGATCTTTGGGAGAGCAGACCAGTGCCTTATCCATTGGGCAATGGAATCAAAAACCCAAACTGAAATGCATGACTGAAAACTGATGACTTGACGACACAAATTGAATCTCACTCAACTAAAAACTAACTCGATACTTAAACACAACCGACAAACTGGAAATATGCTCAAAGTAGAGCTTATTCAATACAACCTACTCTAATTGTGCTTTACACGACCCGATCAAGTGAAATGGAACAGCCAATGAAACCATGTAAGCATGCTGGCTGCTGTTTGATTTCTTCCCAAATACTCACTTGTGAACAACAATAAAGAACTACTGAAAGGCAACTCCCATGAAAACTTTGAACCAAGTGGACTGCTGATAAACTTGCAAAGCACAAATCGACTGGATGACTGCAAGAATACTGTGAAAGGATCTTCATAAACATAGCTCTGGTCCAGATAATCTCCATACCTTGATCTTAAAATTTTCCTCACATCTGCGGTGCTTTTCTTTGGTGATTGCAGCAAGCTGTCAAAAGGATCCTGAAATTCATGAAAAATCAAACTCTGTTGCTGATTCCAGACAGAACAAAAGTCTCCTTCATCAATCTCCTCATATGAAAGGAAATCTGGACATGTGCTATGCAATGAACAATCTGTTAAACAAGACAATGAAGGTGACCTTTGAATAAGATTATCATCAACATTCTTTTCGGGCACATGGTTAGCTAATGGAGCAGAATTTTTATAACAAAAATCATCCAACACACGAGCAATAGGATCATCAAAAACTTGAGAAGACTGCTGCACTGTATCCATTGAAACTGTATGACCTCCTTCTGGCTGTTCATCTTTTCCTTGAGATATATTATGAAGATTCTGCCTTATAAACTGAAATGCTTCAAAACAAAAGGGTATAGAATCTTCCTGCATCATCAAATTATGTATTTCATCTTCCACAACTTCATCTGTAATCTGACCTTCAATTGCATTAGATGGCTACAAATCTGATGTTACAAGCTGCTCATTTGAAGATTTACCATGCAATTTTTCTCTCAAAAACTGAAATGATTCAAAACAAAATGGTACGGAGTCACCTTGAATCATTAAATCATGTGTGCCCACTTCCAAGTCTTCAGCTGCAACTTGACAATCAATGACTTTCGAGGGCTGAAAATCTGAATATGAGAAGTTTTGAACAAGGCTTTCATTGCCCTCTAGATGGTCCAAATCAAGGCTTGTTGACGTTTGATTTCTGATTGCATGGAAGTTATCTCTAATGAACTGAAACGAATCAAAACACAAAGGCAAAGATCCTTCACTTACATCAAAATTTTCTGCACTTTCCTCATCATTGCCATAGCTGATATGCATCGATTGATCACTGTACTCGAGCTGCTGAAAGTGAACTTCCTCCTCACACAAACTAGATGCTGATTCGTCTGCAAGATTAGCTTCTTTTTGGAGAACATAATCATCATCATACTGATCAAACTGAGGCAATTCATCATCAAACATACACATCATATCAACAGCTCTCTCTTCTTCACAATGATCTATAAAACAATCACTATGACTACTGGGATCAGAAACAAAATGTTTTGGATCAACAACTTGTTCTTGAATGTCATTTTCATTTTTTGCAGTTATTTTCCGCACCATCTCTTCTACTGCGTTTACGAAAAGATCAAGCTTTTCCTCTGAAAGTGTCAGCTGCTCTGAAACATTCTTCTTTTCTTCTTCCTTCAACCTTGCCCTCCGGATCAGCAAATGCGCCTCTACATTCACTGCCTTGTTCTGCATTTCGTGAAGTGTTGCAATATTATTTTCTCTCAGCTGAAACTCCATTTCCGGATCAAAGGCACCCGGGTAGTGCAAGAGAGCAGATCTAGGAGAAGGTCTTATATCAGCTGGCATCGAATAATAAACTTGGTTAAATCTAGCAGAAAATTGTTGTACTGTCTCCCCTGGCAATCTTTTCAGCTGGTTATACTCCTCTATAATCAACAAAAAGTTCTGTCCGATCATCCACCTATCAAGGAAAACTTTGACAAACTGCTGGAAATCTGAAATGCTCGCATCAGGCAGGGCTTTAAACCAACTCTTCACTTGGCCTTGCAAAGAAAGAGCAAAAAGCCTAATACTAACATCTTCATCATAAACTTCAAAAAGATCTAGAAAAGTCTCAACATTCTGCACATGTTGCTCAGCGTTGACATTGTTACATTTACCATCAAATCTTGGTAGATATAGGTCATAATTTGCAGGAAAAGCATGAAGAACAGAAGGTAAAACAAGAGGTTTGTACCGATCTGGAATTTTACAAGGTGTAGGGGCATGTACAAGAGCTGCGGGATCAGCTTTATTTTCTGGCTCATCACTCTGTAGAGAGTCAACATAAGATGTGGGAAAAGTGAGGAGGCCAGGATCAAAGGGAAACTCAACATTTACACTCTTTGAATGGGTCGAGTGAAGATTTTGATCACCTTTCTCATACAACAAACTTTGAAAAACTTTCAGGATAGCTTCAAGACCAGCAAAGAAGTAATTTACAAGAAAGCATATTAGATCCTGAATACCATTCCACTTTAGATACCTGAACTTTGTGTAAGATCCTTCCATTTTCTCAGAGAAAGAGTCAGTCCTCCAGTGGAGTCTCTACTTTGAATTGGAGTCACCAGGTGAATGATTTCAGCCCTCTTATGTCTGATCGTTGTCCACCATCAACCATCAGATCTGAACTCGATACATGTACTGGGGGAATTCGCAAATCAAGGGACACATTCACAAGCTAAACCGGAGATCGACTGAAGCAGCTTTTATCTACTATGCACTCGCAGAGCAATGTGCAGTTCGAAGGCTACCTGGCGTGACTTCAGACTCCGTCTATAGCAAGCAAACGTTTTGAGTTTCTCCCCAGTATGGTCGCCACTATGTTAGCACTCAAATCTACCTCAGGCTGAAATGAAGTAAAACTCAAGGCTACATCAAACCACGCTCGGCCTCGTAGCTAGCCCTACGAGGACAGGAGAGGGCTCTCTCCGTCAATCTCGAGAAAATAAGCAATAGGATGCGAGATGACTTACAATAAGAACTGATTTTAGGCTAGTAAAGAGATAGGTAT
The DNA here is from genome assembly GCA_034641835.2 of Pinus albicaulis. Taxonomy (NCBI): domain Eukaryota; kingdom Viridiplantae; phylum Streptophyta; class Pinopsida; order Pinales; family Pinaceae; genus Pinus; species Pinus albicaulis. The sequence goes on from CM076573.1 coordinate 121,648,098, forward strand.
GTTTTTTTTTTGGTTTTTTGGGTTTTCGCTGGAGAAATGGGAAAACAAATTTTGGGTCCGGGGATAAGGTCAGACCTTTGCAGATTTCAAGTTGGGGCGAGGTAGGTGAATGTCTTGATGATTTTGATTGGATATATGGACAGATTAGACCGACGAGGAGCTGAAGAGGGCAAAGAAGAACTTGGATCCTCTCCAAACAGCTGAAAACATATAGAACTAACTGAATTCAAAGGCCAAGCATTGTAAACAATGGATTCAACCTTATTCACTCATTCAATTTAGTTCAGAAGCATAATGAAAGGATGGAATACATTAAACATGAAGAAACTTACAGTAAACAAAGAAGAAACACCATCAAGAACAGAACACCACAAGGATCCCAACAAGTGCCGCAAAACCCCTGATCTTTCCTTAGCCAAAATATGAAAAGTATGTACAATGATATCAAAAGTATCCAAAGAGTCCAACCTCTCCAACCTCTGAAAATGATTGAGAAATTACAATATATAGATCACTCTAACACCTTTCCCCACATCTAGGGGTCGAATTCCCTCTTCAGGGATCAGTTTCAACCAATTCTAATCATGGAACTACAATCTAGGCAGCTAACAACTTGCCTCTAAAAGAGTGGAAACTGATCCATTACATGATTTTTTACCCTTTTGAGAGTGAATATTCTAGAATAGATAAAAGAAGCCAAAGTGACATGTCAAACATGAATTTACATCTTAAAAACCCAAAAATTCTATCCACAAGCAAAACTGGTCCATACTAGGCGAAAAACTGAGCTGGCAGCTGAAAATTCAGGAAAAATTTCAAGTGGGTCGCTCCTGAGCCGTGTGGGTCACTCATGTTCCAGGCTGAATTTGAGGTACTTCCCGGCATCCAAATTGAGCTCATGATAGCTCGTTGGCAAGCCCTGGATGTCTACTTTCCAACCCAAGTGGAATTTCTGAATTTGGAGCTCATTTGACCCTCCAAAACCTCATTCTCCCAGAGGTACTCCCTGCTGGTGCAAAAGGTGGCAGCAAGGTGGTTTTCATGGTGTTTTTGAGCTTTTTGACCATCCAGATTTTGATGAAATGCTAAGTTGACTTTAGAGGATGCATAATTAACCATGAAAAATCCAAAAATGTAAAAATTTCCTCCAGCAAGTGTCCCAAAAAAAAGTGAGCGCATGAGCGCGCGACCCACGTAACTGCAAAACCTGTTTTTTGACCCAAAAATTTGAAAATGACAAAATTTTCTCCGAATTTGCCCAAATTCGGAGCGAAGATCCTCCGTCATGTATCTTGCCCATTCAACGAAGCCTCGGCCAAAATCCGAAGTGGATCAGGCCTTTTCCGCCGTTTTAGTGCTCTCCTGGTGCATGCAGTTCCTGTGATGAAAACACTGTCTCGGTTGTATGATGTGTTGTTGTCAGTCATGATGTAGCAATGTGTATGTTCAACCTATTGAAAATGAAAAATGGGACCTTGGTGTCTTTGTCTCCATCATGATCATGTGAATGTACCTACGCTGATGAAGAAGGCGAGACCCCTTCCACCTCACGTGGAGATAGTACTCGCGTTGCTGATGAAGTCAACGAGACCCCTTCCACCCCGGGTGGAGATAGTACTCGTCGTGATGTTGAAGCAAAGCTCTGTGGCTTCTCTGATATGTTACCACTACTGGTGCACTGGTATGCTCCATCTCAGTGCATCAACCTCAACGATTGAGTCACTGTCCGACTCCTCCTCATACACTGACTCTGTCTCTGACATGGCCCTGACCAAGCTATTGGCACTATGTATACTGGTATGAAAGCAGTGCAAACAAAGTTATGATGTGTGTTTCAACACCCAACAAATATCCCCACCGTCAAAACACCATAAGGAAACAAACCATGATAATATCTCTATTTTAAATGGATTGGAAAAGAGGCACAATCTCTGTTTTAAATGCAAGTGAAACTTTGACCAAAGGGAGCAGGCAACCTTCAGAATATTGAACAAATCTTGTCAAAGGGAGCATGGCATCATATGAATGTGTTTGTCTATGAGCAATTACAACAGAGTTATAAGTGTCAATGGGCAATGAAACAGAGTTATGAAAACGTGTTATCAATGGGCAATGGGATATAATATGTCAATGAACATCATGGAACAAAGGTCATGACAGTGGTAAAATGATAATGAAGACCACATTGGTATAATGGATGTGAAAACAGTGGGCTTTGAACATACATGCCAAGGTGGATATATATCAATGATATAAGGTGGTAAAAATGCTCATAAAACCATCCATGCATACTTTAAAACCTTGAAGAACAAATCAGCCATGTATGTAGGGTTTTTCTCTTCCATTCAAATGTTTGAAAACTTCAAGATACCACCAACACATTAAAAACTACTGAGCAATGATAAAAACTTGTTTGCAAGCAGCTGGAGTTGATTCGAATCGAAACTGGGCGCAAAAACACAATTTCTGGGCTTTGTTGTTTAAGTGGGTCGCTCTGCCCAGGTGGGTCGCTCCCATTCATTTTTACACTGTGAAAATTACCCAAGTGGGTCGCTCTGCCCAGGTGGGTCGCTCTTGCCACATAGTTCATTTTGAAGAAAGCTTTTGGAGGCCTTCCCGGTGTCCAAATCGGGCGTGTGATAGCTCGTTGGAAATCTATTGGAGTCTACTTTCCAAAAAAAGTGGAATTATGCAATTTGGATTCCATTTACCCTGTCAAAAACCAAATCTCCCAACACTAGTCAAAATGAGCAGAATGAGGCTGCCTCAAGGAAGAGCGCTGTTGCAGTCAACTTTTGAAGGTCTTCCTCAACTCCAAATTGAGCTCATGATAGCTCATTGGAAATATCTTTGTGTCTAGTTATCATTTGAATCATCAAGCAAGTCATTTGGCCAAACATGCTAGGAGAAAACTTGATTTTCCCAAGGTCACTTCAGAGGTGCATTCAATTCTCCTGAGGCAACGGTATTTTTGACATTTCTCTAAAACCATGATACCTGTGTAAAACGTGAAGGATTTTTTTCTTCCTTGGCATGTTTTGGACAAAAACCTCTCTCAGTTTTCCAAAATTCATCTTTTATTGCTCTGAAACATCTTTTGAGTGAAACTTATCCCGATGTGTGAAACAAGGAATTTTGTCGAAATGAAGCGAAATGAAGGGGATAAGGGGCTTCTAAATTCTTTGGGAAATTTTGGGAAGTAGGGAGGGATGTTAGGAAGTAGGGGAAAGTGGAATCATAGAGATTGAGTGAGGGGAAGGGGTCCAAAAGGGCAAAACACAGGCCTAGCCTAGAAAATTGCCAAGTTGTGGCAAGAAACTAGGGTTTGTGCAAAAATGCGGAATTTGGGGGATCTCAGTGATGGGAAGTGTTTAATAAGGTGAATTAAGTATAGGGGAAGGTGTGTGAACATCAGGATACAAGTTTTTCCGATGATTTGACCATCCAAGAGAAATTACCTCCAAAACCCTAGGAGAGGGAAATGGACCTTACCAAGGCACAACTGAAGCATGAACAAGATGTAAAATGACCCAATGGAACTTGACATGATGATGAAAACCCTCTGAATGATGATACACTCAGCTGAATGGTGACATGGACCGACATTTGGACAACTTTGGAAGGAGTGAAAACAAACCCTAGACCTAATGCCTAGTGACCAAATTTTGCTTGAAGACTCATTGAAATGACAAAATTTGACCTTGACACTTTAAAATCACTTTGAAAGAGCATGTTTGATCACTGGAGGAAGGCTGCAAAGGCTGACTCTAACAGGGTGAATAACATGTACCCATGAAACTGAGATTAGCGTTCCTTATATGATTAGGGTGAATGATATGGACCCACTGAAACTAAGGTTAGGGTTCCTTATATGATTAGGGTGAATGACATGGACCCACTATAACTGAGATTAGGGGAGGGATGCTAGTTTATGGGTGCCCTCCCTTCCACCTCAGCTGCTGACAAGTTAAGAAACATGGAGACTATACGACACTTTCCTAGTTCAATCGGTCACGTGTCACGGTTGGTGACAACCTTAAATGCAGCTAAATGGCATAGATTTAGGGTTTGGTCTAGATTTTTATTGACGATGACCATTTACACCTTTTCATTATTGCTCGAGCCCAGAGTGTGGCTGTTCGGCTCTGCCAGAGGTGGTGGCTATGGGTTCCAGATTCTGCGCGACCTATCCGCTGATCCTGAATATTGTAAGCTACTTTGTTTCCCACCATTTTGCATTGGTTTTTTTGACCAGTTCGTGAACCTGTTCATCGGTTCCACCATTATTTTGTTATTCGGTTTGAAGGTTTGTCAATTTCTGAACATTGATGGTCCCCGCTCGTTCGTGTTCTTGTATGTGAAGTCCACCATTGCATCCGCCATTTCTCTTATGCTGGACCGCCAAAATATCGATTGTTGTCTGCCAAGGTTTGGGTCTGTTTGCTCTGTTTTCTCGAATTCTTCAGGGTTTGGCATCAACCTCTCGAATTCTTCAGGGTTTGTCATCAAACATTGGAATTCTTTCATTTCAACTCTGTTTATGCCATTTTGGTTTATAAAATTTTAATTTTTTAGTTTTTTGTAGGTCTTTTCTTCCATGGTTGGTGTTGGAGAAGTTTGGGGGGGCGTTATGGTGGCTTCTACAACCTTTGCACTTCTCGGCGGCGACACTCTGCAACCTCTGAACCTCTAAACCTCTGCACTTCTCAATGACCTCTCAGCAACCTCTGGTAGGATTCACAATCCTATTGAATCATTCTATGTGTTTTTTAACACTTATTCTCTGTGTTTTTTAAACTTTCAATCGTTTTTTGGTGGAATTTACCTCTTGTTGTTGTTTTTTCGGTGGAATTTAACATGTTTTACATATATCTGTGGGCATTTATGGGTTTATCTATGGGTTTATACGTGTTCAGTGGAATTTAGCTCTTCATGTTGTTTTTCAATGGAATTTAACATGTTTTACATATATCTATGGGTTCATCTCTGGGTAGTTATGGGTTTATCTGTGGGTTTATATGTGTTCGGTGGAATTTAGCTCTTTTTGTTGTTTTTCAATGGAATTTAACATGTTTTACAATCGAATTTAACATCATTTTCAGTAGAATTTAACATGTTTTACATATATCTGTGGGTTTATCTTTGGGAAGTTATGGGTTTATCCGTGGGTTTATATGTGTTCGGTGGAATTTAGCTCTTCATGTTGTTTTATCGGTGGAATTTAACATTTTTTACATATATATGTGGGTATTTATAGGTTTATCTATGGGTTTATATGTCTTCGGGTGAATTTAGCTGTTATATGTGTTCTATGTTTGACTGGTTATCTGTGGTTTTAGGGCTTGGTTGCATGTAGGAGTAAATGAATAGCCTTTTGTGGGTTTATATGTGTTCGGTGGAATTTAGCTCTTATATTTGTTCTATGTTTGACTGGTTATCTATGGGTTTAGGGTTTGGTTTCTTGTAAGAGTCAATGAATATCCTTTTCTATGTTTATATGTGTTCAGTGGAATTTGACTATAATATGTGTTCTATGCTTGACTCGTTAGCTGTGAGTTTCGGGTTTGGTTTCTTGTAAGAGTCAATGAATATCCTTTTCCTCAGTGAAGATTGAGAAACATTTTTAATTACCAAATGAGATTTTTACAATGTAACTTCAAAGCTTAACTCATCAATAATGTTGAAGTGTAATCTTCTTGATTCGAGCAAGGTCATTGTTGCATTGGTGTTGTTATCACAAAATCAAGCATGATGGGTTGCTCATCGGGTAAACATTGTGTAACTGTTTCAGACCAATCTTTTGGCTAAGGCTTAGCCTCCTCAACCTTAGAGGGCTCTCTCAATGGTTTATGATTTTCGATAAATAAGTAGATGGCTAACTCTATATGAGGAAAAATCAGATAAATGGTATAAATGGTTGAAAATCACATTAGAAAGTATTCATTGGGCTATGAAGTCATGATAAATTCAACAAAACCAAAACATTCTACCTAGCATGGAATTCAAGGAATTCAGAGTTCAAGTCAAGGAATAAAACATATAGAACAGTGAAACACATAGTCAGTTTATCTATGAAGGAAGTCATAGCACCATTGATGAATTCTGAGTATCATAAATAAACACCACTGCAATGGAATATTAAAAAGGATGCCATCAAGACAATAACGTACAGGAACTCCTCATGAATCTTGAGTTGTGTAAGTAGAAACTCTGTATTAATCTGTGAACAGTCACATACAAAACACAGTGTTTTTGCTAATAAAATTTCCAACCCTTAGCATTTCGAATTCTTCCTCTTTATAGATCATTTACAACATAGGATAACCTTATCCTCAACTAGATACCTCGAAATCCTACTATTTGACACCTTTTCTAACCATAAACATGGTCTTTGTTACAAAATGACAGCTGCAAACCTAATGATTAGTCCTATTTCAAATAGGAATAGAACTCTTTAAATTTACTCCTAAAAACCTTATCTAAATTTTGATTTCATCAAACGACACTTGTATTTTCATGAAGTCGAATTCTGAAGATGAGCTTCAACCCGTTGTGACCATAAAGCTGATGATGTTGTTCTCCTAAAACCTAGGAAACTTTCTCCCTATTTTTTAGGCCTTTGATTCCTTTGACTCCTTGGGACATTCTGACCATTTATGAACCATGATTTAGATGCCATTTTTTACAAATAACTAAAACCATATGTCTTCAATCACTTCCCTATGCCAGTTTTGCAACATTGACTTCGAATTATCCAAAAATATTGAAAACAAACCCGTGCTACGAAAGCAACACAATTTCGTAGCACTTTCCGTAGCGCAGTGGTTTTGCCCATTTCTTTTAATATTTTGATATTTTCCCTTCAAGGTGGCTTTCATTTACACTTGACATGTCTCTTCTAGGAATTTCAAGGAAAAAATCTCAAAACTTCCCCTTAAAATTGATAAGGAGAAGGGTGAAAAGGATGCTACAATAGTTTCGTAGTGCTTTCCACCCTTTTTTCACTACAGGCACTACGAAACTGTTGTGCAAGTAGTTTTTTCTAGATTTTCACAAAATTAAAAAAAAGGGTACCATAGCTTTAAAAAATCATTGGCTTTATCAAAACCATCAGACATTTGAACTAAAAACATAATCTTCACAAAATTTGATCCTTCTTTTCCATTTAGACTTTGTTTTGAATCTGTCATTTTGTACCTCTTCTTTTTAGTTCATCTTGAGACTATTTTAATTGTAGCTCCAAATCATTCACTTAGCTTCTTAGATTCTTGTTTCTTGCTCTGAAATGAGTGTTGATCACTCTAACAAACTTTTCCTCTTTAATAGCTGGAAATGTCCATGTATAGAACTGTTGGGCACTACTTGGGATCTCTGACCTAGCAACTGTTTGACCTTCCCAAAGAACCTTCAACCTCTTGAATTCTGTCCTTTCAATGTTGTTTTGTCTCTCCCTCTTTCTCATAATTTCCATTCCTTGATTTGCTAGTTTCAAACTTTCTTCCAACAGCTGACACTCTAACATGCATTATTTTCCCTTCTCTACCTTGTTGACTGCATGTTCTATTATAGGAGATGAGAGATCAATCACCTTTTTAGGGGTCTTAGGTACTTCAATAGTTACTTGGGTATATTTACTGCTTCCTGGGAGTTTCTTTTCATGTCTGGTTAGAGTTTTCCTAGATTGGAAAACAAAAGTTGCATTCTCACCTTCAAAATCTAATTTCTTTGCTGACTTGATTTTTTTCTGTTTAGGATCATTCACTTCAATAAAATCTTCCTACATAATGGTTGATTCTTCTATGTCTATTTCATGGAGTATATCATCCAATTTTCCTTTCATCTTTGTATTGTGCTCTGCCATTGAAACAATTGCTTTTCCCTTTGATGCTCATACTTGACTTCTTCTCTTTCTTTGGCTCTCTTTCTTACTGGCCACCTGTTTCTATTTTGTTTCTTTGACCTTTTCTACTTTTTGTTTTTCAAGTGATGGGGTTTTTGCAACAAGCACTGATGCTTTCTCAATTCTATCTTCAACCTGTTTCCTAGGTTTCAAATTCACAAACCTCTTAGCTTTGGTAATCAGTGGCTGACTGGAGTCTACTATTGGTGTTGAAGGATTTCAATTGATCTTAGGGTTTCTAGCTGGAGTGAAGGCTTCCATTTCAAATCCACTCATAAGTAAAAAGGAGGACCAATCCCTATTTATTTTCTGTATCTCATTTAAAACTAGTAACTTGATCAAACCATGATGAAACAGGGATGTTTCACAACCATCATATTTGGCTTGGACTTTGTTAGCCATTTTAGAAAGGCTTCTATGAAAGAAGAATGGTAAATCCAATGATATCATTCTTGTGAAATGCAACAGTAGTTTAAAATGATAAGTATAGACTTTATGGTACCTACCTTCACATGTGAAATATATTTTGATGTTGAATAATAGCTTTGCATATTTATCCTTGATACAACTCCTAGGTATTGCATTGTTCAAGTCCACGTCTACAAATTCAGGTTTCATAAAATCCTTGCATGGCTCCATGTCAAACCTAAAACCTTTAAACCAAGATTGCTTTCCCCTTAGTATCTCTATCACAACAGCTATGATCTCAGGTGTCACTGGCATATTTTTCATTCCAACTTTGGTGGTGGTTCCACTGAAATGTAGAGAAAAATATTTGGAAACTTGAGTGTGACAACCTTGAAGCTTTTCACAAAATTTTAGACAACCAGCCTTGCTAAAAGCCTTCATCACCATTTTATCTTCCATAACAACATTTTCAATCTTAGGTTCATACTTAAGACAATTTCCCCCTCTGTGGGTCTTCTTTTCTTCTGCCATGTTTCCTGTAGAAAACCCTGTTTTTTTCTCTAAAAATTGTAAATCATCCTCTCTTGACCAGATGAACAGTCTCACTTGATTTTAGGAATCAACCTCGCTTGATTTGATGAAAGTTGTATTTGGATAGAACAACCATATAATTTTCATCACTATTTCAGAGCTTGGAGATCATATGTGAAGGTGAATGAAACAGGAGTGACTCAATTAGACAAAAGAAATTTGAATTAGGAATGTCACTTCATGACCAAATGATGTTTGATTGATACCCTATAGGACAAGTGGGTACTATGAATCTGTTAATTAACTGAATCACCATACTCCTATCATGTCAATACCCAACTGAAACTAACAAATCTCGTCTTATTTGACATGATAGCTACAGAACCGCGCTTTTGTAGCACTCACAGTGTAAATTTTGCAATTTGCGCTACGAAAGTAGCAGTGCTTTCATAGTGCAAAACTCAATTTTTGAATTATCGGCGCTACGAAACTGTGGATTTGTAGCTAATTGCAGGAATGAAACTAAAACCTACTTAGATGACCTTTACAAGAAAAATGTGAACTTTTTAACTATGGAATGGACCTAAATACCTCTTTTGAATTTGGATTGTGAACACTAAACCCCCAAAAGTATGAAATACCCTTAACCATTCTCAAATGACCTTCAAAACTATTTAGATCATGATCAAAATAGAATTGACATGTGTTTTTAATTTTTTTTTTTTTTTTAGTGATAATAGTGGCTCCACTTGGGATAGTGTGCCCCCTGTGGTACACTAGGAACCAATAGTTCCAGTGCTGCTATCCATTTTCTTGATAAAAACAGTAAAAACCTTGAAATTTACAAGCTCCCACCACAAGCTCTAATGGCCTCCACCTCGGGCTCAAGCTTGCTGATTTTTCTTGTCATTATTTGCAGAAAAAATTGTAAAATGAAATATATACAATGACTTGAACAATCCATCAGATTTTAGGAAGAATAATGCTTCAAAAACCTGTCATTGACAGGTCCTCAGCATATGGTTTTCCATCTATTTCCTGCAGAATGTAAGTATTGTTTCCATGGAAAGCGGTAATTTTAAAAGGTCCTTTCCATAAGTTCTCAAACTTACCATGTTTGCCTTTCTCTTCAATTTTGGCCTCTCACTTTAGCACTTCATCTTGAATTGAAAATTTTCTTCCTTGATCTTCTTATCAAATTTCCTCTTGATTCTATTTTGATATTGTTGATTGCTTTCATAAGCCTTATTCATTTTCTCTTGCAGAGCTATCAGCAAATTAATTCTTCTCTAGATTTCATTTGGTTCCTCTTCTAGCCCTTGAATAAGTTTCATAACGGGTACTCCTAGTGATATAGGAAAAATAGCCTCAACTCCATATACCAATTCATATGGTCAAGTTTCGATTGACCTCTTTGTGCATATCCTGTCAGCCCATAACACATACTTCAGCTTCAAATGCTAAGCTTTATTATTCTCCTACAACACCTTTTTAATAATCCTTACAATGCTCTTGTTAGAAGATTCAACAAGGCCATTTCCTTGAGGATAGTATGCAGTAGAATGCCTGAGAGTAATATGATATTGATGATAGAAATTAATCAGTTTCTTAGACTTGAATGCCTATGCATTATCAGTTATAATCTTCATGGGGCAACCAAATCTAGACAGGATATTATTTTCTATTAAAGAGACAATCACAAAATCATTTGCTTTCCTAGTTGGGATTGCTTCAATCCATTTGGTGAAGTAATCAATCATTGTAAGAATCCAACGATGCTGACCTGAAGATAATGGATGAATCTCCCTGATAAAATATAGATCCCACTGCTGGAATGACGCTTCTACATAAATAGGCATCAGAGGTAAGGGTATAAGTTTCTTCTTACCCTCGAAAATTTGGCATTCATGAGAGGAAGCAACCTTCTTGTATACATCCTTAAACATTTTTGACCAATAAAATCTTGCTCTCAAAATTTTGTTCACTGTTGCCTTCCAATAACGATGACCTCCGCAATCCCCTTTGTGAAACTCTTCAATGACTTTATCAGCCTCTTCCTCCAGTAAGAAATTTAGCAAAATTCCACCAGTATCCTTCCAAAACAGATTTCTGTCAAATATAAAGTATCTCAAATATTTCAGCTTAACAAAACTTGCTTTGGACTTTGTTAAACCACCAGGTGATTTATGGTGCTATAGGACGAAAACAACTTCCTTTTACCAATCTGAGGTGATATATTTTTCTTCAATAGGAGCTAGTTCCTCATCTTCATATGAAATTTCTAATATTTCTGTAATCCAATTTATATCAAGAAAATCAAAGTTTGATTGTGCCATTAGCTTCGCCAAGCCTTGCCCTTTGACCAATTTTGTCAATTTAATATCATTATCATATTCTAGCAACTTGGCAATCCATTTTCCCCTCTTACCATCAGGGTCAGATTGAGTGGGGATGTCTTTCACAACATTATTAGGAACAAACGCCACAATATGAGAATGTAGAATATAAAATCTGAAATCTTTGACAGACTTCACAAAATCATAGGCTTTCTTTTCTATGATATTATACTTCCATTCAGCATTGGCTAATGTCCTACTAAAGAAATAAATCGGCTGCTCATTACCTTGTTGTCCCTTTTGTAGCAGAACTTCGGTGATATTATTCTCTGATGCAAAGGTAAGACTCAGAAATTCCTTAGAAAAATTAGGATTGATCAATACTGGTGCCTGTGTGATTTCTCTTTTGATCTATTCAAATGAGTTGCTTCTCTCTACTGTCCACTTAATATCAACTCCCTTCTTCAACATCCTTGTTATGTCCTTCACAATCTCAGCAAAATTAGGAATAAAATGCCTTACAAAATTAACTTATGCAAGGAAGGATTGAATCTCCTTCCCACTTCTTGAAAAATCCACCATTTGAATTGCATTGACCCTGCTTGGACCAACATTAATCCCATCTTTAGAAATGATATGCCCAAGTAATTTATCTAAAGTTAAAGAAAAAATACTTTTGGTGGGAATTAGAGAGATGTCAAACCTTCTACATTTCTTGAAAATATTGTTATATCGTCAAGATACACAACCACCATCTTATCCTTTTATTGAGAAAATTCAATGTCCATTACCCTCTGAAAGGTAGCTTCCGCATTCATGAGACCAAATGGCATTTTGGCATACATAAAAGTACCCCATGGTGTAGTACAAGCTATTTTTCTCCTGATCATCAGGATGCACAAGGGTCTAATTATAACCTGAAAAACCAGCAAGCATAGAAATTCTTTGAGAACCGACAATAGTTTGCAAAATTTGATCCATCTTTGGGAGGGGATAGTTATCCTTCAAGGAGGCTTTATTCATATTTCTAAAGTCAATGCATATTATAATTTACCCACTTTTCTTCCTAACCGGAACCAAATTTGTAAGCCAATTTGAAAATCTGATTGGGACTATGATTTTGGCATCAAAGAGTTTTGTAACCTCTTTCTTAATCAAAGGCATGAGAAGTGTGTTTATCCTCCTGAAATTATTCTTGAAAAGTCTTTAATTTTCCTTTATGGGAATAGTATGCTGAATAATAGAGGGATCATATTCTTTCAAATCAACATAGTTCCAAGCAAAGACATCTATGAATCTTTTCATCATTTCAACATATTTAGACTTCATATTAGCTAAAAGAAATTTTGAAATTTTGATCATTTTGGGCATAGATATAGTACCAAGGTTACAACTCTCAACTTCTTCATCATCATCTTGCATCTTGGGGCATTTAAAAACATCATTTTGATGAAAAAAAAATTCTATAGGTATTAGTCCCCTTAGTATGGAATTAGTCTTTAGTTGTAAAACTTCAGAATTCCCTTTAGATTCAATTAACATGTTCTGTTGATCTACTTATACATCTTCAAATTCTTCTTTTAACTCAATGAAATTTTTCTCCTGCTGATCATCCTCAAAAAATTCCCAATGAGTAATATTATTAGGAATGGCTGGCCTATGGTGGACTTCAACTTCATTCTTTTCAGTAGAGTGCATAGGAATAATGAAAAGGCTTGTAGAGACAGCAAGAGAATCAACAATGGAGTTTTGTTCTCTAGTTTAGACTGTGAATAAATAGGCTTGAAATTTTTCTAACATGTCCAAAACCAAATTCCTATATGCTCTCATGCTTGTGTCCTTTGTTTGATAAACACCTGAAATTTGTTTTATGACTAATTATGAATCTCCAAAAACAAAAATGTTTTTAGCATTCATTATTTTGAACACTTCTAGACCCAAAATCAAGGATTCATATTCAACCATGTTATTCATGCAATAAAATTTCAATTTATAGGAAAAGAAATTACTTTCATCACTTGGATTTCTAATCCAGATCCCTTCTCCTGTTCCTTCTTTGCCTGCTAATCCGTCAAAATGCAATGACAACCAACCCTCTTCCTTTTTATTTCTGACTAGCTAACCTTCTACTTGCTGATTTTCGGACTGTTGAATTTCAGAACTCTGATTTTCTGCTTTCTTTTCTTCTTCCACTTCATTAGTAAATTCATTGAAAATAATAGCAGAACCAAGCTTACTATCAAGGGCATAAATTGGAAAGTTTTGGGGTTTATCTTTGCTACTCACCCTGTAAGCCATCCTTGTCTCTCGATACAATCTTCTTTTCTCCCCAAAAATTCGAATGGAAGCGTAAGTAAGATCCATCTGCACAGTACCCTTAATTTTTGCTACCCAGGATCTTGAAAAAAGAATACGAAACTTCGGTGGAATTTCAGCTACAAAAATTTCCATGACTACAGTCTTAGCAGTGACTTGCATCAAACCAAAAACAACATCCTTGATTAGACCAATGCTTTGAGCTCTTTTTGAATCAAAAGAAAACAAATCTTTGTATGGCCTAGTTATTTCTAGCCCCATTCTTTCCATGATTACTTTGGTCATAAGATTGTGAGAACCCCCTGAATCTAACATAGCATTGTGCAATGTCATGTCATGAATACTAAGACTCGCATAAAAAGGAGGAACTTCCTCATTTTTTTCATTTGCTAGTCTTGGGCCCAAATATATGGTTGAATGATCTTCCAATACATTCAGGATATCAACAGCTCTAGGTTGTGAGTTTAGCATTTTAAAAATCTTGCTTCTATATTCATCTACCTTGACAATTTCACCAAAAGGAACTGATATTTTTATCTTAGAAATTTCATTCTCAAGATTGAAAAAAAAACAGATTTTTCATCTTCTTTGGTAGAAAGGATAGAAGGTGTATCTTTCTTACCTTCAATGACCTTAGGAGCTTCTTTCTTTCCATCAGCAGCCTTAGGTGCATCCTTCTTAGGTCGTGTCTTATTTGCAATGATGGGTACATTCCTATTTCTGAGTTTATATTGTTTCTGCATCTCAAAAATGGCATGGTGATATCCCTTTAGATAGTATGATGTTTCTTCTTCATGATTGTTTTGAAATGATTGATCATGTTCTTCCTTGGTCGAGAAAATTCCTAACATTTCTTCATCAAAGAAATTAATAGACTCTTCATTTTCTTCAGGGTCATCTTCTTCATCAACCAAATTCTACTAAAAAGGAGGTCTCACTAGAGGATCAGGCTGTTGATTTCTATTCTCCCTTGGTCTTTGCTGATACTGAGGTCTCCTGAACTGAAGGTTTCTAAATTGAGGTTCATGTTGTGCAGGAGGATCAAAGATATTACCAAGGGTTAATCTATCCATCAATTTTTCAATTGTTTTCATCATTGAATCTAGTTTGTCTTGAGAGGTAGAAGATCAAGGTTTCTCCTCCTCTTTGAACTTAACCTTACCTATTTTTTAATTTCTAGCTACTATCAAATTAACCTCCACCTTCACAGCATCATTTTTATTTCAGCAAGTGTAGGAGATTCTCTTTCTATCAGTAGTATGGAAAACTCATAGTCGAAAGCTTCAGCATACCTCATTTGAGCTAAGGCTTCTGGTGGTTTCAAACGAGCAGGAATAGAATCTAACACTTTATTAAACCTTTTTGAAAATTTTTAGACAGTCTCATCAGCAACTCTTTTCAAGGTATTATACTCAGTGAGGGCTTGTACTGGATTAGTTCTATTTCCCAATTTCCTCAAGATAAAATCCTCTTAGCAAGTATTCATTGGGCTAAGGAGTCATGATAACTTCAAAAAAACCAAAATAGTCTACCTAGCATGGAAGTCAAGGCATTCAGAGTTCAAGTCAAGGAATAAAACATGTAGAACAGTGAAACACACAACCATTTTATCTATGAAGGAAGTCAGAGCACCATTAATGAATTCTGAGTATCATAAATAAACACCACTGCAATGGAGTATTGAAAAGGATGCCATCCAAAAAATAACATAAAAGAACTCCTCATGAATCTTGAGTTGTGTAAGTAGAAACTTTGTATTAATCTGTAAACAGTCACATACAAAAAACAATCTTTTTGCTAATAAAATATCCAACCCATAGAATTTAAAATTATTCCTCTTTATAGATCATTTAAAACATAGTATAACGTCATCCTCAACTAGATACTTTGAAATTATACTATTTGACACCTTTTCTAACCATAAACATGGTCTTTATTAGAAAATGACAGCTGCAAACCTAATGAGCAGTCCTATTTCAAATAGGACTAAAACTCTTTAAATTTACTCCTAACAAACTTATATAAATTTAGTTACATCAAATGACACTTGTATTTTCATGAAGTCAAATTCTGAAGATGAGCTCCAACCTGTTATGACCATAAAGCTGATGATGTTGTTCTCCTAAAACCTAGGAAACTATCTCCCTGTTTTTTAGGCCTTTGATTCCTTTGACTCATTGCGAAATTATGACCATTTATGAACCATGATTTAGATGCCATTTTTTGTCAATAACTAAAACCATATGTCTTCAATCACTTCCCTGTGCCAGTTGTGTAACATTGACTTTGAATTATCCAAAAAGATTGAAACTAGAACTGCGCTACAAAAGTAGCACAGTTTCGTAGTGCTTTTCGTAGCACAGTGTTTTAGCCCATTTCTTTTAATATTTTGATATTTTCCCTTCAAGGTGGATTTCATCTGCACTTGACATGTTTCTTCTAGAAATTTCAGGGAAAAAATATAAAAAATTCCCCTCAAAATTGATAAGGAAAAGGGTGAAAAGGTTGTTATAGCAGTTTCGTAGCGCTTTTCACCGTTTTTTCACTACAGGCACTATGAAACTATTGTGCATGCTATTTTTTCTAGATTTTCACAAAATTTTAAAACAAAAAGGTACCATAGCTTCAGAAAATCATGGGCCTTATCAAAACCATTAGACATTTGAACTAAAAACATAATCTTCACAAAATTTGATCCTTCTTTTCCATTTACACTTTGTTTTGAATCTGTAATTTTGTACCTTTGATTTTTAGTTCATCTTGAGACTATTTTAATTGTAGCTCCAAATATTTCACTTGGCTTCTTAGCTTCCTATTGCTTTCTCTCAAATGAGGTCCGATCACTGTAACAAACTTTTCCTCTTTAATATCTGGAACTGTCCATGTATAGAATTGCTGGGCATTACTTGGGATCTCTGACTTAGCAACTATTTGACCTTCCCAAATAGCCTTCAACCTCTTGAATTATTTATTTCCAATGTTGTCTTGTCTTGCCCTCTTTCTCATCATTTCCATTTCTTGATATAATTGTTTCAACCTTTCTTCCAACAACTGACACTCTGACAAGTGTTATTTTCCCTTCTCTGCCTTGTTGACTGCATGCTCTACTATAGGAGATGAGAGATCAATCACCTTTTCAAGGGCCTTAGCTACTTCAATAGTTACTTGGGTATATTTAATGCTTCCTTGGAGTTTATTTTCATGTTTGGTTAAAGGTTTCCTAGCTTGGAAAACAAAAGCTGCATTCTCACCTTCAAAATCCAATTTCTTTGCTGATTTGATTTTTTTCTCTTTAGGATCATTCACTTCAATAAAATATGCCGACACACTGGGTGATTATTCTATGTCTATTTCATGTAGTATATCACCCAATTTGCCTTTCATATTTGGAATGTCCTCTGGCATTGAAATAGTTTCTTTTTCCTTTGATGCTTATAATTGACTTCTTGTCTTTCTCTAGCTCTCTTGCTTATTGACCACCTATTTCTTTTTTTTTTCTTTGAAATTTTATACTTTTGTTTTGCAGGTGATGGGGTTTTTCCAACAAGCACTGATTCTTTCTCAATTCTATCTTCAACCTATTTCCTAGGTTTCAACTTCACAAACCTCTTATCTTTGGTAATCACTGGCAGACTAGATTCTGCTATTGGTGT
Source organism: Pinus albicaulis (assembly GCA_034641835.2). Lineage (NCBI taxonomy): Eukaryota > Viridiplantae > Streptophyta > Pinopsida > Pinales > Pinaceae > Pinus > Pinus albicaulis. The sequence goes on from CM076573.1 coordinate 121,665,242, forward strand.
TGAAGGATTTCCCTTGATCTTAGGGTTTTTAGCTGGAGATAGGGCTTCCATTTCAAATCCACTCATAAATAAAAAGGAAGACCAATCTCTATTTATTTTCTATAGCTCATTTAAAACCAGTAACTTAATCAAACCATGATGAAACAAGGATTTTTCACAACCATTATACTTGGCTTGGACTTTGTCAGCGATTTTGGAAAGACTTCTGGCAAGAAGAATGATAAATCTAATGATATAATTTCTGTGAAATGCAACAATAGTTTAAAATGATAAGTGTAGACTTTATGATACCTGCCTTCACATGTAAAATATCTTTGGATGTTGAATAGCAGCTTTGCATAGTTATCCTTGATACAGCTCCTAGGTGTTGCATTGTTCAATTCCATGTCTACAAATTCAGGTTTCATAAACTCCTTGCATGGCTTCATGTCAAACATGATACCTTTAAACCAAGATTTTTGTCCCACTGGTATCTCTATCATAGCAGCTATGATCTCAGGTGTTACTGGAATATTTATCATTCCAAATTTGGTGGTGGTTTCACTGAAATGTAGAGCAAACTCTTTGGACACTTGAGTGTGACAACCTTGAAGCTTTTCATAAAATTTTATACATCTAGCCTTGCTAAAATCCTCCATCACCATTTGATCTTCCATAAGAGCATTTGCATTCTCATGTTCATATCTAAGACAATGTCCCCCTATATGGATATTCTTTTCTTCTGCCATGTTTACTGTAGAAAACCCTGTTTGTTTCTCTAAAACCTGTAAATCAGCCTCCCTTGACCAGATGAACAACCACACTTGATTTGATGAATCAGCCTCACTTAATTTTATGAAAGTTGTCTTTGGATAGAACCATAAACTTTTCCTCACTGTTTCAGAGCTTGGAGATCATATGTGAAGGTGAATAAAACAAGAATGACTCAATTAGGCAAAATAAATTCGAATTATGGATGTCACTTCATGACCAAATGATGTTTTATTGATACCCTATCATGAAAATAATGAATGTAGGACAAGTGGGTACTACCAATATGTTAATTAACTAACTCACCATACTCCTATCATGTTAATCCCCAACTGAAACTGACAAATCTCGGCTTATTTGACATGATAGCTACGAAACCGCACTTTCGTAGCACTCATAGTGTAAATTTTGCAATTTGCGCTACGAAAGTAGCAGCACTTTCATAGCGCAAAACTCACTTTTTGAATTATTGGCGCTACAAAACTATGGATTTGTAGCTAATTGTAGGAAATTAAACTAAAACCTACTTAGATGACCTTTACATGAAAAATGTGAACTTTTTAACTATGGAATGGACCTAAAGACCTCTTTTGAATTTGGATTGTGAACACTAAACCCCCAAAAGTATGATATATTGTTAACCCTTCTCAAATGACCTTCAAAACTATTTAGATCATGATCAAAACAGAATTTACATGCCATGTTTTTAAATTTTTATTTATTTTTAGTGGCTCCACTTGGGATAGTGTGCCCCTATGGTATACTAAGAACCAGTAGTTCCAGTGCTGCTATCCATTTTCTTGATCAAAATAGTAAAAACCTTGAAATTTCCAAGCTCTCTCCACAAGCTCTAATTGCCTTCACCTCGAGGTCAAGATTTATTAATTTTCTTTTCATTATTAGCAGAAAAACTTGTAAAATGAAATATATACAATGACATGAACAATCCATCAGATTTAAGGAAGAATAATGCTTCAAAAACCTGTCATTGACAGGTCCTCCAACATATGGTTTTTGATCTATCTCCTGTAGAATGTAAGTATTGATTCCATGGAAAGCAATGATTTTAAAAGGTCCTTTCTATAAGTTCTCAAACTTACCATGATTTCCTTTCTCTTCAATTTTGGCCTCCCATTTCAACACTTCATCTTTAATTTGAAAACTTTCTTCCTTGATATTGTTATCAAATGTCCTCTTGATTCTGTTTTGAGATTGTTGATTGTTGTCATAAACTTCATTCCTTTTCTCTTGTAGAGCTATGAGCTAATTAATTCTTCTCTAGATTGCATTTGGTTCCTCTTCTAGCCCTTGAATCATCTTAATAACAGGTACTCCTAGTGATGTTGGTAAAATAGCCTCAGCGCCATATACCAATTCATATGGTGAAGTCTCGATTGACCTCTTTATGCATATCCTGTTAGCCCATAAGGCATACTTCAGCTTCAAATGCCAAGATTTCTTATTCTCCTTCAGCACCTTTTTAATAATCCTTACAATGCTCTTATTAGAAGATTCAACAAGGCCATTTCCTTGTAGATAGTATGCAGTAGAATTCCCGAGAGTAATATCATATTGATGATAGAAATTGATTAGTTTCTTAGACTTGAATGCCTATGCATTATTAGTTATAATCTTCATGGGGTAGTGATATCTAGACAAGATATTATTTTTTAAGAAAGAGATCATCACAAAATCATTTTCTTGCCTAGTTGGGATTGCTTCAATCCATTTGGTGAAGTAATCAATCGTTGTAGGAATCCAACGATGCTGACCTAAAGATGATGGATGAATGTCCTCAATAAAATCTACTCCCCACTACTGGAATGGCGCTTCTACATAAATAGGAATTAGATGTAAGGGTATAAGTTTCTTCTTACCCTCAAAAATTTGGCATTCATGACAGGAAGCAACCTTCTTGTATACATCCTTAAACATTGTTGGCTAATAAAATCCTACTTTTAGAATTTTGTTCACTGTCGCCTTCCAATAATGATGACTTCTGCAATCCCCTTTGTGAAACTCTTCAATGAATTTATCAGCCTCTTCCTCCAGCAAGAAATTTCGCAAAATTCCATCAGTATCCTTCCAAAACATATTTATGTCAAATATAAAGTATCTCAAAGATTTCAGCTTAACAAACCTTGCTTTGGAATTTGTTAAATCAACAAGTACTTTATGGTGCTATAGGAAAAAAACAACTTCCTTGTACCAATCTAAGTTGATATATTTTTCTTCAATAGGAACTAGTTCCTCATCTTCATCTGAAATTTTTGATATTTTTGCAATTCAATTTATATCAATATAGTCAAAGTTTGATTGTGCCATCAGCTTCGCCAAGCCTTTCCCTTTGACCAATTTTTTCGGTTTAATCTCAATATCATATTCTAGCAACTTGGCAATCCATTTTCCCCTCTTACCATCAAGGTTAGCTTGAGTGAGGACTTCTTTCACAACAGTATTAGGAACAAATGCCACACTGTGAGAATGCATAATATAAAATTAGAAATCTTTGACAGCCTTCACCAAAGCACATGCTTTCTTTTCTAAGATATTATACTTTAGTTTAGCATTGGCTAATGTCCTACTAAAGAAATAAATCGGCTGCTCAATACCTTGTTGTCCCTTCTGTAGCAAAACTCTGGCGATAGTATTCTCTGATACAAAGGTAAAAACTAGAAATTCCTTAGAAAAATCAGGACTGATCAATACTAGTGCCTGTGTGAGTGTTTTTTTTATCTCTTCAAATGAGTTTCTTGCCTCTGCTGTTCACTTAATATGAACTCTCATCTTTAGCATCCTTGTTATGTCCTTCACAATCTCAGCAAAATTAGGAACAAAACACCTTACAAAATTAACTTTTCCAAGGAAAGATTGAATCTCCTTCCTACTTCTTGGCAAATCCACCTTCTGAATTGCATTGACCCTACTTGCATCAATCTTAATCCCTTATTTAGAAATGATATGCCCAACTAATTTACCTGAAGTTAAAGCAAAAACACTTTTTTGGGATTTAGAAAGATGCCAAACCTTCTACATTTCAGTAGAATTCTTTCCAAGTGTTTCAAATGATCTTCTTCCTTTCTTGAAAAGACTCTTATGTCATTAAGATGCACAACCACCATCTTGTCCTTTTCTTCAGAAAATGCAATGTCCATTTCCCTCTAAAAGGTAGTTCCTGCATTCATAAGAAAAATGGCCTTTTGGCATACATAAAAGTACCCCATGGTGTAGTAAAGGTTGTTTTTTCTTGATCATCAGGATGCACAAATATCTGAGTATAACTTGAAAAACCATCAAGCATAGACATTCTCTAAGAACTGATAATAGTTTGCAAAATTTGATCCATCTTTGGGAGGGGATAATTATCCTTCAAGGAGGCTTTAATCAGATTTCTGAAGTCAATACATATTATGATTTCCCCACTTTTCTTCCTAACCAGAACCAAATTTGCGAGTTAATTTGAAAATATGATTGGGACTATGGTTTTGGCATCAAACAGTTTTTTAACCTCTTTCTCAATCAAAGGCATGAGAAGTGGGTTGATCCTCCTTAACTTCTGCTTGAAAGGTCTTTCATTTTCCTTTATGGGAATAGTATGTTGAATAATGGAGGGATCATATTATTTCAAATCAACATAGTTCCAAGCAAAGACATCTATGAATCTTTTCATCATTTCAACATATTTAAACTTCATATCAGCTGAAAGAAATTTTGAAAGTTTGATCATTTTGGGCATAGCTATAGTACCAAGGTTTACAACTCTCAACTTCTTCAACATTAGCTTGCATCTTGGGGGATTTAAAAACATCATTCTGATCAAAAAGTTTTTCTAGAGGTATTAGTCCCTTGGTATGGAATTATTCTTTAGTTGTAAAACTTCAGAATTCCCTTTAGATTCAGCTAACATGTTCTGCTGATCTACTTGTACATTTTCAAATTTTTCTTTCAACTCAGTGAAAATTTTAACTTGCTGATCATCCTCAAAAACTTGCTAATCAATAATATTATTAGGAATGGCTAGCCTATGGCAGACTTCAACTTCATACTTTTTAGTACAGTGCATAGGAATAATAAAAAGGCTTGCAGAGGCAGCAAGAGAATCAGCAATGGAGTTTTGTTCTCTACTTTTGACTGTGAATAAATAGGCTTGAAATTTTTCTAACATGTCCAAAACCAAATTCCTATATGCTCACATCCTTGTGTCCTTTTTTTGATAAAAACATTCAATCTGTTTTATGACTAATTCTGAATCTCCAAAAACAAAAATGTTTTGAGAGTTCATTATTTTCAACACTTCTAGACCCAAAATCAAGGATTCATATTCAGCTATGTTATTCGTGCAATCAAAGTTTAGTTTATAGGAAAATAAATTACTTTCATCACATGGATTTTTAATCTAGATCACTTCTCTTGCTCCTTCTTTGCCTGCTGATTTGTCAAAATGAAATTACCACCAACCTTCTTCCTCTTTATTTCTAACTTGCTAACCTTCTACTTGCTGATTTTCGGACTGTTAAATTTCACAAATCTGATTTTCTTCTTTATTTTCTTCTTCCACTTCATTAGTCAATTCATTGAAAAAAATAACAGAACCAAGCTCAGTATCAAGGGCATAAATTGGAAAGTTTTTGGGTTTATCTTTGCTACTCACCATGTAAGGCATCCTTGTCTTTTGATACAATCTTCTTTGCTCCTCAAAAACTGGAATGGTAGCATAAGTAAGATCCATCTACATTGTACCCTTAATTTTTGTTGCCCATGATCTTAACAAAAACATACCAAACTTCGGTGTAATTTTAGCCACAACAATGTCCATGAATACAGTCTTAGCATAGACTTGCGTCAGACCATCAACAACATCCTTGATTAGACCAATGCATTGAACTCTTTTTGAATCAAAAGAAAACAAATCTTTGCATGGCCTAGTTATTTGTAACACCATTCTTTCCATGATTAATTTGGTCATAAGATTGTGAGAAGCCCCTGAATCTAACATAGAATTATGCAATGTCATGTCATGAATACTAAGACTCACATAAAAAGGAGGAGCTTCCTTATTTTGTTCACCTTCTAGTCTTGGGCACAAATATATGGTCGGATGATCTTCCAATAATTTCAAGATCTCAACAGCTCCAGGTTCTGAGTTTATCATTTTAAAAATATTGCTTCTATAGTCATCTACCTTGACAATTTCACCGAGAGGAACTAATATTTTTTTCTTAGAAATTTCATTCTCAAGATTGAAAACAGAAACAAATTTTTCAGCTTCTTTGGTAGGAAGGACATCAAATGTATATTTCTTACCTTCAACGACCTTAGGAGCTTCTTTATTGCCATCAACAGCCTTAGGTGCATCCTTCTTAGGTTGTGTCTTGTTTTCAATGATAGGTACATTCCTATTTCTAAGATTATATTGTTTCTACATCTCAAAAATGGCATGTTGATATTCCTTTAGATAGTTTGAGGTTTCTTCTTCATGATTTTTTTGATATGATTTATCATGTTCTTCCTTGGTCAAGAAAATTCTTGAAATTTCTTCATCAAAACAATGAATAGACTCTTCAGTTTCTTCAGGGTCATCTTCTTCATCAACCAAATTCTACTAAAAATGAGGGCTCACTGGAGGATCAAGCTGCTGATTTCTATTCTCCCTTGGTATTTGTTGATTCTGAGGTCTCCTGAACTGAGGGTTTCTAAATTGAGGTTCATGTTGTGCAAGAGGAGCAGAGGTATTACCAAGGGCTAATCTAACCATCAATTTTTCCATTTTTTTCATCATTGAATCTAGTTTTTATTGAGAGGTAGAAGATGAAGGTTTCTCCTCCTCTTTCAACTTACCCTTACCCATTTTTGAATTTTTGGATTCTATCAAATTAACCTCCACCTTCACAGCATCATTTTTCATTTCAGCAAGTGTAGGAGATTCTCTTTCTCTCAACAGTATGGAAAACTCATAGTTGAAAGCTTTAGCATACCTCATTTGAGCTAAGGCTTCTGGTGGTTTCAAATGAGTGGGAATAGAATCTAACACTTTATTAGACCTTTTTGAAAAGTTTTGGAAAATTTCATTAGCATATATCTTCAATTTATTATACTCAGTGAGGGCTTGTACTATATTAGTTCTATTTCCCCATTTCCTCAAGAAAAAATCTTCAAATTCATTCAAATCATGAATGCTTCCAGGAGTAAGGGCTTTATACCACTTCCTAACCTCACTAGTAAAAATCTAAGCAAACAATATCAATTTAAAATATTCATGATCAACCTCCTCCCTGTCTATAAAGTCATTAAATTGATCAACATGATCCTTTGCTATAATGTCCTCATCACTTCCTTGGGTTTTAATTCTAGCAGCATATTTACTAGGGAGGTCATGTAATACAGTAGGAAGGACAAGAGGGGCGTATCCAGCAGGTGCAGCAGGTGGATTTCTAGCCATGGTCAGAGGTACTATTGTAATTTTAGGAAAGGTAGAAACAATAGATGACATAATACTATGAGGAGAACTACTTGGTCTTTGTAAGTCACCAACAATTGAGCTCCAGTTGGGAAGAGGTAAACCAACTTTACTTTTCAACAATAATTCGAAAGTATCAAGCTCCTTCAATTTGTCTAAAGACTCATTTTCCAACAACAAATCCGAAGCAACAGCTTCCCAAAATTCTTCTTTGTCTTCTCGGGTTACTAGAGCTGGTATTTCAGAAATGCCTTGACTGCCTCTTGAAATGGTGTTTCAATTTTCCACGATGGTAGGTGGATATAGGTCAAGATTAATCTTCATGTATCTCCTTCTCGAAGCCACCTTTGAACATATAAAATTTGAATGGGGTCACCAAGGTAGATGAAGCCTAGAAAAGCTTTTTGAGCTCCTGCTACCTTCAGAAATTCAACTTCAAAATCTCAGGAAAGTATAATCTTCAGACTCCCCGCAAATGCACCAAAATGTTATCACAAAATCAAGCCTAATGGACTACTCATCAAGTAAAGATTTTTTAACTGTTTCAGACCAATATTTTGGCTGAGGCTTAGCCTCCTCAACTTGAGAGGGCTCTCTCAATGGTTTATGATTTTTTATAAAAAATTAGATGGCTAGCTCTATACGAGGCAAAAGTAGATAAATGGTATAACTGGTTGCAAATAACATTAGCAAGTATTCATTGGGCTATGGAGTCATGATAACTTCAACAAAACCAAAACAGTCTACCTAGCATGGAAGTCAAGGAATTCAGAGTTCAAGTAAAGGAATAAAACATGTAGAATAGTGAAACACACAGTCAGTTTATCTATGAAGGAAGTCAGAGCACCATCGATGAATTCTGAGTATCATAAATAAACACCAGTGAAATGGAATATTGAAAAGGATGCCATGAAAACAATAACATACAAGAGCTCCTCATGAATCTTGAGTTGTCTAAGTAGAAACTCTGTATTAATCGGTAAACAGTCACATACAAAGCACAATAGTTTTGCTAATAAAATGTCCAACCCATAGCATTTCGAATTCTTCCTCTTTGTAGATCATTTACAACATAGGATAACCTTATCCTCAACTAGATACCTCGAAATCCTACTATTTGACACCTTTTCTAACTATAAACATGGTCTTTATTACAAAATGACAGCTGCAAACCTAATGAGCAGTCCTATTTCAAATAGGACTAAAACTCTTTAACTTTACTCCTAACAACCTTATCTAAATTTAATTACATAAAATGACACTTGTATTTTCATGAAGTTGAATTTTGAAGATGAGCTCCAACCTGTTGTGACCATAAAGTTGGTGATGTTCTTCTCCTAAAACCTAGGAAACTGTCTCCCTATTTTTTAGGCCTTTGATTCCTTTGACTCCTTGGGACATTTTGACCATTTATGAACCATGATTTAGATGCCATTTGTTGTCAATAACTAAAACCATATGTCTTCAATCGCTTCCCTGTGCCATTTTTGCAACATTGACTTCGAATTATAAAAAAAGATTAAAAACAAATCTGCGCTACGAAAGTAGCACAGTTTCATAGCGCAGTGTTTTAGCCCATTTATTTTAATATTTTGATCTTTTCCCTTCAAGGTGGCTTTCATATCCACTTGAAATGTTTCTTCTACAAATTTCAGGGCAAAAATCTCAAAACTTTCCCTCAAAATTGATAAGGAAAAGGGTGAAATGGCTACTACAATAGTTTTGTAGCACTTTTCACCCTTTTTGAACTATAGGCGCTACGAAACTGCTGTGCAAGCAATTTTTTCTAGATTTTCACAAAATTTTAAAACAAAAAGGTACCATAGCTTCAAAAAATCATTGGACTTATCAAAACCATCATACATTTGAACTAAAATTTTAATCTTCACAAAATTTGATCCTTCTTTTCCATTTAGACTTTGTTTTGAATATGTCATTTTGTACCTTTGCTTTTTAGTTCATCTTGAGACTGTTTTAATTGTAGCTCAAAATATTTCACTTGGCTTCTTATCTTCCTTTTTCTTGCTCTCAAATTAGTGTTGATCACTCTAACAAACTTTGCCTCTTTAATAGCTGGAACTGTCCATGTATAGAACTGTTAGGCACTACTTGGGATCTCTGACCTAGAAACTATTTGACCTTCCCAAACATCCTTCAAACTATTGAATTCTATCTTTTCAATGGTGTGTTTTCTTGCCCTCTTTCTCATGATTTCTATTTCTTTATTTTCTAGTTTCAAACTTTCTTCAAACAGCTAACACTCTGACATGTGTTCTTTTCCCTTCTCCACCTTGTTGACTGCATGCTATACTATAGGAGATGAGAGATCAATCACCTTTTCAGGGCCCTTAGCTACTTCAATGGTTACTTGGGTATCTTTACTACTTCCTTGGAGTTTCTTTTCATGTCTGGTTAGAGGTATCCTAGCTTGGAAAGCAAAAGCTTCATTCTCACCTTCAAAATCCAATTTCTTTGCTGATTTGATATTTTTCTGTTTAGGATCATTCACTTCAATAAAATCTGCATACACAATGGGTGATTCTTCTATGTCTATTGCATGCAATATATCATCCAAGTTTCCTTTCATATTTGGAATATCCTTTGCCATTGAAACAATTTATTTTCCTTTTGATGCTGATACTTGACTTCTTGTCTTTCTCTAGCTCTCTTGCTTACTAGCCACCTGTTTTTGTTTTGTTTCTTTGACCTTTTCTACTTTTTGTTTTGTAGGTGATGGGGTTTGTGAAACAAGCACTCGTGCTTTCTCAATTCTATATTCAATTTTTTTCCTAGGTTTCAACTTCACAAACCTCTTAGCTTTGGTAATCACTGGCTGACTGGATTCTGCTATTGGTGTTGAAAGATTTCCCTTGATCTTAGGGTTTTTAGTTGGAGTTAGGGCTTCCATTTCGAATCCACTCATAAATAAAATGGAAGAACAATCTCTATTTATTTTTTGTATCTCATTTAAAACTAGTAACTTAATCAAACAATGATGAAACAGGGATGTTTCACAACCATCAGATTTGGTTTAGACTTTGTCAACCATTTTGGAAGGGCTTCTATGCAAGAAGAATGGTAAATCTAATGATATCATTCCTGTGAAATGCAACATTAGTTTAAAATGATAAGTGTAGACTTTATGGTACCTTCCTTCACATGTGAAATATCTTTGGATGTTGAATAGAAGATTTGCAACAGCTCCTGGGTATTGCATTGTTCAAGTCCATGTCTACAAATTCAAGTTTCATAAACTCCTTGCATGGCTCCATGTCAAAGCTGAAACCCTTAAACCAATATTTCTTTCCCCTTGGTATCTTTTTCATAGCAGCTATGATCTCAGGTGTCGCTGGCATATTTATCATTCCAAATTTTGTGGTGGTTCCACTGAAATGTAGAGCAAACTCTTTGGACACTTCAGTGCGACAACCTCAAAGATTTTCACAAAATTTTAGACAACCAGCCTTGCTAAAAGCCTCCATCACTATTTTATATTCCATAACAACATTTTCATTCTCAAGTTCATATCTAAGACAATGTCCCCCTCTGTGGATCTTCTTTTCTTCTACCATGTTTCCTGTAGAAAACCCTGTTTTTTTCTCTAAAACCTGTAAATCAGCCTCTCTTGACCAGCTGAATAGCCTCACTTGATTTGATGAATCTGCCTCGCTTGATTTGATGAAAGTTGTCTTTGGATAGAACAACCATAAACTTTTCCTCATTGTTTCAGAGCTTGGATATCATATGTGAAGGTGAATGAAACAGGAATGACTCAATTGGACAAAAGAAATTCGAATTAGGGATGTCACTTCATGACCAAATGATGTTTGATTGATACACTATTATGAAAATGATGAATGTAGGACAAGTGGGCACTACAAATCTATTAATTAACTGACTCACCATACTCCTATCATGTCAATCCCCAATTGAAACTGACAAATCTTGGCTTATTTGACATGATAGCTACGAAACCGCACCTTCGTAGTGCTCATAGTGTAAATTTTGAAATTTTTGCTACTGTTGTGGAGGTAAATCCCCTCTGCGGACAAAGGTGATCCCTACTAGCCCAGACCGGGTCTAGCAACAATCGTCACACGCTATAGTGTAGGTTCCTAATTGCAAATAAGCCAACTAGCGATGAAGGCTTACCTGGCATCCAACGCTATCACTTGTAGAGGAAGTATCACTCCCGTTCCTTAGCTCCAGCAGATCACAATCCTCATGATCTCTGTGATTGGACACCTACACACGCAAGAAACAAAACAAATGAAAGCGTAAAATCTAGTATATGCAACTATATGTCAGTCAGAGAAGACATAACTCATCATCATAATCAACAACAGGAGTGGAACCATAACCAATAGTCACTTATCATTAATCAATCAAAGGAGGATACAACCTGGCTATCACGCTGAATTCTCCTTTGGAGGGTCACCAACGGAACACGTCTCGGAAAAGCCTGTCGGGGATGGGACAAACCTCTCTCTTCGGATGTCTCGACAATAATCTCTTTGCTTGGATTTGGCCTTAATGGAATGAATCAAGGCTCTTGCAGCATAAGGCTCTGATGGCTCTTGGGAACTTGGAGACTAGCTTGCAAAGGGAATGAGCAAGCTTTTATAGATGGAGGAAGGGGAGTTGGGATCCCTATAATCATGGGATTGGCCCTATCCTCAAGGAAGCTTCCATGAGAGGTGGCAAACCACTTCCTCTACATGGAGATCCAGAGCCAAACCTCCCAACTCAAATTAGATACCAGTTCATGAATTGGTTAGGATGAAACTTCCACCATTTATTTTTTAAAAACAATCCTTAAAATGGCTGGCGCGAGTGTGACTCTGAGACAGAGCGCCAACTAGCACGCCCTCTTTGAAGGATTTCCCCCATTGGTGTGGGTACTGAACTGGCTTCCCGCGCCAATGCAAAAAGGGGTGTTTTTAGGGTTTTTCACAAGGAGTTGTCTTTAGGGCAATGAAAGCTCATGTTCAGAGGGATGTCATGAAAGTGGTTTCAAGTCATGTCACTGCTCACAGGTCATGGAATAAGCCCTCCAACTGTGCGGGATGGGGAATTGCAGGGATAGTGACAAATTGTTGTGTAACAGATGCCCCCTAAAGCATGAGGCTCGAAAGAGAGAGAGGGGTGAAATTCTTTACGAGAACGTGTCCAACTAAAAACACCGCCGTTCGAAAACCGGCGTAGAGAAATACAACTCATATCTCAGATACATGATATATATGTGGTACGAGCACAGCCATCCATAAGAGATTCTGGGTTCGATCCCCAGTGGAGTCGCGAAATTGTTGTAGAGGTAAATCCCCTCTACGGACAGAGGCGATCCCTACTAGCCCAGACTGGGTCTCGCAACAATCATCACATGCTATAGTGCAGGTTCCTAATTGCAAATAAGCCAACTAGTGATGAAGGCCTACCTGGAATCCAACGTTGTCACTTGTAGAGGAAGTAGCACTCCCATTCCTTAGCTCTGGCAGATCACAATCCTCATGATCTCTGTGATCGGACACCTGCACACGCAAGAAACAAAACAAATGCAAGCATAAAATCCAGTATATGCAACTATATGTCAGTCAGAGAAGACATAACTCATCATCATAATCAAAAGCAGGAGTGGAACCATAACCAATAGTCGCTTAACATTAATCAATCAAAGGAGGATACAACCTGGCTCTGACGCTGAATTCTCTTTCAGAGGGTCGCCAGCGGAACACGTCTCGAAAAATCCTGTCGGGGATGGGACAAACCTCTCTCTTCGGATGTCTTGACAATAATATCCTTGCTTGGATTTCGCCTTAAGGGAATGAATCAAGGCTGTTGCAGCATAAGGCTCTAATGGCTCTTGGGAACTTGGAGACTAGCTTGCAAAGGGAATGAGCAAGATTTTATAGATGGAGGAAGGGGAGTTGGGATCCTTATAATCATGGGATTGGCCCTATCCTCAAGGAAGCTTCCATGAGAGGTGGCAAACCACTTCCTCTACATGGAGATCCGGATCCAAACCTCCCAACTAAAATTAGATACCAGTTCATGAATTGGTTAGGACGAAACTTCCGCCATTTATTTTCAAAAAAATCCTTAAAATGGCTGGCGCGAGTGCGACTCTGAGACAGAGAGCCAATTGGCGCGCCCTCTTTGAAGGATTTCCCCCATTGGCGCGGGTACTGAAATGGCTTCCCGCGGCAATGCAAAAAGGGGTGTTTTTAGGGTTTTTCACAAGGAGTTGTCTTCAGGGAAATGAAAGCTCATGTTCAGAGGGATGTCATGAAAGTGGTTTCAAGTCATGTCACTGCTCACAGGTCACGGAATGAGCCCTCCAATTGTGCGGGATGGGGAACTGCAGGGACGGTGACAAATTGATGTGTAACAGCTATGAAACTAGCAACACTTTCATAGCGCAAAACTCAATATTTGAACTATCCGCCCTACGAAACTATGGATTTGTAGCTAATTTCAGGAAATAAAACTAAAACATACTTAGATGGCCTTTACATGAAAAATGTGAACTTTTTAACTATGGAATGTACCTAAAGACCTCTTTTGAATTTGGATTGTGAACACTAAACCCCCAAATGTATGACATACCCTTAACCATCTCAAATGACCTTGAAAACTATTTAGATCATGATCAAAACATAGTTGACATGCCATGTTTCTAATTTTTTTTTTTTTAGTCATAACAGGTGCATTGATCTTTAAGGTCATTGGTGAATTGGGTGCAGTAACTCCAAATGACCAAATTCTTTTGAAAACCCATATGTTGGAGGCTTCTTTGATGGGTATGTATTCCTTTGGATAATCTGATGATTTCTCTCTTTTTCTCGTGGGAAATAAATTCCCGTGAAGCTACTGACACTTCCCCCATTTCGATTTCAATTCCGACCATTGTATCCATTGTAAATCTTGTGGCGACTTAGTGCACATAACTCTGTGGGAATTGAACACAGACCCACACAATATTTTAGATTATCAAAAATGTGCTGAAAACAATGATACTAATTTTAATTCATGCTCTTCCAACACTGATTATTGTGGTAGTTTATTCAAGAACTTTGGAATCTTAAATTGAACTCCCCTACTGTTCCATTCTCTTTTTGAATTTATTTCATGGAGTTCATTAGTTAGAAGTATTCCACCTTTTTTTACATCCTATTGTTCCATGAATACATCTCTAAAATAATTACAGGCCTTGACGCCACTATCATCAAGGTTATTTAACCACATTCTAACTTTTTCTCATGAAAGGGGAAAATGTTTCATCACTAATCTTCAAGGTTGTCTTTTAATTCATGCTCTTCCAACACATCCTAGAATTTTTCAATGTGTTCCTAGCTGTTATACATTGTTCCCTAGAAATTTGGGAAGCCATTTACTGTCTTTTTTAGGCATGTCATGTGAGGCTCCTTGGATAGCTAAGAAATCCAATGCCTTGTACATATTCATCTTCCATTAAGTCATGCCTACTATAGGGTTTGGTTGCTTGTAATAGTCAAGGAATAGGCTTATTCAATCATGAAGGATTTCAAGGCTTTTCTCCAATGAAGATTGAGAAATTTTTTTAATTAATACTTTTAATTTTTACAATGTATCTTCAAAGATTAGCTCATCAATAATTTTGAAGTGTAATCTTCTTTATTTGGGCAAGGTCATTGTTGCATTGGTGCATTGATCTTCAAGGTCCTGTTATTTATTTTTTTGTAGCCTTCAAGTTTAAAGTCTTAGACAACATTAGTTTGAATTGATATGATATGATTTTAGTGGAGAATTGAGTAGACAATGTGATAAAGTATGTTAACAGAGTTTATTGTTGGGTTATATGTTGCACTCCCTTAACAAAGTTTATATGTTTATTGTACTTTATTATAGGGTTATATGTTAATAGAAATTGAACTACCTTACTGTTCCATTCTCTTTTTGAATTTATTTCATGGTTAACATAGTTTATATGTTTATTGTAGCTTATTATAGGGTTATATGTTAACATAAATTGAACTCCCTTACTGTTCCATTCTCTTGTTGAATATATTTCATGGTTAATAGAGTTTATATGTTTATGGTAGTTTATTATAGTGTTATATGTTAACATAAATTGAACTCCCTTACTGTTCCATTCTCTTTTTGAATTTATTTCATGGCTAACAGAGTTTATATGTTTATTGTAGTTTATTATAGGGCTATATGTTAACAGAAATTGAGCTCCCTTAATGTTCCATTCTGTTTTTGAATTTATTTCATGGAGTTCATTAGTTAGAAGTATTCCACCTTTTTTTACATTCTATTTTTCCATGAATGCATCTCTAAAATAATTACAGGTCTTTATGCCGCTATCATTAATGTTATTGAACCCCATTCTAACTTCTTCTCATGAAAAGGGAAAATTTGTCATCACTGATATTCGGGGATGTCTTTTAATTCATGCTCTTCCAACACATCCTGGAGTTTTTTCAATGTGTTCCTAGCTTTTATACATTGTTCCCTAAAAATGTGGGAAGCCATTTACTGTATTTTTTAGGCATGTCATGTGAGGCTCCTTGGATAGCTGAGAAATCCAATTCCTTCTATAGATTTCTCTTCCATTGAGTCATACCTACTATAGTGTTTTTTTTCTTGTAAGAGTCAAGGAATAGGCTTCTTCAATCATGAAGGATTTCAAGGCTTTTCTTCAGTGAATATTGAGAAACATTTTTAATTAATACTTTTGATTTTTACAATGTATCTTCAAATATTAACTCATCAATAATTTTGAAGTGTAAGCCATTGCTGCATTGGTGCATTGATCTTTAAGGTTCTGTTATTTATTTGTTTATAGCCTTCAAGTTTAAAGTCTTAACCAACGTTAGTATGAATTGATATGATATGATTTTAGCAGAGAATTGAATGGAAAATGTGATAATGTATGTTAACAGAGTTTATTGAAGGGTTATATGTTGCCATTTTGTATGCTGACACTATTTTTTTTGCAAAAATTTATGGCATAGTGTTACATGTAACAGGGAGCTATGTGTTCTATGTTGTTAGCTAATTTATGTAGTGTGTAGTGATGCCATCCTATGTGTTCAGGAAAAACTAACAACATACAATTAAGAGTAACTAACATAACTAGTATAGAATAACTAACAGAACTAGGAAATCTGAGATCTACTAAGATATAAAAGTCGAAACATATAGTCCATCCAAAAATCCACATCATCATGTGGTTAAATGCAAAAAAATATAACACCCCTATTCTTTATGGCCTTGAGAATCTTCAGTGCCAAACCCTGAGTTGCCTGATTAAGCCAAGTAGGTTGGCCTTCCTAAGAAGGGTTGATTAGTTTGTGGTTGATTGCTGCCATATAATTGAGACCAATTTTTCCCTTTCAACCATGGAGGAAATGAGTACCCATACCTCACACTTGCGCTAAGTGGAGGTGTGTGATGAGCATACATTGAATTCACACCTCTTGTGGTAGGAATAAGGAAAATGGGTAAACCCCCATTTTGATAATGAGACACTTGAATGTTTATGAGGTCTTGGAATAATGTTGTATTATTTGCAATATTGTCCAATGTGTTGGACATATCCCTGGTTTCATTCTCATAAACTATGCTTGCATTTATGTCAACCATATCAATCATCCCTTCTTCCCTTTCAAGAATTTGTTTAGCCTTCATTGCTTACTTTTCCTATCTTTACATTTGTTTTTGTTTCTCCTTCTCTTGCCTTGCTCTCTCTCTTTCAAGCCTTTCATCTGCTTGACGTTGTGCTGTAATAGCCCTTGCTTCCTTCTTCTCCTTGAATTGATCCTTTTTTTTCTGTTTTAATTCCTGAATTTTAATTTTTTTCTTTTAAGACTCAACTAGGAGTTTTATATAGTCTTTTGAGGTGAGTAACTGTGAGCTTTTCCCCAAACGAAGACTACCAGGTGTTCACTGCTTCGTTTTTGTTGACACTTTTTATAATGGTAGCTTTAGAAACCACCCAAGTAACTTCTCCCTCCCTTCCACATGCATTTCATTGCTTGGGACTTTAGTATCCATGGAACTTGATTGAAATATATTGCTTTCTTCATATTGTGCTTCATTATGTCCTCCATCTTCTTCCATTGATTTATTTTCCACAAAAAAGTGAACAATTTCACTATTCAATTCATCTAGTTGTGAAGGCATGTTCATTCTTTATTCATTGATTCTTGAGACACTGTGTTCGTTCAAATTAATCATGGCTTCTACCAACCATGATGGTGGGTTTACTTGGCTAGGAAATGTCAATTGGTCATTTGCAATGTCATTAACAATACCAGCAATTTCATTTTCAACTACATCTGCATTAACAATATCAGTAATTTCATTTTCAACCACATATGCATTAACAATATTAGCAATTTCATTTCAACAAAATCTGCATTGTCAACTGTATGTTCAACAGTGTGATTAACAATATCAGCAGCAAGATTTCCATCTGCTTTAGTTGGTGGAACAACCTCCATGTTGACATCAATTTGTTGACAGGTGTACTGTGTTTCACATAACTGCTCATCATCATCAGCGTATAATTGTCCTTGAGAGAGGGAAATTATATTATGAGCTGCAACCACATCAGCATGTTCATGTACTTCTTCTTGCACTTCATGCTCTTCTCCTAACCATCCACATGGAAAGTTTAGCTACAAGTAGTATCATGCACAATAGCATCATAATTTAGTGGCCATATTCTTGTCCTCCAAAAGCCATCCTTGATATTTGATGGTGTTAGAGCCCTTTTAAAAGCCTTACTTGCAAGCTCTGCTAACTTGAACCTTTTCACCTCAACCCATGGATTCTCTGCCATCCATGCAGCACGTTCTGACCTGAAATAGTTCTTAAAAGGGCCAAACACACTAACATCAAGGGGTTGCAATCTATGAGTGGTATGAGCGAGCAATGTTAAAAGGTCAATGCCCAAATTGTTTACTTCCTCAATTGTTTGTACATCCATGTGGCTTCCATGACCATCTAATATCAATAGGTGTCTATTATTAGGTGAGACACCACCTGGCACAGAGGCAGCAAAGTGGAAAAGGAAATTTAAAAAAATTTCTTTAGTCATCCATGCATGGGGATGTCTGGCCATGCATGCTCTAGGTTCATAGTTTTGTATAAAAATTTTCAACTGATTTTTACCTTTGAATAGATAAAATCCTGTGATTAAAGCACCAATTGCATTGACACAACATAAAATGGTTATCCACTCCCTGCTCTTAGGCAAAATGTTTCTCATGTTTCAGCTGCCTCTTTGGCAATTACCCTCATGCCACAATTCCTTCCCGCCTGTAAACCTATTTCATCATAGTTCCATTTATGGTCTGCACCATAAGAATGTTTATTGTATGCACTAGAAAGAGTGTCATAGAACTTACATACAACTTCACGGTGCAAACTTAATGCTCTGTTTCTGTCAAGGCCCTCAACTGTACACAATACAAGGTCTGGATGCCTTTTTTTAAACCCAAACAACCATGATTTAACAGGAAACCCATATTTGAATGGGTTTGGCCTCCCTTGACAGATTTGAGCAACTGTGGATTTGAGTTGTATCAACTCTATCCCATTTCCCAATTGGGTCATTTCTTTACACCATTCAACCACCTCGGCCTCCTCATCTTTAGTCATAACCATAACATGCCCTCTACGTTTGGTGTGAGTGAGCCCATTTATCCAATAATGTGTTGATGAGGGAGGAATGTTATGATTCTTTTCAGATGCCCACGACATAATATCCATTGAACTCTATGTCGTCAATTGTAGCTAACATTTCTTCTTTTGTCCAACCTCTTATAATGCTGATATTTTTAGTTGAATTTGCGCCTTGGACTGTGGTTGACGGTGGCTCTATGACTAATTTTTCCACAACATTAGCTTCAGCCACATGGTCATCCTCAATAACATTGCTTGGAGCATTGTTGACATTGAGATCACGTGCTCTTTCTTCATCTGATGAAGTGCATCGTGGTTGGGCACCCCTAGTCACTCTTCTTCCACTTGTCCTTGTACAAGCTACATAACTGATTCTTGCCATGGATGCAACTACCTGCAGAATTATTGCATGCATTTAGTTAATAATAATTGAAAATAATGCTTTCATACAAGCCAAACATCAGTGGTAACATCATTTCTTCCCATTTATAACAATTTATAAACAGTTTGCAATTATTTTGTGTATTATTCCTTGCATTTAGTTAAGAATAATTGAAAATAATTCTTTCATACAGATAATACAGCTTCTATGCTCAGCTATTGCAGATAGACATGTTAACTTCAAATGCTACAACTTTTATTTTCAGCTATTCCTGATAGATATGTTAACTTCAAATGCTACAACTTTTATGCTCAGCTACTCATATTTTGTTTTTGGTTATTTGTTTCCAGCTTCTAATCTTGATATTTTTCTGATCTTTGTGTCATTTGAAGTAATTTTGTACCCTAAAGCTGAATTGGGTAAGTTCAAATGATTGGGTAAGTTCCACTATGCACTGTGAGTCTAAATTTATTGAATCCATAAAATGTTACAAACTATGGCCAAAACTCAGGTATTGAAGTGTTGAATTTATGAAATCTATAATATATTTTAGTTTCAATTGCAATGCTTCCTTATTCACCAAAATAAATTAGCATCTTACATAACACGTTCACTTAGCATCTTACATAACAGGTTCACTATAAACCTCTTGTAGAGATTGTTTGCAATTCTGTTTTGGGGAAATTTAACATACACACTTTCTTTAAAACATTGAAACTTGCCTAGGCATAGGCATTGGGATGATTCTGTATTAAACTATAAATGGGTTTTGTTCTTTGTTCTATTTTTTTTCATCCGTAGCTGAATTGGGAAATTTCAAATGATTGGGTAAGTTCCACTGTGCACTGCCTTTATATTTTTTCGATAGAGAACATTCTGATCATAGTTACTGAATTCATCATTCCTAGCCCTTTACCTGAATTTGAATCATCGTGGAATCATGGAATTGGTGATCGACACCCACTCTTTAGGATTTAATGAATTCTATTCAGGGATCCATTTCCAGTTATAAGATCTGGATACTGTTATTTAGGTTTTGAATCCTAAGTTAGAAACATGTTCAAATGTTAGGGGAACTTGTGCAAAATCCTTGGATTTTAAAACGTTGTCTCTCCTCCAATAATATTAGCAATACACAAACCCTTGTACCATTACAAAAATATGCTTGCATGTTTGACATTCACGCCATGAGATTTGAACCTCCATGAACCTGTTAAGAGACATTTCCTTTTACTAGTTCAACTAATCTAGGTGACTATTTTCCAAGGGACTCTAAATTTTTTAAATCCATCAAATTTTACAAATTGTGGCAAAAAATCAAGGATTGAGGTGTTGAATTTATGAAATCTATAATATGTTTTAGTTTCAATTGCAATGCTTCCTTATAAAAAAAGTTGCAATGCTTTTTTATAAAAAAATAGGTTCACTCAAAGAATAACAAGTTCACTCAAAGAATAGTATTATATTGTTTATTATTTTTCACAACAACATCAATTCTGGGTCAATTATTCATTTCACTCTACTTTGTGGGAGGCATTCAATTTGAGGTGCATTATTTGAGCTCCTTTTATCATAAACTTGGCCTATGGTTCTACTATCATAACAATGTTACCGATGAAATAGGTAACCTCAATGTTACCTACTTTTTCAAATATCAAGAAAAACACCTGATTTTGAAAAGGTGGCGATGCAGAATCACGAAAAAAAAATTTGAGCATGTTTTTGGCACCATAATTTTTTTTCATCTTGTTTTTTTTTTTTAATAAATTTTTTTTTTTTTAAAGTGGTGTTTTTTATGTCGATTTTGAATAGTGGTGGTGTATCATCACCAATGTTTTTTTTATAGCATTGATTTTGACACTATAAATTTTTTAATGTCTTCTTCTTCTGTGAGATGTTTATTTTTAAGTGCATTTATGTACTTGTGTTTTAAAAATAAAAAAATATTTTTTTAAAAAATAAAAACTTGTAATGATATCTTCACTTTTCACATACATAAAAGATAGAAAAAAGGTCAATATTCTAAAGTTTATATTTTCCACATGTTTATGTATTGTTAAATAATTTTTCAATGCACATCAAAAAAATTATCACTAAAAAACCAATATTTTGAACCATATGAAAAAAAAATACAATTTTTTAATATAAATACAATGCAAAAAATACACTTTTACAAAGTTTTTGTTGAAAAAAACATATTAAATAAACTAATTTTTTGGGAGAATTTTAGTAAAAAAACTTAAGAAAACAACATTTTTATTCAATTTTATGTCAAAAAATAATAGCAATCACATGTTTTTTGCAAAAAAAAGGGGTTGTTCTCATAAAATATCAAAGTTTAAACATTACAAGTAAAGCTGATTAGTAGTTCTGAAAAATAAGCTTTGTTTGCAAGCATAACTTAAACATCATCAACAATATCAACTAATACATCTTCAACATCATCTAGAACAGCATTGATGGCTTCTTCTGCAGCATTTGCTTCTTCATTTTCATCATCGCCGTCTTCTAATGGATCTTTCATGTCAGCAAATCTTCCAAAGTGTCCCTTTCCAATCATTCCATATAATGGTGGTTGAGGTTCCTTTTCTTTTTTTGCCACACGTGATTCATTAAAATCTCCTTTCCTCAAACCAACTTCTTGCTTCGCATCTGGAAGGAATTTAAGAGCGTTAATTCTTTGTTGAATAAATTTGCATTGAACTGGATGTTTCTCAATGGCAATGCAATTTCTTCCTTTTTGTAGGCAACATGCTAGTGTTGTACCTAATCATCAAGCACAAAAAAAATTAGTAAGAAAATTACTATGGAGACATAAAAAGTAAAAAAGACAATATTTAAATTTAAATTTGTATATTAAAACTTACCTGAACCTGAGAATAAATCCAAAACCCATTCTCCTTCATTTGAACATAGATCTATAATATAGTTAATCAATGCTTGTGGCTTTTGATAAATGTTAACTATATCTCCTTTTGCATCTTTTTCCTCATATGTTAGTTTTCTTACCACTGCATCATAAACCAATACTTGACTATGACTCTTCCCATCTACTCGATTCATAATAATGTGCTTATAGCTGTCCTCTTTTGTCCAACATTCAACATGGATGAACTCAAAATCATTTATAATAGGTTGATCTTCGGAAGAAACAATATTTGACTTTTGCCTGTTACATAACATAGTAAAAGTTCAATTAAATTTTACATGAATAATTTTTTTTAGGAAGAATCAAACATACAATTTCAAAATCTTACCATGCAAGTTGCATCCTTGAGTTTTCTTTACCCTTGAAGCTTGTTAATAACATTGGAAACTGTGTGTCTGAATGAAATGTCACAAATCGCCAAAGTGGTGATGTTGTCACTTCTTGAAAACCCGTAACCACTTTATTAAAAGCTTGATAAGCATATGGTTCTCTATCATATTCAATGTCTGGGAAATTGAAACCATGAGGAATATCTGCAATAACTAGGCCATACTCCCTTTTAGGTATTAGTGTTGCAATGTCTTCACAGTCACCTTGTATTATTTGATATTGGACACTGTCGAGCCCATTCCAAATGTAATGATTAAGAGTAGGATCTAGTTCAACATTCAAAAGACGCTTCCTTCTCATGTTCTCCATCTTAATTTTTTCAATAAAGCTTTTGAAAGTATCTGGTACTCCATTTCCATTCTTCTTCGACATCTTTCATGACATAAAAATATATATATATATAGATATGTATAAGTAATAAAATAAAAATAGTTAAAATATGAATAAAATAAATTTATAAATCAACATACCTTATTGAATGCAATATAAAACTCTTTTAGTGTTGATGTAGAACTTGCTTCTGGGTAGTTGCGTACAACGTCATCCCAACCGTCTTCATTCAACATTTTAACCATGTGTTCTTGTATTTTCATAAAAAATTTCTAACTGAATAAATCAAGTTAAAAACGTTAATATATTGACATGTATAAAAAATTCTACCAACATCATTATGTTTTATTTAAAATAAAATTATAATGAAAGAAATAATTCAAGAAACTTACTTTTGAAATTTTGCACACATTTCTTCCATTGATAATTCACCCGACTTCACACGGGCTAATACTGATTTGATTAATTTATCATCCTTCACACCTTGCATTGTTGTCCAAGTTGTAATAGTCATATCCTCTGGAAGCTGCTTCATTTCAGGACCCCCCTTACTGTTGGTACATATTATGGGTTTACTCTTTTTAACTTTCTGATTTTTTATGGAAATATTCTCCCATCGATCAAAAATGTCATCAATCAAATCCCATACCTTCCCAGTTCTAAATGCCAACTGAAAAATGTTATCTGTGCCTCTGAAGAAATTTGTATTCAATTTTCCATCTTTTGCTTTTTTTTCATCAATTTGATAACCTGTTTCCATTAAACATTCCTTTCGAAATGCTACACTAACTTCTGTATTATCCCCACGACATTTTTCTATGAATTCATTATGAATAAATCTGACCCTTTGGATGAAATTCATTTTCATTCTGTACTCATTATCTGCATTATGATCCCATGCCAATAACTTTGATTCCATTTCTGTTAAGCCAGCGTAAATGATGCATTTCACTGTTTGAAAAAGATAGTTATTGGGATATTTTGCAATCAATTATCGTTTAGCCTCTATTGAATGGTTTCCTCCAATTACATAATATTTATAATCAAAACATTTTGCCTTGTCAAATGCTTGTTTGTTGGGAACCTGACATGGATCGACAAGAACCACATAATCCACCACATGCGCATATGGATTGAACCTGAACAATGTTTTCAAATTATGTACATGTAGGTGATGGGCCTTTCTAATTTGATATTGAGATTGCCCTTCATCCGAGCCATAAAATTGGTTAACATTAAGTTCAAATGTTTGGCCACCAAGAATTAATTTATTCTTCCTCAACTCTTGTCGAATAGCATTTTGTTTTGTTTTAATAATTCCATCCTCTAACTCAGCACCTGGTGTTATGATTTCCTTGCTTCCGTAAGAGCTTTCAATTTGTTCTTCACTGCTGCTCACGACCTTTACAGGTTCACCAATATTTGATTTCCTAGCCTTATTGGATAACATATCAGTTTCTTTATAAACAAGCTCTCCTCTATGAGGTACAAGAGAGAGATCTTTGGCAATTTTTCTTTTTGGTGTCTGATCCGTTTTCTTCTTTTGCACAATAGTTCTCATCTCCTCCTCACTAATTCTATCATAACTTTCTGTTTCATGATCGACACCTTCAAAAGAAACATGTTTAAGTTTATTAGATTGACCCACCTTAGTGACACTTGGTTGATCCCCTCTTTGTACGGTTGCAGTGTCACGAGCTATTGCTCTTTGCTTCAATCTCCTATCCTCTGCGTTGTCTTTATGGAAAGTTTTGATCACATCCATAACATTTGGCACCAACATATAAATACCATCAAACATGTTTGAAAGACTCGGAACAAAATCCCGTGAAACAAAATAAAACATGTCAATGATCAATAATTTATAAAAAATTGAATCATCCTTACAATAATGCATAGAGGAAATAAACATAAGCATACTTACAATGTTATTTGCAATGTTGTTTGCTATTTCTTCAGAAAATTTTGAAGTTGTTTCATCTGTGTCGTACTTGACGATTGATAGACGATATCTAACTTTCTCACGTTTCTGAGCCTCCCTTACAAGAACATAAATAGCGTTTGTATTCGGGACCTTACATATGTCTCGTACTCTGCCCCTCACCTCATATTTATCATTTAAGTCAATCATACCACAAATCAGATAGATGTGTATATCAACCTCCGTTTCAGTGTCTTCAAGATACCATGAGAAATTGGTATTATCTATTTCCTTGGCGTTTTTCCAATCAGAAATAACCTTTAATGAACCTGGTGCCCCACTTGCTTGACTTTTTTTAGTGTGTGCAACAATATCCTTATTGCGTCCAATAGTGTCCATAGTGCGTTCAGCTGCAACTTTAGATTTGGGAGTTGTATCCATAGTGCGTCGAGCTACAGCTGTAGATTTGGGAGCTGCTGCCGTAGATTTGGGAGCTGCTGCCCTAGGTGCAGAAACATTCACAGAAATCTTTTTTGATGCCATTTTCCTGATAAATATATATATATATATATATATATATATTAGTTAATGGAAAAATATTGCGAATAAAATAAATTTAATAAACAAAATGTATTTCTAAAACTAAATAGTTTGAAATTAAAGCATTAAAATTAAACTTAAAAAATAAACTAGTATTTTGAAACTTCAGTTTGTGTTTAATATTAAAAAAAAAAACAAAAAAGTTATTAACTATTTATAACAAATATTATAATGTTATATAATTTTTTATTTTTTTAATTGTATTGTTATATATATATTTTTAATTAATTTTTATTGTTATATTAAAACAAATGTTTTTTTTGTAAATTTATTACATTGTTTTTTTTTTGGATATATATATTTGTTATATTTTAAAATTTTTAACATTTATTATTTAATAATGTTTTTATTACATTATATAACAAATTTTTTTAATATTTACATATAACAATGTTTCTATGATTGTTTTATTAAAATAAATTGTTTAAAAAAAAAAATTTAAAGAATAAAATAAAATAAAAAAAAATCAAAATTATAAAAATGTGTTCTTAAAACAAATTATTAAAAAAAAACAAAAAAATTATTAAAAAAAATTAAAAATCCAAATTATAAAAAAAAAACCAAAATTAAAAACAAACCATTAAATTTTTTTTTTTTTAAAAACAACATTATAAAATTAAAAAAAATAAAATAAAAAAAAACAATTAAAAACTAAATATTACAAAATTTAAAAAAAAAAATTAAAAAAAAAAAATTAAAAACTAAACATTATAAAATTTAAAAAAAAAAAAAAATTTAAACGTTAATATGGGTGGCGGGCCACCCGGGCGGCGCCACGGGGGGCGGCCAACCCCGCCTCCCGGCGCCCGATCGGCCGAGGGCCGATTCCCAGAATCGGCCCTCGGCCGATCGGGCGCCGGGAGGCGGGGTTGGCCGCCCCCCGTGGCGCCGCCACCACAATAAAATAAAAAATATATTTTTTTTTAAATTTTTTTTTTAAATTTTATAATATAAACACATATTTAAAAAAAATAAATAAAACAATATAATAAATTATAAAAATACATAAATCTTTTTAAATCTTTTTTTAAAATTTTAAAATTTAAACATATAATTAAAAAAAACCTAAACAATATAACAAACAATAAAAATACATTTTTTTTTTAATTTTTTTTTTTAAATTTTACAATTTAAACATATAATTTAAAAAAAATCAAAACAATATAAAAAAATATAAAAAAAAAAATTTGTTTTAAGATTTTAATTATATATATATATATATATATATATATCACAATACAACTAAAAAATATATATGTATATATATAACAAAACAATAAAGGGAAAAAAAATCAAAGATTTAAAATTAAAAAAATAAAACAAACATCTAAAATTAAAAAAATAAAATATAAAATAAAAATTTCTCACATAGAAAAAATTTTTAAATAATGAAATCATTCATATATTTATGATAAAAAAAAAATACAAATAAAAAATGTTATAAGGCCACTTTTTTTTTATGTGCATGGTCGTTTTATGGATTTTTATGTGTAAATGAACCTATAAGTCTTAAAAAGAAAAAAAATCTAAATTTTTGTTCTTAAAACCCTAAAAAATTCAGTTTTTTTTGCATTTTCTCCACTAAAAAAATATTAAAAAATCAAGGTTTTTGAACCTAAAAACCTTAAAAAAGTAGTTTTTGAACACAAAAAAACTATAGAAAAACAGATTTTTCCCAAAATCATCTCTAAATTGACATAATAGAAGGAAAACTAACCTTTGAAATGCAAGAAGCTGCTGTCACCAATGCCAACACAACGCCTCCACACAATTACGAATAGCCACACAATGCCTCCAATGCCAATGCAATGCCTTCACGAAGATACCAATGCCAATGCAACACCTCCACAAAATTACCAATAGCGACACAAAGCTTCCAATGCCAATGCAATGCCTCCACGAAGTTACCAATGCCAACGCAACACCTCCAAAAATTTGCTCTAACAAATACCAGAAAACTTGATGTGATGTGATGAATAGAAACAATCATTCCTTTTAAATATCGTATATTGTCTGATTGATTTACTGTTTAATGAATGTGGGATTAAAATTTCAAATTTAAAATATTTATATTTAATTTATTATAGTTCATACTATAGTTAAACTATTTATTATTTGCATGTGGTTATCATAATTAATATTTACATGCACTGAATGTTACATTTAATTTATTATAGTTCATACTATAGTTAAACTACTTATTATTTGCATGTAGTCATCATAATTAATATTTACATGTACTGAATGTTGAATAATTCAAATATAATCTCGGATTAAAAATTAAAATATGAAATACTTACATGTAGTTAATTATATTTAATATTATAGATAAAATAGTTAATATTTGTATTTAGTTATCATAGTTAATATTTATATGTAATCAATGTCTAAAATCATGCGATTAAATTTTAAAATCTAAAATATGTAC
This sequence comes from Pinus albicaulis, assembly GCA_034641835.2. Lineage (NCBI taxonomy): Eukaryota > Viridiplantae > Streptophyta > Pinopsida > Pinales > Pinaceae > Pinus > Pinus albicaulis. The sequence goes on from CM076573.1 coordinate 121,693,102, forward strand.
ATGTAGTTAATTATAGTTTAAATAGTTAATATTTACATCATGTTATTTTTGTAAATATTTACATGTAGTCAATATTAAACTATTCAAATAAGAAAATTATTTTAGTTTCGAAGACATGCATGAAAGGAATATTTAAAAAAAAAAAATGAAATATATTTTAGATGAATATAACGTAAGTTTAAAATAAAAAATTTAAAATATTTACATGTAGTCATTATAGTTAAAATAGTTAAAGATTTTCGTGAATTTTTTTGGAGGGAATTTTTGGAGGGAAATTTTTTTCGCGAATTTTTTTGGAGGGAAAATTTGGAGGGAAATTTTCAGTGTTTAAGCTATATATTGTAAGTGGGAGAGGAATTTGTATCATTCAACCTATTCTTGTTGGAAGCCATGGTTTCTTCTGATAATGAAGTTTTTCTTTCTAGAACATCAACATCTTCGTCACGCAACAACTCTATTCAGAGTGATGAATATAACGGGAGTTCATTCACCATGAATAGAGAGTCAAAAAATCGAGCGCCAGTCATACCACTTACTCTCAATCCTAAGGATTATGAAAGCAACAGTGATGAAGGGCATGATGAAGAAATTGTAGAGTCAAAAGTTTCACTTCGTCCTAATCCCAAGGATTATGAGGACACCATTGATGAAGAGGAAGATGAAGAATATCCACTTCAGCTTAATCCTAAGGATTATATGAGAACAACAAATGAAGAGGGGAATGAAGAATCTGTAGAGTCAAAATATCCACTCCGTCGTAATCCTAAGGAGTATGCCAGCAGCACTGATGAAAAGGGGGATGTAAAATTTCCAGAGTCAAAATATCAAATTCGTCCTAATCGTAAGGATTGTGCGAGCACCACTGATGAAGAGAGGAATGATAATGTTTCAGAGTCAAAACATCCACTTCGTCCCAATCCTAAGGATTATGCCAACACCACTGATGAAGAAGGAAATGAAAAATTTACAGCGTCAAAATTTCCACTCCGTCCTAATCCTAAGGATTATGCAAGCAACACTGATGAAGAGGGGGACGAAAAAATTCCAGAGTCAGAATTTCCACTTCGTCTTAATCCTAAGGATTATGTCAGCACCACAGATGAAGAGGGGAATGAAGAATTTGCAAAGTCAAAATATGCACTTCGTCCTAATCCTAAGGATTATGTCAGCATCACTGAGGAAGAGGGGAATGAAGAATTTGCAGCGTCAAAATATCCACTTCGTCCTAATCCTAAGGATTATGCCAGCACCACTGATGAAGACGGGGATGAATTTCCAAAGCTAAAATTTTCACTTCATCCTAATCATAACGATTATAATTTAACCACTGATGAAGGGGGGGATGAATAATTTCCAATAAATATAGATTCAAGGCATTCACTTATTCCCAATCCTAAGGACTATGAGAGCTTTAGTGAGGAAGGGGAGGGGCAGGGTGAAGAAATTCTAGTGAATACAAATTCAAAGCTTCCACTTATGCCTAATTCCAAGGATTATGAGAACACCACTGAGGAAGGGGAGGATGAAGAGTTTCTTGCAAATGATAATTTCAATGACACAGATCTGAATATTGCATTTTCTCCAAGTGACCATTTCAAAGACAATCATGGTGATGAAGAATTGAATCCTCCCAGGGAAGAATTTGAAAGCATAGGTCAAGATGGTGAAGAATTTCTTTTGAGTCAGGGTTACAAAACTGTCGATGATTCTTGTGAAATGTTTTCTTCAACTGATGATGGTAAAGAAAATTTTCCATGCAATGATGTTGATGAATTTCTTAACTATGTTGAGGATGATGATAGTGGGGATAATATTCCTTCTAATGGTGATGAAACTACTTTTACAAAGGATGATGGAATGATGAGGCCGTTGCAAGCAAATATTGCAACTAGGAGTAGGAGTAGACCTTTTCATATCAATCAAAGGCATTCCAATTATACAAGGGCGAGGACAAAATATCTCACGACAAAAAGTTCTGTCGTTGATTTGATTTCAAGTGCATGTTGTCGAAGGGATTGCTTGAAAAATATGGATTTCAACTTTGCTTTGCAGAAAAGGAAAACATATATGTCAATGAATAAAAGCATGCAAATTTCATATTTAGTGGGTTGCATGCAATCTACACTAGCAGGTTATGATTATCATATTGGGAATGTATTGCTTTGCAGAAAGGCGTTCAAAATGTTGTATTCAATTGGTAATTGTCGTTTGTCAAGAATCCAGGATAGATTGGAAAAGGATCCCACATATTATTCAGAAGCACGTCATAAACGGGAGGTGGGGCCATTTGCAAATACTGCTAAGACATGGATGAAAGAATTCTTTTCAAATCATGGAGAGTGTATGCCAAATAAAGACACAATACATATTCCAGATAATTTCTCGAGACGAGAAATATTCATGTTATACAAAGATTATGCAGAAGCCGTTGAAGGAATTGGTAATTTTATTACATATTCTTATTTTACAAGGATATGGAAAACTGAATTCAACAATGTTCGTATTCCTAAGAAGACAAGGATGGGGATTTGCAGCACATGTGCTTCTCTTAAAGCAAAAAGAGATAAATGTCAAGGGGCAGAAAGAGGTATGTGTTCAAAACATTGTTTTTCAAAATTTGATACTCATCAACTATGAAAATATATTTATTCATATGTTTCTTTTATTTTATGTACAGATTCCGTTGTCAAAGAACTTCAAGACCATCGCAATCAGCAAACAAGTGAAAGACAAAAGTTGTATAAACATCGAAAGAAGTGTTATGATCATCCAAATAAATATCTGGGAATGATAATTGATAGTATGGACCAAAAGAAAACACTTCTTCCACATTTTGTCCGCATGCCAAAAAAATTACAGGAGGAAAATTTCATTCAGTTTCACTTGGTTGGTTGTATGGTATTTAATGAGAAGATGCTTCCAAGAGTTTTCTTCACAAGTCCAAATATTCACAATGATGCAAATTTGACCATAACTATAATCCATGATGTGGTTACTCATTGGTCTGGGATTCTTCCTGAAGTTTTGTATTTACAATTAGACAACACAAGTCGTGAGAACAAAAATCAAGTTCTTTTTTGGTATCTAAACATGCTTGTTGAATTGGGGATTTTAAAAAAGATAAAGGTTGGTTTCCTTCTTTTTGGGCATACTCATGATCATATTGATCAAATTTTCAGTCATTTTTCAGTAACATTGAGGAGGAAAGGTGTTGGGAGCCTGCCATCATTAATTGAATGTATTAAGAAATCGTACATTCCAGAGCCTATTTTTCATGTGTTGGAAGAAACTATTGACATGCAAAGGTTTATTTTTGGATCGCATGGTGAGGAGAAATGCATTGAAAAACTTAACGACATTAGCTTCCAACATCAATTTCGTATCAAAAAAATTGATGGGATAACACTTATATGGGGCAAGAAGTATTCAACTATTGAAGAATGGGGACCATCATCGGGTTTAGCATTTTTGAAGTTCATTCCAGAGCGTCCAATGTTTTCATCAAAGATATTGTTATTACAGTCAGTTTCTGAACTCCATAATGCACGAAGGCAGAAGAGAGAGATAAATTATTTTGAATGTCTAGAGGAAATTAAAAGATGTATTAGAGATACATATGAATACTTCGATGTTGCTGATTCAGTTTGGTGGGAGTCTTTTTTCAGCAATCAAAGTGATATGATTTCAAGATCAGTAAATGAGGATACGCTTTTGAAGACTCCTTTTTTTTGGCCACAAAATATGCCAAATGAACATGAACATCAAGAAACACACAATGTTGAACAACAATAGCCTCAAGATATTATTAATTTCCCATAGGTAGAGGAAAGAGAAATCTATATTGGTTCTAGAAGATCACGTGCACAACGTGAAGCCATGGAAGACCTTTACAGGGGTTCTGTGCAGGATCTTAAGGAGGGTTGCATGATAGCAGTGTTAGCAGATGAAGATCCACTTGGCTATCCATTCCGGATTGCCAAGGTTATAAAGGTCATTAATGAAAATGAAGAGATTACAGCTGTTGATGTACATTGGTATGCCACAAGTACCCACCCTTTCAATGGTGTGTACAAGCCAGAGATGGTAGTGGAAAAAAGAATTAGCAGAAAGAGAAAAAGAAAGGGCGCAAATATAAATCGTCGCCGCACAAATGTCTTAAAATTGGAGGATGTTGACATACTTGTGTATGACTTTAATTTGACAAAAAGAGGAACTCTTCGGTTGCAGACCATAAATATTTTGAAGAAATTGCTACCAGAACAATTACTGTTGAAATGGGACTCTGCAGAATGTAGACGTAGATCTACAAGACTTTTGAACTCTGAAATGGTGGGTATGCATGTTGACTCAGATGGAGCACTAGTTGATGAAAGAGAAGAATATGGATCATCTTCATCTGCATCGAGCCATTCATCTGAAGATGTAGATTATGATGGTGTGCCAAAACCTATGGCTGATTTTGAATAACTATCTAAGACACTTTTCTGTAATTGATGTTTGCATGGTAACTTGAAATAAAAATTTTGACTTCCATATCATTTTTCATGAAGTTCTGAGACATTTCTATGTTTGTTGAATTATACGTTTTAATTATGAAGAATTCATTTTTTTAGAATATCGACAATGTAACAATGAATTACAAAAATAATTTATGTTATATTCAATGTACCAATGTTGATATTTTAATTATAAGTAAAATAGAAAATAGAAACTAATGTTGAATTTTTAGATTATGTAGTGATATTACCATGATATTATGTATTGTTAACATTTGGTATAAGATACTTTTAAAAGTTTTAATAATTATATGCGTCATTGAAACATAACACTTTGTTTTGATGCTTGATTTTTAGGTTTTGGTTGAAATTATATTTAAATTTGTCTTATTCTAAGATTTGAAAAAAGATAAGTTTTTATTCTTTAAAATTAAAATTATTCTTACTTGTTTTTGTTTTAAATTGTTAAGTCTTATATTTTCTCCATAATTTCATTGTTCAAGTATGTTGAACACTTAAGATTGAAAAACTTTAGATTTACCTTTATTTTTAAGGTTATGGTTGAAAATAATTACAAATTTGGGGTTGTTTAAAGTCAAGATATTTTATGTTTAACAACATGGATGAAAATTGTTCAAAATTATAAGCCCTCCAGACATGTATTTGTTTATCATTAACATCATCTATCAAAAATGTTAGGAATTTACGATTTTAAAAAATGTCCTAATATGTTGTCTTTAATTCCATTGTCACAAGTGTCAAAATTATGACACAAATTTATTTTTTTGTTATTCCAGCATCAACTGGTTTTGTTTTGAGGGTGTTTTTTCAATATTTTTGCAACAAACAATTTTGTTTTTAGCATAATTTTAGAAAATGTTGAAATTTGACCTTAAAAAAAAAACAAGTGCGTTCTGGAAGACACACTTTTTTTTTTTGGGGTGTTTTTTCAATCCTTTTTTCAACAAACAATTTTGTTTTTAGCATAATTTTAGAAAATGTTGAAAATTGACCTTCGAAAAAAAACAAGTGCGTTCTGGAAGACACATTTTTTTTTTTGGGGGTGTTTTTTCATGTTTTTTGAGTGTTTTTGGGCTAGAGTTCCCGTTTTGAGGTCAGGTTACCTATTTCATCGGTAACATTGTTTCATGTTTCTTTATTTTTAAATCCACAACCCTCTTGTCGTTGTGCTGCAATAATTATTGTTTTACAACGTCTTGAACTCAACAATTAATGTTGCCTTGAATTCAATCTCCCATTGGGATGAATATGTGTTCAACTATTAGCCTCTTGTAGAGATTGTTGCAATTCTATTTTGGGGAAATTGTTTTGAATTTAATCTCCCATTTGGATGAATCTATGTTCAACTATTAACCTCTTGTAGAGATTGTTCGTAATTCTGTTTTGGGGAAATTGTTTTGAATTCAATCTTCCATTGGGATGAATCTGTGTTCAACTATTAACCTCTTGTAGAGATTGTTTGCTATTCTGTTTTGGTGAAATTTTTTTCAATTATATCTCCCATTGGGATGAATCTGTGTTCAAAGGAAAATAGAAAAAAATATACAATTTCATGAAATAAAGACTTTTAAGAAAACTGAGATAAAGACTTTTAAAAAAACTGAAATAAAGGGTCAGAAATGAAAATAAAAGTGTAAGAAAGCTGAAATAAAGACTTAGAAATTAAAATAAAATTGTAAGAAAAAAGTGTTGTAATTGAGAAAACTAACTTGAATATATTGTGAAATGTTTTGGGGTGTGTTCCGTGCCGAGTTGTCTCCAAGGCTCATGAATAATTTGAATCTGAAACATGTAACTTCAGCAGTGGTTCAAATTCTTTTATAGTTTTTTGCAGTTGAATTTAATTGGTGACAATGATGGACATGGATTGCAATGGCTTCGTTTTGCATGTGTGATCAGGATTGAATTTGATGTGATCTAATGGCTGGGAATTTGTTTTTGTTTACCCATGTGCTTTGATATATTTGATGTGATATAATGGATGGGAATTTGTTTTTGTTGATCCATGTGCTTTCATTTGTTTTGATCTGTTCTAGTGGGAAATCATTTATTGAATTTATTGGGTGGGTGTCATTTCTTGTACACACTGGATTTAAATGTTATTATTTGGTGGGTGCCATTTATTGAACATAATGGATTTAAATGTTGAATAACAAAGAAGTTATGTTTGACATACTTTTATTTTTATTATGTGCAAGTATTGATACTTACTTCTCATACACATCATGAGGGCTGATGAGATGGGCTGAAGTGACTGGCCTTTTGTACTTATTGACTTGACCATTTTAGCATGAAAAATGGTTTGATGAATTTTCTAATTGACATGATAGGATTTGTAATCTTGATACTTATTAAAATATTTATGGATAGTTGTGGGTTATTTATGGATAGTTGTGGGTTGAGTCAATAACTTGGGATATTTTGGACTTAATTTAATATATATTTGAACTTCAAGTTATTTCTTTATGTTTAATTATTGATTGCATATATATCTATTTTTGGTGGGTTGATGGGACCAGTGCCATAACAATTACTCCTCCATGCACAATATTGAACATCTCTCCCTAAATTATGCTTTCAAACTTACAAATCAATTTTAATTTTCTAATAAACTATAAAATAATCTTTTTACATAAAATAATGTACATTTTTAATAAAATAAAAAATAACTTTATGAAATTTTCATAAAAAATGATAATTATTTATTTAAAATAATAAAAGTTAATTATATCGTAATTAAAAAAACTTGAAGCTTTTATAAAAGAAAAAATGAACAATGTTTCGTTTGCAAATTTTTAGAAAGAAAGTAGAACAACATTGAATTAAATTTTAATTTTTAATATATGCCCAAAATATTATACAGAATACTTTGTGTTAGTTAGAAGGGGCACCAGACCATAACTCTCTCTGCATGTACAAACGACAATCGGCAGTGTCTCACATCTCCAAGCAACTCAATTTTCTGTACTTATTCTGAACCTTCCAATGTGTTTAAGCTTCATTTATACTTTGCTGTAGTTTTATCACATGTTTTTGTACTTCGGTTTTATTAGTCCCTGCCACCTGCGGCATGGCAGGGACTATTGTAATCAATTTTTCGAAGTTAGCATTAGTCCAGCTCAAGTATAACTAAAGTTTTTAAATATAAAGTTTTTAAATATAATTAGAGTGTTGATTGATTATGACAAAAAAATTTAAACCGACACTCATTTACTATTTTATTTGGCCTGTTACTGAGGCGGAGAGGTAGAAACATAGATTAAATTATAATTTTTTTTCATATTTTCGAACTAGTAAAAGTTATCTCACTTAATGCTAGCATTATTGGAAAACATTAAATGCAGTGGCATCAATGTTTGATAGGGTGCTTTTAGAGAATGCTCTATAAAACTGCCACATACACCTGGCCATGCACATAGTGTCACGTACACTTCCCTGCGAGGTATCTTGCAAGGTATCAGTCGTAGGGTTAAATTAATTGCATCCATTCACCGACGGAAGCGTGCAGGTTCTGAACAGCTCCTTCGTTTCTTCACTATCAATCCATTAAGGGTCAAATAGTCTCAATCCATTAAGGGTCAAATAGTCATTGTGTGTGGACTGACAGGAGCATGCAGCATATAGGGTCTGAACGGTGCTTTTCATCAATGTTTGATAGGGTGCTTTTAGAGAATGCTCTATAAAACTGCCACATACACCTGGCCATGCACATAGTGTCACGTACACTTCCCTGCGAGGTATCTTGCAAGGTATCAGTCGTAGGGTTAAATTAATTGCATCCATTCACCGACGGAAGCGTGCAGGTTCTGAACAGCTCCTTCGTTTCTTCACTATCAATCCATTAAGGGTCAAATAGTCTCAATCCATTAAGGGTCAAATAGTCATTGTGTGTGGACTGACAGGAGCATGCAGCATATAGGTTCTGAACGGTGCTTTTCGATGTGGCTGGAAAGAGTTTCTCCTTAGCATGTATAAAAGCAGCAGTAGGGGCTCTTCTGGTCCATTCTCTTTCTACACAGCCAATTCGCCATGGCCATGGGAATTATCAGAATTTTTGTGAAGACTGCAACGGAACGAACACATGCTCCATGCTTTTCCAGAACTTGAAGACATGTGCAGCTTGCTATGTCCTTTTCCTTTTCTAGAAAATGAGAAGTTATGTAACGGATAGCAAGACTGCCGAAAGTGCTGAGCTTTGTGGCAAATGGCTTACCAAGCTCTGATAATTCCATACCGCCGAGGCCGCTGCTCTTGAGAATGTAAATGTATCTGGTAAGTTGCGCAGTGCACTTTTAAACATTAAAAATTCATGCTTTACTATCAAAAACTTAAAAAATATTAGACTAATGAAATTATTGAAGAACATTTACCAGCGTTTTTAAAGACAATTTTCGATCACAATTAAGACGATTGTTTTTCGCAAATTAAGCTACAGCGGTATAGATATCCATGCATTCTTACAGATCTATAGATCTATACTATAATGGATGTTTCATGTTGCATTTAACACTTTAACACGCTATACAAAAGCTGTAGATCTAACGATTTGTACAGTAAAGCAATTCTTTTATACAGATTAAAACTAGATACAACAGTTATCTTTATAAGTGTTAATAGGCTCTCAATTTGTACAAAAACATTGCGCTTTTTTTCCTAAAATGGCCAGTTTATTAATGCACTCACATTTGTCCCGAAAATGATGATCTATGTAATTCATGAACAGCTTGTGAAAATACAGATTTATGAAAACTTCTTGAAAATAGCCGTTCACATTCCTTGTAGTTATTGCATTCCTCGGGTCAATATGCTAATAGACGTTATTATCAACCTCCATTAACCCCTGCTTCCAAACCACTTATTGGATAGCAGGCAAGATGATTGTCTCAGCTCCGATCTGGTCATTTTTGTGTTTGTCTTGGACAAGGATTCAAATACATGAAGCCCACTTTAGTTAGCGAATTAACCAGAATAAAATGGCCAGCGTTCTCTTAAAATTACTGTGTTTTTGAGTCATTTTGACGTCAAATAGGCTTCTGCACCTACATGATCCATAACATGGCTGGCTCGATGACATTAGGAGGGCGAGGACAGACGTACCAGCTATCAAAACTTATCAAACAGCTCAGGCAAATGTAATTCATGCGATGAAGTCACAGCTGCACAGCTGGCATGCTGCATGGTCCACCCTTGCCACAACTAAGTAATTATACGCTTGTTTCTAAGCTTATAATGCAGGATTCATATTGTATACCACTTTTCAATTGATATATCCTATCTACGTCATCATAATGAGCTGTAGGCGTGCGTATCAGAGTAACTTTATTATGTTATCTTAGTTCAACTATTTCTTTGACAACTTTATCATTTTGATTTTATTGATGTGAAGGCAATTGCTTTAGCAATAAGCTTCCATACTATAAAGGTTTTATGTTTTATATATAATTTTCATGATGTAACTGATGGTGCAACGAATTTTCATATTAAAGACTTCTTAAATGACAATAATGTCACTAGTGATGTAACAAAGCACGTTATCCTATACATGGCGGTGATAATCAATTGAGCATAAGTCCTGTTTTAAGTAGAATTCCATGGAGTTTAGGTTTTAAGTCTTATATTTAATCATATATAATATTGCACTTATCGTTGAATCTTGGAGGGCAAGTCTTTGAAAGTAACCAACTACGAGCTCTAAGATCCATTCTCTTTTGAGTTGAGAAATTGCATGGACTATTCCTCTGATTTTTATAAGACAGAGTCACCCTATCGATATAATATCAGTGGCTAGTTTACGAAAATGTTTATGAAATTAGAAATGTCCAGCTAATCGGCCAATGTCCACCAAAATCAAATTTGCATCCTCACTTATCTTGTCCGTACATGAGAGGTCAAATTTGCATCTTCACTTATCTTATCCGTACATGAGAGGTCGGATGGTCTGTAGTTTTATAAATTAGTTTTTTTACTTTACCATTGTAGTTCGGTACTCTCTCAATAATATTAATTGGCATAGGCTGTAGCTTTTAAAATAAACCTAGCATATGAGCATTAGTTTCTGGCATATGGCCTGATCTTACTTCCCTGATCATGTCGGCGAGGACTAGGTGCCACGCAGCCTGACTTGTTTAAATCAGTTTCTCATTTTTGTATTTTGCTGAGAGTTTTCTCTCAATTAAATTTTAATTTGATGTGAATGAGATGGCTTGGTAAATTTGTTTTGTTCAAGTTAGTCATGTTCTCTTTGTATTTAGATATATTTTTTTCAATTTAGTTGAATAACGGTTTAATTTTAATATTATGCTTTATAATTTAGTTTTATTTAATTAGTTTTTTGGTCTCTGAATTTAATCTAATATTTGTTAATTTTATTTTTATATAAATATTGTAATTTGGTATGACTTTTCTTTGCCACTTGTTTTACTCAAAATATGTTTTATACTTCTGTTTTTATATTATTATTATTATAAAGTTCAAATGTACTTTGGTTTTTAAATTATACATTTAATTTATTCAAAATCATTTTTCTTATATTTAATTTTTTATTTTTTTTTATATTTTATTTTTTTTATTAATAGTATTTACTTTAAATTGTTTTTTTAAATGATTTTAACATTTAGATAATTAATATGTTATTTACACTATATTGTATTAATGCTATAATGTAGTATGGTATATTTGTTTTATTAAAATAATAAATTGTACAATGAAAAAATGTGTGAATTTGCATAATATAAAGTGATAATGCATTTCTATTTAATTTTATATACAATGAAAAAATGTGTGAATTTGCATAATATAAAGTGATAATGCATTTCTATCTAATTTTTTATTATAAAATTAAATTGAAATGTAAATATTTCTTTAAGATTGACTTTGAATATGTTATATATATAGAGAGGGGGCTAGGATATGTCATTGTGGACTAGGCTACATAGGGATAGAGTATACTAGCTTAAGCATGGATTGAATAGGCTAAGCTAGGCTAGAGTAGACTAACCTAGGATGGAGTATGATAGGCTAGGCAAAAATAGGCTAGGCTAGGCAAGACTATGTTAGAGTAAGCTAGGCTAAAGTAGTCTAGGCTAGGCTAGGCTAAGCGGGGCTAGAGTATGATATGCTAGGCTAGAGTAGCCAAGGCTAGGATAGAGTAGGTTAGGCTAGAGAAAGGTATTTTACGGTTTGATAAAATAGACTAGGCTAGTTCATAGAAGGCTACACTAGGTCGGGATAGATTAGGCTAGGTTATGCTAGAGTAGGCTAGGCTAGGCTAGACTAGAGTAGGCTAGCATAGAGTAGTTTAGGCTATATTAAGCTAGAGTAAAGTAGGCTAGGCCAAACCAGGCTAAGCTATGCTAGGTAGAGTAGGCTAGGCTAGGAAAAAGTACACTAGGCTAGGATATAGTAGGGAAGGCTAAGATAAGCTAGAGTGGACTAGGTTAGGCTATGCTAAAGTAGGATATAGTGAGATAAGCTCGGCTAGGATAGAGTAGGCAAGGCTAGGATAGAGTAGGCTAGGCTAAGCTAGGCTAAAGCAAGCTAGGCTAGGCAAGAGTAATCTAGCCTAGGCTAGGGTAAGATAGGCTGGAGTACACTAAGCAAGGCTAGGCTAGGTAAGTAGGGAAGAGTAGCCTACCCTAGGCTAAAGTAAGCTTCACTAGGCTAGGCTATGTTGGGCTAGAGAAGTTTAGGCTAGGATAGGCTAGGATAGGCGAGGCAAGGGTAGGCTAAGCGAGGATAGAGTATGTTAGGCTACACTAGAGTAGGTTATAGAAGGCTAAGCTAGGCTAGGATAGAGTATGGTAGGGTAGGCTAGGGTGGGCTACGCTAGAGTAGGCTATGCTAGAGTAGGTTAGACTAATCTAGGATAGAGAAAGCTAGGCTAGAGAAATCTAGTCTAGAGTGGGCTAGAGTAGACTAGGTAGGGCTAGGCTAGCCTAGCCTAAGGAAGAGTAGGCTAGCCTAGGCTAGAGGAAGCTAGGCCAAGCTAAAGTAGGTTAGGCTAACCTAGGGTAGGATATGCTAGAGTAGTTTAAGCTAGTCTAGGCTAATCTAGGCTAGACTAGTGTAGGTTAGGTTAAGCTAAGTTAGGCTAGAGAATGCTAGACTAGGCTAGGCTAGGCTATATTAGGTTAGACAATCATAAAGAAGGCTACTCTAGGAAAATGTAGACTAGGGTAGTCTAGAGTATGTTAGGTTGGGTTAGAATAGGATAAGCTATAATATGGCAGGCAAGAGTAGGTTAGGCTAAGCCAGAGTAGGATACAATAGAATAGGCTACGCTAGAGTAGACTATACTAGAGTAGGCTATGCTAGGCTAAGCTCGGCTAAAGTATGTTAGGCTTGGCTAGGCTAGTGTAAAATTCCCTATGCTAGGCTAAAGTAAACTAGCCTAGGCAAGAGTAGGCTAGAGTAGGCTAGGAGATAAGAGAGTAGGCTAGACCAGGAGAGGATGGAGTAGGCTAGGTTAATCTATGCTTGGATAGTGTAGGAAATAGTAGGCTAGGATATAGTAGGCTACGATAGGAGAGGATTAAGTAGGCTAGGCTAGGCTATGCTAGATTAGGCTAGTCTAGGGTAGTGTAGGAAATAGTTGAATAGGGTCGAAAAAAATAGGAAAGGCTAGGAGAGGATAGAGTGTTCTATGTTAGGCTAGGGTAGGATACAGTTGGCTAGGATAGATTAAGTTAGTCTACACTAGGATAAGCTAGGCTAGAGTAGGCTAGGCTATACTATAGAAGGATAGGCTAGTGTAGACTAGGCTAGGCTAAGCTAAGGTAGGCTACAGTAGGATGGCTAGGTTAGGCTAGGTTAGACTCAGTTATCCTAGGTTAGTGTAGGATATAATAGGCTAGGCTAGACTAGAGCAGGGTAAGATAGGGTAGAGTAGGCTAGGCTAGAATAGGCTAGATTAGAGTAGTCTAGGCTAGATTGTGCTAAGTTAGGCTAGTTTATGCCAGAGTAGGCCAAGCTACGCTAGAGTATGCTAGGCTACGCTAGGTTAGGACAAGGTAGAATAGGTTAGGCTAGGTTAGGGTAAGCTAGATTAAGTTATGATACGCTAGGCTAGGCTAGGCGAGACTAGGCTAGTGTAGGTTATGCTAGAGTGGGTTAGATTAGGCTAGCCTAGAGTAGGATAGGATAGAGTAGCATAAGCTAGCATATGCAAGGTTAGGCTTGCTAGGTTAGATTAGGCTAGGCTAAGCTATAGTAGTTTAGGCTAAGAAATGATAGATTAGTTTGGGCTAAGCTTGAGTAGGCTAGGTTAGGCTAAAGAACGTTATGCTAGGCTAGGCTAGAGAAAGTTTTGCTAGAGTATGTTAGGCTAGGCTAGGCTAATCTAGATTATATTAGGCAATAGTGGGGTTGGTTAGCCTAGATTAGGCTATGCTACAATAGGTGAGGCTAGAGTAGACTAGGTCATCGTAGGCTATCTTAGGATAGGCTAGTCTAGGGTAGGGTAGGATACAGTTGGATAGGGTAGGAAAAAGTAGGCTACGACAGAGTAGGTCAGGCTAGGAGAGGATAGAGTGTGCTAGACTAGGCTAGGGTAGGATACAGTTGGCTAGGATAGAGAAGGCTAGGCTACACTAGGATAAGCTAGGCTAGAGTAGGAAAGGCTATGCTACAGTAGGATTGACTAGTATAGACTATGCTAGGCTAGATTAAGGTAGAGTAGAGTAGGCTAGGCTAGGCTAGGTTAGGTTAGAATAGGTTATGTTAAGTTAGTGTGGGATATAATAGTCTAGGATAGGCTAGAGTAGACTAGGGTAGGGTAGAGTATGCTATGATAGAATATGGTAGGCTAGAGTAGCTTAGGCTATATTGTGCTAAGTTAGCCTAGTTTTGGCCAGAGCAGGCCAAGATACGCTAGCTTAGGCTAGGCAAGGCTAGGCTAGGCTAACGTAGGTTAGGCTAGTCTAGGGTAAGCTAAAGTAAGCTATGCTAGGGTAGGCTAGGACTCTGCAAGTGTGGGTTATGCTAGAGTGGGTTAGGCTAGGCTAGCCTAGAGTAGGCTAGGCTAGAGTAGCATAAGATAGAATAGGAAAGGTTAGGCTATGTTAGGTTAGATTAGGCTAGGCTAGGCAAGGATAAGTAGCTTGGGCTAGGCTTCAGTAGGATACGATAGGCTAAAGAATGTTAGGAAAATCTAGGCTAGAGTAGGCTAGGGTATATAAACTTATGCTAGAATATGATAGGTTAGGCTAAGATAATCTAGGTTATATTAGGCAAGAGTATGTTTGGTTAGGCTAAATTATGCTATGCTAGAGTAGGTGAGGCTAGAGTAGACTAGGTCAAAGGAGGTTATCCTAGGTTAGGCTAGTTTAGGCTAGAGCATGTTAGGCAATGCTAGAGTACCCTAGGCTTGAGTAGGATAGGCTAGGTTGGATTAGGATAGGCTAGAGTAGACTAGGATAGAATATGCCTAGGCTAGGCTAGGCTAGGTTATACTATGGCATGTTAGGCCAACGTAGGATATCATATGCTAGGATAGACTAGAGTAGGATATGGCAGGATAGAGTATGTTAGGCTAGAATAAGTTAGGCAAGAGTAGTGTATCAGGAGTGGGCTGGCACTAGGTATTTTGCTGCCGAGGCCTTTTAAGTTAGGATAGTCCGAGTTTTTTTAGGTAGGGTAAGCTAGATTAGGATAGGGTAGACAAGGTTAGGCTAGACAAGTGCAGGTTATGTTAGAATGCGTTAGGGTAGGCAAGCCTAAAGTAGGATAGAGCAAGCTAGGCTAGACTTTCATAGGCTAGAGTAGGGAAGGCTAGGCTATGTTAGGCTAGAATAGGCTAGGGTAGGAAATGATAGAGTAGCTTAGGTTAGGGTTGAGTAGGCTAGGCTAGGATAAAGAAGATTAGGGCTAGGCTACAGGGATAATTTTAGGGGCGAATTTTAGCCCAAAGGCGAAATTTAAGGGGTTTTAGATTTTAGAGCGCTAGGCTAGGCTATAGTATGCTAGGTTAGGCTAGGTTAATCTAGGCTATGCTAGGAAATAGTGGGGTTGGATAGGCTAAATTAGGTTATTCTATAGTAGGAGAGGCTAGAGTAGATCAAGCTAGAGTAGGCTAATCTAGGTTAGGCTAAGCTACGCTATAGTAGCATATGCTAGTGTAGGCTTGGCTAGGCTAGAATAAACTAGAATAGATTAGCCTAGGCCACAATTGGCTAGGCTATGCTAGATTAGGCTAGGCTAAAGTGGGCTAGGATAGGATAGAGTAGGGTTCGCTAGAATAGGCTAGAGTAGGCTAGGGTAGGCTAAGCTACCATAAAGTGGGCTAGACTAGACTAGCCTACATGAGGTTAGGCTAGGATATAGTAGGCAAAGAAAGGCAAGAGTAGGCAAGTCCAAGCTAGGCAAGGCTACACTAGGGTAAGCTAGTATAGGCTATTGTAGGCTAGGTTAGGTTAAAATAGGCTAAACTAGGAAATGATAGGCTAGAGTAGGCTGCCTATTATAAGATAGCATAAAGGATAGAATAAGCCAGGGTAGGCTAAAGTTGGCTAGGCTAGGAAAGGGTAGAGTAGGAAAGTTCATGTTAGGATATGCTATTCTAGGCTATTATAGGCTAGGTAAGGCTAAAATAGGCTAAACTAGGAAATGCAAGGCTAGAGTAGGCTAACCTAGTATAGGATAACCTAGCATAGGCTAGCCTAGGTTAGTGTAGGCCATGGTAGGTTAGGATAGAGTAGGTGAGGCTAGGATGGAGTTCGATAAGCTATGCTAGGTGAGAGTAGGTTTGTCCTAGATAGGCTACAGTTGGTTAGGTTAGGCTAGGCTAAGTAAGAGTATAATAAGATAGGTTAGGGTAGGCGAGGCTAATGGGAGGTTATGCTAGAGTGGATTAGGCTAGGCTATATTAGCTAAGGATAGGATATACTATAATAGGTTAGGATTTAGTTATATAGGCTAGAGTAGGAAAAGCTAGGCTAGGTTAGAATGTATTTGGCTAGGCTAAGATAAAGTAGGATAGGGTAGGCAAGGATAGAGTAGCCTAGGCTAGGCTTGAGTAGGCTAGTCTAGGATAGGATAGACTAAGTTAGGCCAAAGTACGTTATGCTAGAGTATGTTAGGCTAGAGTGGGGTTGGATAAGATAAATGAGGTTACAATATAGTAGGAAATGTTAGAGTAGACTAGGCTAGAGTAGGCAAATGTAGGTTAGGTTAGGCTGGATTAGAGTAGACTCGACTATACTAGAGTAGCTTAGGTTATGCTTGGCTACAATACACTAGAAGAAGGTGTATGAAAAAGTATGCTAGGATAGATTAGGTTATGATAGAGTAAGCTAGGCTAGGCTAGGAAAGAGTAAGTTGGATTAGATTAGGCTAGGCCACAATGGGCTATGCTATGCCAAAGTATGCTAGGATAGAGTAGGTTAGGCTAGAGTAGGCTAAGATAGCCTAAAGTAGGCTAGGCTAAGCTAGGATATAGTAGGCTAGGATATCATAGAGCAGTTTATGCTAGGGTATAGTTGGTTAGGATAGGCTAGGCTAAGTAAGAGTAGTCTGGGATAGGCTATGATACGTGAGGATAATGGTAGGTTATGCTAGAGTAGCTTAATAGGCTACGCTATCTTAGATTATAATACGATAGGTTATAATAGGTTAGGATTGAGTAGCATAGGCTAGATTAGGCAAGGCTAGGTTAGGATAGACTAGATTAGGCTACGCTAAGATAAAGTAGGATAGGGTAGGAAAGGATAGAGTATCCTAGGCTTGGCTTGAGTATGCTAGGCTAGGATATGTTAGCGTATTTTTGGACAAATTAAGCTATGCTAGAGAATACTAGGATAGGATAGACTAATCTAGGCTATTCTAGGCTAGAGTGGGTTGGCTATGCTAAATTAGGTTACTATAGAGTAGGAAAGGTTAGAGTAGACTAGGCTAGAGTAGGTTAACCTAAGTAAGGCTAGGCTAGATTAGAGTAGGCTCGATTATTCTAGAGTATATTATGCTATTATTGGTTGCACTACACTAGAATAAAGTGTATTCTAGAGTGTTACGGGATGAAGCACCCTAGAGTATGGGTTGAGAATCCCAACAGAGAAACAAGCATATAGCAATAAGAAGCAAACAAATTTATAGTCCTAATTCTTAAAATAGTAAAAGGGAAAGAAGAGGTCGTACCTGTAGTTCATAAGTTTGAAGGCAATCCCACAAGTTTCAAACCCTCTGCTTCTCCTAGTGCTTCAAGACCTGCAACTCGTTCAAGAAAAGCACATATACTAGTAATAACTGAAAGGATGTTCAATATCTTAGCGTTATATCATATAATATTATAAGAAAAATAACATGAAATCATTCATAATAGGATCATAACATTTATAAATAATTAATATCATGAACACCAAGAATGGAACAGAGCTTCTTTATCGATGAATGTAAAGATGTGTGGAGGAATACCACGTGATTCAACTACAACTCCAAGCGAAACCATCCTCCGGATCCATCCATCCCAAGCCTCAAAAATATCCTTCCAAAGCATACACATGGATGCCATAGAAGAGGAATGAAAAACACCATGAGGGAAATAAGGGTTTCCAAAATCTGGGAAGTTCTGGACGAACATGGATAAATTAGACTTGATCAGGGACTAAATGGCTATAACATAAATACCTATCTCCATCTCCCTTTAAGGCCTCCCCATGAGGTGTATTTATAACACCCCAAAATAGTTGTTTCAGTTGGGATATAGTTAGGCCATGGGCTTCTGTAAGTACACTTTCGATGTAACTTGTCAACCCCACCCAGAAAATAGGGAATTATATATTTTTTCATTTTTAAAATTATTTATGCCGGTTGGGTATAGCTGGACCTGCATGTGAACACGATTGTTAGAGGCAGAGTCATGTATGGAATTCAAAATATTTTCTTTTAGATAAACGGCGAAGTCTAAACGGAAAGGGTTTCCCAAGGACATGACTCAGAGCATAAAGTACATATAGTTAGAAAATGATGCTATAATAGATGCCCCCTAATATATGAAGTCAGAAGGGGTACATGATGGCCAAAATATATTAAGTGTATAAGAATAATAATGTGAGGACTAGGGAGGATTTCATGATATTTCATGTTGCCAAAAACCAATGGAAGAGATAAAAAGGTAAGCTGATGTTTGAGGTGATCATACCCATGCTCAGCGAAAGTAAAATATGTTCACATATCAAGATGGAGCAGATCCAATATGTATACAAGTAAAAAATAAATTGCAAAGCATATAGTGGATCATCTGATCGCAGCCTCAAAAAGGTACATATCAAGGTGATTTCATAGTATCATATATAGAAAAAGTGATGAGTGGTGCTAAGAAACATATCTGATCACTGAATTCACAGAAATGAATCTCCAAGTACTGAATCATAAAGAGTGGAATAATGGTACTAAACACAACTCAGGTACCCACATATAAGATTCTTCTGTGATGAATAGACAATAGAAGGTGGATGGTGTCACTGGTAGAAAAAATAAGGATTTGTCAAATGAAAAAAAACATGTTGATGCAAACCCGATTTCTTCACCAATCACCATTGTACATTTCTACACTATGGGAATAAATCAGCTAAAGTCGACCATGTGAGAAATCATTTGATTACCAGTCATTGATGTATACCGTTAACTTAATCAAGACAACTCATCGATAATGATGATGAGAGTCTATTAGCCACCTATAAAATTTTGTTGAAACAAACAGGTGGCTAAATATGTTTTTGAGTCTTCAAGAGAAAAATTTCCTTTGTAAATCTATCATTCTTGAATCCTCCAGGTGTTTTCTATCCTTCAAAATTATCTTCATTTTTGTTTCCATTGATGAACCCTGCTGTTTATGAAAGAAATTGTTTTCAAAAGGCCTCTGAAACTGTCCATTTTCACTTATTTCACTTCATTTTCATAAAGCCTTATTTTCATCTTTTAAACCCCCCATTTCCCTTTAAAGGCCTCCAAAATCCCTCTAAACCTCTAAAAATCCATTTTATAGGTTTAAAACACCCCTTTTCCCCTTTACTGAAAGCCAAGAAAACCCTCAACAATCTTCATTTTTGGCCTAAAAACCCTTTTTTTACACTTTGGCTTTAAGCCCCTTTCGGCCTTGGCCCTAGCCCCTTTTCCACACATGACTTGGAGCCACTACTAGGCACAACCCCTTATCGCTAATCGCAATCAGAGCTTTCTTTCCCATCTTTTCCTTTGTTCTTCAAAATCTTCCGATGCGATGAGCCCTTCTCCTTCGATCCCTCCAAGCAAATCTCAGTTGTTGATCCACTATCATCCAACGGTCCAAATATCATCGCACCGTCCCCATCCATCATGTTTCCCTTGACCTGTGCGATCCCCGATTTAATCTGGACCGTTGATCATCCTTCCGATCCAACAGCCTTCGCTCCATTGCAAATCGACATTCGCAATTTCCCTTTTCCCTTTTATTTTCCTCCTCCGATGCCGATCCTGCGATTTAATCTCAGCTTTTGAATCCACAAGAACCAACAGTCAGGATTCAATCATGCTTTTTCCGCAGCCCCCATCATTGCATCTGTTGATTTTAACTGGATCGTTGAATCCATAAGAACAAATGGCCAGGATCTAATCGCACTCCATACATAGACCTCTATCATCACCCGACCGATTTAATCTCCACCGTTGATCTCTCACGATCCAACAGCCAGCACTTAATCACACATCGCAAATCCAAAAGGCCCATTCTCTTTTCACCTCGAATGTGCGATCCTCGATTTAATCCTGACCGTCCATTCTACCAGATCCAATGGCCAGGATCTCATCACACTCCGCCCATAACCCTTCACCATCCCGACCTCCGATTAAATCTCCACCGTTGATCAAGTTCAATCGGATGGTCCTCATTAATCCCGCTCTTTAGAACCCCACCCTTCTCATTCTCTCCCGCCGACAGATCTTGACCGTTCTTTCCCATGATCCAACGGTCAGGATTTAAACCGCCACTGACCCTACCCACCTTTTCCGCCTGTGCGTCTTACCTCCCATCGCATGAAACCCACACCATCCGATAAAAATCAAGAGATCCGATGGCTTAGACCTTGTCTCACGTTTTTTCTGTGCCCAGGGTTTAACGTTTCAAAAACACACGAAATGGGCGATTTTCTTTTTCCACGTGTCAAATGTTGTATGGTATCACATTGTTTTGGGAAAAACCACCTTCCACCCATTCAGTCGTGCGAAAACCATTCCTGTTTTCTGCCTTACCACCCTATGCAATGTAATTTCTCTTTAATCCTGGCCGTCGATCTCTGAGATCAGACGGTTCTGATTTAATTGCACCCCATCCATTTTCCATTCATCTAACCCTCTAAATGACTCCCTCGAAATATCTCCACTGTTGATCTCTTTCATGATCCAACGACCATCATGTAATCTTCCTCCGTACTCCCAGTCCCACCACCGAATGCCCCCATTTCCTCTCATTTTTCCTTTTTCCTATGTATTTTCCCCGGCATAAACTTTTGTGTTTTAACACTAAAAGTCAATTTTTCACACCTAATTCAATCTAAACCCTAGTTTCTTGGTGTTACACCATATAACATTTTTCCGCCACATACGCTTTCTCTACGCTTGCTCCTTCACCTCTGTTAAAGCCTTCTGAAGCAGTTTTAAGCCCCTACGTAGGATTTCATAACAAGTTTTTGGTTTTTGTAGGTTTCAAAGCATGGTAAATTCACACTGTCTCAACAATCACAGTCGTGGTGTTATATAGTGCTGAGATATTGTCTCAGAGCTGAATATCATGGAAGACACCACTAAGGAGGTTTAAAGGCATGTTTTATTGAAGATCAGGGTTACTAACCCTGACATAAACCCTCTAGCGCTTCTGTAACCTGTAAATTCACAAAAACAGGTCAGAAGAAAGTTTAAACAGTATCAGAAGAAGATTAAGAAGATTAGTGCATAATATTGAAGACTAAGAAGCCTAATCTATAGTCAGCAAGGATTAAAAGAACCAAAGATGATGAAGCAGGCTTACTGAAGCCTAATGTGCACATCAGGCCACATTAGTGATCTGATATCAGCAGAACGTTCCATCTCCAAATAAGGAATAGCTACACATGTCCTAATCCATTCTCCATCAGGCACCAGAATAGTTATTACTCTGTCACAAGTCCTAAGGAACTATCAGTGAATTAGTTATGGAATTATGGAAGACCTGAGAGACCTTCAGTCATCTTACTTGTCTCAGAAGACAGAAACAAAGTACTACAGCCATAAGAGTACTTCAAAGAACATACCTGAAGTTATTGTCAACCTAACAAAGACTTCCGAAAAAGCCTAAAGAGTACACACAGTCAACAAAATGCCATTACGAAGAGTGGGCATTTGATACTTCCTCCCCTCTATCTTAATGGATCATTTAAGTTCATATCTACTACTCGACCTCCTCATTCACTTATAAGTATTCATTGAAAATGTTGGTTGGTTGTTGGGATTTTATCGACTGTTAGAACCATTATTGAGGGGAAATAGCTGAGTAGTTTGTAATATAGTAGGCTAGGAAGAAAAGTTTGGACTGTAAAGAGCCATTGGACTCAAATTATGTGACTGGTTTTGCACATCAATTGAACAAGCAAATTCACAGGATCCTAGTCTATATTATTGTTGATGTTTTCCTTACTGTAATTGTCTCCTTTCATGTTTTCCATACTGTCCATTATTCTCTGATAAAGAACAAAAAGTATAGATTAGGACATACTGTTGGAAGTACCCTAAGTCTCACTGTTAATCTTTACCCTTTATGTTTTCCTCTGATGTGTATATCTAAGAATGAATTCAACATAATTTAACCAGTATAGAAGTTGGTTTGTCCATGCTTACTGATGTATGAATTTAGATTTTGTCTCTTAGATGTTCTTGTCTAGTTTTAGCTGAACGAATTGCGAAACCGGGCGATTAGAGTTAGCCCTATCTCACTAGGTTCCTTTTCCAACAATTAGCCTTTCTAAGATCCCTTTGGGTAGTGTCAAAAGAAGTGAAGGTTAAAAGTCTTTCTCTGATCTTAGGCCTTACTCTGTGTTTAATCTTAAATTTTTTCTGCTGTCTGAAAGCAGTTATGAGGACTGCTGGATTGTTTTCCTTAAGATTATGCTAAAAGTAGGCTTGGATTTAAATGACATCTAACCTAATCTTAAGCTACCCTTTGTGTCTTTATTGAGAGTTTCCTTTGAAAGTATGTCGAAAGTAGGACAGGTGCAAATTCCTTACCTGATCTTAGGCTACACTTTGGTCTCTTTCTTTCACCCCACTCCTTAATGTTCCATCTCACAATCTATCTCAAAAGATCCTTTGGTATAGATGACTTGCCCTGTGGAAACCCTTGGATGGTTGTTATGCAATTAAACCCTTTTATGACTCCATAGCCCAATGGATGGGCACTTCTCTTGACCTATTTTCTCATGCTGAAACATCCTTCTATTTAGTTCCTTCTTCACTTCACCTAGCCTTCTCATTTAATGATCTCCAACCAAACAAACAAATCAAAAAACCCTCGTGCTTCATACCTAGCCTAATACCATAAACCGACCTTAAATATATATCATTCTTTACATCTATAGAGAGATCCCTCTCTAGATCTAGGAGGGCTAGACCCTAGGATCCCAAAGTGGTTTGATGTTGTCTTGTCTTTTGGTCTTGCCAATCTGGCGAAAACACAGGAACCACAACAGAGGCAACGTACCCCAACACAATCTAACAAGTGCGAATGAATGAGTTGAAGTCGAACACTTGAAAGAATCTACTAATCATGAGGAACTGATGCATTCTCCCTATCGAGAGTGAAGGAATCTGCGGCTGATGATTGAAAACCCTAAGGTAATGATAAAATACTATGGTCCTTACTCCCAGAGCAATGAGTTAGAATCGATGAGAGAATATCTTCCGGAAGGAAGGCATTAATGCAACCCACATCAGTCGAGTGTGAGTGTAACTCATAGACCAATAATTTGGAAGGAGTTGAACAAAGAAAGATGAAGTAACCAACCCAAATAATGTTTTGGGCACACAAAAAATGTAGCGAGCACATGATAGAAACCCTATGAACCAACCGATCATGAAAGCTAACAAAGAGGCAAGGAATCCGCCAACAGGGTCAAATGGAAATTTAGGTAATGCACCAATCCCAATGTGTGATAATGAAAGATGACTTTGAACACAAGGGAAACCACTTAGTCAAAGAACCATGATGTTTATCAATGTTGAGAAAAAGGTAAGATATTAATGATGGAAATAAGGCCAGGGTGCCACTGTAGGCCTACTCTCAAAGCAATTTGTTGATGTCGATAAGAGAAAACACCCCAGGAAGAAGTCAATGGACATCTTCTTTAACTAGGATGAGAAAAGGACCAAATAGTTGATGTGATAGAACATAAGTCTGACAAACCAGGTATGTATGACTAAAAAATGAGCCAAGAGACACTACGAAAAGGTCGAATCAGGTTTACTTCCCTTGAAAAAAATCACAACTCAAATGTTACTATATGGAAACATATGATAACTTTGTATAATTTTTTCATGCAGGAGGCATGAAAAAACCATCCATATGATTGGAAGATATAACAAACCAGAGGAGTAATGAATCAATAACAAGGTTATGGCTCTCCTAAGTCAAACTAAAGCCCATCCCAATGCAAAAAATAATTTTGTTTTTATTATTTTTTCAAGGGAGACACAACTAACTCTAACTTCCATCAATCATGGAAATGCCCCATTCCTGCTCTTTCTTTAAAATTTTTTTTTTTTTTCTTTTTCATATTAAAAGCCTAAAAAGCAATAAAATAATTCCTATATTACAATGGAAAGAACCAATGTTGGGAAACAGATGCACTAGTTCATGGGGTTTGAACAATCCTATGCTCAATGCAAGGTGGTGAAATTGGTAAACGAAACTAAAAGGGATTTTCTTTCTATGGGAAAAGGGTGTCAAGTTGCAGATGTTAAGTGATTGCAAGGCTAATTTTACATAAATACATGGTAAAAAAATTGGCTTATACACAAGTCCAAGTGAAGCTGGCTTAAGGCCAAAAGATACATATAGTTAACATGCAATGCAACATAAAAACTCAACAAGAGGGAGCCTCTAGGGTATAAAGCTAGAAATATAACAAAGAAGAAGGATAATGAAGCTTCATCGCAAAGTTCATGGTGATACTAAAGAGGACTCCCGAGCCTACACAATTTTTGCATCATGGGAAACATATGCTAATGAGGATATAAGTAGGAAGCCCATGTAAAGGATGGCTCTAGCATCATATCATGATTTTATAAATTGGTGAGTGAAAATGGTTTTAATAATTATAACATGATGGGGTCGACCTTGTGGCAAGGTATCACAATATGGAGGCTAGAATGCATAATGGAATGGAAAAATGGTTTCCCTAACCTATATTCTAGTGTTGAAAATGATACTTTCCATGAAGGGTCAGTGGTCATGGAATCGAAGCTATAAAAAATGTCTTAAAATATTCAATTGGTCCTAAAAACAACCTATCCCAGCACTTGAAAGAAAAAAAGGTCATAAAGTTTAAATAATTAAAAAAATACAGAAAAACTTTACAAAAGTTGGGTTTTTGAAATTTTTTGAAATTTTAGTATAAATAAACCTTTTTGACTTACATTTGTCATTTGTGCATTGGGAATTTGGAGAAAAAATTGATGGAGTAAAAATTAAACAACTTTAATCTATCCAATTTCTCATCCAAATCACCGCAAATATTCCAAGTAAACCCCTCAATCATATCCTTAGTGAATTTCCTAATAATTTCAAGTAAATTTCAAATGATTTGATCGTGGGAATTATATTTTTATGTTTACTCCCTACGTATACGCAGGTTGATCATATTTAAATCACGTGTAGACACGATTGTGTATCAAACTAACCCTATTATGCACAACACAATTGTTTTGAATCAACAGTTTAATGAAATAAAAAACTTGAATGATGCAGGTTGTTTATCAGTTGAAGAGAAAGGGAACACAATGCCACTGACAATGAAGTGATGGAAGATCCTTTGGTATTATATTCTCTTAGAGGATGTGTTTTATTAAAATTATTCAAAATTCCAAGCATGAAGACAAACACAAGATTTCTTGAAATGCTTGTAAATTATTGGGATCTAGAAGAGGATGGATTTATGATTGATAAAATGCCTATGGGGATTGAGGTAGAGGATATATACTTCATCACTGGACTTTACCAAAGAGGAGAGCCAGTAAAATTGTAGGGGAATTCCCTAGGAGATCTCAATGTGGATGACTACATTCACCTCTACTGTTTAGCAGATACCCAAAAGTTAAGGACTCAGATCCCAATCATAGATGTAGAGGGACTACACATGAGAATCCTTGTTTTCACAATTTTCCGGGTAGTCGGATCAACATATTTTCATGAAGCCTCGGAATCTAAAATGATTTTGATGACATATTTCCTAACCACATTATATTACTGGTGCACAGCTTCACTGACCAACTTGAAAAGGAAATTGAATTATATTCGAAAGAATAATATCAATCACTTTGGATATGGTAAAATCCTCTGTATTTTTTTTTTGAGAGATTACCTGGGCTTTGACCCAAGGTGATTTCAATGATCAACACCCCAAGAGATACACGCATAGCAAGTTGGGATGACTTGATTAAAACACTATTCGGCGGCGAGGTCCCTAGGACAACCCTTGATGAAACGTTCTTCCTTTGTTTGGGAGAACAAGTCAACGTCATTGAGGACTACCCCTATGCAGGTATGGACTTCAGAGAAGACCCATATCTGCCAGTTCCACCCAGTGTTGTATGGGGAGAAATTCATAAGATTTATTTTATGATTTTTTATATCATTTCATTTTTTGGATTTTCAAAAATATGAAATGAAATTATTTTTGATATGAAAAAATTCTTATAAAATTATTGATCATGACAAATATGTGGCACCAGTAAGACTTGAGTTCCTGGCAAGGCACACGTGTCGTGGAAGAGATGTGGAAAATTTCATAGCTGACGCTAAGAGAGTCCTTCACGCCATACAGAGGAACCTGGAGGGTTTAACCCACAAAGTGTTTATGGATGTAGTGGAGGATCTGCTAGAGGCTATGTAGAGGTGCACCATTGGTGTAACAATGGATTGGGTGAAACTCTTCTGACATTTGGCAACTTCCATAGTCTTCTTCCAGGATGCTCATCCAGGGCAGGGCTCTTAGACATAGATTTTAGGATGACTTGATATTTTTTGTGATAGACATGACCGGGAATAAGCCCTAATTTATATGACATTTTTGTCCTAATTTTGTATAAAATTTTGAGAATATGACTCTTATCTATATACAGGCAGTTTCATGATGTGACTCTCTCATATATACAAATTATTATTGATTATTTTTGATGTTTTTAATGTGATGAATGAATTATATGCCAATCTAATGCTTGATTAGCTAATGAATCAAAAAATGTGTTTTCTAATCGTGGGATATGGATAAATGTTATGAAATTAAATGATCTCTGTAATAAACGAACTCTTAGAAATTGGCGATATAAATAAGGATTCTTGACATGATAGATGTTATTCAATTAAGACACCACTATTTGTGAATCCAAGCATACTACTAATGAACCAACACCAAGACATATTGCTTCAGACAGTATATTGACAACAACAGTATCTTCTGTAATGTTAATCTAAGCAAGACCAATACATACTGCCCTTGAGACTATCAACTGACTAGATGGATAGTAAATTTCCGCGGAAGCCAGATTCCGGGTATGTCGACTAGCACCATCGAAAAATTCTAAATGGATCATATCATCCATAGATACCTGTGAAAGCAGATAAAAAATATCAGTGTCACAACGAAATCAATAGACATATGTTCACAAAAAATACAATATGTACAAAACCAAAGGAAATGCTAGGTACAAGTCTAGGCATAATTCTTCTTAAGATATAACCCATTTCTATGCTTCACCAACTCGTTTCCATTAAAATAAACCAATTCATAATCTCCCTTATTCAAGAATATTTTAATGATGTAACGACCATACCACATGGATTTAATTTTACCTGCCCCCAAGGCATCCTTGTATTGATCATAGACTAGAAAAAGGTCACCTTCAGAGAAAACCCTAGATCGCACAGTATTATCATACTCAACTTTCATCCTCTTCTTATTAGATTTGTTAATTGTGGTGGCATCTTGATTCTTCTCATCAAGGCATTCCAAATAATTGAGGTGTTCTTCAAGACTAGTAGTGTCTGGAAGAAGTTTAACAACTAGCTTAAGAAAAGGAATTTCACATTCCATAGGGAAGATTGATTCTAACCCGTAAACCAGTTGAAAAGGAGTGAAACTAGTTACAATCTTAACTGACATCAGGTATTCCCAAAGCACAATATACAACATAATGTGCCAATTGGATCGAGATTTATTGTTTTTCCTTTGCAAGATAAACTTCAAGGATTTATTCACAACTTCCACTTATCCATTGGCCTAAGGATAATAAGAATATGAATGCCCCTATCGGAAATATATCTTGAGAGTCAATTCAACCATCATGGAGCTCTGAAAATGACTACCATGGTTAGTGACAATATCTTTCAGAATACCAAAATGAGAAATAACTTGGTTGAAAAGAAACATGGATGTTGTTTCACCATCGTTTGCAAAATTAGGCATATCCTCGACCCAATTGGTGAAGTAATCCACTACTACAATGAGATACTTATGACCCTTTGCCAAAGGTAGGTTATAAGTTGTAAAATGTATTCCCTACTTTTGAATAGACCGACAATAATAACAGGAAAGAGCAGAGCTGGATGAACATGCATATTCTGAGTATAGACTTGAGAAGGATGACATTTTTGACCACTTCAACACAATCTTTGAATATCGAAGGACAAAAATATCCAGTATCCAGAGTTTTTTGTGTTGTAGAAAGACTTGATAATTGAGCACCAAAAGCCCCACTGTGGAAATCATTCAACACTAACTTAGCTTATTCTAGGGTTAATAAACTTCTAAGGATTGAATCAATCTCGCAACGATATAAAGTGCCATCAATGATGACATAAATTTTAGCCAAGAGAAACAATTTTATACGATCATCATTGGAAAAAGTGAGGGGAAACTTTGAAGTCTGAAGATATATAATAATATTCGCATACAAAGGATCTTCTGAATAAATAAGGAAAATATGTTCATCAGGGAATCATTCCTCATAAAGTATTTATTCTCCACAAGGCAACTCTAAGATTAATTCTATGAATATAAATTATTTCTTGGATTTAGCAGAAAATAAATTGAGATCGAACTCTTGTAGAATAAAAATCCATCCGTTATATTCCCCCCCAATCACTCACCTACTGAGAATAAAATGAAATGGATTGACGATTGCAAAAAAATAAAATTTTCGAAGCAGATTGTAATGTCTAAGTCGTTGGAAAACATGCATAGCTGCCAAAGCTAACTTCTCGACATGAGAATATCGTAATTCAGGACATATCAAGCCTCGACTTAGATAAGAAATCACATGCTCACAAATAGAATCATCTTCCTGAACTAGAACCATACCTATGGTTGATTCTTCCACAACGACATACAAGAGGAAATCCTTGCTATAATCAGGTGGACTCAGTAAAGATAAAAGGTTAACTCATTTTTCAAATCATTGAACGAGCATTGAGAGAAGTCATCCCATAGGAATGAAACTTATTTTTTTAACAATATCATAAATCACTTCGCAATCTCAACATAATTGACGATATATCTCCTCAATAAATTGGCTTTTCCTTGGAGACTCTGAAGTTGAGGAATGTTAGGCGGGGGAGGAAATTGAAGTATTACCTAAACCTTGAAAGGATCAACATGAATCCCTTCAGTAGTGTAATATTCCCAAATGGGCAATGCATCAATGTATGAACACAAAATGGGAAATAGAAATGTAAATAAACTCATTAACATTGGAGACCAATATGGAGTAATAACATCATGTACTAGATCAGAAAATCAATACAAAATAGTGAGGCATAAATCATATACAATGAAGGAACAAGCCTCCCATAAGAAATAACTCCCAAAATGAGCTACTGTCATAATAAAAAATGTCGGAGAGCTGCTACAATGCAGTCATATTATGCATAGATATATCTAGAGATGATAGAATGATACAAAAATATTGATATAGGCCCCCATAGAATCTAAACATACAAATCTGGGGACTAGATCAACTTTCCAAGACAACCCAACAAGGTTTCCGGAAAATGCACATAATGTGCCAATGTAAGCTGCAGCCCTAGGGCTGAAGATAAGATGCAACAAAAGAAATGAGAAGATATGGCTGAAGCTGATGTAGACAGTACATATCTTCTCCAACAGATCCTCTGGATGAAAGAATGGCTCCTGCTCTGAAAAAATCACCTCTCAAAACAATCACTGCAACCACCTCTGCAACTCCTCCCTAAAATAACGCAGATATAGAATGAAACTGTGTTGTATGGGATAAATACTCCTTAGCATAGTGCCAAATGTGTCAATAAAGCCCAAGGGGCTTCTTTACAGACCTCCCAATGGATGAAAGCCTTCCTCCACTGAAAAACTAGCTCTGACGACACCCGATCTAATCCTCCACTGCTACACCCTGTAACATAGCACAATAACCTGAAGAAAGTGTGCTAATGAAAAAATTTGTAGCTTCGTATGAAACATGAATGTGGAAATGAAATTCAATACTCTTCTAAGAGGCCTCTTAAGTAAAGAGGCGGGATTCCCGCTCAGGAACACCTGGTGCTAAAGAACACAACAACCTCAACTAAACAACTGAAGAATGCAAGAAGTCTAAACAGACCACATACAAAATAATAATCCAAATCATAACCCCATATGGCTACCATCCTCTTCCTTATATATATTAGGAGATTTATTTCCCTTAGCCTCACTTAATTAGGTCATTTCCTTCATGGAATCAATCTCCCTCCAAAACTGCATTATTCCTCATTTAATATCCATTCCTCCATAACAGCATTGTTGACTTGGTCAAAGTTGACTAGTTCAACATGATCCAACCCATGTTCACACTCAAAGGTGCTTTATTTAGCTGCTTAGAAGGTCTCCTTTCACACTCGAAGTGCTTTTATTGTTGCTAAGGAGATTTATGGGCCTCCATACCCACTTATTCACCTACCTAGTGACAAAATGATCTATAATATTCCAATAAGCTAAAAGCTAAATTTTAGGAGTATTAGAAGTTGACACTATGAACCCAAATAATGGACCAAATATGACTTCAAAAATGCACTTATTCAGATTCAAACAGATTTTATAATGATGACATCTATCGAAAATCAACCGAAGATGATGAGGATGATCAATTCTCCTTCGATAAAATGTAGCTAAGCTATGCAAATAAGCTTCGATAATATGCTTGATATCATGGAAAGGATAAGACATGGCCCACTGGAAATTTTCTCCAACATTTTAAGACCAAATGACATCTTTTTTTATGCGAAGGTACCCAAGGTGAAAATAAAACATGTCTTATGTTTATCTTTAGGATGGATATCAATTTGAATATAACTTGAGAATTTGTCCATCAAGAAGAAAATATCATTCCTCACACATTGATCGATAATCTGATCAATAAAGGGTGTGGGGTAATTATCTTTAGGACAAGCCTTAGTCAAATATTTGAATTCTAGGCACATATGGATAGTTACTTGTTTCTTGTCAACCATGTATGTCTTTGAAACCCACTCAGTCAAAGGAACAAGGTATATAAAACCCGCCTGAAGCAACTCCTCAACCTCAGCTTTGATAGATGTAAATTTCCTAGGGTTTATCGATAGAAGCTTTTTTCGTATAGGCTTAGTGTTCTCATAAGTCTTGATCTCATGATGGACAATTGATGTATCAATTCCAGGCATTTCCTCATATGACTAAGCGAACACATCACATAATTATTTTAAAATATCAATATTTATTTGAATTTATTCTGGGGAACACTCAAATCCAATGAGAAAATTCTCTATTACATTGGGATCCCTAGAAATGTCCACCGAAATTGTTTCCGAAATGATAATAATGTTACCTTCAACAAAAATTTATGACGAAGCCAAAGGATTTAGAATTTGGTGAACATGACCAGTTGTTGGAGGGATAGACAAACTGGACTCAACTTCACCCAAATCTGGGAGAAAATATGACTGATGATGAAAATCATCCCATGATATTTCCACACCCATCATTTCTTCTAGGACTTCCTCCTCATATGGTAAAACAATATCAAGGAAATCTAAAGAATAAGATGAGTTAAGGGTCTAAGCCGGAGCCACATCTTCATCCAAATCCTCTGGTGAAAGAGGAACCAGATCAAAATCTGTAGTGTTAATAATAGATTGATAACCAATTTCAGCTGCAGACATAGGATATGTCATTCCACCTGCTTTCCCTTATTCTAATGTAGTTCTAGAAG
This sequence comes from Pinus albicaulis, assembly GCA_034641835.2. Taxonomy (NCBI): domain Eukaryota; kingdom Viridiplantae; phylum Streptophyta; class Pinopsida; order Pinales; family Pinaceae; genus Pinus; species Pinus albicaulis. The sequence continues at coordinate 121,725,087 of CM076573.1, forward strand.
AGGGTAAGTGCCAAGGATCCGAAAAATGATGAGTTCGGAAAAACTCTCTTTTGGAAGGAACCTTAGAAGACGAAATATGATTTATATGAAAAACAAGAGGCAAAACATCAAAGCTACTGATCAACAAGGAATACATACTGACTCCTAGAATCTCAACATGTTAATTGGCATTGTTTACCAAGGGAACAGTAGAATCATAGGATGCATTGGAACCTATCAGAGAATAATCCATCTCATCAACAGTAACAATTCTCCTTTGATGGGGAAAAAATAGGATGCAGAATAATGATGAAACAATGGATTCCATCTCATAAATCCAATTTCGACCTAATAGAAGTTTATAGTCCAAATTAGCATCGAATATTTTTACATTGATATTGACCACCTTTCCCCCAACACAGATGGGTCAGGATGGAACAATGTAATGTGGCCTGTGAGGATGACCATAAAATGTACTCAAGATAGTAGATGAAGCAAAAAAGTGAGGGGATCTAATAGCTTTCCAACATGAAATGGACATCAGACATGTGGAATCTCCTTCATCAACAACAATTCGAAAAATATTCATCTTTCGATACATAGATTTAATTTGAAAATGCATATGATGACGAAGTCTCTTCTTAAGATTCGACATGTCAAATGTAATCATAAGGGAGTTTTTTGGATCGATTTCCCTGATCGCAATGATCAGCGCACTCCTTTTTTCTAGGCATGCCTGAAGTACCACCAATATGGACATAGCATAAGGACTCTAGGCCAGATTTTCTACAATGGAGTAGTTCTGAGTAGCCCTAGCATTAGGGTTAATTTCCAAACGTTTAGCAAAGGCTTTCAGCATCCAAGGTATAGGATCAACGGCGGGCCTCTCAATATGGAGTGGCTCTGAAACATCAGGAGGGGCCTTAGCCTTAGAAGAATCATATTCACCATAATTACATGACCTCGTTGCAACATCAACATGAGCACTCATCATGTATACATTCGAAAGATTTTCCCCCTCTTGGTTTCCCCCTGTGGGATCCCCAATATTCACATTCGCACTAGCAATAATTTTCTACCCTTGGGGAAAAGGGTTAGTCAGGACAGCATGTGAACTAGAAGAACCCTGTTGAGCCAAGAAGCGCTAAGCATCCTAAATATTAGGGAAAATATGAGTGAGATTGTCTCTAGTGCACAATTTGTAAGGAAACCTAATGTTCTTTTTCGACTCTCTCTTACCCTCACGAAATTGACGATAAATCTCCTCAAAAAATTGGTTTTTCATTGCAGACTCTGATGTTGAGGAATGGTAGGAGGGGGAGGCAATTGAAGTATTTCCTAAACCTTGAAAGGATCAACACGAATCCCTTCAATAGTGTAATACTCCCAAATGAGGAATGAAACAATGTATGAACACAAAATTGAAAGTAGAAATGTAAATCAACTCATTAACATTGGAGACCAAAATGGAGTCATAACATATATTGGATCAAAAAATCAATACAAAATAGTGAGGCATAAATCATATACAATGAAGGAACAAGCCTCCCATAAGCAATCACTCACAAAATGAGTTGTTGTCACAATAAAAAATGCCGGAGAGCTGCTACAATGCAGTAATATTATGTATATATATAGCTGGAAATGATAGAATGATACAAGAATACTGATACAGGCCCCAATAGAATCTAAACATACAGATCAGGGAACTAGATCAACTTTCCAAGACAACCCAAGAGGGTTTCCGAAAAATGCACTTAATGTGCCAATGTAAGGTGTAGCCCTAGGGATGAAGATAAGTTGCAACAACAGAAATGAGAAGATATGCCTGAAGCTGATGTAGACACTACAAATATTCTGCAACAAATCACCTCTTAGAACAATCATTGCAACCACCTTTGCAACTCCTCCCTAAAATAACACATATCTAGACTGAAACTGTGCTGTAGGGGATAAATACTCCTTTTCCTAGTGCCAAATGTGTTAATAAATCCCAAGGATCTTCTTTAAAGGGCTCCCAATGGATGGAAACCTTCCTCCACTGAAAAAGTAGCTCTGAAGACACCGGATCTAATCCTCCACTACTGCACCCTGTAACACAGCACAATAAACTGTAGAAACTACGTTGATGAAGAAATATGTAGCTTGGTATGAAACATGAATGTGGAAATGAAATGAAATACTCTTAAAAGAGGCATCTCAAGGAAAGAGGGCGGATTCCCGCTCGGGAACACCTGGTGCTAAACAACACAGCAACTTCAACTAAACAGCTCAATAATGCAAGAAGTCTAAATAGACCACATACAAAATAATAATCCAAATCATAACCTCATATGGTTGCCATCCTCTTCCTTATATATATTATGAGCTTCCTTTCCCTTGGCCCCACTAAATTAGGTCATTTCCTTCATGAAATCAATCTCCCTCCAAAACTACGTTATTCCTCATTTAATATCCATTCCTCCATAACAACGTTGTTGAATTGGTCAAAGTTGACTAGTTCAACATGATCCAACCCATGTTCACACTCAATGGTGCTATATTTAGCTTCTTAGAAGGTCTTCTTTCACACTTGAAGTGTTTTTATTTCTGTTAAGGAGATTTATGAGCCTCCCTACCCACTTATTCACCTACCTAGTGACAAAATGATCTATACTATTCCATTTAGCTAAAAGCTAAATTTTAGGAATATTATAGTCCTCCCCTCCAAAATGTTGCTTGTCCCCAAGAAACTGTAAAGGTGGAGAAAAATTCCTCCCCTCCTCCTCTTGTGGCCTCTTTCATCAATAATCCCCACCAATGCTCAAAATAATCTGTAATAAATCTGCCCCCCAATAGTTCCTCCCACTTACGCAAAACCAAATGGCTCACATCACGAGAAAGTGGAAGGTGTAAGTGGAAACCTTCTTGCTATCCAATGGCCTCCTCAAGGTAGGAGTGGCAACAAGCAATGCGGATCTCATTCTCAATGAGAGACTCCCATCTCCATGCTATCATCCAAATGAAATGAGCCATCCTAGGTATCTCATCAAAGAGATCCTCAACCCCATGTTCATGCAATGTATTGGGGCTGTATGGAGAGATTATATTTGTCCACCCATGTTGTTTCTATATCCATTTATGATATGTATGGGGATGTTGCCGAAATTGGGCTGAAAAGTTATGGTATCCAAGAATGTCCCCATCAATCAAAACATCCATGAAGTGCCCCTTCCAAGAACTCAAGTTCTTCAAATGGCTCCTCCCACATGAAGACAAGAGATGTAGTGTCGCAATCATGGTTTTCCCATTGTTTCTCCTGAAACATACAACATATGAATTAGGGAGAATCATACTCCCAATGGGCACCTACAACTCTTGTGCCATCCTCCCAATAAAGCTTCTCATAAAAATAAGAGAATCATCAGTATATGGAATAAAAAACAAATAAAAACAAGTTTCCATATGACAACCGGTAGGTGGATCATAGTTCCACACATGGAACCAGCGCAATGCATCCCCTGCCTGCCTCAAAACAAAGTATAACAAGTTTCTTTTCAGCCACTTGTTTTCTGTCACAATCATCCTAGAAGATAGGATCATAAAAGTAAAATTTGGTGCCAATGGTGCACACCAAGAAACATGTGGCATCTTCCACAATACACCAATGGAATGGCCAACATCAATGCTGCAAATGGCCTCAAGTACATCATAATACAATATACAAGAAGGAAATATCCTCCTCGGTACAATATGTTGCTCACAGAAGGTAAAGGAATATAAATCATAATGCATAAGCATACATCCTCTACTATGTACCTTGGTCATTGAGCTGAAATGGCTCAACTGAAAGTTCTCCCTCACTCTCAATGAGTAGGGAAGTGGTTGTGACAACCTCTCCATCATCATTAGGCCTATGCATCTCTCCATATCCTCTCCCAAGTGAGCTCCTCCATCAAGGAATAATATGCATCAAGGTGAATCGAAATAAAGTCCACATGTGCTACATGTAACAGCTTCTCCTTGAGCTCAGAAGCTTTAGTTAAGAATACTTTTCCATAAGAATACATGAATTCATCATCCACCATGTATCTATCATCTCCCTTCGGGTCATCAAGAATCATGCAAGCACCAAGATCCTTGGAGTACTCTACCAAAAGTTGAGACCTCTAATATGGATCAATCCTCCTAAGAGACATCGCTATAGATCTTAAATGTGAAGTTCCCCACATGCTGTTGTCTTTTCCTTTGACATCCCTCATCCCAAAATCATCCTCCAAAGTGCTGCCATGCCCATCATGTAGCTTCTCATGCTCAAGTAGAAGTGGTGGCCTTTGGAAGTTAGCCTCCAATGAGAAGCTAACATCAAAAAATATCCTCCTGATCTTGGCCAATGTAAGCATGAGTGGCCCCCATATACTCCAATATATGGAGGATTCCTTCATCAAAGGAAGTACCCTCTATTTCTCCAAATCCATGGAGCAACTCCGTTGTACCATGGTGGTGCCATCCTCCATCACTGCAACAACTTCTATTAGCGCATAATATGTAGTGAGAGTGGGTAATGATGAATATGGGAGAGTGTATCCCTCCTCCTTGAGGCTACCCAAGACTCTCAGTGTTGTATCAAGTCCTCCCAAGGTCTTCACCCCTCTAGAATCAATGAGTGGTGCAACCAAATTTGAAGCATCTCTAATCATCTCCTGATCTGGTGGTCTCCTAGGTGGAATGCCTCCATGGAATGAGACATCAATATCAAGAGTAGGAAACATATATTAATGGAAAAAAATTTCCCTACCTCACTATGCAAATTCGTCTGCCTCTTATGTGCATCAACCCTCTAAAATAGATAGGGGTGTGTGATCCTAATCACATGATGATGGCCTTCCTCCCCACCTTCTCCGTTCATCTGCAAGGTCTCACACTTTATCACTAATGGCACATGTTGTTCATGGATTGTGCCTTGATCTCCACATATGATATCCTTTGGGATTCCTTGTGAACATACAAGAATTCCTCTCCATGAGGTGTTGGATATGCTTTGGATATGACAATGTTGTTGCCTCTAGCCTTATCTTCCTCTTCAATATGAATGGGAGTCACCTTCTCAATAAGAGGATCCTCTTTTAAAAAATGGATCTCCATGCCCTCTTTTCCAGGAGTATGAGATAGAGATCTTGCTTCTAGCAAGATATTATGCAAGATGTAAGCCTCTTCCACAGTTTTCTAAAGTAGAGTTGGGTTTATAGGTCCTCCCAACCCATGCAAAGGTGTTTTTTTGTTTTGGTTCATTTAGCTCCACCAAAGGTGCATCAAAACTTTCCACTATTCTCCTAGTGAACTTTGAGTAAGTAGATGTATTTTCATTTTTTAATGAAAAATATTCAAACAACCACCAAGCATAGGCTTTACCTTCAAAGTGCAGTGCTGCAACTCTGATGGCTTCATTCTTTGAAACTTGGTGTTGCTGAAAATAGGTGTCTAGATCCTTCACCAAAACCCTAGTTGGACATTTAGGTGATCCATCAAAAGTAGATAGAAAGATTCTTCTCACACCATGCTGCTTGCCCTTTGTGCTCCTTTCTTCTTTGATCTTGAAAAAATCTTAGAAGTTTATGTGATATTTGAAACTTCTAGTTTGAGATTCATATTCTTGCAAATAATCAGTAAGAGTCTCCTCCTTGGCATATCCGTTGAGATTCTACAAGATGATGAACCTTAGTGAAAATCAGTCACCTTCACTAAGTCGGCCAGCAGGCTATTTTTAGGTGTGAGTCTATTTTTAGAATATGTCTATTTTTAGACATGGTGATCATATTTCATAAGTTACAGGATGATATTTATGGATGGTTGGTCAAGTTGGAAAAATAGATGAATTTTTTTTTTTAGAAGATTAAGCGAAGTCTATTTATAGATCGTTGATCTAAAAATAGAAGTGTCGATTATTATTAGACCTTAACAATAATCAGACTCTAAATATCAACTTATTCTCTTGGAGCACTTTATTTCAGTATACAGATTTGGAAAATCAGTGGGTTGAATGAATTAAGCAATTCCTAGGGTTGACTCGTGGTTCATGCATGGAGGACTCATTTAGAACTAAAGTGGAAAAGTTATGGCAGAGTTGGAAGAATAGTTCATGGAGTTGTTATTCAGTTTAACTCAGTTATTGGAGTTAAACTCAATTGAGCTAGTTGTATGTAGTCTAACTAAATGATACACTAGTGAGAGTGGAGTGAACTAATTAGTTAATTAATCCATAAATAATAACTCACTAATCAACTAAACAAATACAACAGTTAACTATAGTGCATGTCAGTTCCAGTGGAGACCTAGTGGAGAGGTAGGTGAAAGGGTGAGATGAACTATCTGTTGTGACTATAGTGATGCATTGATTGCATCACACACACATTAGAGTTTCCAATGATTATTGTGCAGTCAAGGAAAGGGTAATTCGAATTCATTCATAGATATTCTTCAGTAGGGATTGCGCAATGGAGGAAAGCTATCAGGTGGCAAGAAATCAGTGCATGGATTTGCAGATTTCTTCATGTTAGTGTGTGACGATTGATTGTACTGAGAGCTTGATGTACTAAAATTTGTATGAGATTTTTACATAATCTCCATGATACATAATATATGATAGTTGGTGTTTTTAGCTTCAAGCTTTCCCGTTAAACAACTCTATTATGTGCAATTGTTTTTATTGCTTCATGTGTTTGTAATTGAGTTTATAATTTCCGGAAAAGATTAACAGTGGAAGGATTATGTATTTAGCAAGAAGTTAAATATTTTTAGATTAGGAGAATTTGGATATATATATATGCATATTTTATATAATTTCTACATGTTATCAAAGCTAAAGAGATTGCAATAGTGAAGAATTGTTGAGTTTGTGCTGGTGGATAATTCGAATTTGCTACAAAAAATTCTTGGGGCGATAGTTGAGTATACATTGAAATGTCTTTCAATGAGTTGCGATTGGAGTATGCCCTTGATGGCATCTAAAATTACATAGCCTGGAAGGACAGGATGGAGGCAGTGCTAGAGGATAATGGACTAAAGGAGTTCATCGATAGCGATGTTCCTAAGCCAGATTCTAGTGATGCTGCAGGACTTGACGCATGGCAAAAGAAGGTAGCAAAGAGAAGAAGAATTATATTGGAAGGTGTGAAGGAAAATATTGTGTGAAGACTTAATGTGAAATCCACTCCATTTGCAATGTTTAAGGCTTTGACAGATTTGTTCCAAAGCAGAAGCAACCATAGGAAGTTGGCGCTTAATGATAAGCTCAGAAAAATAAAAATGGAGAAAGGCGACAGTATTGCAAAATATCTCACGAATTTTGTCCACTATAAGGATGAACTGGGAAGTGTGGGGATTAGTGTTAATGATGATGAATTGGTGAGCTTGGCTCTCCTTGGGCTTCCGAAGGGTTGGCATAGCTACAATACTCTGTCAATGGACAGGAGAAACTACCGGGATGGGAGCGAATTTGGTTGGATCTTGTTCAGGAGGAGATAAGGTGAAGTACCAGGGATGGTTCTTCATCAAAGAATGAAGATTAAGAGAATTTTTCTTTGGCTGCCAAAGTAAGGAAAGGGAAGGGAAAGAAATTCCCTTCAAAATCTGAAGCTAAAGGTAAGAAGCAGGATTTGTCCAAGGTGAAGTGTTTTCACTATCACAAACATGGGCATTTTGACACTAACTGCGCACAGAAGAAGAAGAACAAGAAGAATGCTGGAGCTGTAGCTGGAGAGGCCTTAGCCTCCCAATTTGAACTTGATTTCTCTTTGATCACATGCTTGGTTTCAAGAATAATTGGATCAGTGTGGTATCTTGATAGTGGTGCGTCTTTCCATATGACGGGAGACAAGGAGTTGTTTAGTGATTTGGAGGAGAAGGACCTCCAAATACATATAGAGATGGGAGACAATGGTCGATATAGTGAGACCGGCATTGGGACCATTACCTTTGGGAGGGTGTTAGGTAATCCATTTCTGTTGAAAGAAGTTATGCATGTTCCAGGTCTAAAGAAGAACTTTGTCTTGGTAACAATGTTGGAAGACAAAGGTTATGATGTTGTTTTCAGCGAAGGAAAAGCTTTCCTTCGACATAAAACAATGGGTCAAACCAAGAAGATATGGATTCAAGTTAAGAATCTCTATAAGATGGAGGTAGATGGCTGTGATGCAATGGTGGGAAAAGCAGAAGAAGTGGTGAGCCGGGATGAGGGAGAATTATGGCAGAGGAGATTGGGCCATCTTCACCATGGCGCTTTGAAGATTTTGCAGTATATTTCTACTAGGATTCCCAAGGGCACTCTTGCGTAGTCAGATCAGTGCAAGGGATGTATGATGGGTAATTTTGTGAAGACCACCTTTCATGAGAAGGAGAACCATGCTTCGGTGATCCTTGAGAGAATTCACACAAATGTGTGTGGACCTTTCTCGGTTGCTTCAACAAAAAAACACAGGTATTATGTTATATTTTTTGATGACTATTCTCATAGATGTTGGATCTTCTTCATGCAGAAGAAGAGTGAATCATTCTCAAAGTTATGTGACTTTAAAGAATTGGTGGAGAAGGAGTCGGGTAAGTAAGTGAAGGCTCTACAGAGTGATAATGGTGGTGAATATATCTCGAATGAATTTAAAGACTTCTGTAGCAAAGAAGGAATTTGAAGAGAAATCATAGCGCCTCATAACCCACAGCAAAATGGGGTCGCAGATAGGAAGAATAGAACGATCGTGGGTGCTACAGGTAAGAAGCTTGATATTTCTAATTTGAAGATTTTTGGCTCATCTGTTTACATTCATGTGACAAAGGATGCTAGGAAGAAGCTGGAGCCAACTAGAGAATTTGGGATATTTGTGGGGTACACAGAAACACCCCATAATTATCATGTGTATTTTCTAGATAGTCAGATGACTGTGGTGTGATGGGATATAAATTTCAATGAGGTGGAAGCCATGAAGTTTTCACTTGAGAGGGAGCTACACTTGCATGCAGAGGAGGAACTTCTTGTTCCCAAAGATGAGCCTCTGGATGTGGATCAGCCATAGGAGGAGATTCATGGAGTGGATGAGTCCACTCAGGCAGAACCAAACATCAGACAAGGCAGAAAGTGTACCACATAAGCTAAGAGGCTGAAGCTTGATGTGGCACATAATTTAGGAGTCCCTAGATCACAACGTAGACAAGGACAGCCACCTGATTGTTTTAATGGATACATGGCTCTTATGAGTAAGTGTATCGTGACAGAGCCATCTTCTTTTGAAGAAGCAGTGCATGATCCCACATGGGTAGATGTCATGGTTGAGGAGTATGACTCCATTTTTAGAAACAATTCTTGGGAGATTGTTCTAAGGCTCGTGGGTAAATCAATTGTAGAATCAAGATGAATCTACAAGGTAAAGCAAGATGTTGATGGGAGCATCGAGAAGTATAAGGCAAGATTTGTTCCTCAGGGCTTCTCACAGATCGGGGGGATTGAGTATGAAGAAACCTTTACACCTGTTGCATGATATTCTTCCATATGGACCCTCCTTGCTCTCTCGGCACAAATTGGTTGGAACATTCATCAGATGGATGTGAATACTACGTTCCTTAATGGGATCATTGAGGAAAAGGTGTACATTGAGTAGCTTGAAGGATTTGAGATCTTCAGTAGCAAGTCGCATGTGTACAGACTCGAAAGAGCATTGTATGGGTTGAAGAAAGCACCACGTGCTTGGTACACATGGGTCGACAGCTATTTCACTAGACTTGGCTTCACCAAGAGTGAGGCGGATGCAAACCTATTGTATCAAATTGTGGTGGAGGGTAATCTTTTAATAATTTTTATTTATGTTGATGATTTAATACTAATGGGTGATGAGAAGTTGATACACTCGTGCAAGGTAGATCTTGCAAATGAGTTCGAGATGATGGATTTGGGCCTCCTTCATTATTTATTAGATTGGAAATATGGCAGCGGGAAGGTGAAATGTTTGTGTCTCAAGGCAAGTATGCGTGAGAGATACTAGAGAAGTTTCATATGCAAGGCTGTAAGCCTATCAACACTCCTCTTCCAGGAAATTGGAGGAAGAGGATGCTACATCAGCAGAGGTAGTGGATGCCATTGTTTTTCGATAGTTGGTGGGTTCGCTTATGTATTTAGTTAATACAAGACCAGACATATGCTATGATGTGAAACAACTTTCACAAGTGATGGTTAAGCCTACCAAGCTCTTTTGGAAGGAAGGCAAGCATCTCCTGAGGTATCTCAGGGGCACATATGAGTATGGATTATGGTACAGATAGATGGATGAGGTGAATTTGCATGGCTTCACGGATGTAGATTGGGCAGGTAGCCCAATGGACAGAAAGAGCACATCAGGAGGGGTTTTTAGTATCGGATATGTAGCAGTTTATTGGTACAGCAGGAAACAAAGATCTGTGGCACTTAGTTCAGCGGAAGCAGAATACATGGAAGCAATTCAAGCTCCATGTGAGGCTATCTGGATGAGGAAGATCTTGTTCGGTCTGTTTGGTTCACATTTAGATCCTACAGTGATACGTTGTGATAATCAGAGTTCCATTAAACTCTTGATTAATCCTGTGTTTCATGCTAGATCTAAACATATTGAAATCTGGTATCATCATATCAGATATTTTGTTCAGCATAAGATCATGCTACTTCAGTAAATTCCTACAGAAGATCAATATGTAGACATTCTGACGAAAGTTCTCACCAGGAGAAAATTCGAATACCATAGAGGCAGGATCGAGGTGAAGGATAATCCCTATCTTGTTGAGAGGGAGTGATGAGATTCAACAAGATGATGAAGCTTAGTGAAAATCAGTCACCTTCACTGAGTGTGCCCGCAGGCTATTTTTAGGTGTAAGTCTATTTTTAGACATGGTGATCATATTTCAGAAGTTGCAAGATGCTATTTGTGAATGATTTCTCAAGTTGGAAAAATATATAAAATTATATTTTTAGAAGATTGGGTGAAGTCTATTTATACATCGTTGATCTAAAAATAGAAGTGTTGATTATATTAGCCCTTAATAATAATCAAACACTAAATATAAACTTATTCTCTTGGAGCACTTTATTTCAGTATACAAATTTTGAAAATCATTGGGTTGAAGGAATTACACAATTCCTAGGGTTGACTAGTGGTTGATGCATGGAGGACTCAGTTACAACTGAAGTGGAAAAGTTATGAGAGAGTTGGAAGAGTAGTTCATAGAGTTTTTATTCAGTTTAACTCAGTTATTGGAGTTAAACACAGTGGAGCTAGTTGTATCTAGTCTAACTAAATGATACACTAGTGAGAGTGGAGTGAATTAATTATTTAACTAATTCACAAATAATAACTCACTAATCAACTAAACAAATACAATAGTTAACTACAGCGCATGTGAGTTCCAGTGGAGACCCAGTGGAGAGGTAGGTGAAAGGGCGAGATGGACTATCTGTTGTGACTATAGTGATGCATTGATTGCATCACGCACACATTGGAGTTTCCAGTGAGGATTGTGTAGTCAAGGCAAGGGTAATTCAAATTCATTCAGAGCTATTATTCAGCAAGGATTGCGCAGTGGAGGCAGGCTATCGGGTGGCAAGAAATCAGTGCATGGATTTGCATATTTCTTCATGTTAGTGTGTGACAATTGACTGTACTGAGAGCTTGATGTACTTATATTTGTATGATATTGTTACATAATCTCCATGATACACAATATATTATAGTTGGGGTTTTCAACTTTAGGCTTTCCCGTTAAACAATTGTGTTATGTGTGATTGTTTCTATTGCTTCATGTGTTCACAATTGAGTTTATAAATTCCACAAAAGATTAATAATGGAAGGATTATGTATTTAGAAAGAAGTTAAATATTGTTAGATTATGAAAATATGGATATATACATTCATATGTTATATAATGTCTACATGGTATTAGAGCTGAAGAGATTTCAATAGTGAGAAATTGCTGAGTTTGTGCTGGTGGACAATTCGAATTTGCTGTAGAAAATTCTTGGTGCGACAGTTGAGTATACATTGAAATGTCTTTCAATGGGTTGTGATTGGAGTATGCCCTTGATGGCAGCTTGAATTACATAGCCTGGAAGGACAAGTTGGAGGTGGTACTGGAGGATATTGTACTGAAGGAGTTCATCGATAGCAATGTGCCTAAGCCAAATTCTAGTGATGCTGCAGGACTTGACGCATGGCAAAAGAAGGTAGCAAAGAAAAGAAGAATTCTATTGGAAGTTGTGAAGGACCATATTGTGTCAAGCCTTCTTGGGAATTCCACTCCATTTGTAATGTGGAAGGATTCGAAATATTTGTTCCAAAGCAGAAGTGACCAGAGGAAGTTGGCACTTAAAGATAAGCTCAAAAAAATAAAAATGGAGAAGGGCGACAGTATTCCAAAATATCTCACGAAGTTTGTCCACTATAAGGATGAACTGGAAACTGTGGGGATTACTGTTGATGATGATGACTTGGTGAGCTTAGCTCTCCTTGAGATTTCGAAAAGTTGGCATAGCTACGAAGACTCTCTCAATGGACGAGAGAAACTACCGGGATGGGAGCGACTTTGGTCGGATCTTGTGTAGGAGGAGATAAGGTGAAGTACCAGGGATGGTTCTTCATCGAAGAATGAGATGAAGAGAATTGCGCTTTTTCTTCCAAAGCAAGGAAAGGGAAGGGGAAGAAATTCCCTTAAAAATCAGAAGCTAAAGGCAAGAAGTAGGATTTGTCCAACGTGAAGTGTTTTCACTCTCACGAACATGGGAATTTTTCCACTAACTGCCCACAGAAGAAGAAGAACAAGAAGGATGCTGGAGCTGCAGCTGGAGAGGCCTTAGCATCAAAATTTGAAAATGATTTCTCTTTGATCGCATGCTTTGTTTCAAGCACAATGGGATCGGTGTGGTATCTTGATAGTGGTGCGTCTTTCCATATGATGGGAGACAAGGAGTTGTTTAGTGATCTAGAGGAGAAGGTCCTCCAAATGCATATAGAGATGGGCGATGATGGTCGATACAGTGTGACTAGCATTGGGACCATTACCTTTGAGAGGGAGTCAGGAAATCCATTTTTGTTGGAAGAAGTTATGCATGCTCGAGGTGTGAAGAAGAACTTAGTCTTGGTCGCAACGTTGGAAGACAAAGGTTATGACATCATTTTGAGTGAGGGAAAAGCTTTCCTTCGACATAAAACAATAGGTAAAACCAAGAAGATAGGGATTTGAGTTAAGAATATCTACAAGATGGAGGTAGATGGTTGTGCTGTAATGGTGGGCAATGCAGAAGAAGTGGTGAGACAGGATGAGGTCAAATTATGGCACAGGAGATTGGGCCATCTTCACCATGATGCTTTGAATATTTTGTAACATATTTCTACTAGACTTCACAAGGGCACTCTTGCACATTCAAATCAGTGTAAGGGATGTACTATTGGTAAGTTTGTGAAGACCACCTTTCATGAAAGGAGAACCGTGCTTCGGCGATCCTTGACAGAATTCACACAGACGTCTGAGGACCTTTCTCGGTTGCTTCAATAGAAAAACACAAGTATTATTTTATATTTTTTGATGACTATTCTCGTATATGTTCAATCTTCTTCATGCAGAAGAAAAGCGAAGCATTCTCAAAGTTCTGTGAGTTTAAAGCATTGGTGGAGAAGGAGTCGAGGAAGCAAGTGAAGAAGGAATTCAAAGAGAAATCATAATGCATCATAACCCACAACAGAATGGGGTTGCGGAGAGGAAGAACAGAATGATCGTGGGTGCTTCACGAGCTATGATGCATGACTAGGGCCTACCAATGCACTTGTGGGCGGAAGCATGCAACACTGTACTTTATGTGTAAAACCGTTGTCCTCATAGAGTACTTGGAATGAGTACACCTGAAGAATATTTTACTGGTAAGAAGCTTGATATTTCTCATTTGAAGATTTTTGGCTCATCTGTTTACATTCATGTGAAAAATGATGCCAAGAAGAGGCTGCAGCCGACTGCAAAAGTTAGGATATTTGTGGGGTACATAGAAATGCCCCATAATTATCGTGTGTATTTTCCAGATAGTCAGATGATTGTGGTGTGACGAGATATATAATTCAATGAGGTGAAATCCATGAAGTTGTCACTTGAGAGGGAGCTACACTTGCATGCAGAGGAGGAGCTTCTTGTTCCCAAAGATGAGCCTCTAGATTTGGATCAGCCATAGGAGGAGATTCATGGAGTGGCGGAGACCACTCATGTAGAACCAAACATCAGACAAGGCAGAAAGCGTACCACAGAAGCTGAGGGACTGAAGCTTGATGCGGCACAAAATTTAGGAGTCCCTACATCAGAACACAAACAGAGATAGTCACCTAAATTTTTTACTGGATACATTGCTCTTATGAGAAAGTGTATCGTGATAGATCCATATTTTTTCAAAGAAGCAGTGTAGGAGCCCAGATGGGTAGATGCCGTGCTGGACGAGTATGACTCCATTGTCATAAAAAATTCTTGGGAGATTGTTCCAAGGCCAGTGGGTAAATTAGTTATAGGATCAAGATAGATCTACAAGGTAAAGCAAGCTATTGATGGGAGTGTCAATAAGTATAAGGAAATATTTTTTCCTGGGGCTTCTCACAAAATGAGGGGATTGACTATGAAGAAACCTTTGCACCTATCACATGGTATTCTTCCATATGGACCATTCTTGCTCTCTCAGCGCAGATGAGTTGGCACATTCATCAGATGGATGTGAAGACTGTGTTCCTTAATGGGATCATTGAGGAAGAGGTGTACATTGAGCAGCCTAAAGGATTTGATATCTTCAGCAACAAGTCGCATGTGTTCAGACTCAAAAGGGAGTTGTATGGGTTGAAGCAAGCACCATGTGCTTGGTACATGTGGATCGATAGCTATTTCGCTGGACTTGGCTTCACCAAGAGTGAGGTAGATGCAAACCTGTATCAAATTGTGGTGGAGGGTAAGATTTTAATCATTGTTATTTATGTTGATGATTTAACACTAATAGGTGATGAGCAGTTGATACACTCATGCAAGGAAGATATTTCAAAGGAGTTAAAGATGAAGGATTTGGGCCTACTTCATTATTTCCTTGGATTGGAAATATGGCAGCGGGAAGGTGAAATGTTTGTGTCTCAAGGCATGTATGCCCGGGAGATACTGGAGAAGTTTCACATGAAAGGCTACAAGCCTATCGACAATCCTCTTCTAGGAAACTGGAGGAAAGAGGATGCTACATCGGTAGAGGTAGTGGATGCCACTGTTTATCAACAGTTGGTGGGTTCACTTACGTATTTAGTCAATACGAGACCAGACATATGCTATGTTGTGAATCAACTTTCACAAGTCATGGTTAAGCCTACCAAGCTCTTTTGGAAGGCAGGAAAGCATGTCCTAAGGTATCTCAAAGGCACATCTGAGTATGGCTTATGGTATAGACAGATGGATGAGGTGAAGTTGCATGACTTCACAGATACAGATTGGGTAGGTAGCCCAACGGACAGAAAGATCACATTAGGAGGCATTTTTAGTTTTGGATCTACAGCAGTTTCTTGGTACAACAGGAAACAAATATCCGTGGCACTCAATTCAGCAGAAGTAGAATACATGGCAACAAGTCAAGCTGCATGTGAGGCTATCTGGATGAGGAAGATCCTGGCTAGTTTTTTCAATTCACATTTAGATCCTATGGTGATACATTGTGATAATCAGAGTTGCATTAAACTCTTGATTAGTCCTGTGTTTCATGATAGATATAAAAATATTGATATCCGGTATCATCATATCATAGATTGTGTGCAGTGGAAGATCATGTTGCTTTAGTACATTCCTATAGAAGATCAGGATGTAGATATTCTGACGAAAGCTCTCACCAGGAGCAAATTCGAATACCATAGAGGCAGGATCAGGGTGAAGGATAATCCCCATCTTGTTGAGAGGGAGTGTTGAGATTCAAGAAGATGATGAAGTTTAGTGAAAATCAGTCACCTTCACTAA
The DNA here is from genome assembly GCA_034641835.2 of Pinus albicaulis. NCBI lineage: Eukaryota > Viridiplantae > Streptophyta > Pinopsida > Pinales > Pinaceae > Pinus > Pinus albicaulis. The sequence goes on from CM076573.1 coordinate 121,741,062, forward strand.
GTGGGCCTGCAAGCTATTTTTAGGTGTAATTCTATTTTTAGACTATACCTATTTTAGACATGGTTATCATATTTCAGAAGTTGCAGGATGCTATTTGTGGATGGTTGGTCAAGTTGGGAAAATATATGAAATTATATTTTTAGAAGATTGGGCGAAGTCTATTTATAGATCGTCGATCTAAAAATAGAAGTGTCGATCATTATTAGCCCTTAATAATAATCAGACTCTAAATATCAACTTATTCTCTTGGAGCACTTTATTTCAATATACATATTTGGAAAATCAGTGGGCTGAAGGAATTACACAATTCCTAGGGTTGACTGGTGGTTGATGCATGGAGGACTCAGTTAGAACTGAAGTGGAAAAGTTATGAGAGAGTTGGAAGAGTAGTTCATGGAGTTGTTATTGAGTTTAACTCAGTTATTGGAGTTAAACTCAGTTGAGTTAGTTGTATCTAGTCTAACTAAATGATACACTAGTGAGAGTGGAGTGAATTAATTGGTTAATTAATTCAAAATAATAACTCACTAATCAATTGAACAAATACAATAGTTAACTACAGTGCATGTCAGTTCCAGTGGAGACCCAATGGAGAGGTAGGTGAAAGGGTGAGATGGACTATGTGTTGTGACTATAGTGATTCATTGATTGCATCACACACACATTGGAGTTTCCAATTAGGATCGCACAGTTAAGACAAGGGTAATTCGAACTCATTCAAAGTTATTCTTCGGTAGAGATTACGCAGTGGAGGCAGGCTATCAAGTGGCAAGAAATCATTGCATGGATTTGTAGATTTCTTCATGTTAGTGTGTGACGATTGATTGTGCTGAGAGCTTGATGTACTAAGCCTTTTATGAGATTTTTAGATGATCTCCATGATATATAATATATGATCATTGGGGTTTTTAGCTTCAGGCTTTCCCGTTAAACAACTGTGTTATGTGCAATAATTTTTATTGCTTCATATGTTTGCAATTGAGTTTATAATTTTTGCAAAATATTAACGGTGGAAGGATTATGTATTTAGCAAGAAGTTAAATATTGTTAGATCAGGAGAATCTGGATATATACATGCATATGTTATGAAATTTCTACAATATATTCTTCCTCCACCTTCCTTACAGTAAAACTGGGCATAAGACTACATTATGCATCATAATGTGTGGCTGCATGCTCACACTCATCATGTAAAAATATAGGGTTTGCTTTATATTCAAACCCCCTTGGATATTCTCTACACATCTCCCTTCTCATCTTCTTGATATCTCCCTTGATGCTCTACATAGTTTGAAAAAGAAGCTTTGAGAGCTCCTCTTCCTTTCTTCCTCCAAGTAATGGAGTCATGTTTTTGTTTTTTTTGTACATCTCCTCTTCTTGTGAGAAGCTTCTCGTTATCGTGACATATTGGCTGAATGCACAGGCTGAGCCAAGATTATGCTTTGATACCACTGTAATATTCCCAAATGGGGAATGCAACAATGTATGAACACAAAACTGGAAATAGCAATGTAAATCAACTCATTAACATTGGATACTAATATGGAGTGATAACATCATGTATTAGATCAGAAAATAAATACAAAATAGTGAGGCATACATCATATACAATGAAGGAACAAGTCTCCCATAAGCAATCACTCCCAAAATGGGTTGTTGTCACAATAAAAAATGCCGGAGAGCTAATACAACAAAGTCATATTATGCATAGATATAGCTAGAGATGATATAATGATACAAAAATACTGATATATGCCCCAATAGAATCTAAACATATAGATCCGGGCACTAGATCAGCTTTCCAAGACAACGCAAGAGGGTTTTTGGAAAATGCACATAATGTGCCAATGTAAGATGCAGCCCTAGGGCTGAAGATAAGATGCAAAAACATAAATGAGAAGATATGGTTGAAGCTGATGTAGACACTACAGATCTTCTCCAATAGATCCTCCAGATTAAAGAATGGCTCCTCTTCTAAAGAAATCACCTCTCAAAACAATCACCACAACCACCTCTGCAACTCCTCCCTAAAATAAGGCAAACCTAGATTGAAACTATGCTATAGGGGATAAATAATCCTTTTCCTGGTGCCAAATGTGTTAGTAAAGCCCAAGGGGATTCTTTACAAGCCTCCCAATGGATGTAAACCTTCCTCAACTAAAAAAATAGCTCTAAAGACACTTGATCTAGTCCTCCACTACTACACCCTACAACACAGCACAATATCCTGCAGAAACTGTGTTGATGAAGAAATTTGTAGCTTGGTCTAAAGCTCGAATGCAAAAATGAAATGTAAAACTCTTCCAAGAGGCCTCTCAAGGAAAGAGGTGGGATTCCTGCTCAGGAACACCCGGTGCTAAACAACACACCAACATCAACTAAACAACTGAAGAATGCAAGAAGTATAAATAGACCACATACAAAATAATAATCCAAATCATAACCCCATATGGCTCCCATCCTCTTCCTTATATATATTATGAGCTTCCTTGCCCTTGGCCCCACTTAATTATGTAATTTCATTCATGGAATCAATATCCCTCCAAAACTACGTTATTCCTCATTTAATATCCATTCCTCCATAACAGCATTGTTGACTTGCTCAGAGTTGACTGGTTCAACATGATCCAACCCCTGTTCACACTCAAAGGTGCTTTATTTAGCTGCTTAGAAGGACTCCTTTCACACTTGAAGTGTCTTTATTGCTACTAAGCAGATTTATGGGCCTCTCTACCCACTTATTCACCTAACTAGTGACAAAATGATCTATAATATTCCATTTAGCTAAAAGCTAAATTTTAGGAATATTGCAAGTAGACACTATGAACCCCAATAAAGGACAAGATATGATTGCGAAAATTCACTTATTCAGATTCAACCAGATTTTATAATGATGACATCTCTCAAAAATCAACCGAGGATGATGGGGATGATCAATTATCCTTCGATAAAATGTAGCTAAGTTATGCAAATAAGCTTTGATGATATTCTTGATATCATGGAAAGCGTAAGACATGGCCAACTAGAAAGTTTCTCCAGCATTTTAAGACCAAAAGGCATATTTTTATATGTAAAGGTACCCAAGGAGAAAATAAAAGATCTCTTATGTTGATCTTCAAGACCGATATCAATTTGATTATATCCCGAGAAACTTCCCATCAAGGAGAAAATCTCATTCCTTGCACATTCATTGATAATCTGATCAATAAAGGGTGTGGGGTAATTATATTTAGGACAAGCCTTAATAAAATCTTTGAAGTCTATGCACATATGGATAGTTCCTTGTTTATTTTCAACCATGACTGTCTTTGAAACCCACTCAGTCAAAGGAACAAGGTATATAAAACCCACCTTAAGCAACTTCTCAACCTCAGCTTTGATAGATGTAGCTTTCTTAGGGTTTACTGACAGAAGCCTTTTTTGTATAGGCTTAAAATTCTCATAAGTCTTGATCTCATGATGGACAAATGATGGATAAATTCTGGGCATTTTCTCATAATACGAAGAGAACACATCACATAATTATTCAAAAATATTAATATAGATTTGAATTTCTTCTGTGGAACACTCAGCTCCAATGAGAAAATTCCCTTTTACATTGGGATCCCTAGAAATGTCCACCGGAATTGTTTCTGAAATGATAGGAATATTACCTTCAACAAAAATCTGTGATGGAGCCAAAGGATTTAGAATTTGGTGAACATGACCAGTTGTTGGAGGGATAGACAAAATTGACTCAAATTCACCCAAATCTGGGAGAAAATATGACCGATGATGCAAATCATCCCACGATATTTCCACACCCATCATTTCTTCTAGGAATTCATCCTCATATGGTAAAACAATATCAAGGAAATCTAAAGAAGAAGATGGGTAAAGAGTCTAAACCAGAGCCACATTTTCATCCTTATCCTCTGGTGAAAGAGGAACTAGATCGAAATCTGTAGTGCTAATAATATATTGATAACCAATTTCAGCTGCAGACATAGGATATGTCATTCCACCTTCTTTCCCTTCTTCTAATGTAGTCGTAGAAGATGGTAAGTGCCAAGGATCCAAAAAATAATGAGTTCGGAAAAGCTCTCTTCTGGAAGGAACCTTGGAAGACAAAGTATGATTTATATGAAAAATAGGAGGCAAAACATCAAAACTACCAATCAACAAGGAATACATACTAACTCCTAGAATCTTAACATGTTACTTGGCATTCTTCACTAAGGGAACAATAGAGTCAAAGGATGCATTGGAATCTATCAGAGAATAGTCCATCTGATCAACTGTAATAATTCTCCCTTGATGGGGAAAAACAAGATGCAGAATAATCATGAAACAATGGTTCCATCTCATAAATCCAATTTCTACCCAATATAAGGTTATATTCCAAATTAGCATCGACTATTTTTACTTTGATATTGACCACCTTTCCCCCAACATAGATGGGAAATGGTGGAACAATGTAATGTGCCCTTTGACGATCACCATCAAATGTAGTCAAGATACTAGATGAAGCAACAAATTGAGGGGATCTAATAGCTTTCCAACATGAAATGGACATGACACATGTGGAAGCTCCTTCATCAATAACAATTCGAAAGATATTCATCTTTTGATACATAGATTTAATTTGAAAAGGAATATGATGATGGAGTCTCTTCTTAATATTCGACATGTCAAATGTAATCATAAGAGAGTTTTTTGAATCTATCGCCTTGGTCATAGTGATCAACACACTCCTTTGTTCTAGGCATGCCTGAAGTACCTCCAATGCAGACATAGCACAAGGACTCTAAGCTAGATTTTCTACAATGGAGTATTTTTGGGCCACCTTGACATTAGGGTTAATTGTCGAATGTTTAGCAAAGGCTTTTGGCATCCAAGGTATAGGCTCAACTCCGGGCCTGTCAATATGGAGTGGCTCTGGAACATCAGGAGGGGCCTTAGCCTTAGAAGATTCAAATTCACCATAATCCTATGACCTTGTTGCAACATCAACATGAGCACTCATCTTGTATACATTTTAAATATTTCCCCCCTCCTCGTTTCCCCATGTGGGAGCTCCAGTATTCACATTCACACCAGCAAGCATTTTCTGCCCTTGGGGAAAAAGGTTAGTCAGGAGAACATTTGAACTAGAAGAACCCTGTTGAGCCAACAAGCGCTAGGCATCCTAAATATTACAGAAAATATGAGTGAGATTGTCTCTAGTGAACAATTTGTAAGGAAACTTAACATTCTTTATTGACTCTCTCTTACCCTCCCCGGCTTTATTTTTTGGTTTTTTTTGCATTATCCTTCCCATCCTTATCCTTTTTATTATTACATCCTTTCTTCTTCCCATAGGATTGTTGATTTCCTTTGGGGTTATAGGATTGGACAACATTAATCATTAATGGTTGGGAGGGCATGGTCACTGATGACAATGCCTGAATAGAAGAAGTATTTTGTAAATACAACTAATTTAATTGATTTAATAGGTTAGTCGTATTTTTATTGATCGAATCAAATAGCCCGTTGAAATTTGGACCTAGCTTCAGCTTGGTTAAATCTATCTTGGATCGTGGAGCATCTAGAAAAATATTATTAAGAATCCCAGACTAAGAATAGATATGTTCTAATTGTTGGGCTCTAAAGATACCCTTCTCTTTGGTAAATACCCCCAAAAGTGATACATCCTTTGATTTTCTGGTTGTAAATATTTCAAGAAGGAATCCATAAGGGATTTAGAGGGAATATAGGCTTTGATGAGCCTCTTTCTTCTTCTTCATTCTTGAATATGATGATAAATATGAGTTTCCTTATCTTGTTGGAAGTTTTGCAATAGCTTATTTCCAGCATCATACCAAACGAGCAACTGAAAATGATTCAAGAACATAGTATCCGATTCATCAAATTAAGAAAAGGTGTTCCCAGTAACCTCTATGTACCATTTGGTAGCATTTCCAATCAACGTGCATTGAAACAATATCAACCTCGTTGAATCGTCAATAAGGGAGCTATAATAGCACCATAAGTGGAAATTAGTTACATGGTCAGCTAGATCCCCCCCAATCTTCCCTTAACATTTTATAATGTCTGATGGAATTTTGGTAGGAACCCGAGGCCAAGTTGGGCTATATAGAATTGGATCATTAGTCAATTTCGAAATATCTGATAAATTAAAGGTTTCTAGAAATGGTAAGCACGGAGGACCTAGAGAATTCCATCCACGAGAGAGGGAATCCCAACATTTTGAAAATAATACCTTGGATTTTTTGAGGCACAAGATGCCAAGGATTGTTCGTAGATGATACTGAACCATAAGGAAAACCTTTTCGTCTAGAGAAATTTGGAGTAAGACCTCCTCCTACTAAAGGGTTACCATAAACAAGAATGTTTACCCCAGTCGAAGTATTAAAAGGAGAAAAACCTTGAGAGGTTCCTACGGAGGATAAAGGCATGTTTCCTTGTTGACCAAACATAAAATAATTATTAGCTCCTAAACCACCAAAATCAGGGTTCCAACCTTGAAAAGGATTGAAACCTTGACCTTCTTAAAAAGGGTTAAAACCTTAACCTTAAACAGAGAAAGGAAAAGAACCTAAGGAAGGGTTAGAATGAGGGATATGGCTTCTTCGAAAGGGAAAACCATGAAAATATGTTGAAACACTAGCCATAGAAGTCATAGGTGTGGAGATAGTAGTTGAAATGGTGAAAGGAACCGAGGGAATTGCACTAGAAGGCATCCCAAATGAAAATGTACCACAGTGGGAAGTAAAATTTTGGGTGCCCCCACTTGAAAATGGAATGGAGGTAGAGCCAAATATTGCAATACTAGGAGTGATAGTTCATATAGTAAGTATACCTCCTCCTTATACTAAAAGAGGAGTATGCACACTAGAAGTACTCATAGTCAAAATCGTGTTCCCAATAGTGATCATCAATATAAAAGAAGGAGAAACAATAGGGCTTTACAACTTGTGATTTGGGGTCCCAAGGTATGATATAAAATCCATAAAATCAAAAGGAATAGGTGAAGAAGGAGTAATTGGAGGTCCAGAAACCTCTTCAACCTCAACTTCTTCTGAGGGAAAAAGAACCCTATAAAGGAGTGGAGTACTCCTCTCTAAATCACGACTAAAAATATGATCACCCTGTCAAATTATAGCCTCAAGAAAAGGATCACTATTCGATGCATTCACTGATACTAATTGAAATTCACCAACATAATTGCTCCTATGCCTTCTAGGAGAAGGCTGAGTACTCACACAAGAAAGCCCACGAAGCCTCTTGGATCAACAAACTGATCGACCAACCACTTTTAATTATTAAGATAACTTATACATACTCAAAAAATTGAAAAGCTATGGCAGTCTAGGTAAAAATAACACTCTCTCAAAATTTCCCTAAAGATGCATCCAATTAAGAAAATCTCAGGTATTTCCACTCCGCATGATTATGACAGGACACAAAAATACAAGAAAGTGAATATATAAGAGCCATCTGAAAACAGTGTGGGGTGATTACACCCCACGCCTAGTAGCGAAGGTAACAAAAGTAGTTACACTGACCTCCAGAAAAAAGCCTTTATGGGTGCAAGTACCCAAGTTTCACAAGGGAACCCTCCATAAGTACTAATGAATGAGATGCAACTTCTGCCTTAGGTACCATGGGTATTCCCCCTCGTAGTCACATATGCAATACCTAGGAACAAAAACTAAGGCCACTAGTTTGTATCGACAACCGGACGGAACAGCCTTTGGTCAGGATCCAACAAGTAGGAGAGGGGGTATCTCTCTTCCCTTCTTTCACTCGCCCTCATGATTGGCTCCCTTTTGATGATAGCTTTCTCGGAAAACCTAACGAAACTGGGATTCACTCTTTTAATCAAATTCTAAGTTAAAATTTAGAGTGGCCTTGAAGAGTTAACTCTCCACACACCTATTCCAAGGTCCTAATGACCTAGACTAGTTGATGTATTTAATGGAAAATAAAAAATATTGTAGATAATTTTAGATTTTATCGCTTGATTTTAAAGGTTTTTGTTTTAAGTCAAGGGTGAAATGAAGGTGAAACTAATGGTGTTATGGATGGAAGAAGAAATCAATAGAAACTTGGCTACATGCAAAATGCAACTTTTTCTTCTACAAAAAGAGACTTATACAAAGGGAAATATGAACAAACTAATGAAAACAAAATTTTTTCTTTTCTTTTTTCAAAATACGCGCTCGCACACTCAAAATCTACAAAATACTAAAAATTCTTACCATGCAGCTATTGTAATGAAAACTACAAATTTTTAATGCAAGATTCTAGGATTACTCTAAAGAACAAGCAAATGTGTTTCCCAATAAAGAAGTCTTAAACTTGACACAAGGAAAGGACAAATTCAAACAAGAAATTCTCCCAACAAAGATTCCAAAAATTGATACAAAAAGGGGCAAATTCAATTAAGAGCTTATCCTAAAACCAAGCAAATTCAACCAAATGAAAAAAATTAACTTCGTGAAAAATGATAAAGGAGATTTAAAACAAAACTGAAAGAAAAAGAAAAGGAAAACAAATATGTTTTTTGTGTCGTTTTCTTTTTAAGGAGGAAAGAAATTATATGAGAAAGCAAAAACTACCCAAAAACTAAATATCAGTAAATTGAGAAAAAAATGCCCCAAATTCCTTAAGCCATAAACATCATTTGCATGAGAAGACTTAATAAGAAGAAAGAGGTTACACACTCAAACAAATGACTTGATCATTAGCATAGAACTCCAGCAAACAACAAAACTCCAAGAAAATCAAGAATACTCTTTAAGATTTCCAGAAGTACGTTTCTCAAAAACCAAGAAAAACCAAGAAAGTCAACAAAAGAAAAGAAAAAGTGAAGCAATAAGAACATTTTGCATGAGAAAATTAACACTAACTCACTGTCTTGAATAGTCATAACAACCAATAACTTCAACAATAAGCCCTTGTGCCAAAAAAAAAATTGAAACTTCACAAAAATGGAAAACCCTATAGGTTGATTAGGTTTTTCACCAAGAAAGACTGGAAATTGATAAATAGCAGAAAGAAACACTTTCCAGGAACATCAATGATTAAATAGAATCAATCAAAATATGCAAAAGGATTTACTAGACTCAAAATATAAAAATTCATTTAAAACTGGCAATACACAGCTTGAAAATGATCAACTTACGTATATACACAAATGTGTACAAGGAAACACACATATACATGTGTATCCTTTGACCGAAACACATGTATACGCGACTATGTAAACTGGAAAGCATGTATGAAAATGGTAGTAAAGAAAAAATTAAAAATCGAAGTATGATCGAGAAGATCATAACATTTTCCTGGATTTGTAATGAACCAAAGAATCTAGAAAAGTGATAAAACAAAAAAAAAGCCAGATCTAGAGAGAAACAACCCAAACTAGGAATTACATCGATGTAATCCCCAATGAAGTTGCCAATTTTGTTACGAGATGAAGTACAGTTGGGTCTAAGCTGAGAACCCCAAAAGAGAAATAAGCATACAACAACAAGAAGCAAATAAATTTACAGTCCTAATGCTTAAACTAGTAAAAAGGAAATAATAGGTCATATCCGTAGGTCCTACGTTTGAACTCTCTGCTTCTCCTAGTGCTTCAAAACCTGTAACTCACTCAAGAAAAACACATATACTAGTAATAACTGAAAGCATGGTCAAGATGTTAACATTAGATCATATATGATTATAATAAAAATAACATGAAATCATTCATAACAGGATCATAATATGTATAAATTATTAAGATCATGAACATGAAGAACAGAACATGGCTTCTTTATTTTTGAATGTAAATATGTGTGGAGGAATACAACCTGATTCAGCCACGACTCTAAGTGAAACTATCCTCTGGATCTATGTATCCCAAGCCTCAGCAATATTCTTCCAAAAGCATACACATGGATGTCATATAAGAGGAATTAAGATATCCATGAGGGAAACAAGGGTTTCCACAATCTGGGAGTGCAAGATGCATCAGGATAAATTAGACTTGGCCAGGGACTAAATCTCTATAATATCAATACCTATCTCTCGATCCCCTGAAGGCATTCCCATGTGGTGTAGTTATACAACCCCAAAACATTGGTTTTAGTTGGGATATAGTTAGGCCAGGGGCTTCTGTAGGTAGGATTCCAGCATAACCCGTAAACCCCATCCAAAAAATAGCGAATTAAATATTTTTTCATATCTTAAATTATATACGGGGGTTGGGTATAATAGAACCACATATGCACATGCTTTTGAGAGGGCAGAGTCACATATGGAATTCAATTTTCTTGTTTTAGATAAAGGAAGAATTTTGAAGGGAAAGGGCTGCCCAAGGCCATGACTCTGAGCATCAAGTATAAAGAGGTGGAAAATGATGGTATAAAATAGAGTACACAAGTCTAGATTAGGTTATTCTAGAGTAAGCTATGCTAGGATAGTGTAGGATAGGCTAGAGAAGAGTAAGTTGGACTAGATTGGGCTAGGCCACAATGGACTAGGCTAGGCTAGAGTAGGTGGGCTAGGATAGGCTAGAGAAGGCTAAGCTAGCCTAAAGTAGGCTTGGATAAGCTAGGATATAACATGATATTCTCTCATAGAGTAGTTTAGGCTAGGCTAGGAAAGGGTAGACTAGGTCAGTCCAAGCTAGGCTAGGCTAGGCTAGGCTTGGCTAGGCTAACTTTGGCTAGGCTAGGTTAAATTAGTCCAAATTAGTATAGGCTAGGATAGAGTAGGCTAGCATACCATAGGTTAGCCTATGTTAGTGTAGGCTAGGTTATGCTAGCATAGGCTAGCCTACCCTAAAATAGCTTATGGTAGGCTATGCTAAGATAGAATAAGCTAATGTAGGAAAATTGCGAAGCTTTGAAGTCATTCCCACCTAGCTATTTGTTCTCAAAGAGTGAAAATATAGCTATCATATATCTATTTGCGCTACATAAAACTTGATAGGAATGACTAGAGGAAATAGCCTCTTGGTATGGATTTTGTAATTTTTTTTTTCTTTCAGGTAATAAAATTTAATTATCACTATGTTGTTTTAATCTGAGTATAAATACATTTTAATACAAATATGGACATAAAAATTAAACTACCACACTCGCTTCAAAAGATGAATTCTATGCTTAAATCAATTTATATTAGTACACAAAATATATAACATGAAATATTTAGAGTACTTTTTATTTTATGCCAATAACTTATCTCATTTTTTTTTTTTACATTAATGAAATAAGTAATTTAATTACAAAGGAATATTAAGTGAACATTGTCTTATTATTTAAAGTTTTAATATTTATTTTTATTAGCAAGTAGTGTGGGGTAATTTCAATTTCTTTATTTTACAATGGTAATATGTTCTCACATATTGAGATTGATTTTTTTATTATGTATTTCCTACTCATGAATATGCCATACATTTAAGGTGTTCTTATCCACTTGTTGATATATATATGTTTGTATATACCCATTTCATTGTGAATTAAAGTGGTATAGGATAGTGTTTGAATTATTAATATTTCTGGAATTCTAACTCAACATAAAATCCCAAGTATTTAGTGTCCTTAGTTTCAATAAATATATTATCAATCATTCTCTAATGACCCTTCCTATCCAATGACACCAAATTTTCCACGTGGCTCATTACTAGTCTTAACATTTTAACAACTCTAATCAAATTTTCTAGACTTGCTAGTGGCATAGTGTTATGGTCTGGAGAATTAATTATGGCTTGGAAACAAAGAGATCAATCGATGGATTTCATCTCTAGGGTTTATATTTACAGTGTAGGGAAAGTTCTACTATTATTGGGAGTAACCATCTCCCTCCCATAGAGCCATTGAGATTCTAGTTGCACCATTCTCTCGTAGAGATGAGCTCTGCAATGTATCTTGGTTACTTGCAATATTGTTTTTCTTAATGGGGTAGCTTCAACTCATAGAGGGAATTCGACACCCAAACTTATTATTGTGTGATTTATTTTACATTTCCAGGTAAAAATTTTGTTTTTATTTCTCAATGGATGGGTGTTTAAACTAGTTTTCATGCTCCTTTCCTTTATTTATTTTCTTGTTATAAATTATGAAAAGTAGAGAACTATGGAAAGATCGCATCCAATATTTCTCAGATGGGTTGAATATTGAGGAATATACTCCAAAACACAGTCAATGTGCTATATTGTACTCTTTTGTTCCAATTCAATACGTATACTCCAAGTGTTTTGTACTCTGATTATACTCTTTTTCCTTTGGCTTACATAGTTTCTCTACTAGTTCTAATTTTTATTTTATATATGGTAGGTTACAATTGTCTCAGTCGTCCTCTGAAATAGGGGTTACAGGTAAAGCAATGACCCAAGTTTGATTTCAAAGTTCTCTTAAGTTATTTACTGGCCCATAATTTGGCCTCGTAACAAACCAATGATGGAATTTTCGCAGGTTATATTTTAGGTTGTGCACATGGTGTTCTCACTAAGTTGGGATAGATGAGCTGCTCCACTAGAGAACCTAGAGTAACTCTTTCAAACCAAATTCTAACTAACAATTAGACTTTTTAGCCTGAGAAGGCTCTCTTACAAGTAAATATGATTTTTTGAAATGAATTTCAATAAGATGGCTAACTCTGTAGTAGTGTTTTTAGTGTATTTGTATGCAGGTGAAAAATTTATAGGATTTACTACCATTGGGCTTATGGACTCAGTGCTAAAAAACTCAGTGGCAATGGTTTTTCTTGTGGAAGCTGAGGCATATAGATGTCTTAATGAAAGGAAAACACACACACAAATATACAATAGTCTAATTCTTGAAGGAATTTAAAGCATGATGTAAATTAATTCTGAGTAATCAAACATTAAGATCTCAAAAGAAAAATAGCAAGATATGTGGGAAAAGTACTCATGAAAACATTAGATGAATCTCAAGTGAAGACATAACCAACAACCACTATACCATATTGCTAAAAAAAAGTTTACAACAGTAGTAGTGTGAAATAAAATCATTCAACCCTTTCTTATTTGAAATCATGCCCGCTAATAGGATTCATTCACCTTACATTAGATTTTCCTACATGGCTAGATTATTGAACTTCTTTGTTGACACCTATCTTAACCAATAGAAAAATACATGGAAATGAAAATGACATATACTGAGTTTATGAATTAGAGACCTATAGGGATTTTTCCACTTATTTATTACATAAACTAACTAAAAGAATGCATATTTACATAGAATATATGCATGTTCTTGGGTGGCACTAACCATGACCAAGAAATTAATTCCCCCACTAGATTAGGAAACTAGCTTTCCTACTTTTAAGGAGATGATGACATGATAAATGTTGATTGCCTTCATGATGAGTTGGTGAGCTAGAAAACGTTGTCGAAGATCAAGCCTCCAAAAAAAATCTTTCTCTGATACTCTTTAAGCTTTCCACATGGTTGGCTGACTTCCAATGAACCATTAAAACTCAAAATTTCTAAAAAACGTTTCTCGCTACAGAAACAGGGGAATCAAGGCAGTTTCATAGAAATTTAATTTCACCAATTTATGCCACCTATTAGCCCTCTTTTCTAAATTATTTGGAAATGTTAGTTAAGTCACATGAGCTACATATAAATCCCCCCCCCCCTCCTCCCCCGCCTAAATTTTTACCATATCCATTATTTTGACCAAAAATAAATCTATAGTGATTTCATAGTGAAATCTAGGCTTCAAGCCTCGGATTCGATATGAAATTTCATAATTTGCAAAAAGCTCAAAAAATTTCCTTTTCTTCAAAATTTTACCTATGGATTTGCAATTGTTGATTTCTGAATGATGAAAAAATGTCAAAAAGGTATTTATTCTACTCTTCAAGCTTTTGAAGCTTCGCCTTTGGGTGTAGGAGGTTGAATCTCTTCAAGTCCATTTATGGCTGTGATTTTAAGGCATATTTTCTTTAACTCGAAATTTACCATCTCCATTTTCTCCTCTAGCTCTTTGACCTAGCCTTTTAGTTTCTTTCTTTCATCTTGCAACCATAAATGTTTGTTTCTTATGTGCTTCATTACCCTTCTCAAAGGAAGTGTCCTTTTCAGATGCTTATTGGCATTGGTTAATGACTCATTATATTGATTTAATTGGTCATTTATCTTTTCTTTGAAATATTCCATAAATTTCATGTCTATATTAGCTTCTTGCAACTCCAATTTGGTCTCAATAACCTCCTTTCTAGCCTCTCTCAATTGCTCTTTTGACACCTGCACTTCAGTTTTCTCAACCATTTTCTCTTTACCCTTCCTTTTCACAATGATATCCTTTGTAGCTGGAGAAAAATCAATGATATCTTCTATAATAGGTTACTTGACTTTTTTAGTAACCTCTATCTTCTTATTTTCCATGACACCCTTGGCAAGTTGTAGCCTGGTGAGTGTTTTTCTTGGCTGGAACATAAACCCTACATCTTCGCCTACAAAATCAAGCTTTTTAGCAGTCACACCTTTATTTTTATTCTTTTCACCTTTAATATCTTCATCTCTGACTAGTGGAATCTTCTCAATTTCTATAGCTTTATTGGAGCAGGGTCTCCTAAAGCTGCGAATTTTGTACATTTTTGTATATTTTTGGTATTATTTAGTCTAACGCAGGGGTTTTGGGGTGGGTCAAAGCCCAAAATGCATTGTAATGGGTCAAGGGTAGACCAAGAGTCTACAAACCATGGTTTGCGGACCATTGGATGCATAGGCTAAATCGATATAAATAGATGAACATTTTGAGTCTTAAGGTAGGCAAGAATTAAGATTAATGCTAAGTACAAATTGTTAGATCTGTTGTTGGGTTGTTTGGGTAACGACTCCTGCTGGCTGTGTGTGTGGAGATCCTCAATCCTACTATGTGTAGACCCTGTTGGCTGTGTGTGTAGGTGGTATTTTGGGATTGTAAGTGGATTTTGGTATTAATATATATGTGAAGTACTGTTGATCATCTGATACTATCTGGATCTACTTTGTTATGATTGATGCAAACCTGGGCTATATGATTAAGTTGTGAAAGTGTCTATTTAATTGTTGCAAACTATGAAAGTATATATGTTTCTAGTATATGTAACTATGATCTATTAAATCCCACAATTATAGTGTTCTATGATGATAATTGGTGTTACGCATGTGGATGCGAAGATATATACTAGTTTTGTGCATGATAATAGGTCTGTTATAATATGGATTGTCTTGTCAATAAACCTACAAATAGATCAATCTGGTGCGAGCTCGATAGGGTGGACCTGCTTGACTTATCTACTATCTATTAGGGTGTGAAAACCTGGTTCTAGCACCCTCCCATATTGCTTCAGGCGAGACTTTGGCCTTCACAGGAAATTCATTACTGAAAGGGCCCGTATTAGAGGGGTTTGTTGGAAAACCATAACCTCTGAACCTGGGTCAGGACCCCTCGAGCCAACAAGCTTGAAGAATATCTTCAAGGTTTTCCTTTCTAGTTGTTTGAATTTTGGTTATCCTTCTATTGCTTTTCTTGATGATATTTTGTTTGCTGCTTGTAGGTGTAGGTTGTGGATTTTTTATCTCGTGTGTAGGCTCTACTTCAATATCCATTGGTTCTATAATTGGCTTCATCTATTCCTCATTCATAGCCTCTGTCTCAGCTGTAGGTTTGTCACGCTAGTTTGAAGTAGTGGCTTTTGAATTTAGAGTCGTCTTGGGTGTTACTAAATCAACCTCATAACCACTGATAAAAATAAAGGTAGGCAAGTCTCTGTTTAGTTCCTTTAGCTCCTCTAGCACCAAGAGTTTGATTAACCCATGATTAAAAATTAAGGTCTCATTGCTTTCTTCCCTCACCTGAACCTTATCTGACATCTTACCTAAGCTCCTAAATAAGAAAAAGGGAAGATCAAGAAATTGCTTACCAGTAAAGTGAAACAAATTCCTAAAATGGTACAGGTAGGCCATATGAAATATCCCCTCGTAAGTAAAGTACTTTAGAATCACAAACAACAATTTGGAGTAGTTCTCTTTCATGTAGCTCCTTGGAATTCCAGAAGCCATATCGTCTCCAATGTGCTCGGGTTTTATAAATTCGTCACAGTTCTGCATATTAATGTTAGTGGCTTTGAACCATTCTTCACCCATTCTTGGTATTTTTTTGGCCTGAGAAATTCTCTTTGGTGACACTAAAAAACTTAAAACCCCCACCTTCGAAGTTGTACCTATGCAATTCACTGCAAAATTTCTTGATAACTGAGCATGAAAACATTGAAGTTTTTGACAGAATTTTAAGCATCCAATGATGCTGAAAGCTTCTACAAAGTTTACATCTTCATTGAGTAGTTTCAGATCTATATGTTCATATCTTACACATGAGCCTCCTTTGCTTGTTTTTTGCTTCATGGCCATCTTACTTTATACTATGCTTCGTTCTTAAAACAGTGACACCTGCAAAGAAACGAATTTGAACAAAAAGCTGCTTGTGAGGGAGTTGGACTCTTCAATGATAATAATCAACTACTGCATTCAAAGATCGAAAGGAGGATGAAAAAGAAGAGATTTGGAGGTGAGTTTAAAAAGTGAAATTCGAATGTATGAGGAATAATGACAAATGGGAGGGGTGAAAGGTAATTATGAATCACACTGAATATTATGCATCCTTTGATGAATGTAATAACCATTCACATGACTTCAAATTAACCCTAAAGCTCTAAAAAATTGACAACTCATCATCCTTTTATAAGTGCAGAAAAAAATGAATTCGTGGCGTTTTCAGCTATAAAATTGGCAGATTTTCTACCGACTCTTCAGGTGATTCCATAGCAAAAATAACATGTCTACAATTATATAGCTTGTAGTTCTAGTGCCTTCCTTCAAAAAAAATTTTTTTCTGAAATTGATGAAGACTTCGCCAAACTCTTACGGCCTTCTCCTCGGGCTGAGTATTAATGATGAAATTATATTTATTAGAAAAACATCATAACATCAAATTAAATATGTACAATGGAGTGTAATTCAGTAAAAGAAACTTAGACGGAATAATGCTTTATAAGTCTTCCATTGACAGGTCCTCCTCCACACAACTGTCGATCAATCTCCTGAAGTAGAAAAATGGTGTTTCTATGGTATGAAACTATTACAAATGGCCCCTTCTAGATGTTCTCAAACTTTCCACACTGCTACTTTTCCTCAATTCTGGCTTTCCATTTCAGAATTACATCACGGACTTGTAAATTTTCTTCTTTAGTCTTTTTATCAAAATTTTTCTTCACTATGTTTTGTGATTGATGATGACTGTCATATACGTCTTCCCTTTTCTCCTTCAAATCTATGAGATGGTTTATCCTCCTTTGGATGGAATTAGGCTCCTCTTCAAGTGCTTGGAGTAGTTTTATTACTAGAACCCCCCAAAGAAGTGGGGAAAATAGCTTCAGCTCCATATACCAATTCCTAGGGAGATGTACCAATGGATCGCTTAGTGTAAACTCTATCAACCCACATAGAAAAATTTAGCTTTACATGCCATGATATTTTGTTTTCTTGCAACATTGTTTTGATGATCGTCACTATGCTTTTTTTGGATGATTTTGCTATCATATTACCTTGAGGGTAATAGGTCGTGGAATGACCAAGAGTGATATGATATTGATGACAAAAGATAATTAATTTTATGGATTTAAAATATTGTGCATTATCAGTAATAACCTTCATAGGGCAATGTTAGGACCCTATATTACTAGTGTAGTCCCTGATTGTTGTTATTGTATCCCCCTTATTATTATTTTTTTACCCCAATAAAACCCATATCTTTATTGTTGTGCAATTACATTATTATTTTTAGGTCGGCTAGGAATATATTGTGACCCCATAGACTCCTATATATGGAAGGAGGTTTTTTCATTTGTATCATCCAAGAATTGTTCATTGATGTAATGTAAAGGAGGTTTCCTCCCCAATGTGGCTAAATTCTAAGGCATTGATCTCTCTTTTATTCTATTTTTGGAGTTGGTTTCATAGAATTTGGCATGAGAGCTTTGGATTCTAGGGTTTCACTGCTCTAGAGAGGTCATCATGGAATTTTCACTATAAATTATTTTCTACGAAGGTTCAGAAGTTGAAATTTTTACCGCGTGAAGTAGAAATCCTAGGGAACTGCATGTAAAAATTTCAGGTCTTGGTTCAGAATATTATCGAAGGTATGATATGTGGAAGTTAGGTATTTTTCACACTCACGAAATTCATCTAAAAGAGGTTACCTTGGAAAAATTGTCATAACTCTCTCTCTAAACATCAGATTGGAATTCTGTAAAAAGTATCTGAAAGTAAATGGAATTTACTTTCCTGTGTATCAATTTTAGAGATGAAGGAGGAAATAATGACACATGCAATTCCGTACAAGTTTTCTCTACTGAACCAGTCCATAATTAGGTCATTTTGGGAGATTGTGCATAAATTTTCCTTCAAGGATCCAAACTAGGGCAGAGCTGTGGAATTTGAAAGAAGATTCAGAGGGATATTACAGGACCGAATTTAAGATACTAAACATCCAAAATCACAAATATAATTCAATTTCAATATCGAGCTCCTCAAAAGAAAAAAAAAAGTGTGTATTTTGTTTTTCAAATTCCATAAGTCTTGTTTGAGAAATTAATTTGAAGTGATTCCAACAGCATATTGAAGCATAGATATTAGTATTGGGTTCTATAATTCCTCCTAAAAAGAATTTAAAACCCATTAAGCCCTCAAAATACTCTACTATGACTCATGAAGAGGAAGAAGTGCAACATGATATATACAAATTACAAGAGCAAGTGCACCAAATTTCGCTCTCGCAAAGAGCAAAAAAAATGAAATGGAAGTTTTGAAGAAAGGCATGGAAGCCAAGATGGATGGTTTGAAGAAAGATGTGGAATCTAAGATGGATGGTTTGAAGAATAGCATGGAAGACATGGAAGAAAAAATGGAAGACATGAAGAATGATATAAAATCATACATGGAAGGCTTGACAGAGTTGATACAAGAAATGATTCCTAGTGGAAAAAATGTATTAAAGGAAACTCATGATGAGAAAAAAATAAAATTTAATCCTGATTTCGTAAGCTCGAATGTTGGATGGAAGACCCGCTATATTACAAATATCGATATGAGGAAGTTTGATGGTAATGATCTCGTAATAATGATACTATAGATGGAGCAATATTTTGATCTCAATAATGTGAAAAACACACAAAAGGTATGCATTACAACTCTATATTTAGAAAGAATTAAATTTGTATGGTATCGATGGCTTTTGTCTCGTAAAAATTGTCTCTTTGTCATTTTTTATGTAGGAAATAATAAAAAATTATGAGGATAAAAATAGAAACACCTTCTTTAGCCAATTGATAAATCTCAAACAAAAGGGTTTAGTGGTGGAGCACATTGAGGACTTCCAAAAATTGAATATAAGGGTAAATTATATTCCAGAGGAACATAGGATTGGTATATTCATAAGGACTTTAAAGGATAACATCCAACATGAGGTTTGCCTTTGGGAACCTGATTCATTGGAGAAGGCATTCAGGTTGGCAAGAAAAATTGAATGTAAAATTATGACGACAAGGAAGCCTAGCACTCACATCTATAAAGTTGGAAATGTTTCTACTCCTAGACTTCCACAACCTACAAGGTTGAAATCACAACAATTGGAAGAAAAAAGAGAAAAAGGGGTTTGCTATAGTTGTGATAGAAAATACACTAAAGGTCATAAGTGTGCTAAGAAGAAATGATTTTACATAGCTTGTGAAGAGGAGGAAGAAAATGAACAAGAAAATTCAAAAGAATATGATATACACCAGGAACCAACCCTAGAAAAAGAAGAAATGAGTCTAACCATCTCATGTGATGCAATGGCAGAAATTAACACTCCTCAAACTCTCAATATAGAAGGACATATCAAGAAGAAAAAGGTAATAGTGTTGATTGATTCGGGTAGAACCCATAATTTTATTCATTGTAAACTAGCCAAGGAATTGAACTGCTTCGTATACCTAGCACTAGAATATCAAGTGATGGTTGCAAATGGAGGAAATAGAAATTTCTATGGAAAATGGCATAATATGAAGCTAACCATGGGGGATTATGTAATGAATATTCCAATGCTTTCCATTCCAATGAGAGGTGCTGATGTTGTACTAGGAGTACAATGGTTAAAATATTTGGCGACAATAGCTTTTAATTTTCGAGAAATTTTCTTGAAATTTTTTTCAGAAGGAAAGGAAGTCGAATTATAGGCTATCACAGGGAATTTAGGAAAGATAATAAGCTCTAATTTCGTGAAAAAGCTTCTCAAGAAAGAACAATGAGGCATAATTCCACAATTATGCTCACTAGAAGTTCCAACATCAAAATCATCTATTTCTCCATATCTCCAAAAATTCTTGGGAAATCATTCCAAGGTGTTTGAAACTCCCAAGGGACTCCCACCTATTCGTGATCATGATTATTCTATTCATTTGTTTACAGGAAGTGTTCCCCCAAACATCAAGCTGTACAAATATCCTTATGTCCAAAAGAGTGAAATTGAACGTATGATTGCAAAAATGTTAGAGGCCGGTATAATTCAACATATTCAAACTTCCTTCTCTACTCAAGTACTATTAATGCAAAAGAAGGATGGATCATGGCACATGTGGCCCGATTATAGGGGGATCAATAAGCTCACTATTAAAGATAAATTCCCCATTCCTGTGATTGATGAATTATTGGATTAATTACATGGAGAAATTTATTTTACCAAGTTTCATCTTTGTTCAGGATACCATCAAATTAGAATGAAGACTGAATATATTTTGAAAACAACATTTTGAGCTCATGAGGGTCAATATGAATTTTTTGTCATTCATTTTGGCCTTACCAATGCACCTTCTACATTTCAAGGTTTGATGAATTCCATTTTCAAACCCTTATAAAATTTGTGTTAGTATTTTTTGATGATATAATAATCTACACCAGGTTTTGGAAGGATCATGTTCAAATTGCTGACATGGTGCTCAAACTATCGGAGGAGAAATAGTTATATGCAAAAACTTCCAAATGGGTCTTTGGAGTACAAGAGGTGGAATATCGAGGTTATATTGTATCTCACGAGGGTGTTAAGGTAGGCCCTAAAAAAATTAAAGCCATTAAGGAATGGAAATTCCCCTCAACCATAAAGAAGTTGTGAATATTTCTTTGGTTAACAGGGTATTATCACAAGTTTGTTAAGAACTATGGGAAAATAGCAACACCTCTAACAACATTATTGAAGAAATATGCATTTTCATGGATCCCTGAAGAAACTAAGGCCTTTGAAAATATTAAAGAGGAAATGTGCCTAACACCGGTCTTAGGTACAAAAGACTTCACAAAAACATTTATTATGGAATGTGATGCCCCAGGAAATGGAATTGGTGCATTTTAATGCAAGTAGGAAGACCCATTACTTTTGAAAGTCATCCAATGAAAGGAAAATATTTACAAAAATGTATTTATGAGAATGAAATGGTGCAATACTGCATTCACTAAAGAAATGGCGACCTTACCTAATGTGAAGGCACTTCGAGGTAGAAACTGATCATGATAGTCTTAAAAACTTTTTGTAACAAAGCCAATCTTCAAAAGAGCAGTGAAAATGGGTCACAAAGATGTTGGGTTATGACTTTGAAATCATCTACCAAAAAGGGAAGCTAAATGTTGTTGCATATGCACTTTCAAGAAAGGATGAAGAGGTGGAAGCATTGCTTTGTGCCATTTCTATTATCCAACCAAATTGGATAACCGAATCAAGGGATGAATTGAAGAAGGAAGAATAAGTGTGTGTTGTGCTATACAACAACCCCCCATTTCATAAAATTATGCTTTAGAAAACTATAATATGAAATGGGTCCCTTTTAGATTAAATTGGTATTAACTGGTAATTCCTCAAAAAAGTCCAAAAGCAAACAAAAACATTATAAAACCTTTTGAGTTAATAAATCATCGGCAATCGGAAAATAAAACAATCACAACAAAAGACCCCTCTCCTGGCTCTGATGCGATATCACTATCAGAAATCGGGGAATGCGATATGAATACAACAGAACTCTTTCCGTAAAAGCTCGTGATGCGAGTTAAGCGATATCGCTATCGGCGATCGGGGATTCTACGATAACTCAAATAAAATACCCAAGTCTTCCTCCGATCGCCGATCGCGATAAAGCCAAGCACGACTTTCAAAAAAGATTGATATGGCTTCGGCATATTATGTTAATTATTATTAAAAAGCCTTTCCGCTTCCCAATAGTGATTCACTTGCGCCCAACCGCCCAATAAAAATCAAATCCGCGCTTAAATAGACTATTCGGTAAATGAAGGATATAATGAGCATTTAATTGATTGACAGGTTTAAATGGCCAATTAATGGAGCAGTTATGCCTAAATCCCTCCAGAGATTACATCCGCGGGAGTCTTATGATTATTTTCCATTATTTATTGATTGACATAAGTCTTCTGTACTTATTTTTCGCCATCTATTCTCCGCATTACGTTCATTTTATCTCTTGTGTAGAGCTTCTCCGCAGTAGCAAGTTCAGACCAAATGGGGAAGAAATCTAAGAAACCTGGAACAGCTTCAGCTTCTGTGGTAACAGAACAACATGCTGCCGATCCGGGACCAAACAAAAAAGGATTAATCTCAGATACCACATGTCTTGGTCTTGGTAATACTACTTGGTAGAGCATTTACAACCTGGTTGAAGCCGAGGAACCTCAGCAAACAACGGTAGAAGCTTTAGCAGGCTCGAGCCAGAAATCTGACGCTACTCTGAAAGATTTGGCTGATTCCTACCTGCACAGGATAGCGGCTCGGGAGCAAATTCTTCCATATACAGATGTAGTGAGATGGGCCATTGAAGAAATTCCAATTACGAACAGAATATTCTGCACTATTGATGGGAGAGTTTTCGGTTCGTTTCAACCTGATGATTTGAGACAAATGTACCATTTGCCCGAACCAGAGAAGAAGTATAATAAAGCATTCCTGGAGAAGTTTAGAGATGAAAATGAAATTGATTCAGAACCTATACGAGAATGGAGACAAAACCTGGCAAAACACAAACATAAGTCTTCGGGTAAGTACTTCGTCAGTTCCTTATGTTCTCCTTATTGTTATGCTGGAGCTATGATGTGTCGAATGTGGGGATTGCATGATTCTTCAAAATTTTCCATAGAGATGGTACCTTTGATGGAAGCAGCATGTAATAGTGAAATCATGGATTGGGGGAATATATTATCGGATAAGTTAGCAAATGCTATTCTTGACTTTAGAAACAAATCCTGTGTTACTGATAGAATCATCCCTCCATTTTACTTTAGTGCCTACATTTTAGATACCCTCTGTTTTAACTCCGAGTTTCCAGTGTTAGGGTGGAGATGGACTCCACAAGACCCCATGCCCATTCATATATATCACCAGAAATTATGGAAAGCCCATTATAAACACCACCTATATCAAGTCTGCAATGGATTCATGCTACCTATTTACTATGAAATTTTTGCTAGACCTACTCCTAAGATCTCCTCTCAAGCAGAGATTGACTTGACAGCCCTAGGAACCTAGTTCGGAGAGCAAGAATTCACTTATGTAAGAGTTTTCGGCAGCCAGGCTAGACCTCATGTCCTCCCCTTGTATATACCGGACAAACTTTTAGCTCGAGAGATAACATATTAGCTTACATCCGCATCGGCTACAAAGACTCTCAGGAATTCAAAGAAGCAAGTCTGGCCTCCTTTCCCTCTAAGGTGTGGCGTCTATACTCTGCGTGATTATAAACACGCAGAGAAAGAGGCGGAAAAGATTAATATGTTAAAACTCGCCACTCTGCCTAACAGACGCTTTGATCCGAAAAAGGTAGTCTATAATGTTCTAGATCAGGCCAAACTCACTAAATTTGAACATAAGGAAGACGAGTTTGATGACCTTTTCTCCTCGGCCGAGTCTATATTTCAGGTTCAAGAGATAGCTAAAATTAGATACCATGACGACGGGTTAGTTGAATTTAACAAAATTAGAGAGAAGAGGTTGCAAACTCTGCCTCTAGATTTGTTAGCCACTGCCCCGATGATACAATCAAGCGAGCCTGAGCAGCAGCTTACCAGAAAACATCCTGCTACATCCAAAATCTCTGAAGAAGTCCAAAAAAGAGAGCAGGAGGAACTCCAGAGGAAAGAACAGGAAGAGACAAAGAGGAAAGAACAAGAGGAAGCACAGAGAATACGTGATCAGGAACAGGAAAGGCAACAGGAGCAGAGCAGCAAGAAGGTGAATGTTGACACTCAGATTGATCCAAAATTGCTCCAGGAATGGCAGCAATTTGATTCAATTATAAGCAATCTTGAGAGCTCAAAGAATGCCGATATATCCAAAGCGGCCAATACACAGGATACAGTATCAAAAAAGGTTCCAAGCAAAGAAACCAGCGGTCTACCCCCGACTACAGGATTAGAAATAATTCCCAAGGATCCTTCAGATCAAATTATTTTGCAGGTAGAAGATATTCCTCCATGGGATGTTTTCTATAGCCCAAAACACAAGGCTGTAATAAAGCAACAACGAAAAAGGAGAAGGATTGATCAACCTTCCCTGTTCCCTGAACAAACAGTAACAACCAATGTAGTGTGGAAGGAAGAACTCAACCCCTCCGATGACCTGACAAAATTGTCCCAATATGCTGGTGCCTATTCGGCGGCCACCATGGATAAGGCATCGGAGGTGAGCAATTTGTTGAAAGAAAAGGATCAAGTGATCGCTTCACTACAAACACAACTATTGGAGGCACAACAAAAAGCAGATTCAGAAGCGATTCAGAAACAGAAAGAATCATCGGAGGCATTAGCAAAATTGAAAGCAATAAATGAACAGATGGTAAAAACAAAAGATGAGCAAATTGCTCAATTAACAGCTCAAGTAGAGAAGTTCAAGAGTCTTCCCCAGCCTGCCAATTTCAGAGAAGAGGCAATACAGATTAATAAGGCACTAATAACACAAATAAGATTGTTGTGTCATGAAATTGCCCAAGTTGAACCTCTGTGTGACATAACAACATCTATAATAAACAAATCAGTTGATGCCAGGCAGGACTTAGAGCAAGCCGATGAGACTTTAACGGATTTTCTTACTTGGCAGAACACTAATGAGGGACAGGCAACAAACTTGCCTAAAATCTTAGAATCCCATAAAGAAATTCTATTCATGGAGTGGCAGTCCCAATTGATGAAAGCAGAGAGAGAGGTTTCTAGATGAAAATTATCTACGAACAATTTTATTGACTTGATTAACAATACTCTCTATTTATCTAACATGATCTCTCAATGTACACCGGGTAAATTATTATCAGCCAAGACATTGGAAAAATCATGTTGTCAAGAGCTAGAAAAGAATGGGAGATTGATCACAGGAATTAAAAGTTTAACTTGGGACACCTATTGGTTGTTCCTAGTAAAACCATACAGCCAGAAATCCGCCCTCAAATGCTTAACGGATGCAATCGCGTGTATCATTCCCGATATACATGATGCCACCTATGCTGCTCAAATCAATTCTCGTCTCAGCCGCCCTCAAGAAGTGGAACCAATGCTAGCAATATGCCAACTCAGGACAAAAAGCAAATAGTCAGAGTGATGAATCATGCTGCTGATAACCAGATTGCTGTAGAGGAGATATTCAAGATCGGGTTATACCAATTTAGTAGGATTTTAATTTTGTAGTTTGTTAGTTTAACTTAGTATTTATAGACACTTTCATGTATTTAGAAAGGGTCGTAAGTTTTTGTATATGACAGAAACCTGAAGTTGCACTACTGTACTTCAGGCATATTTTTTATGAAAACTGGACCAATTTTTCCAAATTTTGATAACGAAGCTCTTATGTGGATGTGCACTACTGCCTTTATTTAAAAGTATTTCTGAGTCGGAAGAAGGAATTCAAATTGTGATTGACATTGGGAAAGATTTGCAGCTCATATGGTACTATTATCTATGTCTGAATTTATTCTTTTTATGTAAATTGTTATTTGATTACTCTTGCTATTATTGAATATATGAATGTGTTTTAACAGCAGTCTTTATACTTTCCACTACTGGATGTTTACAGTTTGCTATTCTTCTAATCATTCATGTGTTAGTAATATAAAAAGATAAGTGTAACAATGTTTTATCAATTACTTCGTTCAACTAATTGAACGAAGTAATTATTATTTAAATGAATGTCTTTGTTTATTGAATAGTGTCATCTATATGCCTATTGACAAACACAGATCATCAAACGTTGCACTTAAGAATAGAAGCTTCCCGGGATAAAATAGTCATTTATGTTTTCGCTTATAGATTAAGTCCTCCATTCATTATCACTTATTAGAAAACCAATCATTCATCCACCCCTTTTATTCATTACTGGGAAACTGGTCCCATTATATCCAGTCGGAGCCACCATCCCAAATAGAAAAGGAGCTGTATTAAGGTCCGGACCAGGTGGTTATCCCCCAATGTTGATGTAACGATTTTCGGAGCATCAACATTTTTGGCGCTAGAAGGAGGGCCTTGTCAACTATGAATGGTGAGTAAATCAAAACCTACAGACCATTCTCAGAGTAAATCACCTTCCACCTCACCTCAGACCTCCCGTTTTCATTCTGAAACACCAGTGTCCAAACGAGAAGAAGAGGGATCAACTATCACTGCTCAATCACACCATACTTCAAAACGTTTAAATCCGGAGTCCCCTGAAGTTCAGTCTACCATCCAGAAACTTCAAGGCTTCTCCATATCACCTCAGAAATCTGAAGTATCTCAAGGCAGTCATACTTCGCAATTTCGCCTACCTCAACATCTCACCAAACTTCAAAGCGAAAAACTTGGCATTGAACCAACTGAGTTGCCTTTACCCCAAAGGAAAAAGGCAAAAAATAACACTGAAGGTTCTGATAGTGAGACCTTTTCTCCATCATCTTCCATCTCATCATCTCCAGTACGAAGTCAAACACCCACTTCCCCATTACATATTATTGTTCACTAGGGGTCACCACCTTCAACATCACAACCTTTTCAGTCTTTATTACTACCTCCTCCCCAATCACCTGGAACACCACAGTCAAACATTTGTACTCCCAAGATGGCTCAAAATCCATGGAACAGTCCTGGTGCAATCACTATGCCTGCACCATTACATCCATTACCTGATTATCCTGAGAAGTGGTTACCAAAGTTTAATCCAGACGCTGGAACATTAGCTGAGGAACACATAAATAATTTCATGTTGTCAGTTAATCTACAAGGAGTAACACAAGAAGATGTTGTAGTTATACTTTTCCCCTACACGTTACAAGGATTAGCTGGGTCTTGGTATTTTTCCTTACCCTCTGGATCCATTACCAATTGGAATATCTTTCAGGAGCAGTTTCTTACCAAATATGGCGACGATAGATCCTTGGCCACGCTTATTAATGACCTTTCAAATCTAAGAATTGAGTCTAGAGAACCAATTAAGGAGTTTAACTCCCGATTCAATAAGCTCTTGAATAAAATTCCCACCGATTCCAAGCCAAGTGAACAAGTTAGAAGCGAGTGGTACATCACAGCCTTACCTTCAAATATAGCCATTTTTGTAGATAGGGCTGCGAAACCAACTTTGCCCGAAAACATGAAAGAAGCCATCGCTGTGGAAAAACATATAATCGCCTTGGAAAAGAAAGCTTCTCTCGAAGATAGGAAATCCAAAAAAGTGTCTTTCAAGGACGATTCAAAGAAGAAAAACACCAAAGATCCATACGATATGGAGGGTCTTCAAAAGGTCCTCAAAACAATTTCAAATGAAATGGTTGAAATTAAAAAGCAAGTAGCAGAAACTTCAACAAAGAAACCATTTAGGAATTTTAAGAAGACTGAGTCAAAACCACCAAATATTATATCCAATGCAGATTCAGACCTTGAGGAAGAATAAGAAGATGAAACAATTACATCATCCGATGAAATTGAGGAAGAGGAAGTCGTTGAATGCCATGGAATGTGGGACTTCATATTTCCTAACTCCGACACCGAGACTGAACAAGAAGCTTTTCCTGTGACTACTAGGAGTAAAAGTACCCCTGAACCTGCCCAGGAAAGTTCCAAGAAAAGGAGTGCAGGTACTAATACTACAAATGAAAAGGTACCCACAAGGAAGCCGACTGCAACAGTCCCTCAAAACCAACCATCATCCTCAAATATACCTTCAACATCAAAGACGTTGGTAGTATCGGATTCAATGGATTACAATATTATTGATGACATGAAGAAGACTAAGGCAAACATCACCATGTTTGAACTCAGTAAATTAAAACATCAACAGAAATTGCTTCTTAAGGAACTAAATGCAGTTCCTTCCTCGCCTCTTCCAAGTGCTAAAGCTGCAAATAATTCAGGACAACCACCTTCTGGTAGAGTTGAGGCTACTGATACGATTCTAATCGGAGACAGATCAAATTCCCATACCCCCCCTTTCCTCTTAACCTTCGAAATCTATAATCGAAATCTACACAACTGTTTAATTGACTCAGGGGCATCATCTAATATAATGCCAGCTTCAGTTTGTTCTAAACTGAACATAGAACCCGAAAAGTCTTCAATTCACATTGTGCAGTTAGATAGAACCAAAGTCCAAGTCTTAGGGGAAATAAATTCTGTTACTATCAGGTTATTGGCTGATCCACGAGTAGTTCAAAGAATTGATATCTTAATCGCTGATATACCTGAGTTTTATGGTTTAATCTTGAGCAGGGATTGGTCTGAGAAGCTCCATGGGTATATTTCTACCGATTGGTCTCATATGTGGCTGCCCTACAGGGGTAAGCCAAATCAAATAAAAATCAATCGGGAGAAACACATGACCCATACTGTCACAGAGTTCGAACAAGAGAATCAACCAATTGCATTTAATAATAACATATTGGGAAATTATTCTTCTGAATCATTCTTTGGCAATTATATTGCCCAACCATCTCCGTTCTTAGTAAACAATTTCACATCCCAAATTGAAAATTTTTCACAAACTGACAGATCAAGATGTGTTAATGTTACTGAGAATTCTGTAAATAAAATTGTTGATAATTCTTTATTTTGGTTTTTATATTTTGACGGTTCTAAATCCAGTGAAGGATCAGGAGCAGGGTGTATTCTAGTCAGCCCTGAGGGAGAAAAAAAAATGCTTTCTTGTAGGTTAGAATTTGAATGCACGAATAATACAGCTGAGTATGAAGCCTTGGTGCAAGGACTATATAAAGCTATTGGCCTGAAAGTCCAATATTTGAAAGTGTTTGGTGATTCAGAGATTGTTATAAAACAAGTTCGAAATACAATCCATTGTCTCTCTAATCATCTCAAACACTATCAGTCTTTAGTCCAGGAACTTATATCTCATTTCTTAGCATTCAATATTTCACCTATTCCCAGATCCCAGAATGCAGCAACTGACTTGTTAGCCAATGTTGCTTCTAAACTCCTACCTTCCAAAGATTATAGCCCAGATAGATTTTCAGTAGAGTTGATTTTTAGGCCATCAATTCCTAACAATGTCACCAATTAGAGAGTGTTTAATCACGATGAATACATCTTACATTTCTTAACTTCCGACGAGTCCTACAATGATCAGATCATTGATGAAAACGATCATGATCTTCAGATGAAAGAAAAGCATGAGGAGAACTCAATACCAAAACTTGTGGTTAAACTGGAAGATCTCTATGATATTAAAGACAGATTTAAACAGGTAACCAATTCAAAACTCCAAAGTTCTACCTTAAGATTTGAATTGATAAATCTTGGTACTGTGCAGAACCCTCAAAATGTCAATTTAGGACTAGGGCTTTCTGTGGAAGAAAGGATAGCATTTATTAGATTATTAAGGAAAAATAAACATGTCTTCGCTTGGAAGTATGATGACTTAAAAACATATGATACATCAATCATCCAGCATACCATTCCAATGCTTTTTGAACAAAAACCAGTTCAACAAAAATTGAGGAAAATACATCCAAACTTAGAGAGTCAGATAAAATCAGAACTCAATAAACTCTTGAAAGCAAAGATTATTTTTCCTGTTCGTCATTCAAACTGGGTCTCCAATATGGTGCCTGTTAGGAAGAAAAATGGTGACATCAGGATTCGTATAGATTTCAGAAATCTGAATAGGGCAAGCCAAAAAGATAATTTTCCATTACCTACCATGGAGCAGATACTCCATTCGGTAGTAGGTTATGAGCTAATTTCCTTTCTAGACGGTTTTTCAGGATACAACTAGATTCTGGTCCATCCTGATGACAGACTCAAAACTACTTTCAGAACAAAATGGGGAACTTACGCCTATCAAAAAATGCCTTTTGGACTTATTAACGCAGGAGCTACATTCCAAAGAGCAATGGATATAGCCTTCAAAGGATTGATCGACAAAACAGTAGTCGTCTATTTAGATGACATTAATGTATTTTCTAAAAAGAGATCCAACCATTTACATGATTCGAATCAAATCTTTGAACGCTGTAGAAGGTATGATATTTCACTCAACCCCAAAAAATCCTTCTTTGCTCTAAATCAAGGAAAGCTCTTGGGCTTTATCGTTTCCAAAGATGGTATTTATATTGATCCTGACAGGATTAAAGAAATTTTTGAAATCCCATTTCCTCATAACAAAAAATCCATGCAGTCATTTTTAGGTCAGATCAACTTTGTCAAAAGATTTGTTCCCGATTTTTCTCACATCATTTTACCATTACAAACCATGATTAAGAAAAATTCAGTGTTTAGATGGGGATCTATGGAAAAGGAAGCATTTGATTTAATCAAACAATCAATAATCAATGCCCCCGCTTTAAACACTCCCAATTTTTCTAATCATTTCACATTGTATACTATCACATCCGATTCATCTTATGCAGCGGTACTCACTCAGATTAATGATCACGACTTGGAAGCACCAATTTCATTTTTTAGTTCAAATTTCCAGGGTGCAGAACTAAATTACTTTGAAGTTGAGAAACAAGCCTTTGCTGTGTATAAAGCCATTAAACACTACAGGCCCTTCCTTTTAAAAGCTCATACAAAAGTTATAGTTCCTTTTTCTGCAGTAAGGCAATTACTGATCCAAAGGGAATTAGGTGAGAAAAGGGAAAATTGGGTTACAGCACTTCAAGAGTATGACTTGGAAATCAAGCCAGCAAAGATTGTTAGAGGTCAAGGTTTTTGCAGGTTATTGGCAGGAGCATCCAACATTCCAGAATCAGGTGATACAGAACATATTGAAGAAATCAACCAGATAAATATTACCAATTCTGAATCTCAATACGCAGATTTAATCTTTTATTTGAAAAATGGATGTGCACCTCCTAATCTTTCTTATAAAAACAAACGGGCCATTAGATTAAAAGCAAAAAACTTCATAATCATTGATGATGTACTTTTTAGGAAAAATTATGATTCAGTTTTATTAAGATGCCTAGAAAAACCTGAAGCACAAAAGGTTTTGCAGGAGCTACACGATGGACCAGCCGGAGGACATTTTGGAGCTGACACAACAGCTCAAAAAATCATTCATGCTGGGTATTATTGGCCCACTTTATTCAGAGATACTCACGAATATGTAAGGAAATGCCGAAGTTGTCAAACCTCCAGTGGAAGACAAAGAAAACCAGCTTTCCCTTTGCAACCAGTCAACATTGAGCAACCTTTTGAACAATGGGGATTGGATATCATTGGGGAAATAACTCCACAGTCCTCCAAAAAACATAAGTATATCCTTACTGCTACTGATTACTTTACCAAGTGGGTTGAAGCAATTCCGTTAAAGACAACAAATTCTGAAGGAATTATAGAATTTATAGATCAATTCATCATTACCAGGTTTGGTGTCCCAAATGATCTTGTTTTTTATAATGCATCTTATTTCTTGGGATATGCCATGTTTGAGTTCGCTATTAAAAGTGGATTTAAATTGAAATATTCTGCAAATTACTATCCCCAGGGTAATGGTCTAGCAGAGTCTACCAATAAAAATCTACTTAAAATCATTAAGAGAAATATTGAACAGAATCATAAAAACTGGCACAAATCTTTAATATTCGCACTATGGGCTGATAGAATAATGCAGAAGGCCTCTATAGGTACTTCTCCATTTAATCTTGTATATGGGAAAGAAGCAATACTACCAACCAACTAGCACTTCCTTCTCTAGCCCTAGTTCAGTTTATTGAAGAAAGCCCCTCTTCTTCTATCCAACTTAGACATGATCAAATTTTAAAATTAGAAGAAGAAAGAGAAAAGGCTAAAATTAATCATGCAAAACATCAGCAGATAATAAAAAAATCATTTGATTCAGCTTCGTCTAGTTCTAAACAGTTGCAGGTTGGTGATCTAGTTCTGAAATGGGATAAAGCCCATGAGGATAAAGGTAAACACACCAAGTTCCAAAAGATGTGGCTTGGACCATTTCAGATCAGCGAGAAGATAGGCCATTCGACATTCATGTTACAAGATCTATCAGGAAAGAGGGACTCTCTTCTTGTTAATGGCCTCATCTTAAAGAAATTCTTCAATTGAGAAGGTAACCCCTTCTCCTTTAGTTTTAGTAGGATTTATAGTTTTTTAGGACCATTAGGAAATAAAGTTGTAAAATAGTTTCTATTGGCCTTTGCTATATTAAAAATTTGCTCTAAAGAAGTACTTTTAATATTTACTTTTGAAAATAGAAGCCCTTAAAGGAAAAAAGGGAAGACAATTTCTATGGAATTAGTTATATGCACATTTCTGAAAAACTCATTTTATTTTTGTAAAATCTCCTCAAGATTTAGAAGTACTGTAAATCATTTTAATGTTTTTAAACTGGCCACAAAAGGGTTATCAATATCAAAATAGAAAATGATTCAATCTTAGTATCTTCAACTCTTACCTTGTCATCCATTTTTCTTGAGGAGAAAATTTTCCATCCCATTCATCCAAGTTTATGATTACTCAGAGTGTAATTCTAAAAAATCTGATATAAAGATAAGGGGTCTTATCACAAGCCTGCTTACCATGATCATTGGAAAATAGTCTAATCGACATTACCAACACTGCATACCAAAACAGGGTAATGGCTTATAAGCATAAGACAAGGGGTCTCATCACGAGCCAGCTTGTTCGATTAGATTACAACCAGTGAATGGCATTGTCAAACAGCTGGCAACCAAACCAGGACAATGGCTTTTTTTATCTTACAAAATAATGAAAAAGAAAAGAAATACAAAATATGAAAACATATTTTGAATTCATTCTTTTAATCATACTCTGAGATGGGAGGGGTCATGGATAATCAAATGGTTAAAAGGTATCCCTGTCGAAATTATGAACATTTGCTGGCAGCAGAGGCTCTACCTGTGACAAAGGATTTAATTAAAAAGGCTAAGTTGGAAAGGTATTTTGTTTTATCATTATCAACCAATAGAGGCCAATTAAAACTTAGAATGTATTTAATTTTAACAAGAGGAGAAATTAGCAAAAATAGTTTTTATTATATTCAGAATGTATGTATACTTAGTTATATTAGAATCTTCCTTTTCTTTTTGATAAAGATTTCTATATAAAGAAAGTTCAAATATTCCAATATTTCTCAGAGATAACTGTTTCTCCCAGCGAATCGCCAATTGTTGTGCTATACAACAACCCCCCATTTCATAAAATTCTGCTTTAGAAAACTATAATATGAAATGGGTCCCTTTTAGATTAAATTGGTATTAACTCATCATTCCTCAAAAAAGTCCAAAAGAAAACAAAAACATTATAAAACCTTTTGAGTTAATAAATCATCGGCAATCGGAAAATAAAACAATCACAACAAAAGACCCCTCTCCTGGCTCCGATGCGATATCACTATCGGCAATCGGGGAATGCGATATGAATACAACAGAACTCTTTCCTTAAAAGCTCCCGATGCGAGTTAAGTGATATCGCTATCGGCGATCGGGGATTCTACGATAACTCAAATAAAATACCCAAGTCTTCCTCCGATCGCCGATCGCGATAAAGCCAAGCGCGACTTTCAAAAAATATTGATATGGATTCGGCATATTATGTTAATTATTATTAAAAAGCCTTTCCGCTTCCCAATAGTGATTCACTTGCGCCCAACTGCCCAATAAAAATCAAATCCGCGCTTAAATAGACTATTCGGTAAATGAAGGATATAATGAGCATTTAATTGATTGACAGGTTTAAACGGCCAATTAATGGAGCAGTTATGCCTAAATCCCTCCATAGATTACATCCGCAGGAGTCTTATGATTATTTTCCATTATTTATTGATTGACATAAGTCTTCTGTACTTAGTTTTCGCCGTTTATTCTCCACATTACGTTCATTTTATCTATTGTCCAGAGCTTCTCCACAGTAGCAAGTTCAGACCAAATGGGGAAGAAATCTAAGAAACCTGGAACAGCTTCAGCTTCTGTGGTAATAGAACAACATGCTGCCGATCCGGGACCAAACAAAAAAGGATTAATCTCAGATACCGCATGTCTTGGTCTCGGTAATACTACTTGGCAGAGCATTTACAACCTGGTTGAAGCCGAGGAACCTCAGCAAACAATGGTAGAAGCTTCAGTAGGCTCAAGCCAGAAATCTGACGCTACTTTGAAAGATTTGGCTGATTCCTACCTGCACAGGATAGCGGCTCAGGAGCAAATTCTTCCATATACAAATGTAGTGAGATGGGCCATTGAAGAAATTCCAATTATGAACAGAATATTCTGCACTATTGATGGGAGAGTTTTCGGTTCGTTTCAGCCTGATGATTTGAGACAAATGTACCATTTTCCCGAACCAGAGAAGAAGTATAATAAAGCATTCCTGGAGAAGTTTAGAGATGAAAATGAAATTGATTCAGAACCTATACAAGAATGGAGACAAAACCCGGCAAAACACAAAAATGAGTCCTCGGGTAAGTACTCCGTCAGTTCCTTATGTTCTCCTTATTGTTATGCTGGAGCTATGATGTGTCGAATGTGGGGATTGCATGATTCTTCAAAATTTTCCATAGAGATGGTACCTTTGATGGAAGCAGCATGTAATAGTGAAATCATGGATTGGGGGAATATATTGTCGGATAGGTTAGCAAATGCTATTCTTGACTTCAGAAACAAATCCCGTGTTACTGATAGAATCATCCCTCCATTTTACTTTAGTGCCTACATTTTAGATACCCTCTGTTTTAACTCCGAGTTTCCAGTATTAGGGTGGAGATGGACTCCACAAGACCCCATGCCCATTCATATATATCACCAGAAATTATGGAAAGCCCATTATAAACATCACCTATATCAACTCTGCAATGGACTCATGCTACCTATTTACTATGCAATTTTTGCTAGACCTACTCCTAAGATCTCCTCTCAAGCAGAGATTGACTTGACAGCCCTAGGAACCTGGTTCGGAGAGCAAAAATTCACTTATGTAAGAGTTTTCGGTAGCCAGGCCAGACCTCATGTCCTCCCCTTGTATATACCAGACAAACTTTTAGCTCGAGAGATAGCATATCAGCTTACATCCGCATCGGCTACAAAGACTCTCAGGAATTCAAAGAAGCAAGTCTAGCCTCCTTTCCCTCTAAGGTGTGGCGTCTATACTCTGCGTGATTATAAACACGCAGAGAAAGAGGCGGAAAATATTAATATGTTAAAACTCGCCACTCTGCCTAACAGACGCTTTGATCCGAAAAAGGTCGTCTATAATGTTCTAAATCAGGCCAAAATCACTAAATTTGAACATAAGGAAGACGAGTTTGATGACATTTTCTCCTCGGCTGAGTCTATATTTCAGGTTCAAGAGATAGCTAAAATTAGATACCATGACGACGGGTTAGTTGAATTTAACAAACTTAGAGAGCAGAGGTTGCAAACTCTACCTCTATATTTGTTAGCCACTGCGCCGATGATACAATCAAGCGAGCCTGAGAAGCAGATTACCAGCAAACATCCTGCTACATCAAAATCTCTGAAGAACTCCAGAGGAAAGAACAGGAAGATGCAAAGAGGAAAGAACAGGAAGAGGCAAAGAGGAAAGAACAAGAGGAAGCACAGAGAATACGTGATCAGGAACAGGAAAGGCAACAGGAGCAGAGCAGCAAGAAGGTGAATGTCGACACTCAGATTGACCCAAGATTGCTCCAGGAATGGCAACAATTTGATTCAATTATAAGCAATCTTGAGAGCTCAAAGAATGCCGATACATTCAAAGCGGCCAATACACAGGATACAGCATCAAAAAAGGTTCCAAGCAAAGAAACCAGCGGTCTACCCCCGACTACAGGATTATAAATAATTCCCAAGGATCCTTCAGATCAAATTATTTTGCAGGTAGAGGATATTCCTCCATGGGATGTTTTCTATAGCCCAAAACACAAGGCTGTAATAAAGCAACAACGGAAAAGGAGAAGGATTGATCAACCTTCCCTATTCCCTGAACAAACAGTAACAGCCAATGTAGTGTGGAAGGAAGAATTCAACCCCTCCGATGACCTGACAAAGTTGTCCCAATATGCTGGTGCCTATTCGGCGGCCACAATGGATAAGGCATCAGAGGTGAGAAATTTGTTGAAAGAAAAGGATCAAGTGATCACTTCACTACAAACATAACTATTTGAGGCACAATAGAAAGCAGATTCAGAAGCGATTCAGAAACAGAAAGAATCATCGGAGGCATTAGCAAAATTGAAAGCAATGAATGAACAGATGGTAAAAACAAAAGATGAGCAAATTTCTCAATTAACAGCTCAAGTAGAGAAGTTCAAGAGTCTTCCCCAGCCTGCCAATTTCAGAGAAGAGGCAATACAGATTAATAAGGCACTCATAACACAAATAATATTGTTGTGTCATGAAATTGCCCAAGTTGAACCTCTGTGTGACATAACAACATCTATAATAAACAAATCAGTTGATGCCAGGCAAGACTTAGAGCAAACCGATGAGACTTTAACGGATTTTCTTACTTGGCAGAACACTAATGAGGGACAGGCAACAAACTTGCCTAAAATCTTAGAATCGCATAAAGAAATTATGTTCATGGAGTGGCAATCCCAGTTGATGAAAGAAGAGAGAGAGGTTTCTAGATGTAAATTATCCATGAACAATTTGATTTACTTGATCAACAATACTCTCTATTTATCTAACATGATCTCTCAATGTACACCGGGTAAATTATTATCAGCCAAAACATTGGAACAATCATGTTGTCAAGAGCTAGAAAAGAATGGGAGATTGATCACAGGAATTAAAAGTTTAACTTGGGACACCTATTGGTTGTTCCTAGTAAAACCATACAGCCAGAAATCCGCCCTCAAATGCTTAACGGATGCAATCGGGTGTATCATTCCCGATATACACGATGCCACCTATGCTGCTCAAATCAATTCTCGTCTCAGCCGCCCTCAAGAAGTGGAACCAATGCTAGCAATATGCCAACTCAAGACAAAAGGCAAACAGTCAGAGTGATGAATCATGCTGCCGATTACCAGATTGCTGTAGAGGATATATTCAAGATCGGGTTATACCAATTTAGTAGCATTTTAATTTTGTAGTTTGTTAGTTTAATTTAGTATTTATAGACCCTTTCATGTATTTAGAAAGGGTCGTAAGTTTTGTATATGACTGAAACCTGAAGTTGCACTACTGTACTTCAGGCATATTTTTTTTATGAAAACTGGACCAATTTTTCCAAATTTTGATAACGAAGCTTTTATGTGGATGTGCACTATTGCCTTTATTTAAAAGTATTTCTGAGTCGGAAGAAGGAATTCAAATTGCGATTGACATTGGGAAAGATTTGCAGCTCATATGGTACTATTATCTATGTCTGAATTTATTCTTTTTATGTAAATTGTTGTTTGATTACTCTTGCTATTATTGAATATATGAATGTGTTTTAACAGCAGTCTTTATACTTTCCACTACTGGATGTTTACAGTTTGCTATTCTTCTAATCATTCATGTGTTAGTAATATAAAAAGATAAGTGTAACAATGT
Source organism: Pinus albicaulis (assembly GCA_034641835.2). NCBI lineage: Eukaryota > Viridiplantae > Streptophyta > Pinopsida > Pinales > Pinaceae > Pinus > Pinus albicaulis. The sequence goes on from CM076573.1 coordinate 121,779,120, forward strand.
TTTATCAATTACTTCGTTCAACTAATTGAACGGAGTAATTATTATTTAAATGAATGTCTTTGTTTATTGAATAGTGTCATCTATATGCCTATTGACAAACACAGATCATCAAATGTTGCACTTAAGAATAGAAGCTTCCCGGGATAAAATAGTCATTTATGTTTTCGCTTATAGATTAAGTCCTCCATTCATTATCACTTATTAGAAAACCAATCATTCATCCACCCCTTTTATTCATTACTAGGAAACTGGTCCCATTATATCCAGTCGGAGCCACCATCCCAAATGGAAAAGGAGCTGTATTAAGGTGACCGGGTGGTTATTCCCCAATGTTGATGTAACGATTTTCGGAGCATCAACAGTGTGGATACTCATTAAAAAGTTGTAGCAAGACCCTAGTACATTTGGTACATTTAGCTAGAAAAATGATTCCTTATGGTACAAAGATCACTTAAATCTTTGTAAGAATTCCCAACTAAAACAAAATATTATTTTGCAATTACACACTTCTCCTTTTGTAGGACACTCATGATTTTTAAAAACTTACCACATGGTGAAGAAAGGATATTTTTTGGGATGGCCTTAATCTGGTATTCAAAATTTTTTGGTGGAATGTTTGGTTTCCCAGAAAAAGAAAGTTGAGAAAATTAAGACCTCGGGTCTTATACAACCTTTCTCCATTCCAAGTAAACATTGGGAGGAGATTTCAATGGATTTTATCACAGATTTATCTAAGTCGCAAGGAAAGAGTGTCATTAGGGTGGTAGTTGATAGAATTACCAAGTATGCACACTTTTGTGGATTATATCATCCATTTAAAGCAAGTATAACTTCTACTACATTTATGGAAACAATTCAAAAGCTAAATGGAAACCAAAAAATTATGGTAAGCGACAGAGATCCCATTTTTACTGGAAATTTTTGGGTGTAATTATTTTCTTGTTTGGGTAGTGAACTAGCTCATAGCTCATCTTATCATCCTCAATCTGATGGCCAAATAGAGATAGTGAACAAATTTTTGGAAGGATATCTTCGTTGCTTTGTATCTTATAAACAAACACAATAGGTCAAGTGGTTACCTCTGGCTGAATGGTGGTACAACACTTCCTTCCATACTGCAACAAAAATGACCCAATTTATGGCACTTTATGGATATCATGCACTATCCATCACATCATATTTAAGAGAAAATTCTAAGGTTAGAGCTGTGGAATATCACATCGAGCATCAACAAGAAATTCTCCAACTCTTAAAGGATAACCTAAATTTGGCACAAAATCGAATGAAACAACAGGCAAGTCAACATTACAGCGAGAGAATTTTTGATGTAGGAGACTGGGTATTTTTATGGATACAAGCTTACAAACAAATGTCACTCAAAAAAGCTAAGAATGATAATAAATTATTGCTAAAATACTATGCTCCTTACAAGGTGTTGTAAAATATTGGTACTATGGCATACAAATTAGAGCTTCTTGCTTCTTCGCAAGTGCATCTAGTTTTCCATGTTTCATGCTTAAAGAAGGTTATAAGTGACAAACTTCTAGTTCAAAAAATATTCCCAGAACTTGATGACGAAGGAAAAATCATATTGAAACCTGAAGGAGTCATGGAAACAAGAACTTGATAGCTACTAAAATGATCAATTTCAGAGTATATCATCAAGTGGAAGAATTTACCCATTGAAGATTCTACATGGGAGGATGAAAATTTTATACAGAAGCATCCAAAGCTACTCAAGTGTTGAGGAAAACACTTTCTTGAAGGAAAGGGGCATGTTAGCTCCCTATATTACTAGTATAGTCCTTTATTGTTGTTAGTGTCACCCCCTTATTTTTATCGTTGTACCCATGTAAACCCAATATTGTTATTATTGTGCCCTGAAATTATTATTTTTAGGTCAGCTACGATTATATTGTGACCCCATGGACTCCTATATATAGAAGGAGGTTGTGTCATTTGTATAATCGAAGAATTGTTCATTTATGTAATTTGAAGGATGTTTCCCCCTCGAAGTGGCTGAATTGTAAAGTGTTGATATCTCTTTTCTTCTATTTTTGGAGCTGGTTTCATAACATAAAACCAAACATAGACAAAATGTTGCTCACCAAAAATTGAATGATGACTGAGTCAGTAGCCTGTTTGGTTGGAATTGCTTTGATCGAATTGGTGAAATAATCAGTGGCTGTCAAAATCCAGTGATGTTGCCCTGAGGATACTCGGTGAATTTCACCAATGAAGTCCATCCCCCATTGCTGTAAACGATCTTCAACATATATTGGCTTGAAAGGTAAAGGAATCAACTTCTTCTTAACATAAAAAACTTGGCATTCATGGCATGCAACAATATTATTGTAGATATTCTTAAACATGGTAAGGAAATAATACCTTGCTCTGGTTATCTTGTTGGTTGTGGCCTACAAGTAATTGTGTCCTCCACAATATCCCTTATGGAACTCTTCAATGACCATTTTAGCCTCTTCTTCCAACAAACAATTTAAAATAATTCCACCTATATCCTTCCAATAAAAGTTTTTATTCAAAATGTAGTATCTCAATGATTTCAGCTTCACATTCCTTGACTTGGATTTGGTCAATTGAGGAGGGGATTTCTGATGATGTAAAACAAATATCACATCCCTATACCATTCATACAATATTCACTTCTCTTCAATCAGGACCAATTCTTCTTCTCCTACCAGCTTTGAAATTTTTGTAATGAGATTCATGTCTAGGCACTCAAAATTTGGCAGTGCCATCAATTTTTCTAATCCCAGACCTCTCACCAACTTGGTAGGATTAATTTCTATGTCATATTACAGTAAAGTGGTGATCCATTTCCCTATTTTACCATCAGGATCAAATTTTGTCAAAACATCTTTCACCATAGTGTTTGGCACAAATGCATTATTGTGATAATGTATAATGTAAATTATGAAATCTTTAAGAGCTTTGAATAAAGCATATGCATATTTTTCCATGATATTATATTTCACTTCAGAGTTGGCAAGAGTCCTACTGAAAAAGGAAATAGGTTTCTCACCACCTTTCTGCCTTTTCTCCAATAAAACTCTAGCAATTGTATGTTCAGAGGAGAATGTAAAAAGCAGAAATTCACTTGAAAAGTTAGGACTTATGAGCACTAGGGCTTGAGTGAGGGATTTATTTATTTATTAAAATGATTTATTAGCTTCTATAGTCCACTTAACATCAAATTCCTTCTTTAAAATCTTGGTAATTTTCTTCACAATCTCAACAAAGTTTGGGACAAACCTTCTAAATTTACCTTTCCAAGAAAGACTGAATCTCTTTCCTATTCCTTGGTAGGTCTATCTTCTAAATTTCACTGACTCTATTAGGCTCAATATTTATTCCATCCTTTGATATAATGTGTCCTAACAATTTTCCATAAGTTAGAGAAAAGAAACTTTTATTAGTATTAAGAGAGATATTGAATTTTTTGCATTTCTGTAGATATTTCTCCAAATGTTTCAAGTCTTCTTCCTCCTTTCTTGAAAATACAGTGATGTCATCCAAATAGACCACCAATGATTTGTATTTATCCTCAACAAAATAAATATAGATCGCCCATTGGAAGGGTTCCCCTACATCTATTAACACAAAAGTAATCTTGGCATACATGAATGTTCCCCATGGTGTGGTAAAATTAGTTTTTTCTTGATCCTTTAGATGTGCCAATATTTGGTTGTAAACTGAAAAACCGTCAAGCATGGACATTATTTAAGAGCTAATCATATTCTACAGAATCTGATCCATCTTGGGAAGAGGGTAGTTATCCTTCAGAGATGATTTGTTTAGTTTTCTAAAGTCAATACAAATTTTTATCTCACGACTCTTCTTTCTGACAGGTACTAGATTAGCAAGCCATTTTGAAAATCTTATAGGGACAAATATCTTTGCATGAAAAAAATCTATAATCTCTTTCTCAATCAAAGGCAGAGAAAAGGGTTAATTCTTCTCAGCTTCTGCTTGAAAGGTTTTTCACCTTTGATGGGAATAGTATGTTAAATAATACTACGGTCATACCTTTTGAGATCAACATAGCTCCATGCAAAGACACCAATATATTTTTTCATCATATCCACATACTTCTATCTCATCTCCATAGAAATAAAATTATAGAGTTTGACCATTTTAGGCACTTCTGTTGTACCAAGATTGCAAGTCTCCACCTCCTCATCATTAGCCTGCATACTTGGAGACTTAAAAACATAATTTTAATAAAATAATATCTCAAGCGGAATAAGGCATTTGGGAATACAATTTTTTTTCAGCTGCAATAAATCAGGATTGACCTTAGTTTCAACAAACATATTTTGCTGATATACTTGGATATTCTCAAACACTTATTTCAATTCAACGAAATTTTAGACTTGCTGGTTATTATCAAACACTACCAATGAATGATGTTATTAGGGATTGTTGGGGTATTTCTGACCTCCGCCTCATATTTCTCATTAGAATGAGTAGGGATGAAAAATAAAGTTGCAGAGATAGATAGAGAATCAACTACTAAATTTTGGTCTCTAGTTTTGAGAATGATAGCATATTCCTAAAAATTCTCAAGGATTTCAATGATTAAGTTTATGTAGGCCCTAATTCTTACATATTTTTTTTGGTAAGACCCTTCTACCTGCTTAATCACTAATTTTCCATCACCACACACTGATACCTTTTTGGCACCTAAGTTCTTCAAAGTTTCTAGACCCAAAAACAATGACTCATACACTGCCATATTGTTTGTACATTCAAAGTTTAATTTGAGTGAGAAAAAATTACTTTCATACTTAGGAGTGGTAATCCATATCCTTGCTCTAGCCCCCTCTCTTCTAGAAGAGCCATCAAAGTGTAAAATCCACCAACCATCTCCATTTCCCTCAACACATCTTTAATTTTATGCTTGCTGATTTTTTTTCTTTCTCTCAATTTCTGCCTCATTAGAATGTTCATTAAACAAAATTGAGGGCCCCAATTCAGTTTCAGATCCATAGATAGAAAAATTTCGAGGTTTTTATTTACTATTCACCATGTATGCCACCCTAATTTCTTTTTATAGTCTCCTTTGGTCACGAAATACCATAATTCTAGCATATGTCATATTCGTATGCATAGTCCCTTTAATTTTGGCTACCCAAGATTTGGATAAAAGCATGCCAAACTTCGAAGGAATGTCAACTACCACTATGTAAATCACCACTTTCTTAGGATGTACTTTATTTAGGCCAAAAATAACATATTTAATGATACTTATGCATTGGACCCTCTTGGAATCAAAATAAAATAGATCTTTGTAAGGTCTAGTGATCTTTAAACCCATCATTTCCATAATCACCTTAGGCATAAGGTTGTTAGAAGCTCCTGAGTCTAACATGGAATTGTGAAAATTCATATCATGAATATTTAGACTTACATAAAAAGGAGGAAGTTATTCATTCTATTAATTCTATTCATCTTCTTGCAGATTAAGGATATCTTAAGGTCCAGGTTGAGAATTTAACATCTTAAAAATTTTACTTCTGTATTCAGTGACCTTGAAATTTATCCAAAGGGAACTGGAATTTTGATTTTAGAGATCTCATTCTATAAACTGAAAGTAGATGATGCTTTTTCGAATTATTTGGTAGGAGTTTTTGGTGGTGTATCCTTCTTTGGCTCAATTGGTTTAGGAACATATTTCTTTGGCTGAGCTTTGTTTGTTGTAATAGGAACATTCACGTTTCTCAAATTGTATTTTTTCTGCATTTCAAAGATGGCATGTTGCTAACCCTTTACGTAATCATAGTTTCTCTCACTTCTCTCCATATCATGACTACACTCATCATGTCCCTCTTTAGTTAGAAAGATCCCATACATATATTCATCTAAGAAATAGATAATATACTCTTAGAACTCAGGTTGTGTTTCCTCTTCATCAAGTAAATTTTGTTGAAAAGGAGGCCTCTCTTGTGTTTCAGGCGAGTTCCTATTTTCTCTTTGCCTTTGCTGAATTTGAGGTCTCCTAAATTGAGGGTTTTTGATATGCGTCTCTTGTTGTGAAGGAGGTAATGGAGTGGCTCCAAGAACAAGTATGTCCATAATTTTCTCCATGGTCTTCATCATGGAATCAAACTTAGCACCTGAGGATGAAGAAGGCCTCTCCTCTTCCTTTAATTTTGTCTTAACCATCTTAGACCTCTTGGCTTCTTCCATGTTCACCTCAGCTATTAGTGCATCATTCTACATGTCAGCCAAAGAAGCAAAATATATTTCCTTTAACAAGATGGAAAACTAATAATCAATTTTTTCTGCGTCGTGTAATTGAGCAGCTCCTAGGGGAGGTTTTATATGAGTACGTATGGAGTTGTAGACCTTGTTAAATATATTAGAGAAGTCTTGGAAAGATTTATCTAAGTCTCTTTTTAAAATGTTTATACTCAGTTAGAGCTTGAACTGCATTCACCTTACTCCCCCACTTACTCAGAAAACTATCTTGTAGTTGGTCCCAATTTTTCAAACTACCTAGAGCTAAAGCCTTAAACCATTATCTTACCTCACCAATAAAACTTTGACCAAATAACCTCATTTTCACATCCTCATGGTCCACCTCCTCTTGGTCAATGAAATCATTGAAATTGTATACATGTTCTTCAACTGATAGTTCTTCTTCACTCGCAAAGGTCCTAATACTAGTTGAGTATACATCTTGGAGGTCATGAAGGATAGCAAGAAGGAAAACTGGAGCATATCTTGCAGGTCCAACAGGAGGAGGAAGAAATCCAACCATGATGATAGGGACTGTGGTATGTGGAAAATCAGTAGATGAGCTTAAATTCTGACTTTTGGAAAACACAGTAGATGAGGATAATGTGTTAGGATATGGTATAGATGGTATTTGAAATCTAGATACAAATGAACTCCATTCAGGAAAGGGTATACCAAATTTTATTTTCAACAAAAAATAAAAAGCATCCAACTCTCTTAATTTTTCAAAAGACTCTCTCTCTAACAATAGCTCTGATGTGACAATCTTCCAGAATTCTTCTTTCTCTTATTTTGATACTAAGCAATATGTTTCAATACCTAGTCTTTGCAGGTCTAGTGTTATATCAGTCAATTCATTTTCATTCATAGACCTAAAAGACACTTCTTCAGTTTTATCATCAAATTGTTTAACTTCAGGACTTCTAATAATCTGAGAGGGAAAAAATCTTGAATGTGATGGAATACCTAATTTTGAAGAGCTGCTTCCAATTCCTTTGAGGATCCTTTCTGATTTATCCACAGTTGTAAGTGGGTCAGGATCCAGATTTCTCCTTATGTATCTCTTTGTCAAATCCACCTTTAAACATGAATATATTTAGTGGAGTCACTAAGGTAGTTTTTGCAGCCTCAAAAGTTTTCGAGCTCCTGCTACCTTCAAGAGTTCAACATCACTGTTTGAGCACAAACTTTGGGAAATATGTCTTTAGACTCCTATTAGACACACCAAAATGTTATCAGTAAGTTGGTACATATGGGCTTCTCCCAAATACAACCTAGAGTAACTCTTTCAAACCAACTTCAGACTGAAAATTAGCCTTTTCAGCCTGAGAGGGCTCCCTCAAAAGTAAATAGGATTTGTTCAAATGAAATTCAATTAGATGGCTAACTATATAATAGTTTTTTTAGTGTATTGTCATGTAGGTGAAAAATGTAAAGGATTTAATACCATTAGGCTTATGGAGTTAGTAATAAAAAAATTAGTGACAATGGTACTTCTTTTGGAAAGGCATATATATGTCTTAATGAAAGGAAAACACACACATAAATACAATAGTCTAATGCTTGAAGGAAGTCAGAGCATGATTGTTATAGCATCATTTCTCACCTTCATATGATTCATGATTGCTTTTATGGCTTTGGGCACCCATTCCTACAGACTTGGACAAATTCACTAAAAAACAGTGTAAAAATCCCCATACGCGATTATGCCCAGACTTTTCCGCGTGTATACGCGAGTCCACATGAACTTTCCCGCATATGCCATTAAAATCATGAAAAAATGTATAAAAATTCCCTCTTTTCAGGCTGGGTTGATGGTTAATCAGGTAGTTCAACCACCCCAGCATGTGGCCAACTGTTTCCAACTGTTGAAACTACTTTGAGGGAGTATAAAAGCCCCTCATGTGCATGGCCTAAGGGAGAGAGAGAATTTATTGATATTATACTCTGTTGGTATTCTCGCGGGGTCCAAACCCCCAGCAATCGTCCTTCCTTCTTAACCTGAAAGACAAGAAGAAACAAGCACGAAGAACTGGTTGTACAACATATATCTACTCTAAATGTTAGTGAAATCCATATGAAACATGTATGGTTGTGTGAGTCCTTCTTAAGTAGCATGCCCCTGCTCTGTGGAGGTTGTAACCCAATGAACCTCTAGGGTGATTTTCCCCAAAACAGAACTGGCGACTCCACTGGGGACCGCATTCTTGTGATTCCCCTGTTGGGTGGTTTCAGCTGTTTGATAGGTTTCCAACAGTTTTAGCTTTCATTTGCAGTCCAGTTTACTTTTTCTCAGTCAGTCTGAAGTCCTGGTTTCTTATCCAGGCTTGATCCGTTTTGTTTTTTCATTATTTACCTTTATATACGCGCTTTTTCTGCACACAGTCGCGTATACACGCAATTTTGTCTAAAGGGAGTCACGTATACGTGTGTTTCCTTTAGGACAGTCGCGTATGCACGCTTGTTGCTAAACTGTGAAGTAGCGTATACCTAGGCAGATTTTAAATTTTTGGATTTCTTAGCTTTTTAGTCCTTTCTGTCTGTGGAGACCTGTTCCTGCAGTGTCTTTGAACCCTCTAGATTGTGAAGAAAGTGGTCTTTGGTCTTTTCTCTCTTTCGTTTGATTGAAAACTAGTCTTTTTGGCAAAGTGTTGTTTTTTGTGCTGGCACTTCTGGTTTGAGTACCAAGATCGCTTTCTGGGCATTCTTGGCTATTCTGCTTCATCAAAATAGAGAGCTCCTGCTCATTTACTCTTTCATATCTTTATGTTTTGCTTGGCACTACGATTTTTGCCCGTTTCTTGATTGGTTTTCTTGAGTTCATTTGGCTAGGTCTTGTTGCAGCTTTTGAAGAGTCTTTCTTGGTTCTTTGGAGTTTTTGTTTGCGGCAAGGTTGCACTATTCTTCTAGGCTGAGTGGATGAGTTTTCTTGTCTTCTTTTGCTTGTATTGATCTTGCTACTAGTTAGCCCTATAAGATTTGGAGCATTGTTGAAGTTTGTGCTTGAAATTCAGTGTCAATTGGCTTTGGATTTTATAGTTTTACTTGGTCTTTTTGAACTCTTTTTATAAAACTCAAAAGCTCAAAAAACATTTTCTTTGTTGTTTACTTTTGTTTTTTCATTTTTGTTTTCGTTTCTTTGTATGTTTTGAAGCTTTGTTGAAGTTTCTTGCCTTTGGATTTTGGCTTGATTTTGTAAAGGAGTTGTCATTGACTTCTTCCTCTTGGTTTTAAGTGTTTTTGGTGTCTTCATATTAAGAGTTCTTGATTTCGGGAACTAGCTTTCTGGACAACCAAAAGGAGTTAAAACTGAAGGACTTTCGGGAAATTTCACCCTGCTTTAGGAGATTTTTCATCCTAGGATTTGCATGCTTGTAGTGATTTGCATTAGGTGCACTTAAGCATTTAGTCATTTTCATAGTTTTTGTGAGTGTGAGCTTGTTATCTGAAAAGAAAAATACAATTTTTAATCTCGTAGAACCTGTATAGAGATTGCTTTTCATCGAAAGACAATAATTTCATTTGCATGTAGTTTTGTTTTTATTAATTTCTTTCTGCGTCAAAACATCATAAGTTTCATCTCCATATCCTTGTGATTTAACATAACAGCCCATTAAAATAAGCGATATAATTTAAAATTAACTAGCAAGTTTTATAAGTTTCATACATCAACTAGCTAGGTTGTAGGGCCTTGGATTAGGTGAGTGGAGAGTTAACTCTCCAAGGTCGCTCAAACAAAACATAGAAGTTGATTAATTGAGTGAAATCCAACTCCGTTAGGTGGGCCGGGAAAGCTCTCCTCCAGAGAGTCAAGCGCGAGGGGAAGTGAAGGCTGAGAAGAGGGATACCCCCTCTCCGATTAGCTGAATCTGACCTCAAGACCGTTCCGCCCGGCTTCTGACACGGATTGGTGCCCATAGTTGCCACTCCTAGGTTCCACACAGGTGACTGCGGGGGGGAATACCCGTGGTACCTGAGGCAGACGTCGCATCACTTTCAGCAGTACTTCTGGGGGGTGCCCTTGCGAAGCTTCGGTGCTTGAGCTGGCAAAGGCTGTCGTTAGGAGGTCGGAGTAACTATTTCTGATACCTTCGCTAGTTGTTCTGGGCCCTAATCATCCCAGACTGCTTTCGGGAGGTCCTATACTTCGCTTTCCTGTATTTTGGTGTCCGGTCCTCATCACCCGGAGCGGAAATACTTGGAGGCTATTTTCTTGACTGTATCTCAGGGATTTTTATTTTAGTGAGTGCTCTTTGCTCCTAGCTTGCCTAGCTTTTCACTTTTTTGAGTCTAATTTAAAAAATCTATAAAAGTGGCTGATCAAGCGCCTCGTCGTTCGAGGAGAATCCGGGGGTTATCTCCCGAGAGTCCAGAGCCTTCTTCGAGAAGGCGTAGGAGTGATTTAGTAGGTGGTTACCACCCTGTGGCGTCTGACGCAGTGGAGAGAGATCCTCCACAAAGGTCTGAAGGTTTCATAGCTGATTCTGGTGTCGGTTCCGAGAGGAGCGTTCCGCTCACCTCGCGAGTTTTATTTCCTCAGGAAGAAGATTTTCAAATTGAAGACATACCTGAACCTCCTGCGTCAGGTCCATCTCCTCTTCCTCCTGATTATCCGTTCGTTGTTCAATACATCGGACCTGAGTCAGAGAGACCGGAAGATCTTCCGTATCATTCATACCTTTCGATGGCCACGACTAGGAACGCGGCTTCTGCTGTGAGTGCTGCAGGAATTTAGACTCCTGCTTCTGTTGAAGGAGGAGGCACTATTGCTTTATCTTAGATTGCTTCTAGTGCTGCTGTGTTTGGCTCTGGTTTCACCCAAGCACATGCTTCTCATTCTGGTCCCTTCTGTTTAGGGATGCCCACTAGTGGGAATCCCTCTTTTTCCTTTTCCGCTGCTGCAGCTGGATCTACACCCATGTCTTCCATGGCTAGTGGATCAGCTTCTTTTCAAGGGTTCCCCTTTGGAACTGGACACATTCCTAGTTCGAATCCTTCTTTAGGGTCCTTTCCATTTACTTCTCAGACCCAGAGTTTCAACCCTTGGTCTGGGGGGCAAAGTTCAACTACTTTTACAGGATGGAACCCTGTGTTCACTACAGCGGGGGCAGGGAATCAGTTTTAAGCAGGTCATCAAGGGAATACTTCTTTCCCTTCGTCGAGTGCTTATCAGATCTTTTCTCCTCTTTCTAATGCCTGGAACCCCTATCAAGGGCTCTCCTCTTCATTTCATACTTCAGCGGGGGGAACTGGTCTGGGCTTTGGTAACTCTACGTTGGGAGGAGGTTCTTCTCCTTTTTCTACGAATCCTTTCTGACAACCTAGTGCCTCATCAAATCCAGGCTATTCTTTTCAGAATGTTGGGAATCCATCCCATCAAGGATGGAATCCTCAGGCTCCACCTCGCTTACCTTTTCTGGCAACGTTAAACTTGCCAGATCTGTCGAAGTTGACTAATGATCTGATTCGTTATAGTCCGGGGTGGCCTCCGGTTCCCACCAAACTTCCTTCAGATATTCCAAAGTTTGAAGGTAAGAATGGAGAAGATCCGGCTGACCACATTACTACTTTCCATTTATGGTGTTCTTCGAACTCCCTGATCGATGATTCGATTAGGTTGAGATTATTTCAACGCACCCTAACTGGAAACGCCGCCAAATGGTATATTGAGCTAACTGGGGGCAGTTTTTCTACATTTGGAGAACTGGCTGTTACATTTATGAACCATTTTCAGTTGCCTGTCCGATATGATGCTGGGACTGAACTCCTAGCCAATTTTAAGCAGGATGAAGCAACCCACATTTCTGATCACATTCAGGAATGGAGGAGAAGGAAGAGGCTGATTAAAGCTCATATTCCAGGTGAATTCCTTTTGGAATGGTTTCTCAAATCCCTGCAGTCAGATATTTCGAAAGATGTATCCCTCTCTGGGGTATTTTCTGAGGAGCAGGCCATTTTTAGGGCCCAACAGCTAGAGTTGATATATTCTCAGTCTGGGGTCCTTCACAAGTATTTGCCCAATGCTCCTCACTCCAAATTAGATTTATCGAAAACTAAGCCCAGTCCTCATGGCGACGGACTGATTGGATCAATCAATAGTGGTGCAGCCAGCCTGCTTACTCAATTGCAGCAGTTGTCTTTACAATCTGCTCCTTCTGGTCAGGCTGTGCCTGCTGAGTCATCGCCTTCCCAGTCTTTGTCCATAAATGTTGTCCAAGCTTCTGATCCCAAAGGAAATCAACAATCCGATGGGAAGAAGAAGGGATGAAATAACAAGAAGAAGGGCAAGAACGGGAAGGGTAATGCAAATAAAACCAACGAGCGTGTTGGTGAGGGTCCAAAGGAGAAAAAGAAAGTGAAGTTTCCATGCAAGCTGTGTGCTGGAGACCATCTCACACACCTTTGCCCCAAAATTCAGGATGCGCAACGCTTGTTAGCCCAGCACGGTTCTTCTAGTTCCCAGGCTATGTTAACAAACCCTTTTCCCCAAGGGCAGCAATTAGCTGTTGGCGCGAACCAAAATCCTGGGGCTTCCTCTGGGGGCACCCAGGAAGGGGAAATTCCATCGAACATTTTCATGATGAGTGCTCACGCGGATATCACTACGAGATCCCGTGATTATGGCGGAGAAGAGTCTTCGAAAGCTAAGGATGTTCCTGATGCTACTGAGCCGCTTCACATTACCAAGCCTAGTGTTGATTCTATGCCTCGGATGCCCAAAGCATCTTCTAAGCGATCAATGATTAATCCAAATGCTAGGGCTACCCAGAACTACTCGATTGTAGAAGATCTGGCGCAGAGTCCTTGTGCTATGTCGGCTTTAGAGGTACTCCAGTCTTGTCCGGCTCAGCGCAGTACTTTTCTCACTGCCATTGGGGCTATTGATCCGAAAAATTCTCTTCTGATTACTTTTGATATGTCTAATTTTAAGAAGAGACTTCCTCATCACATGGCTTTCATATTAAATCATCGTACTGGAAGTGTAACATCTTTCGGACGGTTGTTGATGAGGGTGCTTCCACATGTGTGATGTCTCTCACATGCTGGAAGACACTTGGATCTCCCAAATTTGTTCCATCTACCACTCTTCTGACTGCGTTCGATGGTCATTCTCACAGACCCCATGGTATTGTCCCAGCTTTGCCCATCTGTGTTGGGGGAAAAACTGTCAATATAGAGGTTGAGGTAGTGGATGCAAGCTTGGACTACAAACTTCTGTTGGGGAGAAACTGGATTTATGAGATGGATGCCATTGCATCCTCATTATTTCGAATTATATGTTTCCCCCACGAAGGGAGGATTGTTACAGTGGATCAACTGGACTGTCCTCCTATAGACCCGAATGCGTCTACTGACTCATCTATTCCTAAGTTGGATAATACTAAGGCGCTTGTTGAGAATTTAGGAGTTGGAATGTATTCTTCCTTGATGGGTACTTTCAATATTCCTCCTCCTACGGTTCATATTAATGCTATTTCATCCTCCAAGGCTCCTCTTCGAAGAGAGTTCTTCAGAACTCATTATTTTTCGGACCCTTGGACCTTACCTTCCCCTACTGCCACATTAGCGGAAGGTCAAGTGGGTGGAATGGAATTTCCTATTTCTGCAGCTGAGATTGCCTATCAGTCTGTTGTTGACTCTGCAGAATCCATTCCAGCTCCTCTTTCACCGAAAGAGTTGGATGGAGATGTGGCTCCGGCTTGGACACTTAGTTCTTCTTCTGCCCAGGATTGCCTTGATACCACTCTTCCATCTGAAGAGGCCATCCTGGAAGCCATGACTGGTATAGATAGACCGTGGGATGACTTGCATCATCGGTCTTATTTTTTACCTGATTTGAGCGAAGTTGAAGCTAGTTTCCCAAGTCCTCCGTCTCCTGGTCCTGTTCACCCAGTCTTGAACCCTTTAGCACCAACACAGGTTTATGCTGAAGGGAACATGGCTGTGATTTCTCCTACTATCCCGGTGAAAATTTCCAGGGATCCCAATATTATCGAGAATGTCTTCATTGGAGCTTAATGTTCCTGTGAAGAGGTTCAAATTTACACCGAAATCTTTAAAGAGTATAGGGATGTATTTGCTTGGTCTTATGAGGAAATTCCTGGCATAGATCCATCTATTGTCCATCATGAGATCAAGACGTATGAAAACGCTAAGCCGGTCAGGAAAAAACTTCGTCCGGTCAATCCTAGGAAGGCAGTAGCTATCAAAGCTGAAGTTGAGAAGCTGCTTAAGGCAGGATTCATTTTCCCTGTTCCTTTGACTGAATGGGTTTCAAATCTCGTTCCCGTAGATAAAAAGCAAGGAACGATTCGAGTGTGCATCGATTTCAAAGACCTAAATAAAGCATGTCCTAAAGATAATTACCCCACGCCATTTATCGATCAGATCATTGACGAGTGTGCCAGTAATGAGATTTTCTCCTTCATGGACGATTTCTCTGGATATAATCAAATTACTATCCGTCCTGAAGATCAACATAAGACTGCCTTTATTTGTCCCTGGGGTACTTTTGCATACAAGAAGATGCCTTTTGGTCTTAAAAATGTTGGGGCTACCTTTCAGCGGGCCATGTCATATGCCTTTCACGACATCAAAAAGATTATCGAGGCATACTTAGATGATTTAGCTGCTCATTCTTGAAAGAGGATGGATCATCCTGGTCACCTCTGGCAAGTATTTGAAAGATGTCGTTTCTATAAGATTAGATTGAATTCGAACAAGTGCATTTTCGCGGTTACATCTGGTCGGCTATTGGGATTCATTGTGTCTAGGGAAGGGATAAGGGTAGATCCCTTCAAGGTTGAGGCAATACTTCGGTTGCCTCCCCCATCCTCTATCCGTCAGCTTCAAATTCTACAAGGAAAGTCTAATTTTCTTCGGAGGTTTATCGTCAATTATGCTAAAGTTACAAAAGGGTTTATGAGATTGTTGAAGAAAGGAGTTCCTTTTCTTCGGGACGACTATGCTCAACGCTCATTCGATGCTTTGAAGAAAGCATTGACCTCTGCTCCTTTATTGAGTCCACCTGATTATAGCAGGGATTTCCTTTTGTATCTGGCAACAACAGAATCTACCATCGGTATGGTTCTGGTTCAGGAGGATGATGCTCTTGCAGAGCATGTTATTTACTACCTAAGTCGAGGATTGGTAGGACCTGAACTCAGGTACACTCCGATAGAAAAATTAGCCTTAGCAGCAGTTCATGCTGTGCAGCGACTCCGGCATTACATTATTCTTCGCAAAACTTATGTTTTGGCAGCTGCCAATCCATTTCAGTTTGTCCTCAGCAGGCAAGTGATTGGGGGCAAATATAATAGATGGATTGTGATTTTACAGGAATTTGATCTTGAGTTCATGTCTGCCAAATCCAAGAAATCATTAGTTCAACCAGGTCTAGGTTCGAGTTGCCTGTAAGAGAGGATCTATGATGAACTTTCCGATGAACACTTGTTTCTTATCTCTTCACAAGATCCTTGGTACGGGGATATCATTGTGTATCTCCAGACTGCGAAGATTCCCTCTACTTTTTCAAAAGATGAGCGTCGTAAGCTGCGTCACTTGGCCAAGAATTATTTGATTATTGGTGATGATTTATACCGTCGAGGGTTTGATTCAATCTCTCGAGACGTCGCTAACTCTTTAAAGAAGTTTGTACACAGCTTCTAATGATTCTCACGCGGGAGTCAGGTAATTTATCTCGCTTGTTGCCACCAAAAAGATTCATACATTGGTTCTGTCGTGCCCCATTTTCAAGGACTGTATCGAACGTGTCAAAAAGTGTCATCCCTGTTGGGCCTATACTCGAAAAATGCGCGCTCATCCAGCTCCACTTTTTCCAGTCATTATTGTCGGTCCCTTTACAAAGTGGGGTATTGATTATACTACTTGTAACCCACCTTCGGCTAAAGGTCACAAGTACATTATTGTAGCAGTAGACTACTTTACGAAGTGCGTCAAGGCTATGCCTACTTTTGGGAATGATGGTGAGACCGCAGCTCTTTTCCTTTTCAACCAGGTTATCGCTCGTTTTGGTATTCCTAGAGAGATTGTCACTGATCATGGCAGTCATTTTCAAAATAGTATGATGGCTGAGTTGGCTCTCAAATTGGGTTTCCGGCAGGAGCATTCATCTCCGTATTATCCTCAAGCCAATGGGCAAGTGGAAGCCGTGAATAAATCCTTGAAGACAATTCTTCAAAGGACAACTGATAAAGCTAGATCCAACTGGCATATTATGCTATATCCTGCACTTTGGGCATACAGGACGTCAGTGAAAACTGCAACTGGCTTTACTCCGTTTCTGGCTAGCGGCACGGTGAATCAACTCTTCTGGCTGAATGCGAGATTCCTTCTCTTAAGTTAGCTGTTGAACTTCTTCCTGACACTTCTAGTCTTGAAGAACGGTTCCTTCATCTGGAACATCTCGATGAGCAGCGTCGGGATGCCGCCACGATGAACGAAGCGCATAAAAACCGAGTCAAAGTCCAGTACGATAAGGCGGTCAAACCCAGGGTTTTTTCAGAAGGTGACCTTGTTTTGGTCTATGCCCAAGAAAAAGATGCCTTGGGGGCTGGAAAGTTTAAGTCTATGTGGTATGGCCCCTTCATCATTAAAAAAGTCCTTAAGAAAGGAGCGTATACCTTGGTTGATTTCGAAAGAAACGAGTTGCCGGAGCCCCGAAACGGGCTCTATTTGAAGAAGTATTATGCCTAGGCTTTGGCCTGGCATGTTGCTTTTATATATAGTAGTTTTTTGTTTTGTACATATCTGGTTGATTTTCGATTTTTGATAAGTTGGTGATGTTTTTGATCTGCTTTGGTAGGTTGTGTTGGATGTCATGAGTCACTTTTGTTTCATCGATGGTGCTAGTAGACACACCTAGAACTTAGCTTCCGCGGCTTGGGTGCTTCATTATCCTTCCGGTCAGCTATTAGTATCAAGAGGGGTCTGCATTGGTCCTGCTTCCAATAATATAGCAGAATACACTGCAGTTGTTTATCTACTCTCGTAGGCAATATCTTTGGGTGTTGATTCGTTGGTAGTTTTCTTGGACTCTCAACTGGTGGTGTCGCAGTTGAACAATACTTATCGGGTTCGAGATCCATTTTTATTACGATTGTTCTTCAGGGTACGTTTGTTACAAAGATCATTTCAATTTTTAACTTTCATTCATATTCCTCGAGCTGAAAATTGGTTAGCAGACTCATTAGCTAATCAAGCAATTGATTGGCATATTAATCATTCCATACAATAAAATTTTAATCATCAAAAACATCATACATTTGATACATTTATCACATCACACCAAATATCGTTGTATATATATCATCAGAGTGTTCAAAAAAATTTACAAAATTTAGATCCATAAGGTCATACAAAACATGGGCTTATGCCCGATCATGTTCAGTCTCAAAAAATAATATACAGTCATCTAATACATAATATTTGTCTACTGCTGAGGTCCCTGCCCAAAAGTCGTGTTCCTACAGAATGTGACCGCGGTGGCAACTCGGCGGAATAATCGTACCCAATCTCGGGGCACTCTTACCACCTGTCTCTGGATGGCTTCCGTCAGGTCTTCCACGGAAACCATAGGTATTTGGCGGGTTAACCCCTCCAAGTTCCTCTACACAGCCTGGAGTGTCCTGTCTGAATCCACTGTCTCTGCTTCGCCCCTGCGACGCTTGTGGCGCGGGAAACCCTCAGGTTGAACTGGTCCAATATCTGTATCATGATCATGTTTACATTGTCAGTCATTATGAATCCAATCAAAAACATGTTTGTTTTTCATTTTTTCATACATATTTGAAAAAATCCAAAAAAATTGTATAAGTAAAAATTTTTTTGCAAACTTACCGACTGTGCCCCATGCTGTGCCTGGTGGAAGAACTAGATCTGGATCTCCACGAAAGTCCATCCCGGCATAGGGATAGTCGTCCACTGTGATGATTTGTTCTCCCCACCATAGGAAGAACTCATCGTCCCACGTGGTCCGGGGTACTTCACTACCCCCCAATCTCTTCATCATGTCTGCCCAACGGGCAATTCTTGGGTCCCTTGGGCTACTGATGGTAGAGATGACTCTGGGTCTCAATGCTGGTATCTTCTCAAAGAGGAATGTCATCAAAATCGTACCGTAGCCAAAGTGTTTAGTCTTTACTTGGCGGATTGAGGTCAACTGCTGCTTCATGTTAAGTAATAGGGCTATGCACCAATCATACACATGAGTCAAGCATTCTACTACTATGCTCATTTGCATCCTGGATGCCTGATGTAGGGAGGCAGATCCTGCCACTCTGCCGATGGTGAAAAGGAGGATTTTCATGTGCAAATCTAGTAAATCTTTAATTGCAATCTGAGTTCCAACTTTTTTGGAACCCTCTACGCAATACACGTGAACATAATCTTCCACGGTTAGCCCTCCCAGGGGCTTCCCGTGCAAGTCTACTGGTTCTCCCCTCCGGGAAAGTCCAGTGATAAAATATATGTCTTCCACTTCAATGCATATTGGTATTTGATCTATAACGAAGCAATCTTGGTCTGGTTCCCAGTAATTGACGAGCATTTCTAGCAACCGAACATTGCTTTTCATATTTGGCATTTTGAAAAATTTGAACAATGCGCAATTTCGAAGAATATTTTGCGCTGCTCGATCTTGCATGACCTCTTGATCAATTGCGTTGTGCTCACGCTCTCTCCATGAGATTCTCATCCTATCAAATTTCAATAAATCATGCATTAGCCACGCATTTTTAGATTCGGGCCTGCGCATACGCGACTTTTTCTTTGCACAGTCACGTGTATACGCAACTTTCATATTACCAACCCGCGTATGCGCAAGTCTAAGTTTTTTAGCAAGGGTTTTAATGGTGAAATTCACTAAATTTGAATTTCCAAATGGACAAAATGATTTGCAAGGAAGATCGAGGAGCCTACCTGACAAATTTGGTGCAATTCGACGGTCGGTTGTTCCTGATTTGACGAAAGAAGTTTTTTGCTCCAGAGCACTTTTTTCCAAATCAGCAATGCAATAATGAACCAAATATAAGGTAATTTGTCTATTTATGGCTAAAAATTTGAAAATTTTCGCAAAAATTCGTTATGCTTATTTTTTCGATCTATCTTAAGCTGCATAACCCGGATGCTTGGAAGTGCCCAGTTTGGTATGTTTTCAGGTACATTTCGACGATTTTGAGATTTTTTCCGGTTTTTGATTCATGATTACCGACTCGTCACGGCAGGTATATGATCTTCACTGGCATATAGGTTAGGGAAATCACTTTCCGTTGCATCTTGCATACTAGCCTCCATACTGATCACTTGCCATAGGGTCGATCCCATCAGGTCATGAGCATTACACCCATTTCACTCGCCGATTATTTAATCATGAATTGGTGGTAGAGCCTTCCTTTACATGGGCTTCCTAGTTAGTTCCTCGCTATCACTTGTTGCCCATGCTGCGTTTTATGTAGGCTCGGGAGTCCTCTTTAGTCCCGCCATGACTTATGTGTTGAAGCTTCATTCTTCTTCTTCCTCACTACCATTTTTTCTGGCTTTTACCCTAGAGGCTCCCTGGTATCGTTAAGTTGTATTACTGCATTGCATATTGGCTACTTGTTTATCCTGGTCTTTAGCCGGCTTCATTTGGACTCAGTGTTTAAGCCAACTTTTGACCTTGACTATTTGTACAAGTTAACCATTGCATGCACTTAGCTATCGCAACTTGACACCCTTTTACCCATGGATGGAAAATTCCTTTGAGTATCGCTTACCAGTTTCTGCCACCTTGCATTGAGCATAGGATTGTTCCAATCCCAGGAACTAGTGCATCTGATTTTTGATACTCGTTCTATCCATTGCACCATAGCATTCTTTTATTCTTTTTCAGGCTTATTATATGAAAAAGACAAAAAAATAAAATATAACAAAAAGAGAGGGAACAGGATGTATCTTTGTTGTTTTGATGGCAGTACAGAGTCAGTTTGTCGCCCTTGAACAAAGCACATATACTTATATATATTTCCTACATTTGGGATGGTTTTAGTTTTTGACCTAGGTTCAACCTTTACCATGTTTCACTTGTCGGTTCTCCCCCGGTTGGTTATCTCTTCCAATCATATGGATAGTTTGTTCTTCCTCCTGCATAACAGACTTATACAATGTCACTTTTTACTGCCATGGTCATCACGAGTCGTGCTTTTGTTCAAGGGAAGTCTAAACCAGAGTCAGCCATTCTGTGGTGTCTCTTAACTCATTATTCAGTTGGCCTTCCCGGTCTTGTCAGTATCTTGTTCTATCACATCAGATGTTTTGGTCTTCTGCTCGTGCTAGTTTGAGAAGGTCCCCATTGACTTCTTGCCGGCGGGTTTGTCTCTTATCGACTACGACACATTGCTCTGAGAGAAAACCTAGAGCCGCACCCTCGCCCTATTTCCATCATTGATAGGTGACCTTGTGCTCAGCATTTGATCATCATTATGGGTCTTTGACTGAGTGGTTTCCCCTGTGTTCGACGTCAGCACACATTATCACACTTGGGATTCGTGTAGTACCTTGATTTCCATTTGACCCTATCGGTGGATTTCTCGCCTCTGTGTCAGATTTCATTATTGGTTGGTTCAGAAGGTTTCTTCCGTGCGCTAGCTTCATCTTGTTCATGTCGGAAACGTACTTCGGTTTTGGTTCCATCACTCTACTTCGTCCGATTCCTTCCAAATCTTGGCCTGCGGGTTACACTCGCACTGGACTGATGTGGGATGCCTTAATGCCTTCCTTCCAACAGATCTTTTCCCATTGACTCCGACTCATTGCTCTGGGAATAAGGTCTAGAGTCTTTTTGTCAGTACCTTAGGGTTTGCAGTCATCAGTGGCAGACTCTTCGCTATCGACAGTGGGGATTCATCATTACCTCCTGATTGGTAGATTCTCTCAAGTGTTCGACTTCAACTCATTCATTCGCACTTGTTATATTGTATTAGGGCACCTTGACACTCATTTTCATTATTAGTGGGTTGTCTCGCGTTGGTTAATAGTATACATCATTGACCGGTAATCCAATGATTTCTCACATGGTCGACTTCAACTCATTTATTCCCATTGTGTAGAATTGTGCCATAGTGATCGGTGAAGACCTCGGGTTGCATCAGCATTTCTCGGTTCACTTTTGACAGTCCATTCAGTTTCTGCCAGTGATGTCGTCCACCCTTATATGTTGCAGTTCAGTACATCAGCATCCTATATGTTGGCTCCCGAGCTGCGTGATTGTACCGTTTGTTCCACCTCTTATGATTCGGTACTTGGAGATTCAGTTACTTATATGATCAGACATCCAGTTGCACCATCTTTGATCAGCTTTTTATATGTGATACTTGGACATTGATTCAGACTTATATTTCCGGGCCATGCTCAAATGATTCATTGTGTACTTTCAGTTCAGCTATACTTGTATACATGTTGGATCTATTCAATACTTTCCATATGATGTATTTTTGACTGAGCATGGGTATGCCCGCCTCAGCATGAGTTGACTCTCTATTTTCTTTCATTGGTTTTTGGCAGGCTGAAATCTGGTGAAGTCCTCTCTTGTCCTTGCGAAGTTCTTTCTATGTGCATAATACATTTCGGCCATCATGTACACCTTTTGACCTCATATATTAGGGGGCATCTGTTATAGCATCATTTCTCACCTTCATATGATTCATGATTGCTTTTATGGCTTTGGGCACCCATTCCTACAGACTTGGACAAATTCACTAAAAAACAGTGTAAAAATCCCCATACGCGATTATGCCCAGACTTTTCCGCGTGTATACGCGAGTCCACATGCACTTTCCCGCGTATGCCATTAAAATCATGAAAAAATATATAAAAATTCCCTATTTTCAGGCTGGGTTGATGGTTACTCAGGTAGTTCAACCACCCCAGCACGTGGCCAACTGTTTCCAACTGTTGAAACTACTTTGAGAGAGTATAAAAGCCCCTCATGTGCATGGCCTAAGGGAGAGAGAGAATTTATTGATATTATACTCTGTTGGTATTCCCTATTCAAGTCTGATTCCCCGTGCCTCCTGCACTTCCCAGTTCATTATAGGAAACCCTTGTTTCCTGGAGATGCTCATCTTCCTATATGTCATCTCGTATGCACCAGTTTGGAAGGAATCTTAGTGAGGCAAGGGCGGGATGGATCCAGACGACGGTCTGCTCGAAGATCGTGGAAGGATTCAGGTGATCTCTCCACTCGTTATTTTTGTACATGCTATTTATAATACAGAAGTACCATCTTGTTCCCGAAATATATGTGTTAGTGTCTGCTTACATATATGAGAATATTGTTATTTAAGCATTTATAATGGTTTATCTAATGTTTCATATGGATTTCACTAACATTTAGAGTAGATATATGCTGTACAACCAGTTCTTCGTGCTTGTTTCTTCTTGTCTTTCAGGTTAAGAAGGAAGGACGGTTGCTGGGGGTTTGGACCCCGCGGGATCTGCTTCAACCGTAGGACCTACGGGTAACTTCCTCGATCTACTCTATTTATTTTTTCATGAACATGTATGGTTGAGTGAGTCCTTCTTAAGTAGCATGCCCCTGCTCTGTGGAGGTTGTAACCCAACGAACCTCTAGGGTGATTTTCCCCGAAACAATGATGTACATGAATTATGAGTAATCAAACATTAACATACTGAACGAAAAATAACAAGATATATGGGACAAGTAATCATGAAAACATCAGATGAATCTCAGGTGAAGACAAAACCAACAGCTACTGCATATTACTACTGATAAAAAGTTTACAATAGTAGTAGTGTGAAATAACATCATTCAACCCTTTCTTCTTCGAAATCCTGCCTATTAATAGGCTTGAGTCACCTTACATTAGATCTACCTACATGGCTAGATTATCAAACTTCTTTGTTGACACCTATCTTAACCAATGGAAAAATACATGGAAATGAAACTGACATCTACTAACTTTATGACTTAGATACCTACTAGGACTCTTCCACTTTTATATTACATCAACTAACTATTATACTCCTATAATTCACAATATCACAATGTGACTGATTATTTCTCAAATATTTGATATTGAAAATAAATTTCCATGGATTTCATTTATTTAGAGAAAATAAAATCGTGTCTGTCAAGAGCTTCAAACAAATCAATCTACTTTTTGGTTCTGTTGAAAGAGGAAAGTGTTGCTAATAAAGTGTAGTGGTGAGAAAACTAAATTTATTCCCTCATTCATTTCATATACCATATTTTACCCTTCATTTTTCCAAAATCTAAAGTCCCACACTTCATTTCTTTCAAAACCCCTTTTTAAATTATGAAATTCAAGTTTTATAGTTAAAAAAGTAGCTCCGCCCACCACTAACAGCCATATCAATTTTCCATTTAAACTTACTGTATATTTCTTTATTCATAGCTCTACCCCCCACTTTAAGCCGCTTGAATATATATATAACATATATGGAATAAACCACATAAGCCTTACCTTACCCCTTCCTTTCCTTTTCTTTTTGGCACTTCGCAACTATCCTAGCCACATTCCATTTGCCACATTATAACTTTGCAGTTGCGATATAGTGGGAACCTTCCCCGTCACCCCTATTCTCGTCGCACATTGCAATCAACATTTTTGATGTTTACACATTAATACATCACAAGTTAATTGGTTAAATTTACGAGGTGATAAGTTATTTTCTGTGGTGTGCGATAAGCCTTAAATGTTACAATGTGCGATAAACCTTAATTTCCAGGTGTGCGATAAGCCTTAAAAGTTGCGATGTGTGGTAAAATTAACTCCTCTGATTTGCGATATGGGTGGGACCCAATCGCATAACACGCTTTGCGAGTTCAAAATAGTTAGCGCTAAGGAATATGTTAAACAATGCCGATTTGCGACCTTTGGGCGGGCCTGCCTTCTTGCCACGTCTCCATCCACTCATATCTCGATAGTCATTTCTCTCCAACCCCACCATTGCATACCACATAATTCCACCTTAAAATCCCTGCACCTTTCCTCTGTCTCTACCCCCCATCTCCACATTTGATGATCTCCATGCATTTCGCACGCCCCTCAGCCTTCAAACTTTAACCATGGGGGGGCGGGGGGGGGGGGTGTTTGAAATGGACAATATATCTTACCGCCATTCTCGATACTTGGCATGCCTAGGCTACTTTGCACCCCATTTCTCTGATACTGCCTACCACTCCACTACCCCCCCCCGAAAAAAAAAAAGTTGTTGTTCCCTCCGCTCCGATACCACTCTCACCACTGCTGCTCCATGTCTCCCATCACCACTATGTCACGTCATCCACCTCCATCTCTATCCTAATGCATCACATCCACCCATCAACTTCTGTCTCCAGTACTCCATCATCTCCTTCTCCGCTACTCCATCAACTGCTTCATGTGCTATTTCTCTGCATCATTTTCCCTACCAATCCTCTCGGAAGGGTTGGTTGGATTATTTCTATTTGTTACGAAGGGAGCAGTTGGTTTCCATTTTAAAACTCCCTACAGCAGTAACCGAAATAGTAAAGATAGAGGCACTTAGAAGACACAAAGATCATCATGATGGCTAGTACAACAATTAGATCTACTGAATCAACCACCGCATCACCAGATTTAATTATCCAACAACATTTTTCTGAAGAAGCAAGGCCAGATGTCAGTAATATTTTATTTGTTGTCTCTTCGGCATTACTAGATCTAGATTCTGATCACTCTGCAATTAATAACAGACTGATAATTCCACTATTATGGCGAAAAATATCTTATCACCATATGCATGCTTCCACTTGTCAAAATTTAGCTTGAATGTAATTAATGAATAAATGATTTAGTTGTATCAAAGGGAGCCCCGAAGGGGAAAAAACATTGTAATAGGCTCGTCTAGTTGTAAACACTCTTTTGTGGATGAATGAAAGGACATTGTTGTTTCCAGATTCTTGTGTTATGATCTATCGTGAATTTCTCCTTTTCCTCTAATTTTTCATTCTGTAGTTTCACATACTATTTCCTTTCTTTATAGTGGACAAGAAATTTTTTGTGTAGGATTTACCATCGAGTACCCTGCTCAGTCTTGAAGCAGTATCTATGTTTTCCTCTAAAATTTGAATGCAAAATTTAGATACAGTCTGCTCTTCATTCACATTGAACCTTAGTATCCTCTCCTTTCCATTTCACAAGTTGTAGAGATCCATTGACATGGCTAGCTTTCCTAGTTACACATGATTTCAATTATTCATCTATTTGAATCTATTTACACTTGTTTGACTCCATAGCCGAATGGCCCTCTTATGGTGTCTCAACCAAAATTTCTCAAAAAAACCCCTTTGCACTAGTAGCTAGCCTAAAATTCCTCTATACAAAAGTATATATCTAACAGAGAGATCCCTCTCTAGGTCTAGGAGGGATAGATCCTAGGCCCAAAGTAGTTTTTATGTTGGCCCTCCAGCGCTTTGTCTTTAGCCCTCAGAAGTATGGGGCGCTAACATAGTGGCAACCATACTGGGGTGAGTTTTATGTTTCCTTAGAAACACTTATCAAGCCCATATCTGGTTGATGATGGTGGACAAACAGATAGACAAAGCAAGGCTGAAGTCATCCGCTTGGCGACTATAATCTAGATCAATTTCATTCAAAGGCTCCATTCAAGGAAGAACCTGAAACATGATGAGGAAATCTAGAAAGATCAGGTATTCAAGCTCAAATTGTATTCAAGATATTTTTGGCTTTATCTCTATTAATTTTCTCTCTTATCATGATCCTGGTCAAGAGTATGATGCTGAAATATATAGTGATCAATTTCAACATTAGGAACCCAAAAGATTAAGCCCATCCCTATAGATTTGGTACACAATCCAATACCTATAAAAGACCCAGTTGAACACAAGGCTGGTGCTTTATCTCCTATTCCTATTGAAATACCAGATAGTCATGAGCCTCTTTCTTTACCTCCTATACCTGTAAAAGTCTCAGACAGATACAAGTCATTGGTTTTGCCTCCTATTCTCCATAACCTCCCAGATAATTATAGAAATGATCTACCCATATTTGATCGAGAAAATGCAAGTATCACTGCCAAAAATCATATTCAAAATCTTGAGGATTTTCTTGATATTTTTGAGGTGGAAGAAGATGATGTATGTATGTGGGTATTTTCCTTATCATTACAAGGTAAAGTTAAGGATTGGTTTAAGAATCTTCCAGCTGCAAGAATTAGCAATTTTTGACAATTCACGCAAGTTTTCCTAGATATATGGGTGGTCATGGGAATTTTTTTCCTCATCATATAAGAGTATAACCATTTAAAAAGACAGCCAGGGGAGACAGTACAACATTTTTCAGCCAAGTTCAATAAAGTGTATCATTCAATCTCTGTTATTATAAGGCCACTCCCAAGATTAGCTCTCTTGCATTACCCAGATGCACTTAACCCAGAGATGGAATTCCAGTTAAGAGAAAGGGACCCTGAAACCCTTGAAGAAATAAAAAATATGGTAGTTGATGTGGAAGTGTGTAATATTCCTAAATTAGCATGCAGCTAATTGGAATATTCATTTTTTATTTCGTCTTTCAGATAGATGAATACGTGGGTAGGGAGACCCATAAATCTCTTTAGCAGGAATACAATCCCTCTTAATTTGAAAAGGGATTATCTTGATAGCTGGATAAAGCACCTCCATGTGTGAAAAAGAGAAAAACCATGTGGACAGGGTCAATGTTGACCAAATCAACAATGCTGGTATGGAGAGAGTGGATCATTAATGGGAGACAATGCAATGTTAATGGGAGATAGTCTCCATGAGAGTAGTGTATTTAATGAGTGGGACCCAAGGTGAGAAAGCTCAAAATGCATATAAGGAAGGGCAAGGCAACCATAGAAGTCATGTTATATGATTATTTATTTTCATCTTTTTAGATCTGGATTTTTCAAGTGACATTTCTATGCACGCTTTTGCTGTTTAGCAGGGTCTGTTGTACTGCTTATTACAAGGGTGTTCCCGAGAGAGAATCCCACACTCATCCTTGGGGGAATTTAAGTGCCTACTCAGGAGCAGTATTATTGGGCTTCATATTCCACATACAAACATCAGGCCAAGCTTCATTCTTCAGTTATAGTGCAGTTTCTATTTAGAGTTGTGTTGTGTTGTAGGGTGTTGCAGTGGAGGATGGTTAGGGCCACTTTCAGTGTTTGTTTTTAAGTGGACGAAGAATTATTTCCGTTGGGAGACAAAAAAGGAAGGCCCTTGGGGTTTATATCATATCTTGGCACCAGGACAATCTATTTTGATCACCTAAACTGCAGATACCCTCGTAGACTGCATTATTCTGGTGACCATTTGTAGTGGAGGATTCAGTGCTTGATTTGGAGGGTGAGACCTTCAAGGAAGGGATAAAACTTTCACTTGGGGGATATATAGGAGGATATATATAACTTCATATCAGTTTTGTTCACCTCCATCCAGTTATTCAATTGCAGTTGCTATTCAGCCCTAGGGCTACATTCCACCATTTTTCATTTTTGGTTATTTCTGGAAACCCTTTTTGGGTTGTCTTCGAAATATTTTTGGGAGCCTAGATCTTCACTACTGGAATTATTTGAGCTATATAAAAGCATATCCATATTTTTATATCTTTTATATAGCATTTTATGCCCTAAAAATACGTTGTCTTGGCTCGTGGAATTTGTATAACAATTATATTTCATGTTATGGCATATTTTCTTAGTGGAGGCTTGTATTGTATTGCTTGAGTGGGTTGATCCTCATGATTTTCTATCCATTATTGATGATATGTTTAATAATATGGTTGTATATTTGTCTCACATGTTGGTGTATTGATCTATTCACTGCTATTTTCCAACATTTTTTTCTATATTACTATCTTTTGCATTTGGGGATATTACAAAGCAGCCCTGCTAAACATAGAGGCAAAGTTAAAAGCAGCATAGAAGGATAAAATAGAAATAGAGCAGTTGAAATATTTAGAGATAAAACTAGATATCTTGACAAGTGTAGTTAATGAAATGATACATTAGATTAGCAGGAAAGATGAACTTGATGTTCGAATACCTCATGTTCCATTAGTTCCAGAAAATAAAAATGTCAATCTACCCAAGAAATGTACAACTCATACTTGGTATCCTAAGGAAGAAAATGATTGTTTCATGTACTCTATCCACAACACAGTGAAATATGAAGTCCAAAATCAAAGGGAGGCAGGAAAATCATCAGTAACAATGTACATGTTAGATGACCTTGCATACAGAGGTAACCATCTCGAATATGTTTATCGAGAGGAAGAGTTGATGGTTGAGATTGAGGTTGACTATACAGAGCAATGAACACTATCTTCAGGGAAAGAAGAATACCAATCATCACAATGCAAAGATGGTAATCAAACTCTACATGCTGAGCAATATTGTAAAGAGGAAAATGCAGAAAGTTTTCAAGTGCCAAATTCCTTCCTCTCTTTTATGCCTCATTCTTAAGAGAACATTACCAGTAGACTGTAAATGGGAAGGATGAGGGATGTTATAATGAATCAGTTGAGGAAAAAGAGGACTTGGAACCTTTTTCAGATCCAAAAGTTTGGATAATTGAACCATCTTGAAATCATAGATTCTGAAATAGAGGATGAGTTGATCAAGGTTGATTCTTTTCCCTTATGCTTTAATTCATTTCATATTATGAAGGAAAAACTAAATCACATTTTGGTTGATAATCAAAGAATAAATCATGAAATAAAAGTGGAACCAATGCTACAACCATCTAAATAACTACATGACCCAATAGTTGATACGTTGGATGGTTTTTGTTTCCAAAGGCAGTCTTCATGCATTCATAATTCTCTCAAAAGCCACTATGATACGGATATGATCAGACAGTCTTCCTCATTATCTGGTTGAGTAGAAGTATCAACACAAAATTCATTAGATAAAGTGAAAGCTTGTCCTGAGTTGTTTGAAGACATGGAGAGAGCATCTGCAGTACCAGGATATGAAGTTGAGTTGGATGAATTAGAATACCCATAAATGAGTCAAGTATATCTTGAACTAGTAGCTGTCTATATGAAGAAATAGTTCTTTACAAAGCCTACACATATTTCCAACATGTAAGTTGTTTTTCGATTATACCAAGAGCCATGTAAACAAGATCATGCCGAGAATTTATATCAAACACCATTATCAAGTTTGTCTCCAAACATTGTGAAAAGAAAGGAAAGAACAAATATATTAGAGCAGTTTCTTGACTGGTTGCACTCACATTATTGTATTATTTAGAGTAGCGATGATTTAAGTACGTTAGGGTAGGTAGGTGTGCAAATAATCTCAGTACTTTGAGAATTTTTCCAGTTTTAGTTTCAGATTTCTTTCTAGTTTTCAATTCAAGTGTGTTCTAGACTTCAGTGTGTAGAGAGTGTTGATTTCAGCTTGAAGATTTTCAGCCGCAGAGGTTTTGTAGCAGATTAAGTTGAAAGAGTTGGGATCAGCCCAATGGACCAAGCCACTAGTCTATGGTGTTATTGACCCCTATTGAAGGAGCTGTCAGCCCCAGCTAGAGCCACTGTTCGACTCCTGTAAATCACAGTCTCACAAGGTGACTAATTATTTCCGAGATCTTTCATATTGAAAATAATTTTGCATGCCTGTCATTTATTTCCAGAAAATAAAATACTAACTGTCAAGAGCTTCAAAGGAATCAATTTTATTTTTAGTTCGGTTGAAAGAAGAAAGTTATGCTAATAAAGTGTAGTGGTGAGAAAACTCCATTTCTGCCCTTATTAATTTCATCTACCCTCTTTTACCGTTCATTTTTCCAAACTCTAAAGTCCCATGCTTCATTTCTTTCAAAACCCCTTTCTTAACTATTGAAATTCAAGTTTTATAGTTAAAAAAGTAGCTCTGCCCACCCACTAATAGACATATCATTTTTCTGTTTAAACATACCGTATATTTCGTTATTCACATCTCTCCCCCCACTTTAGGCCACTTGAATATATATATATATATATATATATATATATATATATATATATATATATATATATATATATATATATATACGCACACACATACATATATAACATATATGGCATAGACTGCATAAGCCTTACCTTACCCCTTCCTTTCCTTTTCACGTCGCCACTTTGCAACTATCCTAGCCACATTCCATTTCCCACCTTATAACTTCGTTGATGCGATATAGGGGGACCCTTCCCTGTCACCCTTGTTCTCGTCGCATATCGCAGTCAGAATTTTTTATGTTTACACATTAAGACATCGTTGGTTAATTGGTTAAAGTTGCGAGGTGATAAGTTATTCACTGCAGTGTGCTATAAGCCTTAAAAGTTGTGGTGTATGGTAAAAAATAATGTCGCAGTGTGTGATAAAAATTAAAAGTTGTGATGAGCGGTAAAATTAAATCTTGTGATTTCGATATGGGTGGCACCCAATCGCATATTGCACTTCACTAGTTCAAAAGGGTTAGCACTATGTAATGTGTTAAAAAATTCCGATTTGTGAACTGTGGGTGGGCCTACCTCCTTCCCTCATCTCCATCCACTCATACCTCGACAGTAATTTCTCCCTGAACCCACCATTGCATCCCATGTCATTCCACCTTAAAGTCCCCACACCTTTCCGCAATCTCCACCCCCCATCTCCACATCTGAAGATCTCCACACATTTCACACCCCCTTGGCCTTCGAACTTTAACCATGGGGGGGGGCCAAGCCCAAATGGGAGGTATATCTTACCACCATGCTTGCTACGTGGCACACCTAGGCTACTTTGCACCCCTCTGCTCTGATACCACCTACCACTCCACTACCCCCCTAAAAATTGTTTTTCCCTCCACTCTGATACCTCTCCCGCCACTGTTGCTCCATGTCTCTAGTCACCGCTGTATCACATCTTCCACCTCCATCACTTCCCAATTGTGTCACATACACCCATCAACTTTTGTCACCACTGCTCCGTCAACTCCTGCCTGTGCTATTTCTCTACATCATTTTCCCTACCAATCCTATCTGAAGGGTGTGTTGGATTATTTATGTCTATTATGAAGGGAGCAATTGGTTTTCGTTTTAAAAATCCCTGCAATAGTAACCGACGCAACAAGTACAGAGGCAGTTATAAGATAGAATGACCATCATGATAACAAGTACAAAAATCATATCTGTTGAATTAGCTAGTGCATCACCAAATTTAATTATCCAGCTACAGTTTTCTGAAGAAGTAAGGCTAGATGTCAGTAATATTTTATTTGTTGCCTCTTCGACATCACTCAATCTAGATTCTGATCACTCTACAATTAATAATAGATTGCTAAGGCCACTATTATGGCCATACATATCTTATCACTGTCTGCATTTTTCCACTTGTCAAATTTTAACTTGAATGTAATTAATGATTATCATTAAAACACATGGAGTAACTGACTTAGATTTTAGATAAATACTGTATGCAGCAGTAGTATGAAAGGGATCCTAGAAGGGGAAAAACCATTGTAATAGGCTCATCTAGTTGTAAACACTCTTTTGTGGATGAACGAAAGGACACTGTTGTTTCCAGATTCTTGTTTTATGATCCGTAGTGAAGTGATCCTTTTCATGTAATTTGTCACTCTCTAGTTTCACATACTATTTTCTTTCTTTAATGTGGATAAGAAATTTTTGTGTAGGATTTACCATGGGGTACCTTGCCCAGTCTTGAAGTAGTATCTACGTTTTCCTCTGAAATTTGAATGCATAATTCAAGGAGGGTCTGCTCTTCATTCAAATTGAACCTTACTCTCTTCTCCCTTCCATTTCACAAGTTGTAGAGATCCATTGACATGGCTAGCTTTCCTGGTTACACATGATTTCAATTATTCATCCATTTGAATCTGCTTACACCTATTTGACTCTAGAGCCCAATGGCCCTGTTCTGTTATATCAACCAAAAATTCTCAAAAAACCCCCTTTGCACTAGTAGCTAGCTTAAAATTCCCCTATAAACAAAGTTATATCTAACAGAGAGATCCCTCTCTCGGTCCAGGAGTGCTAGATCCTAGGCCCAAAGAGGTTTTGATGCTGGCCCTCTGGCATTATGTCTTCAGCTTTCGGAATTACGGGGCGCTATTTACATTGAAGATATCCATGTTCTTGGGTGGCATTGACCATGACTAAGACATTAATTCCCCCACTAAATTAGGAAACTAGATTTCCTACTTTTAAGGAGGTGATGTCATGATAAATGTTGATTGTATTCATTATGAGCTTCTAAGTTGGACAACCTTGTTGAAGACCAAGACTGCAAAAAAATCTTTCTCTGATACTGTTTAAGCTTTCCTTGTGGCTGGATGACTTCCAACGAACCATTAAAACTCCAAATTGCTACAAAAATTTGCTCACTATAGAAACAGGGGAATCAAGGCAATTTCGTAGCGAAATTTCATAGAAAATTAATTTCACCAATCTATGCCACATGTTACCCTTGTTTTCTGATTTGGAAATGTTTATTGAGTCACATGAGAAAAATACCCCCCCCCCCCCTTAAGTTTTACCATATCCATGATTTTGAACAAAAATAAATCTACAACGATTCCGTAGCGAAATATGGGCTTCAATCCCGTGATTCGCTATGAAATTGCCTAATTGGAAGAAAACTAAAAAAATGTTCCTTTTCTTCAAATTTACGCATGGATCTGCAAATTTTGATTTCTGAATGATACCAAAATTTCAAAAAGGCATTTAGTCTACTCTTCAAGATTTGGAAGCTTCGCTTTCGGCCATAGGAAGTTGAATCTCTTGAATTTCATTTATGACTGTGATTTTCAGGCCTCTTTTCTTTAACTAAGACTTTATCATCTCCATTTTCTCCTCTAGCTCTTTGACGTGGCCTTTGATTTTCTTTCTTTCAACTTGTAACCATAAATTTATGTTTCTTGTGTGCTTCATTACCCTTCTCAAAGGAAGTTTCATTTTCAATAGCTTCTTGCCATTGGTTAATGACTCATCATATTGACTTATTTGGTAATTTACCTTTTCTTTGAAATATTCCATCCACTTCTTGTCTATCTTGGCTTCCTGGAACTCCAATTGGGTCTCAATAACCTCTTCTCTAGCCTCTCTCAACTTATCTTTTAACACTTGTACTTCAATTTTCTCAACCATTTTCTCTTTACCCTTCCTTTGCACATTGATCTCCTCTGTAGCTGGAGATAAATGGATGATATCTTCTATAATAGGTTTCTTGTCTCTGTCAGTGACCTCTATCTTCATATTTTCCATGACACCCTTGGAAATTTTTAGCCTCATGAGTGGTTTTCTTTGCTGGAACATAAACCCTACATCTTCTCCTACAAAATCAAGCTTTTCAGCAGTTATACCTTTCTTTTTCTTCTTTTCACCTTTAATATATTTAGCTCGAACCATTGGATTCACCTAAATGTCTATATCTTGAAGAATATATTCAAGGTTGAAATTTCAATTATTTGACTTCTAGTTGTCATTCGATGGCTTTTCTTGTTGATCTTTTGATTGATACTTCTATGTGTAGGCTGTGGAGTTTATGTCTCTTGCTCAGGCTCTACTTCAATATCCATTGGTTCTATAATTGGCTATATCTCCTCCACATTCATAGGCTCTCTCTCAAGTACAGTTTTGTCATTCTTGTTTGAAGGAGTGGATTTTTACTTTAGAGTATTCTTGGGTGTTACTGAATAAACCTCATAACCACTGATAAAAAGAAAGGTAGCCCAGTCTCTGTTTAGTTTAGTCAGCTACTCCAGCACCAGGATTTTGATTAAACCATGATGGAAAATTTAGGTCTCACTACTTTCTTCCCTGGCTTGAACCTTATTTGACATCTTCCCCTAAGCTCCTAAATAAGAAAAAGGGAAGATCAAGAAACTGCTTGTGAGTAAAGTGAAAAAAAAGCCTAAAATGGTACAAGTAGACCATATGAAATATCCCCTCACAAGTAAAGTACTTTTGAATCACAAACAAAAATTTGGAGTAGTTCCCTTTCATGTAGCTCCTTGGAATTCTAGAAGCCATATTTGATCCAATGTGCTCAGGTTTTAATTCATCACAACTCTGCATCTTAAAATTAGTGGCTTTGAACCACTCTTCACCCATTCTTGGTATTTCTGTGACTTGAGAAATTGTCTCTCATGACACTACAAACTTAAAAACTCAAACTTCGAAGTTCTACCTATGAAATTCACTACAAAATCTCTTGATAGGTGAGCATGAAAAAATTTAATTTTTTGACATAATTTCCAGCATCTAACATTGTTGAAAGATTCTACAAAGCTGGGGTATTCGTTGAGTAGTTTGAGATCCATAGGCTCATATCTTACACAGGAGCCTCCTTTATTTTTTTTCGTCTTCATGGCCCTCTTCATTTATAACACGTTGCCTTCTTAAAATAGTGACACTTGCAAAGAAACCAATTTGAACAATAAGTTGTTTACGAGGGAGTTGGATTCTTCAATGATAATAATTGACTATTGCATGCAAAGATCAAAAAGAGGATGAAAAAGAAGATTGAAGGTGACTTTTAAAAGTGAAATTCGAATGTGTGATGAATAATGAGGAGGAGGGAAAGGTAATGAGGAATGACAATTATGATTATGAATTCTTGGATGACTAAAATAATCGATGACGTGACTTCACATTCACCCTAAACCTCTAAAAACACGATAGCTCATCATACTTTTATAGGTGGAAAAAAACATTATTCCATAACATTTTCAGTTATAAACCTAGCAGATTTGCTACAGACTCGTTAGGTGAGTTTGTAGCGAAAACAACCTGTTTGTAGTTATACTCGCTGCGGAATCAGAAAAAATCAGACTAGTGTCCACTATCTAACTTTAAACCAATGCATGTGAACCTAAGGTGAATTTTGATGGATTTGAATGTGATGGACATGAAGAATGAACTTTTTAAACTTAGGCTAGTGATCAATTCATGAGTTTTCATCAATTTCATGAACTAATTTTATGAGAAAAATGAAACCTAGGTTAATGACCCTATCAATCAAAAATTGAAATTTTATGTCTAATAACACATGGATTTGACCTTGCTTTAAGGACTTCTAGGTTCTAACATGAAGATATATATATATATATATATATATATATATATATATATATATATATATATATATATATATGTAATGGACATAAATAACACAATTCATGACTAAGCGTTTACTATAAAATACAAAAAATAAAAGAGTGTTCCAATATTATGTCCATAATGTTTCATTCTACCTTGGTAAAATAAGAAAGAGAAGGTGTTGCTACCACACACTCCCCAACATTTATGAGATACACAAGAAATAGAAATAACAAAAAAAAGTACCCTTAGAGCTAGTATATTGACGATATTTTTAAGTAAAAATCCTTGATAGAATAAAAAATGAGTTGCCACTAGAACAGACAGTTAATTAAAGAGGAAATACCTTGGCAAATAACAAGTTATAAAAGCCTTGGAGGGTAACGATTTAGAGAAACCTTCAAGCCAAGCATCAAGCCATGATATTTTGAGTGAAACCATCCACCACAATCCTCTAATCGCCTTCCAATTAACAATTGGCATAAACATTAGAGAGATAATCTCCTAGTAAAACGAAAATGAAAAATAGAGGAAAATTTTTAAGAGAAACATAGAATACGTGGTCCAAAAAAATAGGGAAATTCAAGCGATTGTGTTCCAGA
Organism: Pinus albicaulis; assembly: GCA_034641835.2. Classification (NCBI taxonomy): domain Eukaryota; kingdom Viridiplantae; phylum Streptophyta; class Pinopsida; order Pinales; family Pinaceae; genus Pinus; species Pinus albicaulis. The sequence goes on from CM076573.1 coordinate 121,815,115, forward strand.
ATTTGATACTGTTAGGGTCCTATAATTTATAGGATTTCAATTTTATTGGATATTTTATCTCAGTTATATGATATTGTAAATAATATTTCAGTTCGCAAATGATTTCCAAAAAAAATATACAAAAGAAAATGAAAAGAGGGTATTTAAAAAAAATAAAATAAAAAAGGAAAAGAAAAGAAAAGCAGAGAAGGAATAACAAATATAGATGAGAACCCCATAAAAGAAAAAGAAAAAACCTATAACTAAAAGCATTTCAAATCTAAATGGCACTACTTGATAGATAGTTTCACTCTGTTAAATAAAATGAAGGTTATGTGGAGCTTGTTCAAAAGGCCACAATTATTAGTCATTTGTTTGGTCATACAACTTAATCATGGTTAAATAAGTCATACAACTTAATCATGGTTAAATAATTTTATTTTTTTGTTAATTATATTAGAGAATAAGGTTATCCAAACTGTTAAATGTTGGCTAACATTAGCTAGGTAGAAAAGTAATATTGATTCAAATGTTTAAGTTCACTCAATTGAGAAATAAGTGGATAGAATAGAGTAGGATTTTGTTTTTCAAAAGAATTAAAATATGGGTTTTCAAGTCCAAATGCACCCTTATGAATGAATATAAATATTAGTCTTAGGATTAGGTAAAGCAAAAATGGAATTTAAAAGGGTAAAATGTCATTAATTCCACTTCAAAAGGCTTACGAGTGCATTTTAGCCTAAGTTTGAAAAATTATATGAGATATGCGCTTTAGCCTAATGTTTGAGGTTCATTAAAAATTTTATCCAAAGTTCTACCATAAATGAATATTGCTAAACGACAAAAGGGTTTTTCACTTTTGGTTAAAAAAGGGTGCACTTTCTAGCCTCATGATCAACATCAGTTGAGATCAATGACTCATGATTCTTTTCGGCCCCCCCTTTCCATCCTACCCTTACCATCAGGGGTGTGTTCGAAAAGATGGTTTAGCACCCTTCAGCCCCACGCAATGTGTCACCTCTATGAGATTTTCCACCCCACCCTACATCCCTCTACCCTCGCGTCATGATACCACTTACTGCTCCCGCCCCCTCCGAAAACTGCTTACCACCCTCTTTTCCCACTCTCCCTTCCCACACGCTCCCCTCTAATCACATCCCGCCACATGGCTATATTAATTAGCAAATTAATTCATTTCCCAGGATTACCATTAATCCATAAATTTTTCTTGGGTAACTATTTGAAAATCCAACAAACCTATGCCCGCAACAGAAAAATCTCCAATACCATAAAACTCTGTTGTGCCACCATTTTTCCTTTCCTACTACAAATTGTCTCAAATTCACCTTAATTTCTAGGTTTAAAGTGCACAATGACACACTCTCATAAATCAAGCATTTTATCGAGCACAAAAAACTCCAATTCTCTTCCTGTCTGCTACAAATTCACATTCGTCGTAAATATTCATTTCACTCATGTTTCTCTAAATTTCCATTGATAGCATGCCTCCAAAAAAGAAAAACTCTAACGAACATGTCAAAACTCTAATGCATCCCTCTGTAGACCTTAACCATTTTCCCCTCGTAAATCGAGATTATAGTATCTCTGAGACTCAATGTGAGTTAGATCTTTTCGAACTCTCCCTTTTGCTCGAGGATAAATTTGTAGATAAAATTGATGAAATTGGACTCTAGGAGTCCAATATCCATCATTATATCTTTCCCCCGACCTTTCACTCCCCTAACTTTTTCAGAAAATGTCAAGCCTACTATTTCCCAAACCAGAGAGCCATCATAGCCCCTAGTGGTGAAATTATACTCACCATTACCTATAAAATTATTGACCAGATGATGCATGCCCCTCTTGTAGAAAAAACACTCGATTTTCCATAGAAGCTTTAACTGAACTATATCGGAAGTTATATTTTTCTAAAATAGCAGATATTTTTGTCCTCTTCTTGCCTGAAAACAGCCAAATTCATAGAAAAAATCCACCTTACCCCTCTTTTATGTTCCCTTATCATGCCAAACAAATAATTTATGTGTTATCCTCCCTATTGGGATATTATTTTTATCAATGGGTAGATGAACCCCTCTTAAGTTTCCTATCAATATTTTCTGCAGATCATAAGCCTTCCATCATTTTCAATTTCAATCAATTTTTGGTTCACAGTATACATGAGAAACTTAAGTTACCAAATGAAGGAGTGTTCAGGTGTACTTCTATTTTGGTTTATATGTTTATCTATTATCAAGCAGACATGTTCAAGTTTGCAATGCAGAAACTAGATGAGGATGGTAATCAACAATCTGTAATATTTTGGAGTTCCCTAGTAATGAAAGATTCAGCAGAATTCACATTCAAAGAGTACATTAAGAAGTTTATACATCCACTAATGAGAATTTTGATCATTTCAACAGAACTAAGAATCAGTAAGGAAATAAATAAAATTCTACATCTGACAAAGCAAGAAAAAACTATAGATTGATACTTGTACTAGAACTATACTGAAATCAGGGCATATGGGTGTGAATTTCCACCACACAAGCTACCAAAATACCTCCCAATGAGTGTATTTTCCATAGAATACATTAGAAATATGATCAACTATGATGAAATCCATTTTGTTTCAGCCAAGAATAAATCCAAATTTAGGATTAAAACTCAAGTTGGCTCTTTTATTTGCAAGCGGCAAGACAACATGAGAAGAAGAAGATAAGATTCTTAAAGAGATGAATTTCAATTTAAGTTTTACATGGTCCTATGATCCTTTGGGTATAATTTCTAAGTTGAGGATGGAACACAAAACCACTCATACTCATACTTAGAGGCCAGATATTGAAATATATGTAAACCAATTGACTTGGATAGAGAATAATTTGTAGGAACATGAATAACATCTCGTGTCTACTTCAACTTCACAGACCCCTATTACTTAGGATAAAAAAAGCAATAGGCATAGAGAGGAAGAGTCACCTTCAGTGACAGAAGATGCAGGTAAAGAGTTTAAGATCATGTATAGAAAGAGGACTAAAATGTGTCCTAAAATAGATTTAGAGAAAAATGTAGAGCAAGGAGCTGCCATGATTTTCAAGGAAATGCCATCTTCATGACAAGCAAGTAAACTTTTTTTTGCATCTCCAACAATGTCATCAATATCACAGGGTTAGCAAGCCAAAACTCATACCTCAAATTTTATTCAGGGGGAAAAGGAGAAGAGTACATTTGATAGATATAAAGAAATCAAACTCAAGAATCAAACACTCAAGAACAACACTTACACACAGTTCTGGAAGCATATTGCCAGTTCAAAAAGTAGGATTTTTCAGAATTTGATTTAGAAAAAGGCAGGATGTAGATTTCCTTCCTTGTGGCTCAAATTCCACAGCAAAAAAATAACAACAGATTACAAAAATACAACATTTGAGTTTGACACCAAGGAAATCCATCCCAACGATCAAATGGAGATGCACAAGAAAAATGGTGAGATGATTTTTTCTACTTTAACCATTAAAACAGTGAAGGTCTCAAAATTGTAGGTGTCACTTTCAAACATTCAATCTCAGCTGAACATGGAGAATATCTCTTCTCTAGCTAAAGACACCAAGATCAAACGATTGGAATATTTGGTTGTGAAGATGGGTTATGATCTAGAAAATGTAAAGGCTGCAAAAGAATTGATTAATACGAAGAATGCTAACATTGCAGCATTGCGGAAGCAACTGAAGTTTCCAGCAACTGAAGAACCAATGACCAAATACATAGAACAATCTGAGGCTCATAAGGGAGATATGTTGAAATTTCCCATGGATAAAAATGCTCAAATCAGACAAATGAATACAAAGATGGAAAAGATGATTAAAGAGAAAGAGCATAATCCACAAGTGGCCATGGTTCCTCTGGATGTTGTGCCCCTCACAACAATCCCCACTACAGGAGCTGCAACATCGATAACTCCTTCAAACTAATCTACAAATGTTGCTTAACATTTGAAAACATCCATAGGAAACATATCTATATAGACAGAGGAGATAAATAAGTTGGAGGGGCAGGTCAAAGCTTTGCAAGAAAAAAAACCAGGAGTGAAGCTTCACATTTGGCTGAAGCACAAAAATCCCAAAGGCTGTTAAGAATAATACAGAAAGAAGAAAGAGAGTCAGCTATTAGCAAAACCTTGGCCCAAGAAAAGTAGATCATATGGATGGACATACTAAATTCCATGAATGAGATTTGGTCATGTATTTAAATCATTTTTTAGTAGAATGGCATGATAAAGAAAGCCACACAAGAAATCACATAAATCAAAGAGTAGTTGGGTAATAAGCCTACTTAAGCTGATAACATCATCAAATTACTAAACTCAAAGAATAAATATGAATTAGAGGACTTAGGAATTGATGACAGGCTTTAAACCATATTGGAAGTCTAGAAGGTTTTAACTAAAAGGAATGTCATTACTCAATTATAAGAAAAGTGTCAAGGACTAGAGATAGAATTTAATAAGCTTTTCATTTGAATTGAAGCATTGAACCAAAGAGGAATACCCAGTGTATTTGTAATTAATGATAGATTAATTACCCAAGAATATTACTGTAAAAAGCTTAAGGAAGTGGTTAGAGATAGTTCCAAATTCACCATCATAAAGAGAAGCATGATAGGAAAATAATTTCTATAAGCAATGGGAAATGATTTTTACATTCAGCATGAAGTAAATCACATATTTGTGGTAAAACCAACGTTTTCAAAATATACTAAGGTAGATTAAATTGATAGGAAGGTAACAAAGCTGACCATCCTTGATGAAGGTAGGTGGGATAAATTATATGAATTACTAAATTAATTGGTAACTCCAAACGCAGTTACAGGATCAGCCAACATAGCAATGACATACCGGCCAGCTCACCAATAGATTCCTCCAAATCAGAGCCACCTCTTAAAGAAGTTTCCACCTATCCTATTAGTCTTTATATTAGATAATTTTTTTGGATTATTGCTAAATATAATCTGTCGGTTGAGACAGGAGTTTTGTAAATATAGTATCACACTTTGATGTATTCTAGGTTGATTGTTGAATATTATTTTCTGAAAGCTATTTTAATTTTTCCAGTCAATGGACTAATCATTAATAAAAGTAATTCTTCACAGGATTCATGTGTTGGACAAATTGATGATGTGCTTCTTTATTTTATGTGTTATTTCATTGTTTCCCTTTACTTTTCTTTCTTAAAGCTTCATTACATTACAGAAATAGTGATGATCAGGATTTGTTGAAATATACACCTTGTTCTGGCTATAAGTAATTTTTATGTTTCCTTTTGAATTCAAACTAAAGAATTCTTAATTTCTCTTTAGTTTCAATTGAATCTTACATTTCTTCTGTTCCATATCATTTTAAATCTAAAAGATCCAACTAGTTCACTTATCTTTCCCTGTGAAAATCCTTTACAATTCGATACAGATCCAGTTAGTTTTACAGACTCCATACCCTAATGGAAGTATAAGAATTCAATAAAACAAATTAATCAAATTAATTAATAAAAAACAAACATTTACACAGTCATAACTAGCCTAACATTTACATAAAACAAAGCTAAATTTAACAGAGAGATCTTTCTCTAAGTTTACAAGGGCTAGCTTCTAGAATTAAAAGTGGTTCTGATTTTATTATCTTTGTTTACTCACACAATCTCAAAAATTACATAATGATAACATAGTGGCGACCATACTGGGGACAGCAAAAATATTGTGACCTTCTGCGAATTCATTTCCCTGATAAAAACAAGATTATTTTAGGAATATTTCAGAGATTTTTTACCTTTTACTTTTGTAAATGATATATTATCTGTGTTTTAGATTATAATTCTGGCTCCAAAAAGAGCTTATAATAGATCTCATCCTGATCCTAAAACTGCCACTATTGTGGATGACCCTAAAAAAATGTTGAGGAGAAGTTTAGCTGAAATTCAAGGAAGTAGCAGTCCTCCTCCTAGGGAAGATTCTCTTCGAAATAAATTTGTCACTTTACATGATATTGAGTTTGATTTTCCATTTTAACATAACATTTTTAGGAGTAAGTCAGAAAATTGGGTGGGCAAAATTGTGATAGAGTATTCTACCTTACAATGTCATTCATTTGAAGGAAATTATATGCAACTTGATCCTCATATCCAAATCCTTCAAGACTTTGATAAATTATAGGATTTAGTATCAGGAATTGACCTATCTTTCCACGAGGCATACATCTAGCAATGTGTTGAACTCTCTACCTTAAATTTTGCAGTTTCATCTGGTTCATCTCAGTGTGTTCATCCAAGATCATCCAGGCCTAATTATTCCATAATTTCCACTACCACTCCTATAGTTTCTCACCAAGCAAATCAAACTCCCCCTTTATCCAAACCTTCATCTTCAACTCAACATTTACCTTCAACTAAACATCCATCTTCAACTCAATTTCCACCCTCAACCGTACCTGAACCATTAATCCAACCTCCACCTTTAATCAATCCACATATTATCCATCCTCATATACCTATCATGGTAGCGAGATATGATCCACATGTTCTATAGGATTCTTTAGAATATATGCCATAGGAAAAATAGACTAGGATACCCCAGTTTGATGGTACTGGACCATAACTACTCAACAACATGGCGATATGATGAATGATGGTTTTTATCTTCAATAAGTGGACATAGAAAATGTTAAGATGAGGCTATTTGCTGAAATTTTTACTCAGCAAGTTATAAAATGGTTGAAAGCCTTGCCATCTATTACAATTAATGATCTCCCTACATTTTATCAGTAATTCCTTAATAGATGGGAATTTAAGGCTTGAACTTCTTTGGAACATGGAATTTTATGGAGCTTGTAGCAAACAGGGCTCTGGATCAAGAGTGTGGGTTTCAAACTCATGAACTAATCATGTCGAAGGGCATTCATACAAGCTTAACTTCCAATGAACTAATAATATAGCTGAGTATGAAGAATTAATACTAGGATTACGGTTACTTAAAAAAATTGGTGCTAAAATAACTTTTGTTCTTGGGGATTATGAGCTAATAATAAAACAGATAAAAGGAGAATAGTCTGCAAAACACCTTAGATTAAGAGCCTGCACAAATGCTATTCTATATTTTTGTAGTGTTTTGTGGAATATGACCTCTATGTAATCCATAGAAATCAAAATATGCTTGCTGATAGCCTTTATTTTTCTGCCATTACCTGTAAAATGCCCCATTCCAATCATCAATACACAATTGAAATGAAACGCAGGCCAACTATCCCAAAGAATGTTAGATATTGGAAAGTCTTTGGCATTGATAAGCAGATTGAAAATTTTCTGCAATCCAAGGATGAGTTTGAAGAAGATAATATAGATATAGAGTGTGATTTAGAAGATAAGATAGTTGTACATTCTGATTTAGAGAACCAATTAGACAATCATGTAAATAAAGTAGAATTTCTTGAAATAGATCAAGAAATAGAGAAACTAGAAATACTCCAATTAAAAGATAATGTTTTTCCTAGAGGATTGGTTACATTAGAATAATTGTTTGAATTTAATGATGTAGCCAAGAAACCCAAGATTGAGCCCACAGGAGCATACGTAGAAGAGTACAACATAGGTAGTGAAAAGAACCAAAAATGATAAAACTGTATAAATCATTACCACCTGCTCAAAAGAAAAAATGCATTGCTCTGTTCAAATAATTCACTCATGTGTTTTCCTGGAGTTACAAAGACCTAAAATGTTATGACACTAGCATAATAAAACACAAAAATACCATTAAATAAGATCAGAAAGCCTTTAAACAAAAACAACAAAGAATAAACCCGATATTTATTCCTTAAACTGAGAAAGAAATTAAGAAAATGTATGGTGCTAAGATCATATTACCCCTTAGGTACTGTAAGTGGGTTTCCAATATAGTACCAACAAGGAAGAAAACTAGTGAAGTTGGACTGTGTACAGATTTTAGAAACCTAAATAAAGTCTCAATAAAGGAAAATTATCCTTTACCTAAGATGGATCACATTTTATGAAAGGTAGTTGGCTCCAGTAGGATTTCTTTTTTAGATGGTTTCTCAGGTTACAATCAGGCTTTGGTTAACCCTAATGATTAGGATAAGGCATCTGTTACTACTCCATGAGGTACCTTCATTTATGTGAAGATGCCTTTTGGGTTAATGAATGTTGGAGCCACATTTCAGAGAGAAATGGATATTGCTTTTGCTGATGAAATTTGCAGATTTATTGTTATATATCTAGATGACATCATGGTTTATTCCAAAATTGATGAAGAGAATTTTTTGCACTTGAAAATAGTTTTTGAGAAGAGTAGGAAGTTTGGAATTTCACTTAACGCCAAGAAAAAACTTTTTTGCCTTGAAGAAGGAAAAATTCTAGGGCATATCAGTTCTAAAGAAGATATTTGGATTGATTCCAGTAGAACTGAAGCCATATTGAAAATAATTCATCCTATAAATAATAAAGAACTTCAATCATTTATTGGTAAAATAAATTTTCTAAGAAGATTCATTCCCAACCTAGTAGAACTTGTCTGGAACATAACAAACATGCTAAATAAAGACACAGAAATAAGGTGGATTATTGAAGCTAGGTAGTCATTTGACCATGTGAAACAAACTCTCACAAAATAACCAATCCTAATCAACCCTGAATTTACAAAGCATTTTATAATATTTTGATTTGGATCTGAATGCATTGTTGCAGCAGTTCTTTTATAGAAAAAATTTGAGGGATATGAGCATCCCATTGCATTCTTTAGTAAGGATCTAAGAGATGTTGCATTGAAATAAAACATAATGGAGAAACAAGCATTTTCCCTAATAAAAGTAATTAAGGATTTCAGAGTATGAATTCCCCATTCTCACATAATTTCTTATGTACCAAATTATGTGGTTAAGGATATCCTCACTCAAAATGGTCCAGGTGGTAAAAGAGGTAAGTGGATTGCCATTATTCTTTAATATAACATTGAAATTAAACACAACAAGATCATTAAGGGACATGGACTAGAAAAATTGATGGCTGAGTCTAATTTTCATGCCTTAGATATCAAATTTTTAGCTACACTAGCTGATCAAAAGGAGTAGGTGAATACACAAATAGATGAGTCTTTTATAACCTCACCCTGGTGTGCAGCCCTCATTTTTGTATTATTCAATTTACAATATACTCCTCGTTTGACTAAGACAAAGGCTAGATTCCTTAAGCTAAAGGCTATGAACTTTTGTATCTTAAATAGCATTTTATATTTGAAATATGCTGGTGAAATTTTGCTAAAATGTTTGTTGAAGGATGATGTAGAAAAGGCTATGCAGTAACTTGATGAAGGAGACTATGGTGGTGATTTGTATTGGAATACCACTACCAATAAGATCTTAAGAGATAGCTTTTACTGGCCAACACTTTTTCCTGATGTCCATAAAAAATTTACCTCCTTCCATAAGTGCCAATTTTTTTAAGGAAAGAGAAACTATTTCCACTACCCCTAAAACCTATATTCGTTGAAATCCCTTTCCAATAGTGGGGTTTGGATTTCATTGGAGAAATCCATCAACCATCCTTAGCCCAACACAAATGGATCCTCATAGCCACTGACTATTTCACCAAATGGATTGTGGCGACACCCTCAAGACAAGGAACTGATGATGTGATTATCAAATTCCTAGAGACCAATATATTGCTAAGATTTGGATGTCCAAGTAAGCTTATCATAGATAATGCAGCAGCTTTTAAGTCAGAAAATGCTAGATTTTTTCAGCAAATATAATATCACTTTAGGACATTCAATGACTTATTACCCTGAGGGTAATAGGTTAGCTGAATCTTGAAATAAAATTTTGGTTAACATTATCAAAAATTTTCTAGAATATAACAAGAAGTCGTGGCATAACAAGTTGATAAATGCAGTATGGGTTGATAGGCTTACCACAAAGAAATCGAATGGCATGTCACCATACCAATTGGTTTATGGAATGGATGTTGTTTTCCCATTTTATTTAGGAGTTCCACTTACAAAAATAATACAAGAGTTGTTGTTTGAAAAAAATTATACTCAGTGGGGATAAATCTGACCATTTAACTGTGACGATCAAGGGAAGAAGTATATAACAAAACACAATTTATCCAAGAGAATGTAAAAAAGATTTTTGACAGAAGAAGCAAGGAAACTGATTTTGATTTGGGTGACGAAATTTTAAAGTGGAATTCAATAAGAAAAGACAAAGGCAAGCATGGAAAGTTTGATAATATGTGGAAAGGACCATATATCATCTATGCCTTCAAAGGTCATAATTCATTTTTTCTCAAATATTTGGATGGAACAAAGATGCCTGGTGGACCTGTGAATGGAAAGATGCTCAAGAATTATTTATCCAAAGAGTAGAGGTGTTTCTTAGATAAGTTCATTGTAAATATCACTATCTTTACTACTTTTATTGGGTGACGTATTGATAGAATTTGAAGCCAACAGAAAAGGCCCTAAGCTCGTGATTAATGTGCCACCATAGTTACTACTACAAAAAAAAGAAATCAAATGCATACATTGTTGAAACAGAACATTCAAGACCAATGATGAAAGGCTATTGACACCTCACATGGAGAGTTCCATCCCCAGCTGGAGCCACTATTAAGGTTTTATAATTTGTAGGATCTCAAGGTGATTGGATATTTTATCTCAGTTATATGATATTGAAAATAATATTCAATTTGTAAATGATTTACAAATAAGATATATAAAATAAAATGAAAAGAAGGTATTTAAAAAAAATAGAATAAAAAAAATAAAATAAAATTAGAGATGGGATAAAAAATAAATATGAGAACCCCATAAAAGAAAAACAAAGAAGATAGAACTAAAAGTGTTGCAAATCTAAATGCCACTACTTGATAGAATTTTACTTTGTTAAATAAAATGAAGGTTGTGTGCATCTTGTTAAAATTAACAAGTTTAAATTTTTGTTAATTAGACTAGAGAATTTAGCCAACATCACCTCATATCAATGGCTCATGATGCTTTTCGGCGCCCCCTTGCCATCCTACCTTTACCATCATGGGGGGGGAGGGGGGGGGGGGGTCCAAAAATATAGTTTTACCCCCACCGTCCCCATGAAAACTGTCGCCCCTTGTCACAATACTACATTTCACACCCCCCCCCCCCTCACAATAATACTTACCTCTCCAATAACCACTTACCGCCTACCAGCCTTCTTTCCAAATATCCCTTCTCGCATGCTCCCCTCCACTCACATCCCGCCATGTGGCTATAATCGTTAGCCAATGAATTCATTTCCTGAGATTACTGTTAATCCATAAATGTTTCCCCCACCGACCCCATGCAACGTGTCACCTCTACATCATTTTGCACACCCCCCTCACAATACTACTTACCACTTTGATCACTACTTACCACCTACCACCCTCCTTGCCCACTCTCCCTTCCCATATGCTCCCCTCCACTCACATCCAGTTGCGTGGCTATAGCCGTTAGTCAACCAATTCATTTCCCAAGATTATTGTTAATACATAAGTGTTTCTTGGGTAACCATTCGAAAACCCAATGAACCTGTGTCCACAACGAAAATATCCCCAAAAACATAAAACTCTATCGCGCCACTATTTTTCTTTTCTTGCTGTAAAATTTCAGAAATTCACCCTAAGTTTTAGGTTTTGAAGTGAATAGTGACATTCTCCCATAAACCAAGCATTTGATAGAGTATGAAAAGCTACAATTATCCTCCTGTCTACTATGAATCTGCATTCCTGGTAGACATTCATTTCACTCATGTTTCTATAAATTTCCTTTAATAGTATGTCTCTGAAGAAGACAATCTGAGGAATCTATAAACCTTCTCATGCATTCCTCTGTAGACCTAGACCATATTCCCCTCGTAGACCAAGAATATAATATATTCGAGACTGAGTGCGAGTTCTATATTTTGGAACTCTATTGTTAACTTGAGTATAAATTCGTAGATAAAAATAATGAAATTGGACTTTGGGAGTCCAATCTCCCTCATTGAATTTTCAAGTGCATGGAATTGTACCTTGAGAACTACCCAATGTTCCTAAAACCTCATTGTAGATATGAACCTGAACATGTTTTCCCTTTGATACATTTTCTTGACAAGTATGCGGCATTAATGAAGATAATCATGAAATATTTTACATGCGAGGGGATATTTTCAAAATTGTAGGAATACCATGTGAGGTTACTAATGCACTTCACAGCCACCAAATCACTCAATTTGTCCAATTAGTTATTCAGGAGTTTGGTCAAGATGGTGGATAAGGTACAGAGCAAAGGTAAAAATCCTCATCCAAGTCTATTCTAGCATCATTTGGTTAAATTTATTGTTCTGCACTAACTCTCATCAAACAATATCACCTGGCAAGCTTTCATGGAGAAAGTAGCATTAGCATTTGCTACTACTCCACCTATTGTTCATAGCACAACATTAGTACAAAAAAAGGAGATTGGTTCTTTAAGAAGGAAGGCAGAGATTTCAAAAGCTGGTAGGGTTGAGATCAGTTAAACCTATGAGAAGGGTAAGACAATGGTTTTTTCTCCTAAGACCATCAGATGTGTATTGGAACCTGAAGCTACACTTGAGAAAAGACAAAATGTGGATCAGCCACCTAGTCATGATGGTGACTCACCAATACGGCACAATGATGAGAAAGCATCCCTAGAAGTTGACATGGTAGAGTAGGTGAAGGAAAATTTAGTTGACGAAATCATAAAGGAGAAATATGAATAAATAGCAAGGTTGAGGGAGGTTTTCTCAATGGAAAATTCTTAGATCACATTCCTATAGCAAGAAAATATTCAGTTAAAAGTGAAACTACTCCTCGATGACAAGCCAAAGGTACATGTTGAGGCAGATAAAGGAAAGGGAAAAGAAATAGTAGATGATGATCAACTTGAGGATGCAGAAGTTGAAATAAAAAGAAGGATACCAAGGACAAGAGGCCTCAAGAGGGCGCTTAAGAGAGAAAGAGAATCAGCTCCTAAATTAGGTTTTAAAACTTTTGATGAAATAATTCTTGATGAAATAAATCAGGATAGAGAGTAATAGATTGATAGGTTTAATGGAATCCTTGAGAAGATTCTAAATAAATCTAAAAAGAACAATAATCTCTAGAGACATATGGCAAATCACTATTGTGAGGGAAACAAAATTTGCCAAATCAGGCTCAAATAAATGAGGAAAAAGCTTAAGGAAACTCAAATGAAGCTCAAAGAGAAGGATAAATTATACTTCCTTGTTGAGACATCTGTGGTTGTTTAACCTATCACCTACATGTGTCACAAAACAAATTTTGACCAATTTTGAGCATTTTTTATATTTTTTCTGATTTTTGCACATTTATGGAAATTTTTCCTCCACAGAGGCATTTCACAGAGGCGCAAAACTTTCTCTCAGGGCATTAAAATCAAGGATTTAATATATGGACGGGTTCCTATTAATCAGTACATGCCATATGTGGACTTGGTTTTCCATGAAAATATCCAGTTTTGGAGAAAAATCCAAAAAACTTCCTTATTTTCATGCTTCTGCCACGGAAAATTTTAGGGGCTAATATTCACACGTGAGCTAATTTTCCATGTATTTTCCAAAAAAAATATTCACCAATTTCCATTTTTTTGAAAATTGATTCGCTCAAATTTTATAGTATAAAATTATTTTACCCTAAAAATCTCCAAAATTTTATATATAATAATATAAAATAATTAGAAACCTAAATATTTTTACAAAAATAACATAAAATAATATGACAATTTACATATTGGGGACTAGTAAGATTCGCCAAGGTTTCTAAACTTTAGGATAAACTTCCATCCTTCAAATTTTCCCTGGCTTCTGCCAGTGTTTTGATTAGACGCGGTGCTTCTGGAGTGAGGTTGCGAGAATCATGTTTTGGATGTCTTCCCATGGACGTTTTCTCAATTTTGAAGGTGTATTGGAAAGTAGACACATAGGGCTACCTATTTGAAGCTTCATAATTGTAAATGGATGCTTTAAAGTTGGTCAAAGTCACCCTTGAATAGGAGAAATGTTTATGCCAAACAAGAGAGACGCTTCTTCTAAAGGCATTACATTTCTGCATTGGATTCCTTTTAGACAGCTATCATGCCGGGAAAACTCTAGAATTTGATGCTATTTGTCCCATGAGGTGTCATTTGATGTATTGTACTTTTTTTTTCCTTTGTAATGAGGAAACCTGTAATTTAATGAAGGGAACACACACTCCTGGTCTTTAGCTACATTTCATGGATAAGTTTCTAACTTCCCTAGATTCTAGGAAGTGACTCATGTGATGTAATTATGATGATTTTTTGATAGGATTTCGACCCTATGAGGTTTCATGAACTCTATTTTCGATAATTGGTCCACCTCAAGTCATTTTATAGGTTGGATAGTTGTTATTTGCATTGGAGCTATTGTACAAGATTTTGTTAATGAAATCAAAGACAATGTTGCACACATAGTGTTGAGACTCCAGTTGTATGCCTTTGAGATTTTTTTTCTCTATAAACTTATCATGTTGAATTTTATGTTATTCATATTTCATCTGGATGCTTCTTTATGCCAAGTCTTATCATTTTATTGACAAAAGTCATGCTTTCAATGCTCTATTTTTTTTATAAGATTTACATGAAAATGTCTCCTCTCTTTTGATGAATGAATTCATTTTAATACTCATTCCGATTCCCTCTTAGTTAACTCTATACAAAATTAAAAATTAAGCATGCTTCTAAGATTACCTACCTAGCCTCACCCTTACCTCTACAACTAAACCTTTGAAATAAGACCTAAATCCTAGACATAGTTTCCTAACTATCATTCCTAACATTGTTACCGATGAAATAGGTAACTGCACTGGTACCTAATTTTTGAGGTAGTAGGAAAAACACCTGATTTTGAAAATTGGTGAAGCAGAATCATAAAAAAAAAAATCGAGCATGTTTTTGGCACTTTAAGTTTTCTTTTTATTTTTTTATGTGATGTTTTTTATGCCGATTTTCAATAGTGGTGGTGTATCATCACCAATGTTTTTTTATAGGATTGATTTTGACACTATATATTTTCTAATGTATTTTTCTTCCATGAGATGTTTATTTTTAAGTGCATTTTTGTATTTGTGTTTAAAAAAAATTAAAAAAATAAAATTAAATAAAAATTTGTAATGATATCTTCACTTTTTCACATAGATAAAAATGGAAAAAGGGTCAATATTCTAAAGTTTATATTTTCTACATGTTTATGCATTTTAATTAATTTTTTCAATGCACATCAAATAATTGTGGCTAAAAAACCAATATTTCGAACCATATTACAAAAAATACAAATTTTCAATATAAATAGAATGCAAAAAATACACTTTTAGTGACTTTTTGTTCAAAAAAAACATGTTAAATAAACTAATTTTTTGGGAGAATCTTAATGAAAAAACCTAAGAAAATAACATTTTTATTGAATTTTATGTCAAAAAATAATAGTAATCACATGTTTTTTGCAAAAAATAAGGGCTCTTCTCATAAAATATCAAAGTCTAAACATTACAACTAAAGCTGATTAATAGATCTCAAAAATGAGCTTTGTTTGCAAGCATAACTTAAACATCATCAACAATATCAACTAATACATGTTCAACATCATTGATGGCTTCTTCCGCAACATTTTCTTCTTCGTTTTGGTCATTTTCATCTTCAAATGGATCTTTCATGTATGCAAATCTTCCAAAGTGTCCATTTCCAATCATTCCATATAATGGTGGTTGAGGTTCATTTGCTTTTTTTTCCACACGTGATTCATTAAATCCCCTTTCCTCAAACCAACTTGTTGCTTCACATCTGGAAGTAATTCAAGAGCGTTAATTCTTTGTTGAATAATTTTGCATTGCACTGGGTCTTTCTCTATGGCAATGCAATTTTTTGCTTTTATTAGGAAACATGCTAGTGTTGTACCTAGGCATCAAGAACAAAAGAAATAAGTAAGAAAATTAGTATGAAGACATAAAAAGTAAAAAATAAAATATTTAAATTTAAATTTGTATAATAAAACTTACCTGAACTTGAGAATAAATCCAAAACCCATTCTCCTTCATTTGAACATAGATCTATAAGATAGTTAATCAATGCTTGTGGTTTTTGATAAATGTTAACTATATCTCCTTTTTCATCTTTATCCTCATATGTTAGTTTTCTTACAACTGCATCATGAACCAATACTTGACTATGACTCTTCCCATCTACTCGATTCATAAGAATACGCTTATAGCTATCCTCTTTTGTCCAACATTCAACATGGATGAACTCACAATCATTTATAATAGGTTGATCTTCGGAAGAAACAATATTTGACTTTTGCCTGTAACATAACATAGTAAAAGTTCAATTAAATTTTACATGAATAAAAAAATTTAGGAGTAATCAAACATACAATTTCAAAGTCTTACCATGTAAGTTGCATCCTTGAGTTTTCTTTACCCTTGAAGCTTGTTAATAACATTGAAAACTATGTGTCTGAATGAAATGTCACAAATCGCCAAAGTGGTGATGTTGTCACTTCTTGAAAACCCGTAACCACTTTACTAAAAGCTTGATAAGTATATGGTTCTCTATCATATTCAATGTCTGGGAAATTGAAACCATGAGGAATATCTGCAATAACTAGGGCATATTCCCTTTTAGGTATTAGTGATGCAATGTCTTCATAGTCACCTTGTATTATTTGATATTAGATACTATTGAGCCCATTCCAAATGTAATGATTAAGAGTAGGATCAAGTTCACCATTCATAAGATGCTTATTTCTCATGTTTTCCAACTTAATTTTTTCAATAAAGCTTTTGAAAGTATCTCATACTCCATTTCCATCCTTCTTCGACATCTTTAATGACATATATATATATATATATATATATATATATATAGTTTAAATATGAATAAAATGAATGTATAAATCAACATACCTTATTGAATGCAATATAAAAAGCTTTAAGTGTTGTTGTAGAACTTGCTTCTGGTAGTGGCACACAACATCATCCCAACTATTTTCATTCATCATTTTAACCATGTGTTCTTGTATTTTCATAAAAAAATTATGACTGAATAAATCAAGTTAAAACCATTAATATAGTGACATTTAGAACAAATTCTACCAACATCATTATGTTTTATTTAAAAAAAAATTGTAATGAAAGGAAAATAAGAAATAACTCAAGAAACTTACTTTTGAAATTCTGCACACATTTCTTCCATTGATAATTCACCCGACTTCACATGGGCTAGTACTGATTTGACTAGTTTCTCATCCTTCACACCTTGCATTTTTCTCCAAGGTGTGATAGTCATATCCTCTGAAAAATGCTTCATTTTAGGACCTATCTTACTATTGGTACATATTATGGGTTTACTCTTTTTAACCTTCTGATTTTTTATGGAAATATACTCCCATCGCTCGAAAATCTCATCAATCAAATCCCATATCTCTCAAGTTCTAAATGACAACTGAAAAATGTTATCCATTCTTATGAATAAATTTGCATTCATTTTTCCATCATTTGCTTTGATTTTTTCATCAATTTGATAACCTCTTTCCATTAAACATTCCTTCCGAAATGTTAGACTAACTTGTGTCTTATCGCCACCACATTTTTCTATGAATTCATTATGAATAAATCTGACCCT
This sequence comes from Pinus albicaulis, assembly GCA_034641835.2. Classification (NCBI taxonomy): domain Eukaryota; kingdom Viridiplantae; phylum Streptophyta; class Pinopsida; order Pinales; family Pinaceae; genus Pinus; species Pinus albicaulis. Next base: position 121,832,821 of record CM076573.1, read on the forward strand.
TTGGATGAAATTCATTTTCATTATGTACTCATTATCTGCATTATGATCCCATGCCAATAACTTTGATTCTATTTCTGTTAAGCCAGCGTAAATGATGCATTTCACTGTTTGAAAAAAACATTTATTGAGATATTCCTCAGTCAATTGTCTTTTAGCCTCTAGCGAATGGTTCCCTTCAATTACATAATATTTATAATCAAAACATTTTTTCTTGTCAAATGCATATTTGTTGGGAACCTGACATGGATCGACAAGGACCACATAATCCACCACATGCGCATATGGATTGAACCTAAAAAATGTTTTCATATTATATACATGTAGGTGATGGGCCTTTCTAATTTGATATTGAGATTGTCCTTCATCTGGCCTATAAAATTGGCTGACATTAAGCTCAATTGTTTGGCCACAAAGAATTAATTTATTCTTCCCCAACTCATATCAAATAACATTTTGTTTTTTTTTAATAATGCCATACTCTAACTCAGCACCTAGTGTTATGATTTCTTTGCTTCCGTTACAACTTTTAGTTTGTTCTTCACAGCTGATCATGACCTTTACAAGTTCACCAATATTTGATTTCCTAGTCTTATTGGTTAACACATCAGTTCTTTTATAAACAAGCTCTTCATCATCAGGTGAAAGAGAGACATCTTCGGTGGTTTTTATTTTTGATGTCTGATTTGTTTTCTCCTTTTGCACAATATTTCTAATCTCCTCCTCACTAATTCTATCATAATTTTCAGTTTTATGTTTGACATCTTCAAAAGAAACATGTTTAATTTTACTAGATTGACCCACCTTAGTGACTCTTGGTTGATCCCCTCATTGTACTATTGCAATGTCATGAGCTATTGATCTTTGCTTCAATCTCCTTTCATCTGCTTTGTCTGTGTGGAAAGTGTTGATCACATGCATAACATTTGGCTCCAAATAATAAAGACCTTCAAACATGTTTGACAGACTCAGAACAAAATCCTATGAAACAAAATAAAACATGTAAATAATCAATAATTTATAAAAAATTGAATCATCCTTACAATAATGCATAGCTGAAATAAAAATAAGCATACTTACAACATTATTTGCAATTTTTTTTTAGATTTCTTTAGAAAACTTTGTAGATATTTCATCTCTGTCATACTTTACCTTTGATTGATGATATCTAACCTTCTCACGTTTATTATCATTCCTTGCAAGAACATATATATTGTTTTTATGCGATACCATACATATGTCTCATACTCTGCCCATCACATCATACGGCTCATTTAAGTCAATCATACCACAAACCAGATAGATATGTATATTAGCCTCCATTTCATTGTCTTCAAGATACCATGATAAATCAGTTTTATCTATTTCCTCGGCGTTCTTCCAATCAGAAATAAGCTTTAAAGAACCTGGTGCCCCACTTGCTTGAATTTTATTAGTGTGTGCAACAATGTCCTTATTGCGTCCAATAATGTCCAAAGTGCGTCCAGCTGCAACTTTAGATTTGGGAGTTGTATCCATAGTGCGTCGAGCTGCAACTTTAGATTTGGGAGTTGCTGCCTTAGGTGCAGAAACACTCACAGAATCTTTTTTGATGCACATTTTCTTCATAAAAAGAAATATATATATTAGTTAATGAGAAAATAATGTCGGTAAAAAAATTTAAAAAACAAAATTTATTTATAAAACTAAATAAATTGAAATTAAACCAGTAACATTAACTATAGAAAATTTTCATTTAAAAACAAAATATTATATATATATATATATATATATATATATATATATAATACATTTTATAAAAAAAAAAATGTTTTAAATGGTATAAAACAATTTGAAAAAAATAAACATTATTTTTCAAACTTAAGTTTTTGTTTAACATTTAAAAAAAATAAAAATAAAAAAATACTTACTATTTATAACAAATGTTAAAATTAAATTTTATTTTTTTTAAGCAAAAGATTTTACTAAAAAAACAAAATAATATAATTTTTTTTGCTTTAATTTTAATTGTGTTTTTTTATTAAATATACACTTAATAAATAATATTATAAATTTTAAATATATTGAATAGAATTAAAGCATATATGTAAATATTTAAAATTTTAATAAAAAATTTATAATCTTTTATCATATTTTAAAATTTTAAAATTTTATTTTACAATATTGAAATTTATTAAAGTCTAAAAATTATTTTAAATTTAAAAAAAAAAATGAAAACTAATAATATAAAACATTACAATTATTTTAAAATTTTTAAAAACTTATATTAAATATTTAATACAAAACATTTATATTTAAAACAAAATTAAAAAAACAAATTAAACTCTTTTTAAGTTTTATTTTATATTGAAATTAAAAAATTAAATTTAAAAAAAAAAATTAAATTTTTTATAACGTTTATTATATATTTAAACTAAAAATAAAATAAAAAAAAGAATATGTTTTTTGCGGCCAGGTGGTGCTACGGGTGGCTGCCCAGCCGACCCCCGACACCCTAGGCAGCGACCTGAGCCAGAAAATACATTTTTTTTTCTTTTTTTTAATACAAAAAAAACAAAAAAAACAATTAAATTTTTAATTATTTTTTTTATTTTTTTAAAACTAAACTATTATAAAAACAAAATTTTAAAAAAATATATAAAGATACAATACAATACAATAAAAAAAAAAAATTAAAAAAACAATATAACAATACAATTAAAAAATATATATAAAATATAATATATAACAAAACAATAAATAGAAAATCTAAAGAAATTGTTTCAAAATATTAATTAAGAACTAAAAATATAAATATAAATTTTAAATTTTATAATTATAATTTAAAAAATAAAAAAATAATAAACAAAAAATAGAAAATTTGTTTTAAAATATAATTTAAGAAATAAATTAAAAATTTTATTTATAATTTTTATTTAAAAAAAAACAATTATAATAAAAAACCCATGGTTGTTTAATATAAAATATAATACTCTACCCTTTAAAAAAAAAAAAAAAATTATACATATATATATATATATATATATAAACAAAAACAAATTTAAATTATAAATTACAATTAAAAATAAGATTTAAAATTTAAATAAATCAAAATATAATATAAAATCAAAAAATTGTCAAATACAAAACAAAAAAACAATTTAAATAATGAAACCACCCATATATTTATAATAAAAATAAAAATAAAAATAAAAAGATAATAATATAACTATTTTTTTTTTTGTGATGGTCATTTTATGGATTTTTATGTCTAGATGAGCCTATAAACTCTAAAAAGGAAAAAAAAAAATCTAAATTTTTGTCATAAAACCCAATTTATTTTTTTTAACATTTTTTTCACTAAAAAATATAAAAAAATTATGGTTTTTGGACCTAAAAACCTTTCAAAAATAGTTTTGTACACAAAAACTATAATATAACAAAAATTTCAACAAAATCGTCTTTAAATGGACATAATAGAAGGAAAACTAACTTTTGAAATGCAAAAAATTGCTGTCACCAATGCCAACACAATGCCTCCACAAAATTACCAATAGCAACACAATGCCCCCAATGCTAATCCAATGCCTCGAGGAAGTTACCAATGCCAATGCAATACCTCCAAAAAATTACCAATAGCAACACAACGCCTCCAATGCCAATGAAATGCCTCCACGAAGTTGCCAATGGCAATGCAACACCTCTAGAAAATTGCTCTAACAAATACCAAAAAACTTGATGTGATGTGATGAATAGAAAGAATGATTCTTATTATATAGAAAATATTGTGTGATTGGTTTACCATTTAACAAATGTGAGATTAAAATTTAAAATTTAAAATATTTACATGTAGTTTATTATAGTTAAAATAATTAATATTTGCATGTAGTTATCATAGTTAATATTTTATTTAATATTTACATGTACTGAATGTTAAATAATTCAAATATAATCTCGGATTAAAATTTAAAATATAAAATACTCACATGTAGTTAATTATAGTTTATATTATAGATAAAATAGTTAATATTTGCATGTAGTTATCATAGTTAATATTTTAGTTAATATTTACATGTACTCAATGTTTAAAATCATGGGATTAAATTTTTAAATTTAAAATATTTACATGTAGTTAATTATAGTTAATATTATAGTTAAAATAGTTAATATTTGCATGTTGTTATTATTGTTAATATTTACATGTAGTCAATCTTAAATCATTTAAATAAGAAAATTATTTTACTTTGGAAGGCATGCATGAAAGGAATATTTTGTGGATATTTTGGATAGAAAGTATGGTGAAATATTTGAAGGCCAACTGTTTCTTAATAAATTTTGAAATATATTTTAGATGAATATAATGTAGGTTTAAAATTTAAAATTTAAAATATTTACATGTAGTAACTATAGCTAAAATAGTTAATATTTGCATGTAGGTATTATAGGAATATTATAGTTAATACTTACATGTAGTCAATGTTAAATAATTAAAATAACAACATTATTTTAGTTTGGAAGGCATGCATGATAGAAATATTTTGTGGATATTTTGAGTATAAATATTGGTAAAATATTTCAACATCAACAGTTTATTAAAAAAAAAAAAAATACATTTTTTGACTAATATTTTGTATGAAATATTTGAAATGAAAATTTTGGAGGGAAAGTTTTTCGCGAAATTTTTGGGGGGGGGAATTTAGAGGGAAAGTTTTTCGTGAAATTTTGTGGGGGGGAATTTGGAGGGAAATTTTATGTCTTTAAGCTATATATTGTAAGTGGGAGAGGCATTTGTATCATTCAACCTATTCTTATTGAAAGCCATGGTTTCTTTTGATAGCGAAGTTTTTCTTTGTACAACATCAACATCTTCGTCGTGCAACAACTCTATTCAGAGTAATGACTATAACAGGATTCGGTTCACCATTAATAGAGAGTCAAAAATTGACTTGGTTGTAATCCTAAGGATGATTAGAACAAAATTGACGAGGCACAACAAAAAGAAATTTCTGCAAATCAAGAGTCAGTTATTCCACTTACTCTTAATCCTAAGGATTATGAAAGCAACAGTGATTAAGGGCATGATGAAGAATTTCTAGAGTCAAGATTTTCACTTCGTCCTAATCCTAAGGATTATGAGGGCGCCATTGATGAAGGGGGAGATAAAGGGGGAGATGAAGAATATCCACTTCAGCTTAATTCTAAATATTAGGCAAGAACCACAGATGAAGAGGGGAATGAGTAATTTGCAGAGTCAAAATATCCACTTCGTCTTAATACTAAGGATTATGCCATCACCATTGATGAAGAGGGGAATGAAGAATTTGCAATGTCCAAATATCCACTCTATCCTAATCCTGAGGATTATGATAGCACCACTGATGAAGAGGGGGATGTAAAAATTCTAGAGTCAAAATATCCACTTCGTCCTAATCGTAAGGATTATGCCAACACCACTGATGAAGAGGGGAATGATAAAGTTCCAGAGTCAAAATATCCACTTCGTCTCAATCTTGAGGATTATGCCAACACCACTGATGAAGAGGGAAATGAAAAATTTACAGCGTCAAAATATTCATTCTGTCCTAATCCTAAGGATTATGCAAGCACCACTGACGAAGAGGGGGATGAATAAAATTCCAAAGTCAAAATATCCACTTCGTCCTAATCCTAAGGATTATCCAAGCACCAGAGATGAAGAGGGGAATGAAGAATTTGCAAAGTTGAAATATGCAATTCATCCTAATCCTAAGGATTATGCTAGCACACTGATGAAGAGGGGAATGAATAATTTGTAGCATAAAAATATCCACTTCATCCTAATCCTAAGGATTATGCCAGCAACACTGATGAAGAGGGGGATGAAGAATTTCCAATAAATATAGATTTAAGGCATTCACTTATTCCTAATCCTAAGGATTATGAGAGCACTAGTGAGGAAGGGGAGCGGCGGATTGAAGAAATTCTAGTGAATACAAATTCGAAGCTTCCACTTATGCCTAATCCCAAGGATTATGAAAGCACCACAAAGGGAGGGGAGGATGAAGAGTTTCTTCCAAATGCTAATTTTAGAGGCACATATATGAATATTGCATTTTCTCTAAGTGATCATTTCAAATACACTCATGCTGATGAAGAATTGAACCTCCCAAGGAATAATTTGAAAGCATGGATCAATATGGTGAATAATTTCATCTGAGTCAGGGTTACAAAAGCGTCTATGATTCTTGTGAAATGTGTTCTTCAAGTGATGATGATAAAGAAAATTTTCCACATAATGATTTTGATGAATTTCTTAACTATGTTGAAGATGATGATAGTGGGGATAATATTCCTCCTAATGGTGATGAAACTACTTTTACAAAGGATGATGGAATGACGAAGTCGTTGCAAGAAAATATTGCAACTAGGAGTAGGAGTAGACCTTTTCATATCAATCCAAAACATTCTAGTCATACAAGGGTGAGGACAAAATATTTCACAAAAAAAGTTCTGTTGTTCATTTGATTTCAAGTTAATGTTGTCGAAGGGATTTCTTGGAACATATGGATTTCAACTTTGTTTTGGAGAAAAGGAAAACATATATGTCAATGAATAAAAGCATGAAAAATTCATATTTAGTGGATTGCATGCAATCTAGACTAGTAGGTTATGATTATCATATTGAGAATGTATTGCTCTGTAGAAAGGCTTTCAAAATGTTGCATTCAATTGGTAATTGTCATTTGTCAAGAATCCAAGAAAAACTAGAAAATGATCCCACATATTATTCTGAAGTACGTTATAAATGGGAGGTGGGGTCGTTTGTAAATACTGCTAAGACATAGATGAAAGAATTCTTTTCAAATCATGGAGAGTGTATGTCAAATAAAGACACAATAAATATTCCAGATAATTTCTTGAGATGAGAAATATTCATCTTATACAGAGATTATGAAGAAGTTTTTGAAGGAGTTGGTAATTTTATTACATATTCTTATTTTACAAGGTTATGGAAAAATGAATTCAACAATTTTCGTATTCCTAAGAAGACAAGGATGGGGGTTTGCAGCACATGTGCTTCTCTTAAAGCAAAAAGGGATAAATTTCAAGGGGCAGAAAGAGGCATCCATTCAAAACACTGTTTTTTAAAATTGGATAGTTATCAACTATGAAAATATATTTATTCATATGCTTCTTTTATTTTATGTATAGATTCTGTTGTCAAAGAACTTCAAGGCCATCACAATCAGCAAACAAGTGAAAGGAAAATTTTTTATAAACATCGAAAGAAGTGTTATGATCATTCAAATAAATATCTAGGTTTGATAATTGATGGTATGGACCAAAAGAAAACACTTCTTCCACATTTTGTCCGCACGCCAAAAAAATTATAGGAGGAAAATTTCATTCAGTTTCACATTGTTGGTTGTATGGTATTTAATGAGAAGATGTTCCCAAGATTTTCCTTCACAACTCCAAATATTCAAAATGATGTAAATCTGACCATAACTATAATCCATGATGTGGTTATTCATTGGTCTGGTATTCTTCCTGAAGTTTTGTATTTACAATTAGAGAACACAAGTGTTGAAAACAAAAATCAAGTTGTTTTTGGGTATCTAAACATACTCGTTGAATTCGGAATTTTTAAAAAGATAAAGGTTGGTTTCCTTCTTGTTGGGCATACTCATGATCATATTGATCAAATTTTCAATCGTTTTTCAGTAACATTGAGGAGGAAAGGTGTTGGGAGCCTGCCATCGTTAATTGAATGTATTAAGAAATTGTACATTCTAGAGCCTATTTTTCATGTGTTGGAAGAAACTATTGACATGTGAAGGTTTATTTTGGGATCACATGGTGAGGAGAAATGCATTGAAAAACTTAACGACATTAGCTTCCAACATCAATTTCTTATCAAAAAAATTGATGGGATAACACTTATATGGGGCAATAAGTATTCAAATGTTGCAGAATGGGGGCCATCATCAGGTTTAGAATTTTTGAAGTTCATTCTAGAGCATCCAATATTTTCATCAAATATTTTTTTATTACAGTCAGTTGCTAAACTCCATAATGCACGAAGGCATAAGAGAGACATAAATTATTTTGATTGTCTAGAGGAAACTAAAAGATGTATTAGAGATACATATGAGTACTTTGATGTTAATGATTCAGTTTGGTGGGAGTATTTTTTCAGTGATCAAAGTGATATGATTTCAAGATAAATAAATGTGGATATTCTTTTGAAGATTCCTTTTTTTTTGCCACAAAATATGCCAAATGAACATCAAGAAACACACATTGTTGAACAACAACAGCCTCAAACTATTGTTAATTCCCCACAGGTAGAGAAAAGAGAAATCTATATTGGTTCTGGAAGATCACGTGCACAACGTGAAGCCATGGAAGACCTTTACAGGGGTTCTGTGCAGGATGTTAAGGAGGGTTACATGATAGCAGTGTTAGTAGATGAAGATCCACTTGGCTATCCATTCTGGATTTCAAAGGTTATAAAGGTCATTAATGAAAATGAAGACATTACAGTTGTTGATGTACATTGGTATGCCACAAGTACCCACCCTTTCAAAGGTGTGTACAAGCTAGAGATGGTAGTTGAAAAGAAAATTGGCAGAAAAAGAAAAATAAAGGGCACAAATATAAATCGCCGCAGCACAGATGTCTTAAAATTGGAGGATGTTGACATACTTATGTATGAATTCAATTTGAAAAAGAGTGGAACTCTTCAGTTGAAGACCATAAATATTTTGAAGAAATTGCTACCAGAAAAATTATTGTTGAGATGGGACTCTGTGGAATGTAGTCATAGATCTACAAGACATTTGAACTTTGAAATGGTGCGCATGCATGTTGACTCAGATGGAGTACTAATTTATGAAAGAGAAGAATATGTATCATCTTCATCTGCATCGAGTCATTCATCTGAATATGTAGGTCCAGATGGTGTGCCAAAACCTATGGTTGATTTTGGATAACTATGAAGGACACTTTAATGTAATTGATGTTTGCATGGTAACTTGAAATAAAATTTTTGACTTCCATCTGATTTTTCATGAACTTATGAGGCATTTCTATGTTTTTTGGATTATATGTTTTGATTATGAAGAATTCATCTCTTTAGAATATCGACAACGGAACAATGAATTACAAAAATAATTTATGTTATATTCAATGTACCAATGTTGATATTTTGATTAAAACTAAAATAGAAAATATAAATTAATGTTGAATTTTTAGATTATGCAGTGATATTACCATGATATTATGTATTGTTACCATTTGGTATAAGATACTTTTAAATTTTTTAATAATTATATGCGTCATTGAAAGGGGACACTTTGTTTTGATGCTTGATTTTTAGGTTTTGGTTGCAATTAGATTTAAATTTGTCTTATGCTAAGATTTGAAAAGAAATAATTTTTTATCCTTTAAAATTAAAATTACTCTTGGAATAATAAATTTTTCATTTACTTGTTCATTTTTTAAAATTTATTAAGTCATATAATTTCTCCATAATTTCATTGTTCAAGTATGTTGAAAACTTAAGATTGAAAAATTTGAGATTTACAACTTGTCATTAATGTTTTATGCACTACAAAATTTTATCTTTAGTGTTATCGCTGCCAATAATTACAATTTTAGGGTTGTTTAGAGTCAAGATATTTTATGTTTAACAACATGGATGAAAATTGTTCAAAATGATAAGCCCTTCAGACATGTTTTTGTTTATCTTTAACATCATCTATCAAAATGTTTAGAATTTTACGATTTTTCAATGTCCTAATATGTTGTCTTTAATTCCAATGTTACAATGTGTCAAAAGTGTGACACAATTTTTTTTCGTTATTCCAGCATCAACAGGTTTTGTTTTGAGGGTGTTTTTTCAATCCTTTTTTCAAGATACAATTTAGTTTTTTGCATAATTTTATAAAATGTTGAAATTTGACGTTGAGAAAAAACCAAATGCATTCTGGAATACACACTTTTTGTTTTTGGGGTGTTTTTTCATGTTTTTTGAGTGTTTTTTGGCTGGAGTTCCCGTTTTGAGGTAATAGTTCTTTTTTCATCGTTAAGAGTGTTTCCTATCCAGCAAGACTCCAAACAAATGAGAAACCTAATTAACTGACCATCCTAAATAGCCTAAAAAATTATATCTAGTCATCCATTTGGCTGCAAAGTTACACTAAGAGAGCCCTCTCTCGTCTTGGTAGGGCTAGCTACTTGACCTAAAGGTTGGTCTATGGTTACCTTCCTTCAAATCCATTGTTAGCCTTGGGAAGTAGGGGGGAGTGATAACATTTTTTGTGTTGTTTCTGGGGAGTGATGGTTAAATATTTCCTGGAAAAGAATGACAGATATTGGCTCTGATTTCTGATGGTGAACAGTGGTTAGGAATAAGAAGGTTGTGCATCTTTCACCTGGCGACTCCGGTGTCGAAGAGTCCAAAGATTCAGAGTTTTCATGGCCACTCCATTGTTCAAAAACTAGTAGCTTGAATAAATTTTAATTACTTCACTATTTTCAAGATAGGTTCAATGGCTAGAGGGTATGCTCCTATGCATCAAGATCATGTTCCGGGATTTCCAAATTTTACACGTTAGGTAGATTGGAAAACATACTTGCCAAAATTCAAAGATGAAAAAGGTGATGATGCTACACTTCATTTAGTAAGCTTTCAAATGCATGTGTGTAAGATGAGGACTAATTTTCATGGAGATTTTTTAATGAATATTTGCATGATCTCGTTATAAGAAAAAACATAGTTTTGGTATGAAATATTGTGTCTGCTTATATTTATTCTCTCAAGGATTTTCACTTAGTATTTTTTGAGAAGTATAGAGAAACCTATCCTTCTTTGATTTTGATTGAGGATTGTTATGATCACTTTAGGAATTTTATTCAAAAGCTTAAAGGTTTCATGATGATGAAGATTTTATGGATGATGAACTCTTGGATGCTTGGAATGAGAACCCTTTTCACCACCATGAGAATATCATCGATTCTACCATAGATGACAGTGAACTTGAGCAGAATTCTTCAAAGGATGACATTGATCTTCCATCTTTCGATGTTGATGATAATTTGAAGAAGCCTTGCAATATTCAAGTGATAAAGATATATATGAAGATGTTCTATCAAACTACCCTTCATCCCTTTCCTCTTTTGAGTTTTTAATTTAGGGAGAAATATGTGCCGATCAAAATTTTGATTTTTCTTGTATAGAAAATCTAGAGGGTCATGATTTATGAGCTGAGGTAAAAAAAAATGTACACATGAATTAGGGAAATTTTGAGATCTAAAATAGGTCTCCTAATTAAATTATAAAATAATAGTGGAAATAATAAAATAATATTACATTACATCATCAAATCTTAGAGGGAAAAAAGAAAAAACTGCTTTTGCAACTCATATTTTCAACTTATCTCCTTATTGGTTTACTCAAATTTTGAGTGATAACAATAATTGGATGAATAATTTGATTCCTCATTCAAGGATTACCCATGTTGCATACTTTCGATGGAACCCGCTACACGATAAATGAGAAATACATGAAAAACATGATTGCAATCATGTTTTTTCATGTATTTTTCTTTTTTTGTCTAGCAAGGTCTATCAAAAGTATGGAACATGGGTAGAGCTTGGACTAAGAATTAAATTTTGAATGAAATGAGTACCCCTGATAGAAATTTGAGTAAAAACATAGGGAGATAAGTTGAAAATACAAGTTGAAAAAGTAGTTTAATTATTTTATTATTTTTTAATCTTTTTACTTTTTTACCCCAAAAATGGTGAACCATCCCCCATAGTTGACATCATCAACTTGAATCTTATTGGTTATTATAAAATTTGTTTTTGTTGTACATTTTACTTATGAGGAACATTTTAGAACATGTTCAACAACCTTCTAATGATCAAGATATATATATTTTCCGAAGGCAAGATAATTCTCTCTCTGATATACATGAAAAACCACTTGTAGATATTTGTGTTGATGCTTATTTTTCTACCTCAATTGAAGATATGAAAGAACATAAAAATATTTTCTTTAATATGGATGATATGGAAGATAACATTGTTGCATTTTTATTTAATAAGGATCAACCAAGTGAAGAAGAAAAAACATCCAGTATATCTGAAAGAATCTCCCTTCCTTTTTTTGATAAACAAGAGGTAATGTTTCACAATTTTCAAGACCCCCTGTGTAGTCTTTTGCAAGCATTAGAAAAGGTGGAGTTTTTTTTGTTCACCAACACAGGTTTTGTGCTCAAGTTTCATTTTTAGTTTCCATTTACTCAATCTTTCTTTATGCCTAGTGGATCTAAATACAAGCATCAGTCAGGAAGTCATTTACTTGATTGGTTATATTGGATCTTCGAATTCAATTGTTTAAGTGATTTATGCATCAGTTAGAGTAGGTAAGGTGTCGTGAATTAGCTCAACATTCTGAGCATATTTTTCAGTGTTAGTTCCCATTACATTTTGTAGTTGATGATCTACTATTCATCTTTCAGTTTGATTTGAGCCAGTTTGAGGATTGTAGTTGTAGTGACCCCATTGTCCAATGTGTGAGGCTACTTGATATACAGTGTTAATGATGCCTCCTGAAGGAGCTTCCATCCCCATCTAGAGCCAATGTTAGTGTCCAAATGTTCAGTGATCAAATGGACTATCTTAGATTTACTTGGTAGTGGTCCTAGGTTGAAATTTCATATTTCAAGTCAGTTTTGAAATAAAAAATATTTCAGTGGATATATCTAGGTTTTGAAATGCTACTCCCTCCAGTTTATTCATGGTCATTGTCATTTCATGGGTCATGTCCTTCATTATCATCTAGAGTATTAGGTCATTCACCATGCTTTCACCTAGGTCAGTGTCTAGGCGTCTTTCATTTCACCACCATAAATGTGCAAATTCTCTCATAAAGAAGGCGAAAGAAGCATCATTTCCATCATACAAGTTATCTTTAAAAGGGAGCTATCTTATGTAGGAAAAAAAAAAAAAAAACGAGACAAATTGTCTTCTTTCAAAAGCTTGTTACATTGTCAAAATATTCAAAGAAGAAAAGTGTTCCTAAAAAAGATGATGCTTTTAGTAAAGGAAAAAAAAGGGTGTTTTATAATTTTATAAAGGGAAAAAGTGAATTCATTCACTCATTTTATCTTCTTTTGATCGATAGAGATTCCCTTACACTTCTAGAACACTCTACCATTATCAAAGGTGGAAGAAAACTAGAAACAATTGCAAGAACACCCATTCTGCTACGTTTTTGGAAGCAGTGTGATGTTTTTGGGAAGCAACGCGATTTTTTTGGGTAGTGGCACTATGCTTCTGCCACAACGCTACGTTTCTGCCCAAGGTGCTACGCTTTCATATTTTAGCCTCCAAATCAGCTACTCGAGCTTCACAACAACTGTACAAACCTTATGTGGCTTCCAAAATCAGTACGTGGGCACTTCAAATTTCTTCTTGAAGTCAATTCATAAGTGTATGAATGTTTTATAACATTAGGGTTTTTCCTCTACTACATTTTAGGGTTTCCTTTCTTGATTGGTTTTAACCATTAAAAAACCTTATATGACCATATGAATCCTGAATTAATCCTTAAAAAACACTACCCCAATACCCCCTATTACTCACTGTCACCTTTATCATTGTTTCCATCAAAACCCTAAGTCCCCACTACATTTCCACTAGAGAACGAGGAAATCCGTGTGTTTTCACAATTTGGTCCACATATCCATACTTATTTCAAGAAATTCCACTTATAGCTTCAAGTCAACATGTCACCCTACTTCCTCAAATTTTTGGGGAATTTTCCTTAACCTACGTATACCTCATCACAACCCCTAAAGCTACCTTATCCCTATCCCCTGTTTTCCAAAATCCACTATCCCTACCCACTCATTTCATCTAGGAGGGATTCATCCTGTTCAAGTATTATGGAGAGTGAGAAGAAGGCTCACAAGGGAGGCCACCATTCCAGGTTTGATCCATCCACATTACAAGAACTCAATTCCTCCCCTTACGCGAAGAGATGTTTTGAAGACACTAGATGTCTCAGATTTTGTGAGAAGATCATGGAGGTAGGTTGTCATAACCAATTGAGTACCCTTTTTTCCACTAAATTCAGTAGATACAAGGCCATCGTAGGAGGCATTGAATTCACTCTATCAACAGAGGCCATCACTTCAGCAAAATGGATTCAAAATGAAGGAGAAGTATGGTTCAAAGGCCTGGAACTTGACCTTGAGAACTACCCAATGTTCCTAAAACCTCATTGGAGAGATGAACCTAAACATGTTTTCCCTTTCAGGCATTACTTGATAAGTATGCCACATTAATGAAGCTAATCATGAAATATTTTACATGCGAGGGGAGATTTTTAAGACTGTACCAATACCATGTCAGGTTACTAATGTACTTCACAACCACCAAATCACTCAATTTTTCGAATTATTTATTCTCGAGTTTATTCAAGATGGTGGAAAAGGTACAGAGAAAAGGTAAAAATCCTCATTCCAGTCTATTCCACCATGGTTTGACAAAATTGATTTTTCTACACCAAATCCCACTAAACAATATAACCTGGGAAGATTTCATGGAGAAAGTAGCATTAGCGCCTACTACTAGTCCACTTATTGTTTATAACACTACATCAGTACAACCAAAGGAGGTTGGTTGTTCAAAAAGGGAGGAAAATATTTCAAAATATCCTATGATTGAGATCACTCAAACCTATGAGAAGGGTAAGAGAATGGTTTTTTATCCTAAGACCATTGGAGGTGTATTGGCACCTGAATCTACACTTGAACAAAGACAAACAATGGAACAACCACCTATTCATGATGGTGACTCACCATTAAAACACCATGATGAATAAGAATCCGTAGAAGTTGACATGGTAGAGTAGGCAAAGGATAAGTCAGTTGAGGAAATCATAAAGGATAAAGATGAAGAAATAACAAAGTTCAAGGAGATTTTCTCAATGGAAAATTCTCAAATCACATTCCAACAACAAGAGAATTTGTAGTTAAAAGTGAAACTACTCCTCCAAGACAAGCCAAAAGTACATGTTCATGCAGATTAAGGCAAGGGAAAAGAAATAGTAGATGATAATTAGTTGGATTATCCATAAGCTGGAAAAAAAAGAAGAAGACCAAGGACAAGAGGCCTTAAGAGGGCGCTTCAGATTGAAAGAGAATCAACTCCTAAATCAGGTTGACAAATTGTTGATGAACTAATTCTTGATGAAATCAATCAGGATAGAGAGTACTGGCTTGACAGGTTCAATGCACACCTTCAGAAGCTTCTATAAAAATCTATAAGAATAATAACCTTGAGATACATTTGGAAAATCACTATTGTGCCAGAAACAAAATTTCCCAAATCAGGGTCAAACAAATGAAGAAAAAGCTTAAGGAAGCTCAAATGAAGCTCAAAGAGAAGGATAATTTAGAACTCCTTACTGAGGCATGAGTGGTTGTTTAGCCTATCATCTACAGGTGTCACAAAACAAATTTTGTCCAATTATGAGATTTTTTGATATTTTTGTTGATTTTTGGAAATTTTGTCCCCACGGAAACATCACGCAGAGGCACGTCGCTTTTTATCAGGGCATCCAAATCAATAATTTCTAATATGTATGCGTTCATATCGATCTGTAAATTCCATATGTGGACTTGATTTTCATGACAATCTCTAGCTTTGGCAAAAAATCCAAAAAATTGCCTTATTTTTATGCTTTTGCCAGTGTTTTTGGCTAGGCGTGGTGCTTTTGGAGTGAGGTTGGGAGAGTCAAGTTTTGGAGGTGAATTGAAAAGTAGACACATAGGGATACCTAGCCAAACCTTCAAGATTGCAAATGGATGCTTTAAAGTGGGTCAAAATCACCCTTGAACAAGCATGATGTTTCTGCCTCACACGCACGATGCCTCTTCCAAAGGTGCCACCTTTCTGCATTGGCTTCCTTTCAGAGAGTTGTTATGTGAGGAAAACTCCATAATTCAATGCTAGTTGTCCCATGAGGTCTCATTTGATGTATTTGAGTTTTTTTTCCTCTATGATGAGGAAACATGTAATTTAATGAAGGGGACACACATTCCTAGTCTTTATCTAAATTTCAGGGATTAGTCTCTAACTACCATACATTCTAGGAAGTGACTCATCTGATGTAATTATGATTATTTTTGGATAGGATTTCGACCCTATGAGGTGTCATGAAATCTATTTTCTATAATTTGTCCACCTCAAGTCATTTTAGAGGCTCGATAGCTTTTATTTGCATTGGAGCTATTGTACAAGCTTTTATTAATAAAATCAAAGATAGTGTTACAGACATAGTATTGAGACTACAATGATATGCCTTTGAGATTTTGTTTTTCTCCATAAAATTATCACGTTGAATGTTATTTTATCCATCTTTCAGCTATATGCTTCTTTATGGTAAGCCTTATGAGTTTATTGATAGAAGTCATGATTTCTATGCTCTGTTTTTATAAGATTTACATGAAAATGTCTCTACTCTTTTGATGAATGAATTAAGTTTAATTCTCATTCTGATTCGTTCTCAGTTCAAGCTATACATAATGACAAATTAAGCATGCTTCTAAGTTTACCTACCTTGCCTCACCCTTAACTCTGCAACTAAACCTTTGAAATCGTACCTAAATCCTAGACCTCATTTCCTAACTATCATTCCTATCTAACAAAACTCCAAAAAAAAAAACCTAATGTAATAAGCATCATAACTAGCCTAAAAAATTATATAAAGTGATCCCTTTGGCTAAAAATTGACATTGAGAGAGAACTCTCTCGTCTTGGTAGGTCTAGCTACTTGACTTAAACATTGGTTTGCGGTCACCTTCCTTCAACTCTATTCTCACCCTTGGGAAGCAGGGGGGAGTGATAAATTTTTTTATGAAGCCAAATTAGTTGATAATGTGTTAGAAAAGATAAGAGCCAAGGATTATCATAGGTTACCATGAGTCCATTTAAATTTATAAAAGAACCAAGTATTTTTTGTGAGCATGGGTCCATTTAAATTTATAAAAGAACCATGTATTTTTCAAAGGGTTTCACATGCATATATATAAACATAATGTTACGAACAAATACCATATGTTTCATGGGATTCAGGTATATAAATATACATATAAAACAACTCATCACAGTAAAAATCAAACATGTTATGGTTGTTATCAGTTGGAAGCTTCATAGCTATGTAAAAACAGTTTTCCATCCTTTTAAGCTCACTTTTTTTTTTCTTTAATCTCTTTAATTATTGAAGCTCATACCTTACCATTTTGGCTTAAAATATCATTCTCTAGTGCAAGCCTCTTAATTATAGTTTGATTTTCATGTTCTAACAATTAAATTGTATTTGACAAGAGAATCTAAAAATCACATTCTACATGCACATTAAAAAATATCCTATATCAAACCCCATCGTATCCCACCAAACCCTTTTCTTATCTCACCAATGTAACTAGAAAGTTTGAATTATAATTCCATTTCAACATCTTAATTTTAACATAGCTTGATCCATAAACCTCAAATAAATTTCCATCCAAAGACATATGAAATTTAATGTCACTTTGGAAAAATAATCACAAAATTACAGCAATTAAAGGCTAGCATACACATCCTAAAAATATAAAATAACAAGAATCTGTATTGATAAAAAGCAAGAATATGAATTGAAAAAATGAAAAACATGTATGCTTTTTATTTATTTCTGCTTTTTTGGATGGGTTGGGTGGACCAATTTTAAAACAAGCTGCCTTTAGTGTTTATTTTTTTTGAAGGTTTTTCATGTGGATTTTTGTAATTTAAGGTAGGAATTCATTCAAAACAGAAATTAGGTGGCTAACCTTGCACAATCAAAGTGCTCTAAAGATTTTTTAGGGTGCTGAATGAATATATACAATAAAAAATACAGTTTAAATAACATAAATCAAGATTGAACTTAAATTTTTTTTTTAAAAACTCAAAAAATACTAGTAAACATAACTCCATTTTAAAATTTAGACGCATTTATCTTTGACAGACAAAAGACAAAAGAGGGAAATATATCCGTTGAAAGGAGCATTGTACATATCCTATCGGATAAGTAATGTTATATAAGGAAAGTTATCCGTTGAATAAATTTCATATTTACTTCCTCTGGCAATGTATCCTTTGAGAGGAACGTCATATGTATATAATATATGATATCCGCTCCAGCAATTTCACTTTAATTCCCCTTGTCTTTCTTGGTTGGACTTCTGAATCGATGTGTAACATGTGGTGTCTAACTCGCTTATGCATAAGTCTGATTCTATGCGATAAGAGACAAGGAAATTGGACAAGGAAGGGCGGTGGAGTGCTCTCTCCGTACATGTTGTAATTTAATTTCAGGTACATGTCATTTTTCTACTTTTTCTGATTTATTGTTCATTTTATTTCAGTTTTATTATTTATTTTACTTCTGCTGGTTTGAATTCATTTATGTTGTAATGACGGAAACTTAGGCTTTCAATGTATATTCTATTAATTTCTTTAGCCCTGCTATCAATCCATCCATCCATCCATTTCTTTTAGATCACACCATCCATCCATTGGGTTGATTTATATTAGCTCATTTCTTTTAGATCACCCCATCCATTCTTCCAATAGTTAGTGTTTCTTTTGGGTCACCGTATAATCAACTGGGAATTCTATACACAAAAGTTTCTCTACCAATCCATGTTCTCCGTATGAAAAATAATTCTATACACAGAGTGTCTCTGAGTATGGCGCTCAAACACTACAACAAATTCAATCACAGCTCATCGATAAATTGATCTTGCCACAAAACTCTTTCGACATGAAAGTTATTTTTTTTTAAAGTATATTATGTTATCAGATCAGATATAATTTTATTTTTTTCCTTAATTACAAAAATAAGTTTTCTTTAATTACCAAAACTAATTTTATTTTAATTTTCTTTGTTACCCTTTCTCCCTCAGCCGGAGCAAATACAAAAAAAAAGCGTTTATTCATTACTAATTAACTTCTAAACTTTTATTTAATTCGCGCAATCAATTTTAACAAAAGATTGTGCATTTAAACAATGCTAGACATTTTCATAAATAAATAAAATTGTAACAACCTTATCCACGACTTACCAAAGTGTTCTGCACAGCAATAGCAGACATTCTTCAGGCAATTTGAATAATTCAATGATATTAACCTATTGAAACTGAGAATAGGGTTCCTTGTATGATTAGGGTGAAGGACATGGACCCATGAAAGTGAGATTAAAGTTGATTAGGGTGAATGACATGGACTCATGAAACTGAAATTAGGGTTTCTTGTATGATTAGGATGAATGATATGGACCCACTGAAACTAAGGTTAGGGTTTTTTGTATGATTAGGATGATGACATGGACCAAATGGAATTGAGATTAGAATAGGGTTTCAAATTTATAAACTAATTTTAAGTTTTTAATAAATTATAATTTAATATTTTACTTAAAATAATGTATTTTTTTAATAAATTAGGAAAATAACCCGATGAACTTTTTTGAAAGATGATAATTATTTATTTAAAATAATAAAATTTATTTATATCTTAATTTAAAACACTTGAAACTTTTGAAAAAAAAATAGATGAACACAATTCAGTTTGCAAATTGTGCATTTAAACAATGGTAGACATTTTCATAAAATAAAAGAAAATACCCTTCACTTATCAAAGTGGTCCACACAGCAATAGCAGTCATTCTTCCTCCCACTAAAACTGAGATTAGGGTTCCTTGTATGATTAGGGTGAATGAGATGGACCTATGAATCTGAGATTAGGGTTCTTTGTATGATTAGGGTGAATGATTTGGACTCACTGAAATTGAGGTTAGGGTTTTTCTTGTATGATTTGGATGAATAACCCAATGAAACTGAGATTAGAGATTTTTTGTATGGTTAGAGTTCAAACTGATAAAAATTTTAATAAATTATAAAATAATTTTTTTATCAAAAATGATAATGTAAAATATTTTAGTAAATTAGGAAAATATCTTTATCAAATTTTCTTAAAAAATGATAACTATTTATTTAAAATAATAAAGGTTAATATACCGTAATTAAAAAAATGTTGAAGCTTCTGTAAAATATGAATGAACAAATTCCCTTTGCAAATAATTAAAAAGAAAACGGAACAACATTGAATCAAATTTTAATTTTTAATATATGCCCAAAGAACTATATTGAATACTTTGTACCGGACCATAACTTCCTCCACATGTACAAACAGCAATCGGCCGTGTCCCACATCCCCAAGCAACTCAATTGTCTGTACTTATTCTGAACCGTCCAACGTGTTTAACTTTCGTTTCTACTTTGCTGTAGTTTTATTAGTCCTTGCCATAAGGCAGCAGGGACTCTTGTAATCGAAGTGCCTTGAAACATGAGCCCATGTATAGAAAATCTTATGTCTAAATCAAAGTTTTGTAGTTTATTTTGTAATTTATTTTTTCTATGAAATATTGAAAAGGGTTAATTAGAAATCTTATTTGGCTTCTTTCCTAGACCAAAAAGATCAGAACATAACCTTAAAATGAATATTAATGAAGATTTTTAATATAATTGAGTAATGCTGCTATATTTGTCAATAATATTAAATGCTAGCTGATGAACAAATTAACTTTATCTCATCACACAGTACACGTCAATCATCACACAGTACATGTCGCCATGCTAGCAGACCACATGGCTATCAAACAACACGGCAATGTGCATGTACGGGCCATGTGCATGAAGATGATTGAAGATGTTATCAGTTCTTCAAGGGCAACGCTTCTTTGAAACTTCTTTTGTTGCCCTTCTTTCCCTCACCGCTGGTTTGGTTGTGCAACTACTGAAATGGAACCACCGAAAGAGATGATTCGATGTCTTCTTCAATCAACTACTTCTGGCCAGATGCAACAAGGATGCTTTCTGGCTGGAATGAATGTGAGGTACTAATTTTTTGTGATGATGATTAAAGAAAAATCTTTTTAAGTTTAAATTTTTTTTTGGGCTATAGATAATTAGGTTTACGATTCTCAATGTATAAATCTGATACAGGGCTTCCTTTTTCATTAGTATGGTCATATTGATGAGGCCACTTTCCTTTGCATCATAATAAGTCTCAGCTGCTTGATTTGCACATTGAAATTCGGATTTCTTGTTTGCAAGGCTACATCATTCCTACCATTGCAGTTGTATTTATTTTTACAAATCCAAGCAAGAAAATAGTTGCTTCAACTTTATATATGAAGTGAAAATATAGTAATTTACAAACTTCGTGTATGATTAATTCGCAGGCTTTGTGTGGCTGGGAGCTGTTGGGAGCTGTTTGTCCGCTTCCTATGGCCAGGAGCTGTTAGTGGCCTGGAGGTGTGAGAAAAGTTTAATTCGCCAACCTGCAATTTTATATCCAATATATATTTGGATTCATACAACGTATGAGAATATATATTTGGATAATCAGATTAAGGGAGAATATATATCTGGATAATCAGATTAAGGGAAAATATATATTTGGATTCATACAACGTATGAGAATATATATTTGGATAATCAGATTAAGGGAAAATTGATTAGTACAATTTATGAGATACAGTGAGAGATAGTATTCATTGTTTTAGGTAGGCCAATACACAATATCTGCTAGGACTGGAAATATTTGCTAAATGCAGGGCTGAGGCTATAGGTCAACAATATATATTTTCATAATTCCTATTCATTATAGGATTTTCTTTTAATTTGTATTGAGATATTTTTAACAAAACAAAAATGAGATTTTTTTTACAAAACAAAACCAAAAATAGTAGCTACAAGCATATATTATTTTGTCCAAGGAAAAAAATCTTTCCTTTTATTTTTAAAAAGAAAAAGACGAAAAGAGAGTAAATAAATTCATGAGATGATCTGAATACTTCTATCAGTTCTCCTATATCTCGTGAGTGTTACAGCTATGTCTGATTCTGCCAACTACAGCTAATACAATCCTATTTCTTTTTGGAGCTGATATAATTATATGGGCGGAAAGAAGTATTATAATTATATGTGCTGAAAGAAGTACTTTGAAAGAAGTGTTTTTAAATGTGGAGTGAATCGCCAATCATCTCAACCTGAAAACGATTTTAAAAATAAATTTCCAAATGCTAGCAAGTTTACTAAATATTTTAGAAAAAAACATGTTTTCATTGAAAAAAAAGGACTAAATATTTTAGAAAAAAATATATTTTAAAGAAAAAGCTCCCACTTATACCATTTTCTTTTCCAAAGAGGGGTACATGCCTTCCTCCAGGTCATTCAATCGGCCTTAACTAGCGCAATGTAACTAACCTTTCAATAGTGCAATGTAACTAACCTGTATATATATTTTTACAATTAATTTTTTTGTATTTATATCAATTTATAAATTTTATTTAATATGATATATTTATATTAATTTATAAATTTTATTTAATATTGTGGTTATCTATTTTTTTTTTTTTTTTTCTAAATAAGACTGATCTATTAATATACAAAAATGTTACATGTTACATGGAGGCCGAGGCCTCAACTGGTCTGGCCCATGGAATAGGCATATTGATACAACATACATGACAAAAAAAGGTTTAAGAGACGAGCATTTTTAACAGAATTCATCAAGCATACCGGCTCTTGCAGGGGAAACCGGCCATGAAACTACTACAGTTAACCAAAAAACAGCGGCGAAGAGCATATACCCATGAAGAAATGTTCCCAACCAAAAGACCTAGCCGCCCGCGAAGGGGAAACCGGCTAATTGACAAACTGTAATTCTGATAATTAACAAACAATAGTCGCTAGCAAATTACCATAACAAACTTGGTTTAGTGCTCAACCAGAAACCAGTGAAGAAGGAGAC
The DNA here is from genome assembly GCA_034641835.2 of Pinus albicaulis. NCBI lineage: Eukaryota > Viridiplantae > Streptophyta > Pinopsida > Pinales > Pinaceae > Pinus > Pinus albicaulis. The sequence continues at coordinate 121,855,693 of CM076573.1, forward strand.
TAACCATTTTAAGATTCTTGAGAGAAGGGGGGAGATTCCTCAACCACCCGACAAGCGTAGGCATAAGGGTCGTCCTCGTCATGCTTTAGCAGCAGGCGCTAACAATCAGGTAAGTGTTGACAGGCAGTCACGATAAGGCGATTCATGAGCTACAGCAGAAAGGCACCGGGCTTTTCTTCCGTAGCACTGTGTAGCTTCGCTTGGTGTCTCCCGAACCAGCTTCAGCTTTGTTGTCCTGCGAAGTGTTGCAATCTAAAGCTTTGCGTTTTAGTGCTCAACCAGAAACCAGTGAAGAAGGAGACTAACCATTTTAAGATTCTTGAGAGAAGGGGGGAGATTCCTCAACCACCCGACAAGCGTAGGCATAAGGGTCGTCCTCGTCATGCTTTAGCAGCAGGCGCTAACAATCAGGTAAGTGTTGACAGGCAGTCACGATAAGGCGATTCATGAGCTACAGCAGAAAGGCACCGGGCTTTTCTTCCGTAGCACTGTGTAGCTTCGCTTGGTGTCTCCCGAACCAGCTTCAGCTTTGTTGTCCTGCGAAGTGTTGCAATCTAAAGCTTTGCGTTTCTGGCCACTGCTGGTGGGAGAGTTGGGCCGTTTAGCTTCTCTATGCTCCATGTCAGCACTGGGAGGCACTGAACTCGATTTAGAGGGCTTCTCCTTGAAATCAATAGCAATGGTGGCAATTATAGTCGGCTTGTTGAGAGTGCAAGGGAAGCGAAGCTAGGCAGAGTGCCCCTGACTGGAGACAAGTATGAGCAAGCCCCTAGCTGGATGAGAAAGCCCACTTCCAATGCTAAGGCCACGACCACTCCTAGTGACAGGGTATCGACCCAAAGAGTTTTCCGAAGAAGGAGAAGAAGAGCTAGGAGAGGTGGTGGAAGGTTGGTGGGGAGGATGACCATGGCTGGTGCCTCGATGACACCGCATCCTCTGAGGCAGACGGGGCATTGTGCTCACGGCAGGTGATGGTTACCAGAATGGTGAGGAACATAGATCAGAGGAGGATGGGCACTCGAAGCGGAGAAAGAATCAGAAGGTGGCAAGAGCCCCGTTGACAATGGAAGCTCTGGGAGACATGATATAGAAGGGCAAGATAAATACAACAAAAGATAGAGCATCGACGCCTTAGTGCCAGTTCTTGAGTTGTGCTCTGTGGTGACCGGGGAGCAGAATGAGTGCAGAGGCAACATCCGGGGTGAAGCTTCCATAGGAAGCCATAATCTAAGTGAAAGAGCACGTGCTTGGATGACTGCCTGCGTAAATGCAGTCGATCAGCTGAAATAAATGAAGGCAAGGATGAGGAGGGTGGCGGTGGTAATAGCCCACGTGCCGACCTGAGCACTAGCATCCAGGGGATATTGTGGTTATCTATAATAGTGCATCTAAATATCATAAAATAAACAAATTATATAAGTTGTTCATGTAACATTTTTACAATTATTTTTTGTATTTATATTATAATTTTTCCGGTTTATTGATATATGTTTACAATTATTTTTTGTATTTATATTGATTTATAATTTTTCCTTAAGAAATACTGATTTATTTACATATTTTTACCATTATTTTTTATATTTATATTAATTTATAATTTTTTCTTAATATTGGTAGTTATCTATAATAGAATCCAAATATTAGAGAAATAAATAAAGTGTGTTTCAAAACCATTTTGAATGAGATATACGTGTTCATGGAAACTCCTTATTGTAACATGTCAAAAACTGGATTTTTTAAAAGTAAATATAGATTATATTTTACAATGAATAAAAAAAAATATAATTAAGGTGGATGGAATCATGTGTATAGTGTTGGATTTTTTTTAAAAGTGAATTTAGATTATATTTTCAATGAATAAAAGAAATATATAATTAAGATGATGGAATCATCTGTATAGTGTTGAGTTGTTTAATGTTTGATTATTTAAGTCAGGGAGGAAAACCCAATCATCTGAAATATTTTGAAACAAATGCAATCACAGAAAGGAAAACTCAATCAGATGAAATATTCTGAAACAAATACAATTGTCAGGCCACCCTAGTTGCTTCTTGTTACATAAAAATCCCTTAAAACTGAAATTAAATGTTTAATTTTTTGGAAATATGAAAATGTTTTATTTATTAGAAACATGATCTACAGAAAGGAAAACTCAATCAGATGAAATATTCTGAAACAAATACAATTGTCAGGCCACCCTAGTTGCTTCTTGTTACATAAAAATCCCTTAAAACTGAAATTAAATGTTTAATTTTTTGGAAATATGAAAATGTTTTATTTATTAGAAACATGATCTTAGTTAGGGTGCACTTCCAGCTATGTGTGAATTAATTGCCTAGATTGTGTTTAAATATTGTGGTGGTAAATGGTATAGACATGTATTTAAATAATTGTTTATAGCTTCATGGTTTTTGTTTCTCAGATACATGTTTAAATATTGTGTAATATTGTGGTAGTAAATGGTATAAAGTCATATTTACATAATTGCAGGCTTCATCGTTTTTGTTTTTTAAATATATATTGCTTCATAATCCCTGTTTCAAGAACTGATTGAACTGATGTAAGTCAAGATCCAAATCATCTAATCTTTTATTTAGGATCACAACCAAATTTCCTAATCTTTTTAATTAGGAGCACATCACACCACAGAAGGAACCTGTGGGTGTTCCCTCTATGTTGCATGGTCTATGGTGTATATTTAGTCTGGGTAGTATGGCCTATGGTATATATTTAGTCTTCGTGTTTTCCTTGGAATGGATGGATCTCATAGCCTATGCTATATATTTAGTATTCCTGTTTTTGTTGGCAGGGACTTGATGCCTCTGCAGTCGGTCTTGTTTAAATCAGTTTCTCATTTTTTGTGGTTGGCTAAGAGTTCTCTTTTAATTATGAATATTTTTTAATTTTAATTTCATGTGAATGAGATGCTTTGTAATTTAGTTTTATTTAAATCCTATGCTCTTTCTAGATGTGAGTTTTTTTTCAATGTAATTGAATACCGGTTAATTTTAATATTATGCTTTATAATTTAGTTTTATTTAAATTAGTTTTTCTGGTCTCTCAATTTAATCTAATATGCGTTAATTTCAATTTTATGCAAAATATTGCAATTGGGTATGCATATTCTTTGCCACTTGTCTTACTTGAAATTAGTTTTTTAATTCTGTTTTTATTTTATTATTATTATAAAGTTTAAAGTTATTTTGGTTTTTAATTTGGACATTTAATTTATCGTGAATCATTTTTGTTATATTTATTTTTTTATTTTTTTATTAATAATATTTAGTTTAAATTATTTTTAAATGATTTTAACATTTACATAATTAATATGTTATTTACACTATATTTTATTAATATTATAATGTTATTTTATTAATACTATAATGCAGTATGGTATATTTGTTTTTATTAAGATAATATAATGTATAATGAAAAAATGTTTCAATTTGTATAATATAAAGTGATAATGCCTTCTATCGAAATTTTATTATCAAATTAAATTGAAATGTAAATATTTCTTTAAGATTGACTTTGAATATGCTATATATAGAGAGAGAATGAGTTAGGATATGTCAATGTGTACTAGTCTACATAAGGATAGAGTAGACTAGCTTAAGCATGGATGGAATAGGTTAAGTTAGGCTAGGCTAGGCTAGGCTAGGCTAGGCTAGGGTAAATTGGAGTAGGTTAGGTTAAAGTATATTAAGCTAGGCTAGAGTATGATAGGCTAGGCAACAATAGGATAGGATAGGCTAGGAAAAGCTAGGCTAGAGTAGGCTATGCTAAAGTAGTTTAGGCTAGGCTAAGATAGGCTAGAGTATGATAGGCCAAGCTAGAGTAGGCAAGACTACCATAGAGTAGGTTAGGCTAGAGAAAGGTAGTCTAAGTTAGGATAAAATAGACTAGGCTAGGTCATAGAAGGCTACACTAGGTTAGGTTAGGCTAGAGTAGGTTAGGCTAGGCTAGACTAGAGTAGTCTAGGCTACATTAAGCTAGAGTAAATTAGGCTAGGCCAAACCACGCTAAGCTATGCTAGGTAGAGTAGGTTAGGATATAGTAGGCAAGGCTAATATAAGCTAGAGTGGACTAGGTTAGGCTACGCTCAAGTAGGTTATAGTGGGGTAAGCTAGGCTAGGATAGAATAGGCTAGGGTAGGCAAGGCTAGCGTGGGCTAGGTTAGAGTAGGCTTGGCTAAGCTAGGCTAGAGCAAGCTAGGCTAGGCAAGAGTAATCTACCATAGGCTAGGATAATCTAGGCTAGCGTAGACTAAGCAAGGTTAGGCTAGGCAAGGCTAGGGAAGAGTAGGCTAGCCGGCTAAAGTAAGCTTCGATAGGCTAGGCTAGGTTGGGCTAGAGAAGCTTAGGCTAAGCAAGAGTAGGTTAGGCTAGGCTAGGCTAGGCTAGGAAAGAGTAGTATAGGCTAGGATAGAGTAGGTTACGCTACGCTATAGTATGTTATAGAAGGTTACGCTAGGCTAGGATAAAGTAGGCTAGTGTAGGCTAGAGTGGACTATGCTATAGTAGGTTAGGCTAATCTAGGCTAGAGAAAGCTAGGCTAGAGCAAGATAGTATAGCTTAGGCTAGAGTATACTAGGCAAGGCTAGGCTAGGGTAGGCTAGGGAAGAGTAGGCTAGCCTAGGCTAGAGTAAACTAGGCTAGGCTAAAGTATGTTAGGCTAAGGTAGGGTAGGATAGGCTTTTGTAGTTCAAGTTAGTCTAGGATAGTCTAGGCTAGACTAGAGTAGGGTAGGATAAGCTAAGCTAGGATAGAGTAGGCTAGGATAGGATTTATTCTTTTAGGCCATGATAGAATAGGTTAGCCTAGATAATGTTAGACTACGCTAGGTTAGGCTATAGTAGGCAAGGCCATGGTAGAGAATGCTACGCTAGGCATAGTTAGGCTAGGCTAGGCTAGAGTATGCTAGGCTAGGTTAAACTAGGATAAGCTATAATATGGTAGGGAAGAGTAGGTTAGGCGAAGCGAGAGTAGGATATAATAGAATAGGCTACACTAGAGTAGACTATGCTAGAGTAGGCTAGGCTAGGCTAGGCTAAGCTCGGCTAGAGTATGTTAGGCTAGACAAGGCTAGTGTATAATTCCTTGCGCTAGGCTAAAGTGCACTAGGCTAGCCAAGAGTAGGCTAGAGTAGGCTAGGAGATAAAAGAGTAGGCTAGACTATGAGAGGATAGAGTAGGATAGGTTAAGCTAGGCTTGGATTGTGTAGGAAAGAGTAGGCTAGGATATAGTAAGCTAGGGTAGGAGAGGATAAAGTAGGCTAAGCTAGGATATGCCAGATTAGGCTAGTATAGGGTAGTGTAGGAAACAATTTTCTAGGGTTGAAAAAAGTAGGCAAAGCTAGGAGAGGATAGAGTGTGCTAAGCTAGGCTAGGGTAGGATACAATTGGCTAGGATAGAGTAGGTTAGGCTACAGTAGGGTAAGCTAGGCTAGAGTAAGCTATGCTAGGGAAGAGTAAGCTAGGCTATGTTACAGTAGGATAGTCTAGTGTAGACTAGGCTAGGCTAAGTTAAGATAGGATAGAGTAGGATAGGCTAGGTTAGGCTAGGTTAGACTTAGGCATGCTAGGTTATTGTAGGATATAATGGGCTAGGCCAGGCTAGAGTAGTCTAGGGTAGGGTAGAGTATTCTAGGCTAGAATAGGCTAGGTTAGAGTAGTCTAGGATAGATTGTGCTAAGATAGGCTAGCTTAGGTGAGAGTAGGCTAGGCTATGCTAGAGTAGGTAAGGCTAGGCTAGGCTAGGACAAGGTAGAGTAGGTTAGGCTAGGCTAGGAAAGAGTAGGATAGGCTAGGTTAGGGTAAGCTAGATTAAGCTAAGATAGGTTAGGCTATGCTAGATGAGGCTAGTGTATGTTTGCTAAAGTGGGTTAGACTAGGCTAGCATAAAGTAGGCTGGGATAGAGTAGGATAAGCTAGAGTAGGGAAGGTTAGGCTATGTTAGGTTAGAGTAGGCACGGCTAAGCTATAGTAGTCTAGGCTAAGAAAGAATAGATTAGTTTGGGCTACGCTTGAGTAGGCTAGGCTAGGCGAAGCTAGGCTAGAGTAGGGTAGGCTAGAGAAAATTGTGCTAGGGTATGTTAAGCTAGGCTAAGCTATAGTAGTCTAGGCTAAGAAAGGATATATTAGTTTGGGCTAAGCTTTAGTAGGCTAGGTTATGCCACGCTAGGCTAGAGTAGGCTAGGCTAGAGAAAGTTGTGCTAGAGTACGTTAGGCTAGGCTAAGCTAATCTAGATTATATTATGCAATAGTGGGGTTGGTTCGGCTAGATTAGGCTATGCTAAAATAGGTGAAGGTAGAGTAGACTAGGTCATAGTAGGCTATGTTAGGTTAGGCTACTCTAGGGTAGAGTAGGATACAATTGTCTATGGTAGGAAATAGTAGGCTAGGACAGAGTAGGCTAGGCTAGAGAGGATAGATTGTGCTAGGATAGGCAAGGGTAGGATACAGTTGGATAGGATAGAGAAGGATAGGCTACACTAGGATAATCTAGGATAGAGTAGGCTAGCCTAGGTTTGGTTAGGTTAGACTAGGGTGTGCTAAGTTAGTTTGGGATATAATAGTCTAGGCTAGAGTAGAGTGGGCTAGGGTAGGGTAGAGTAGGCTAGGTTAGAATAGGCTAGGCTAGAGTAGTCTAGGCTATATTGTGCTAAGTTATGCTAGTTTATGCCAGCGTATGCCAAGCTATGCTAGAGTATGCTAGGCAAGGCTAGGCAAGGCTAAAGTAGGTTAGGCTAGGCTAGGGTAAGCTAGAGTAACCTATGTTAGGCTAGGCTAGGCTAGACTATGCTAGTGTAGGTTATGCTAGAGTGGGTTAGGCAAGGCTAGCCTAAAGTAGGTTAGGCTAGAGTAGCATAAGATAGAGTATGCAAGGTTAGGCTATGTTAGGTTAGATTAGGCCAGGCTAGGAAAGGACATAATAGCTTAGGTGAAGCTTGAGTAGGCTATAATAAGCAAAACAATGTTAGGCAAAGCTACACTAGAGTAGGCTAGGCTATAGAAAGTTATGCTAGAGTATGATAGGTTAGGCTAGGCTAATCTAGGCTATATTAGGCAAGAGTGTGTTTGGTTATGCTAAATTAGGCCATTCTAGAGTAGGTGAGGCTATAGTAGACTAGGTCAGAGGAGGCTATCCTAGGTTAGGCTAGTTTAGGTTAGAGTATGCTAGGCAATGCTAGAGTACCCTAGGATAGAGTGTGATAGCCTAGGCTAGATTAGGATAGGCTAGAGTAGACTAGGAAAAAATATGCCTAGGCTAGGCTAGGCTAGGTTAGACTATGGCATGTTAGGCCAATGTAGGATATCATATGCTAAGATAGACTAGAGTAGGATAGGGTATGATAGATTATGTTAGTTTAGAATAAGTTAGGCAAGAGTAGTCTAGGCTAAAGTGGGCTACACTAGGCTATTTTAGGCTAAAGTAGGCCAGGCTAGGCTAGTGTAGGTTATGTTATAGTCGGTTAAGCTAGGCTAGCCTAAAGTAGGCTAGAGTAGGCTAGGCTAGAGTAGTATAGGATAGAGTAGGGAAGGCTAGGTTATGTTGAGCTAGAGTAGGCTAGGGCAGGAAATGATAGAGTAGCCCATGTTAGGGTTGAGTAGGCTAGGCTAGGCTAGAGTATGATAGGTTAGGCTAGGTTAATCTAGGATATGCTAGGAAATAGTGGGGTTGTATAGGCTAATTTAGGTTATGCTATAGTAGGAGAGTCTAGAATAGATCAGGCTAGAGTAGGCTGATTTAGGTTAGGCTAAGCTAGGCTAGAGTAGTGTATGCTAGAGTAGGATTAACTAGGCTAGAATAGACTAGACTATATTAGCCTAGGCCATAGTAGGCTAGGCTATGCTAGATTAGGTTAGGCTAGAGTATGCTAGGATAGGATAGAGTAGGGTAGGCTAGAATAGGTTAGAGTAGGCAAGGGTAGGCTAAGATAGCATAATGTGGGCCAGGCTAGGCTAGCCTACATGAGGCTATGCTAAGATATAGTAGGCTAGGAGAGGCTAGAGTAGGCAAGTCCAGGCTAGGCTAGGCTAAGCTAGTCTAGGCTATTGTAGGATAGGTTAGGTTAAAATAGGCTAAACTAGGAAAGGATAGGCTAGAGTAGGCTAGCCTAGTATAAGATAGCATAAAGTAGGATAACCTAAGCTAGTGTATACTAATCTAGGTCAGGCTAGAGTAGGCCAGGATAGGCTAAAGTTGGCGAGGCTAGGCAAGGGTAGAGTAGAAAATTTCAGGGTAGGATAGGATATTCTAAGCTATTATAGGCTAAGTTAGGCTAAAATAGGAAAGGAAAGGCTATATTAGGCTACCTTAGTATAGGATAGCCTAGCGTAGGCTAGCCTAGGTTAGTGTAGGCTAGGGTAGGTTAGGCTAGAGTAGGTGAACCTAGGCTATATTTGGCTAAGTTGTGCTAGGAGAGAGTAGGTTTGGCGTAGCTAGGCTAGATTTTGTTAGGTTAGGCTAGGCTAAGTAAGAGTAGGCTAAGCTAGGTTAAGACAGGTGAGGCTAATGGTAGGTTATGCTAGAGTGTCTTAGGCTAGGCTATCTTAAAGTAGGATAAGATATACTATAATAGGCTAGGATTTAGTAGTATTGGCTAAAGTAGGCCAAGCTAGGCTAGGTTAGACTATATTAGTCTAGGCTAAGATAAAGTAGGATAGGGTAGACAAGGATAGAGTAGCCTAGGCTAGGCTTGAGTAGGCTATTCTAGGATACTTGAGAGTAAGCTAAGCCAAAGTAAGTTATGCTAGAGTACGCTAGGCTACAGTGCGGTTGGCTAGGGTAAATGAGGTTACAATAGAATAAGAAAGACTCGAGTAGACTAGGCTACAGTAGGCTAGCCTAGATTAGGCTAGGCTAGATTAGAGTAGCATCGATTAAGCTAGAGTATCTTAGGTTATGCTTGGCTACAATACACAAGAAGAAGGTGTATGCAATAGTATGCTAGGCTAGATAAGGTTATGCTAGTGTAATTTGGGTGAGGCTAGAGTAGGCTAGACTAGGCAATAATAAGTTGGATTAGATTAGGCTAGGCCACAATGGGCTATGCTAGGCCGAAGTATGCTAGGATAGAGTAGGTTAGGCTAGAGTAGGCTAAGATAGCCTAAAGGAGGCTGGGATAAGCTAGGATATAGTAGGTTAGGCTATCGTATAGTAGTTTAGGCTAGGGTATAGTTGGTTAGGTTAGGCTAGGCTAGGCTATGTAAGAGTAGGCTAGGCTAGGCTATGATAGGTGAGGCTAATGGTAGGTTATGCTAGAGTGGATTAGGCTAGGCTATCTTAGATTAGAATAGGATATGTTATAATAGGTTAGGATTGAGTACTATAGGCTAGAGTAGACAAGGCTAGGCTAGGTTAGACTAGATTAGGCTTGTTACACTGAAATTTTTCACCATGACATTTTAGTACTTCCTTAGAATTCTACAACATCAAATTTCCTAAATTCAAGCCTTGAAATTAAGATAAAATCTCATAAAAAGTCTTCAAAACACTTGTACCACACTTTCTCTTAACATTGCCTGTGGTGCCACACTTTTTTGATCTAAATCATGCGGAGCTAAACACAATTTTTATTCATTAAAGGTACAGACCCCTGTAAAAGGTAAAACAAAGGCGGAAAGTAACATTTAGAAGCCCAGCAATCAAATATGGAAGCTTCTAGAAGAAGTTATCCGATCAAAGGTTCGCGCCTATCATGTATGTTCATTCCTCCATTATGGGAGCCTACCCCTTGATTTATGGAGCCCAATCCCTTCAAAAGAGCATTCTATCCCTTCTTATGTGGAACCATAACCTCTCTTTTCCTATAAATTGAAGCCATAGTGTAGCTTCAAAGGTTAGAGTTAGTGAGTTAGAATTGGAGAATTTTTGACGAGAAATGCTGTAGAGACTCATACTTTCATAGCCAATCATTATATGGGAATCATTACAAACCCATGTGCTTTTAGCTGAGAGAGTGAAAGGCTTGTTAGAGTAAAGGAAACGCCTGTTCCAGACCTCGGGAAGGCCTGTATGACATCAAGGCAGATACAGTTGTAAGGATTTTCTTTATTTAAGTTAATACAAATGAATATTGTTTTCTCAATGAGTTCTTTAGTTAAATAGCTTATTTATCATGTTTAATCAATGGGTTATTTAATTAATTATCTCATTTCTTGAATTCCTTGATCATCTTGATAGATGTTTGATTCATGAATTAATTTATTATATAGGTGCTTTTGATATTTTCTTGTGTTTGTGATTGCAGATCCTTAACGACGACTTTCTTCAAGCCACTGGAAAGAATATCAGCGCTGGACTACAAGTAGGTTTCTAGAACCCTATTATAATTAATTCCAAGTCAAACAATATCTAGAGAGAATAGTTTTTATTTGTCCATTTGTTGCTAGCTTGCCGTAGGGCACTTGGGAGGTCTGTCTTGTCCACAAGAATGACTTATCCATCCAAAAAAATGGCGATTTCACTGGGGAATGGATCTTGAACTTTGATTTCTTTTATTTTTGACTTGTGATTTTTTTTTTTGATTGATTTGTACTAGCTTGGGTAGTTATCCCTGTAGAATCCCTGAAAAATGATTTTGAATTTTTTATTTTTTCTTTAGTTTTTTGGTGTCCAATCTTTTCTTTTATAGACAGTGCGGGGAGCTCCGCATGTTTCTTGTATACACAATGCGGGACTGCACTGGTTTGCACTGAATCCTACGGACCTTCTGAAAATTTTTGGAAAATATTAAAATCCTCTTTTCTGGATTAGTTTTTTAGATTCTCAGTGAATACCTAGACTTGCATCTTTTTTCAGGAAGCTTTGTTTGACTTTATTTCAGTATTTTTAGATTTGAATGATTTTCTGAAAGATCTGCATGTTATAATAATTTTTTCTTTGTCTTTATCCCACTCAAGGATTAGAACCCTTGGTATACCTTTATATTATTGGTATTTCCTTGCTTTCTTGCTGAGTCTGACATCATAGAAGAATTTTTTTTATGAGATTCAGATTCCATTTTTCTCCTTTGCAAATCTTAAAAAACTTTTGTTGATAAGTTTGGAATTTCACTTTAAAAACCAAACTAGATGTTTATTTTGAGTTCTTGGTGATCCAAGCAAATGATTTCTTAGTTCTATAACAATCTAAGCAAGACATCCTTAAAATATTTGAATTTTTAATTCAGATTTAGTCTTTAGAATTTTTAGATCTCAAAATTAGTGTTTTTAGTTTTCAGTGTTATTTCTAGAAATTATAGTGCTCTTTTGAAGACAAACTTTGTTTGTAGTTTCAATCTTGAATGATAAAGGGATTTCTTATTGAGAAATATATAATTTTGAGTTCTCATTAAATTAGATTTCTTTTCATTTATTCTTGTTTGATGGAAAGGATTGTTTTAAAAGATTTCATTTCTCAACTCTTCCTTTAGATGGAATTCATTGAAAGAACAAGAATTGTTTCTCATAATAGATGCATTTTTAGTGTGTTTTGAGTTGGGTCATTACATATCATCAGTTTCAATTTTGCACCTATTTTCATAAGAAACAACCTTTTAAAATCAACGCTTAAATTAAAATCAATCTAGTAATTTTTATATTTCTAGGGCTCTTTTCACCAATATAGCTAAGGCTAGTGTCTTGGAGTAGGGAGCAATTAAATCTCCAAGACAATTAAAACAAACAAGTAGTTGATCTTGTGGTAGGAAAAATCCAATATTCGCTTGTATGCTATGGGAAGCTCCTCTTAAAGGAGTCAAGCATGAGGTGATATCTGAACCAGTGGGATAATCAATTCTATCTCCTTGGGAACGATATCAGATGTGCGCGTATTAACAACGGTAAACCTCGGATAGACCATTCTTGAGGAGCCTAGGGTGACTTGTCGGTATACCTTGGATTATGTCAAGGAGCCTTCAAGGTGATTAAGATTTGTTACTCTTCCCTTCCACATATGTCGGATCGTAGACTATTCCCCCAGATATATTAGTTCCTGTTGGTAACCATAGTGGCCATAATCATTACGATTTTTTCCTAAGGTGACGGTGGAGGAAAGATCCCACTATACCTGGAGCAGACGTCGATTAGACTCACTTCGACTCTCTGGAGGGTTATCTTCACTCGAGATGGTATAAGTGGAGAAACTTGGACAAGTCTGTGACATTAAGAAAGTTGTCGGGGTAACTATTCCAACTTCCCTTTCTACATTAAAATACTATGATGTTGGATTTCATCACCAACTAGTGTTTTTAGTGTTGGAAGTTACTATTTGTGTGTCGATTGATCTCCTATATTTTTAGACGTGTGATTCATTTGTTTGTTTCCTTAGCGACTCTAGGAGTTTTCGTTGAAAATTTCTTTGATTGCGTGTGATTAATAATTTTTTATCGTGGTTTAATTACCAAGAAAATCACATAGACTCCAGGCGAAGCCCCCTGAGTATACACCAAGCCAACTTGAAGGGCTGCGAGCTCTAGTATTGCCTAGTGACAGTAGAATTATATCAACAGAAATAAGAGAATCATCTATAGTTATTTATCGTGATTATCAATCACAAATAACAGAGCATATTCAAGAGCCAATTTCAATTTCCAAAGTTACTGGTATTATTTCTCCTTCCAGTGAATTAGCTAAAGAACCTGAAATTTCTGAGTCTGACACTGAACCTGCTGTATTGGAACCATCTTCAGGATTTGTTACTTTGACTTCTAGTGATCCTGGTTCACCTAGGGTAAGACATCGCATTACTGAAAATCTTCCTTCTGACCTCATATCTATTGAAGAACTTGTTGGTCCAAACGAAGACGTAACTCTTCCCAAAACTCAAGAAACATTGAATCTTAAGGAGCATGAATCAATATTCTACAGTCCTTTTAGAACTGATGCTTGGTATGTATCATTGAAATTTTTTTTAGAAAACCCGGGTCTTAGTTATTCACCATCCGGAATTCCTTTTCATCCTACACCAAGAGGTTATTATCCTTCATCAGCTATGTCAGGTGAGTCATCTATGTTTTCCCAATCTCCAGAAACATTTTTATATGGTGGTCCCTCTGTTCCTTTGGGGTACCAGTCACTCTCTGGTACTTTCCCAGGAGCAACTCCTCAACTAACTGAACAAGTGTTATCATCTGGTACAAATGGAACTAAAACTGAAATGTTGAATGCAGAGAAAATTCTTATGATGTCTGGTAATATTCCAAATCCTCAACCTCAGGGTAGTCAATTACCACCTGGAGGGCAACCTCAAGGTAGTCAATTACTGCCTGGGGGGCAACCTCAAGGTAGTTAGTTACCGCTTGGAGGGTAACCTCAAGGTAATTTTTTACCAGGGCAAACTGTAGGACAATATTATTTACCTTGAGAACAACCTCAAGGATAGTACATACTTCAAGGTTATCAACCTCAAGGACAATACATACCCCAAGGTCAACCCCAGACTCAGTATATTCCTCAAGGTCCTTACCAACCCCAGATTCAGTACATGCCTCAAGGTTATCAACCTCAAGGTCAGTACCAAACTCAAATTTTCTAACCTCCTTCTGGTCAACCATTATTACAAGGAGTTGGAAATTTACCAGTTAATTATCAACCCTACGTTCAACCAGGTTATGGTCCTTCATATGCACAACCTTCTACCGGTCAATACCCTGGAATGAACATGGTGTGGAATCCATCTCAAATTCAACAAACTATGCAACCTAATGTGTAGTTACCTAATCAACCTAGATAGCCTATAGTTTCTAGTCCAACCCAGCAACCTGTCTAGCCTACTATTCAAGTCCCTGCACCTAGTTCTGTTCAGCAGCCTGGGCCTAGTACACCTCAGACTCTGCCTCAAATGTTGTAGCTACAACAACTTCTGTTAAATCTACCATGCCTGTTTCTAGAGTATCTGTAGCTTTGATTTCTTCTATCCCTGCATCAGTGCAAATTCCTCAAGTATCTGTACCACAGTCAGGACCTACAATTCAGACTATGATCCAGATGCCTACAGGACAAGTTGGTACTAGTACGATTGTCTCTAGTCAACCACATTTTACTTATCAACTGTATCAGGGACAATATCAATTTGGACAGGCTACACAAAATCCAGTATATCAGTATCAGTCGTACCCTGGGTATACTTATCAAGTACCTCAACAACCCCAGTATGGTCCGGTTAATCTTGGTTACCTAGGAGGTTTCATGATTCCAAATGCGCATCCAATTCTAGGGCATCCTCGATATCCTCCTCCTGGAACTGTTTTGATCACACAAGGTTATCAAGACCCTATCCATCGGTTACCGTTCATAGCAACTTTAGATTTACCGGATCTATCATGCCTTACGAACGATCCCATTTTTTATCTTCCATATTGGCCGTCGATACCTAACAAGTTTCCCAGTGATATTCCGAAGTTTGAAGGTAAGTCAGGAGAGGACCCATCTAATCACGTTATGACTTATCACCTCTGGTGTGCATCGAATTCACTAATTGATGATTTGATTCGATTACATATTTTTCAGAAAACTCTAATTGGTCTAGCTTCCAAATGGTACATTGAGTTACCACGTGACTCTTTTAATAATTTTAATGCACTAGCTACTAATTTCTTAACCCATTTTTAGTTGCCTGTCAGATACGACAACGACACAAAACTGCTAACTTCATTAAAATAGTCTACGTCTACGTACATATCTGATCACATTCATGAATGGAGACGTAGAAGGCATTTAGTGAAAGTCTTTATTCTAGATCAAATTTTGGCTGAATGGTTTATTAAATCATTATTGCCCAAAATTACTAAAGATGTGGCCAAAGGAGGCATTGTTACAGAAGAGCAAGTCATTTTTCAGGCTCAGTACATTGACCTTGTATATACTCAGTTAGGTACTTTGTATGATAAAATCCCTGATTTACCAAGACCTGTTCAATTAACTACAACTCCTTCTGGCTCTCATGCCACTGATGGTGTAATTGGTTCTATTAGCACTCGTAAAAGTAAGAAGAAATCTTCCAAGACTACTTCTCCTATTATCACTTTACCTGATTCACCAAAAGAAGATTCTTCTATTGAAACTTCCGCCAATATTCATGTTGTAGAATCATCTACAACCAAATCTAAAACTGGCGATAAGAAGAAAGGTAAGAATAAAAATAAAAAATATTCAAAAGATAAAAACGAGACAACTGAACTAGCTGACGAAAAACGCAAACCTCGATATCCTTGTCTTATATGTGACGAGGATCATTTTACAAAAGAGTGTCCGCATAGAGCCGAGGTATCAAAGGTTCGCCTATACCTACTGTCTCGAAGGATCATTTTCTTGCTCAAGATAGTAACATGGTTGGATCTTCCTCAAATCCGCTTGATAATATCTTGATGGTTGCGACGCAATCGCAAGATTATGGTAGTAAAAATCCTGGTAAAGAAGCAGAAACATCTAATTCGGCATCAACTACATCTCCCTTAGTTTATGATCTGTTACATATTGAGAAACAAAATCCTAACTTAGTAATCAAATCACCTGCTAAAGGTGTACTTTATAAATCAGCTTTCAATCCACTTGCGAGAGCTACTGAGAATTACAATATTGTTGAAGATTTGGCAATTTCCCCTTTAGCAATGTAGGATTTGGAAGTATTGCAATCATGCCCAGCCTAAAGAAAATTAATTTTGTTAGCCTTAGGAGTTGTAGATCTCCAATATTCCAACCTCAGGATCTTCAATTTAGAGAATTTTACACCCCTCCTAGCCCATCAAATGGCTTTTCAGATTTCGGTAATAGTAAAAAAAAAAAGTATCTTTCGTATTTTTGTTGATGAAGGGGCTTATACGTGTATTATGTCGTTAAAATGTTGGAAATCACTTGGTTCTCTGACCATTAAACAATCACCAACTATTCTCAAACCTTTTGACGGAAGATGTTTTCAGCCGTATGGTATCTTACAAGATCTACCAATAGAGGTCGAAGGCAAAATGGTTAATCTAGATGTGGAAGTGGTTGATGCCCCTTTTTATTACAACCTTCTCCTGGGTCGCAGTTTGTCTTACGCCATGACTGCTTTTGTATCATCGATCTTTTGTCTCATCATGTTTCCTCATAAAGGAAAGATCAGTAAAATAGATCAGCGCTCATATTATTCATCTGACTCGGCCTCTAATGATAGCAACCAACATATTGGAAAATTGATTATCCCTTATAAGGATGTCGGAGTAGGCTTGCTAAAAGATTCGGCTTTACTAGGAACTATTTCCCTGCCTGCTCCCAACGTACAACTTCCTATTGCTAATATCAATATGATTACATCAAGTACTATTTCCTTTGATGATCCTTGGATAGTACCTTTAGAATCAGAATTGGACTCTTTTGATGGCCCGATGCCTTTGAGTCCTTTTGAGTCAGCATATCAGAATGTACAATCATTTTCTGATACTCCTTCAACTGAGTCTGATCTAGTGAATGTGATCAATCAGGAGTCATTTTCAATATCGAGCTTAGCTTCGACACCAATTCTGGATTCTTCTCAACAAGTATTCAATATTGATGAACATATTGGTGAATTCTTGTCGGTAGATGAGTTACCATGGGAAGATCTTCATCATAGGTTTTCGTTTTTACCTGATCTCGATCATTTTGAGAATGATTTTTCCTCCATTTTTACCACTGATTATGTCAAAGACCTTCAGAATCCTCTTTCACATTTCGATTCTAAATTTAATTTAGAAAATATTTCTACAGTGGTTTCTCTTGACATTTCAGTAAAACCTGGAATTGTTGAAAACATTCATATAAGTGCTTCTTGTACGACTGATGAAATACGAGCATATAAAGCCCTATTTCAGGAATTCCATAACATTTTTTCCTGGTCATATGAAGAAATGCTAGGAATCGATCCGTCGATTGTTGTTCATGAAATTAAGACATACTCAAATGCTAAACCTATTAGACAGAGATTACGTCAGATACATCTGAGAAAAGCTTCTACTATTAAAGCTGAAGTTGAAAAATTACTTCGTGCAAGTTTTATTTATCTGATCCTGTGAACAGACTGGGTATCTAATATTGTTCCGGTCAATAAAAAAACAAGGAATGATATGAGTATGTATCGATTATAGGGATATAAATCGAGCTTGTCCAAAAGACAATTATCCAACCCCTTACATCGATCAAATTATTTGCGATTCTGCTAGAAGTGAAATGTTGTCGTTTATGAATGGATTTTCTAGCTACAATCAAATCAACATACTCCCTGCAGATCAACCTAAAATAGCTTTCATTTATCCATGGGGAACTTCTGCTTATCGCAAACTACCTTTTGGCCTTAAGAATGCCAGTGCCACTTTTCAAAGGGCTATGTCTTATACATTTCATGGTATTAAGCACATTGTGTAGCCCTACCTTGATGATTTTCCTGCTCATTCTCCATGCAGAGCAGATCATATTACTCATTTACGAGCCATTTTTATATGATGTAGGCATTATAAGATTTGTCTGAATCCTCACAAATGTGTTTTCTGTGTACAATCCGGACGATTATTGGGATTTATTGTCTCAAAAGCAGGCATTCGTGTTGATCCATCGAAGGTTGAGAAAATCATCAATTTACCTCCTCCTTCTACTCTTCGCCAACTCCAAAGTTTGCAAGGGAAAGCAAACTTTTTACGTCGATTCACTCCTAACTACGCCGAGTTAACGAAAGGTTTCACTAGGTTGTTGAAATAGAATATTTCTTTCTCTTGGGACGAGGTCGCCAATAGATCTTTTGATGCTTTGAAACACGCATTGACCCATGCACCATTACTGCATCCTCCCAACTACAACCAATATTACTTTTTGTACCTCGCCGCTTATGATTCCACGATAGGCATGGTTTTAGTTCAGGAAGATGAATTTCATGGTGAACATGTGATTTACTATCTTAGTCGAAATTTGCATCCGATTGAAATCAAATATTCACATGTGGAGAAATTGGCCTTGGTAGGTGTTCAAGTTGTCCAATGTTTTCGTCATTACATACTATTACAAAAAAAAACAGTGATTTCTGATTGTAACCCTATGATGTATATCTTAACCAAAAAATTGCTAGGGGGAAAATACTCCAAATGGATTGTTATCCTACAGGAGTTTGATTTGGAATTTGAAAATTCCAAATCAAAGAAATCATTGATATTTGCTGAACTTATGTGTGATTTCCCACGTACTGATACAAAAACTGTGGTGGAACAACCAATTGCGAACGAATCCTTGTTTCTTATTAGTACCATTGATCATTGGTATGGAGATATCATTGTTTATCTTTAGACCCAATATTTTCAGCCTGAACTTTCATGGTCACAACAACATAAAATTTGTTTGCAGTCTCAACAATATCATATTGTTGGTGACGCATTATACCTTCGCGGTGTAGACTCTGTTTTTGGACACTGTCTCAATCATGAAGAAGCCGAAAAGGTTTTAAATGACTGTCACTCTAGAGCATGTGGTGGTCATATGTCTGGGCACCACAGCCCAAAAGATTTTGTATGCAGGTTATTTCTGGCCATTGTTATTTAAAGATTGTATTTATGCGGTCCGAAAATGTCATAATTGTCAAATCTTTGATTGAAAAATGCATGCACCGTCTACTCCTCTTCACCCTATAATTGTTGTTAGTCCTTTTGCAAAATGGGGCATTGACTTCGTTACATGTAACCCTCACTCGACCGGGGGGCATGGGTATATTATTCTAGAAGTAGATTATTTTACCAAATGGGCCGAGGACATGCCTATATTTGCAGTAGATGTAAAAAGTGCTGCTACTTTTTTGTTCAATCATGTAATTTCTCATTTCGGTGTTCCCTAAGTGATAATTACTGATCATGGGAGCCATTTTCGAAACATTATGATGACTAAACTAACTGATCAACTTGGCTTGCACCATGACAGTTCTACACCATATTACCTGCAGGCCAATGGTCTGGTTGAAGCCATCAATAAAGTTTTAGTCACCATGATTAAACGAATCATTGGAATTCATAAGTTGAACTGGCATACAATGCTCTTTTCAGCACTTTGGGCATATCGAACCTCAACAAAAACATCGACAGGCTTTACCCCTTTTCAACTAGTTTACAGTTTAGAAGCGGTATTACCCATTGAATGCGAGATACCGTCACTCCAACTAGCCATAGAGTTACTACCAACCACTTCTGAAGAGGAGAATTTTTTTTTATAATTGGCTCAATTAGATGAGAATCAGCGCACCGCTGCATTAGCTACCGAGACTCATGCGAAAAGAATGAAAGCTCAGTATGATAGAAGTGTTACCCCTCGTAATTTTTCAGAAGGAGACCTAGTTTTGATTTATGATCAAGCCAACAATAAAGTAGGGGCTGGGAAATTTGAACCCATGTGGCATGGTCCTTATATTGTCAAGCGATAGCTTGAAAAAGGGGTCTATGAATTGATTGATTTTGATGGGGTCTCTTTAGGTAAACCCAGAAATGGACTTTATCTGAAGAGATATTACACTTGATTTTTGTGTGGAGATTTTCTCTGTATATTAGTTGCTTTCTAGTTGGTGTGCTATAAATTAGAAATGTGTGCATAGCTTAAGTGTGCTTTTACTATTATTCCTACTTATCCGGATTACTCTTGATATTGCAGATGTCGACGTCCTTTCAAACATATATTGGTTTTGTTGATGGCGCTTGTCATAGTACATGGAACATCTCTTCCGTAGCCTGGGTTATTTATTCACCCACTGACGAGTTAGTATCTATGCATGGGGTAAGCCTCGGTCAAACAATGAACAAGTTGAATATAGTAGAGTTATTGAATTATTGTCGGAATCCAGTTCATTTGGAATTTAGAGTTTGATCGTTAGGATATATTCTGAACTCATTGTGTTACAGTTAAACTGAGTATATGCCATTAGAAACCCAATATTATTAAGATTATTTTTAAGGGTTCGTCTCTTGGAACAAGAGTTCGATTATATTGAGTATCAACACATTCCAAGAAATTTAAACACATTAGCAGATGCAATAGCTTCTAGTGCTATAAACAAACATTTGCAATAATAAAGTAATAAATCAAAATTCGATAACATGATTGAACAGGTAATTGGAAATAATAGTATATCATAGTATAGATGTAGTGTTCAAAAAATAGTACATCGTCTTCGATAATAGGTTCAAACGCCTTATGATCGGAAAAAGTGATACAAAAAATGAGTCTATACATTCAATCATCCACTATCCGTGGTAATGATCATGATCATACACTACTGCTCATGCTACTCTACTCAAAAATCTCCTCAATGGTCCAGGAACACCAATGACGTATCTCTGTAAACGGAGTGGAATGTCATCTATGGTGGTCTCAGGGATGTTCATAGTTAGCCGCTCCAAATGGTGTTCCAAATTAGTCAGGATCTCTGCTGTCTGATCCTGTGGTGGTGCTGCTACTGAAGCTGCATCCCTTTTCCTCCGGTCAAAGGGGCGTAGAGTGGTTGGTCGACATGGACCCACATCTGCATTTGAAATTTTTGTTATCAGTTTTGGACGATTGAAAACAAAATAAAAATTAGAAATTAGAACATGTCAAAGAGATTTTTTACCTAACTCATCCCATTGAGCTCCTGGAGGAAGTGGAATATCTCGGTCGCCATGGAAATCTATGCCCGCATAAGGAAAATCCTCTATCACAAAAAGTTGGTGTTCTAACCAACAAAAATAAGTCAAGGGAAATCGAACAATCTCCCCACCCTCACTGTGACAGGCCATCAAAGCAACCCATCGAACCATTCGAGGCTCTTGAGGTCTACCAACATCAACAGGAATATGTTGCATGGCTAACAGAGGAATCCTTTCTAAAGTGAAGGTAACCACAATAGATCCATATCTTCTCGTTTTTTTCTCTAGTTAGTTTGCCTTTGACATTAGCCAACACTGCCTCGCACCAGTTGAATATGGTGCCTCGGAAACAATCTACTGCAATCCGCATCTGAGATCTAGTAGCTACATGCAAAGTTACACTTCCGCACAACTTGGTAACAGCAAATGCAATCACTTTTAACTCGTGACGGATGATAGTTTTAATATCAATTAGTTTGTCTCTAGGATTGGCTTCATCATTAGAAAACTCTAATTGTAGGCTAGCAACAGACTGGCCACCTAGCCTAGCCCCAAATAGAGAAAGTGGTTCGCCTCTCTTAGACAAACTAGTTGAAAAATATATGTCTTCCAACTCAATTTCGAGCCGGTTGCCTCTAATCACGAAACACTGGTCCTGAACGTCCCACTTGTTTACCAACCAAGTGAGAAGATCTACTTGAGCTCTCATGTCACTGATAGACTAGAATTTGAATAGCCCGCATGCTCTTAAAACTTCCAATGTAGGTTGATGAATCATTGCTGCTTCATCTACTTCCTCATGTTCACGTTCCCACCAAATGAGCATTGTAAATATCCTACAATGAGAAAAATGAAAGATTAGAATCATTTTAAAACATAAATTTTTTGTAATTGGGGAGAAAAGTATGTTTTTAAATTCTTTACGGTGCCCCCGCACTTTACGTTTAGAGACAGTGCATAGCTCCACACAGGCCATCTGCTAAAAGTGTGGGGCCTCGACATTTTCCTTTGTAAGAAAATGTTGGGGTCCGCAAGTACCATGTGTATTACCTGTAGACCACCGAGGGTAGATTTTTGAACCAATTTTCTCTCCAGAAATGAATTTTAAACCCTAATTTAAGGAAATGAAAGGATGAAAAGCAAGGAAAAGAGGATTTGGATTACTTAGAGCAGAAGATTTTCGATTTCAATGGTCGGTTTATCTGAAATCTTCTCTGAAGAATTTCTTTGCCGAAAGTTCTAAAATTTTCACTCCAAACTCAAACGGTAAAAATGAACTTGAAAAAATCCTTTTCATAAGTTTTTTCGAATAAATGAAATTTAAAATTGTTTATTTTTCACTTTAAAAAGATGGGTTTTCAAAATACTTTTATTATTGAAACATGTATGTTTAAATTTTTGAGTT
This sequence comes from Pinus albicaulis, assembly GCA_034641835.2. Lineage (NCBI taxonomy): Eukaryota > Viridiplantae > Streptophyta > Pinopsida > Pinales > Pinaceae > Pinus > Pinus albicaulis. The sequence goes on from CM076573.1 coordinate 121,877,687, forward strand.
TTTTGTGCAGAATACCGGATTGTTTAGGTAAAATGATCATTTTTGACGAAGAATATACTTTTATCACTTTTTCGGGCTCTTTAAAATTTACGAAAAAGTGAAACCGTGGAGTCCTCTTTTAAGCTCTCTTCAGACTCTCTAAAAATGAAAATATTGCTGAGTACTTGACTATTCGAACTTGTTAAAAGAAACGAATGGTCATCCTTTCAGTATAAGTTTACCCCTTTTCCGGACTGAAATGGACTATTTACGAAAAAGGTATACTAATCATGGTCAATAGAGTTCTTTTTTGTATTATTTTATCCTTTTTCGGGCCTGAGAGACTAAAATTCCCAAAAAGTACACCCATGGAGTTTTCTTAAGTTTTTTCTTCTGACTCCCTGAAAATGAAAAACATCGAGTTTCTCCTACACTGGACTTGTTAAAATTTAACAGTAAAGGACCTGTCAATTTCAAACAGGAAGGGACCACTCCTTCTTAGGGTTCGATTTTAAACTAAGTTGGAGTCATTTGAAGGATGAGCTTATAAACAAGCAAATGTTATCCTCCTCAAGCTTGTCAAAAAATAAAGAGGTACTTGCCAGAAGTAGTGGGGGAAAAGAGAGAAAATAGATTCATTTTTTACACTTTGATTTGTAAAAGCATTACACTACTCTTTAACACGACACTTTTGTCACACTTCTACCTGGGTTGGGAAATCCTTTTCCTATCAGTTAATCAAACCATATTGAAGGTCTTCAACCAGTTTCTGGGTATTAGCTTAGGGAAACTGTCACCAAACCATCTGTAGTGTCGTTATGTGTTCAAGAGGATAGTCAAACAAACCATTTATCTGCAAATATTTGTCTCCATTCACATTTACCATCCCTAAGTCATTCCTTGAAAAAAATTTCTTCAAAACTTGATCTATAGTTTCGTGTCATGATCTCCCTTACAACGACTCACTTTCTATCGATGACACCTCATCATCTAGGAAGTTGATCTATAATACGTCAGTACCTTGGAATTTTTATGAATTAATGGCAAGTTTCTTGCCTTCGACGATAGGTTGCATCATCGACTGTCGATCGAATGATTCCGTGAAATGTTCGATTTTAGATCACTTATTCACATTTTATGGATTGCACTGAGTACTTTGAGAACCATTCTCATTATTGTTGGTTTCTCTCACACTTGTTAACAGTTCACATCATTGATTGGTAATCAAGTGGTTTCTACCATGTTCGACTTCAACGCATTTAATTTCATGGATAGAATCGTACTAGTTTAGGAAGCAAAAATCAAGAACCTGGATCTAGTTTCCACATCCAGGCTGCGAGGAGTTTTATTATTCATTTTATAGTAGACCATTCATTATAGATGATTGTGTCCATGCTGTGTCTACACTATTGATGTAATATTAAAATCATTTCTGTATCAGAACAAGTTGAGTTAGTTTTGATCTAAGTATGAGAATTCCTACCTCAGTGATGATATATATGATTTGCATTGAATGTTTTTACAGGGTTCCGCTGGGGTGTCCACAGGCTAACCCTTGAAATGATAAAGCACATTACTCTTTGAATGCTCTCAGACTTCACACTTTAGGGGGAAATTTTTTACACTAAAATTTGTCACCATGACATTTTACTACTCCCTTAGAAGTCTACAACATCAAAGTCCCTAAATTCAAGACTTGAAATTAAGAGAAAATCTCATAAAAAGTCTTAAAAACACTTGTACTGCACTTTCTCTTAACATTACCTGTGGTGCCGTAGTTTTTTGCTCTAAATCATATAGAACTAAATGCACTTTTTATTCATTAAAGGTGCGGACCCCTGTAAAAGGTAAAAAAAGGCGGAAAGTAAGATTTAGAAGCCCAGCAGTAAAATCTAGAAGCTTCTAGAAGCAGTTATCCGGTCGAAGCTTCGCTCCTATCATGTATGTTCATTCCTACATTATGGGAGCCTACCCCTTGATTTATGGAGCCCAATCCCTTCAAAAGAGAATTATATCCCTTCTTATGTGGAACCATAACCTCCTCTCTTTTCATATAAATTGAAGCCATAGTGCAGCTTCAAAGGTTAGAGTTAGTGAGTTAGAGTTGGATAATTTTTGAGGAGAAATGTTGTAGAGACTCATACTCTCATAGGCAATCATTATATGGGAATGATTACACACCCATGTGCTTTTAGCTGAGAGAGTGCAAGGCTTGTCAGAGTAAAGGAAACTCCTGTTCCGGACACCAGGAGGGCCTATATCACATCAAGGCAGACACGGTTGTAAGGCTTTTCTTTATTTAAGTCAATATGAATGAATATTGTTTTCTAAATGAGTTCTTTAGTTAAATGGCTTATTTATCATGTTTAATCAATGGGTTATTTAATTAATTATCTCATTTCTTGAATTCCTTTATCATCTTGATAGATGTCTAATTCATGAATTAATTTATTATACAGGTGCTTTTGATATTTTCTTGTGTTTGTGATTTCAGATCGTTGATGATTACTTTGTTCAAGCCACTGGAAAGAAGATCAGTGCTGGACTACAAGTAGGTTTCTAGAACCCTATTATAATTAATTCCAAGTCAAACAATATCTAGAGAGAATAGTTTTTATTTGTCCGTTTGTTGCTAGCTATCCGTAGGACACTTGGGAGGTCTGTCTTGTCCGCAAGAACGACTTATCCGTCCAACAAGGGTAGGCTAAGATAAAGTAGGATAAGGTAGGAAAGGATAGAGTATCCTAGGCTTGAGTTGAGTAGGCTAAGATAGGATATGTTAGAATAGGTTAGGACAAAGTAAGTTATGCTAGAGTACGCTAGGCTAGGGTACACTAATCTAGGCTATGCTAGGCTAGAGTGTGGTTGGCTAGGCTAAATTAGGTTACTATAGAGTATGAAATACTACAATAGACTAGGCTATAGTAGGCTAACCTAGGTAAGGTTAGGGTGGATTAGAGTAGGCTTGAATATGCTAAAGTAACTTAGGCTATGCTTGGCTACACTACACTAGAGGAAAGAGTATGCTAGAGTGTGATAGAATGAAGTACCCTAGGGCATGTGTTGAGAATCACAACAGAGCAAGAAGCATACAAAAACAACAAGCAAACAAATTTATTGTCCTAATGTTTAAAATATTAAGAGGAAAATGAGAGGTTGTATCCATTGTTCCTATGTTTGAAGGTGATCGTGCAGGGTTCAAACCCTCTTCTTCTCCTAATGCTTAAAAACCTGCAACTCACTCAAGAAAAGCACATATACTAGTAATAACTGAAAGTATGTTCAAGATGTTAGAATTAGATCATATAATTTTATAACCAAAATAATTTGAAATAATTCATAATAGGATCATAAAATGCATAAACAATTGAGCTCATTAACATCAAGAGTGGGACAAATCTTATTTATTAATGAATGTAAAGATGTGTCAAGGGATACAACCTAAGTCAGTTATGACTCCAAAAGAAATCGTCCTTTTGATCCGTCCATCCCTTGCCTCAACAATATCCTTCCAAAATCATACACATGGCTGTCATATAAGGGGATTGAACATCTCCATGAGGCAAACAAGGGTTTCCACAATCTGGGAACTGCAGGAGGCATAGGGATACATCAAACTTAATCGAGGAATAAATGGCTATAATATAAATACCTATCTCTCTCTCCCCTTAAGTCCTTCCCATGAGGTGTATTTATACCACCCCAAAAGAGTTATTTCTGTTGGGATACAATTAGGCCATGGGATTCTGTAGGTACACTTCAGATGTAACTTGTGAACCCCACCCAAAATATAAGGAATTATATATGTTTTCATTTTTAAAATAATATATGCGGGTTAGGTATAAATGGACCAGCGTGTGCACGTGCTTTTGAGAGGCAGAGTCGCTTATGGAATTCGAAATAATTTTTTTTAGATAAAGGACCAAGTCTGAAGGGAAAGGGCTGCCCAAGGCTATGCCTAAGAGCAGCAAGTATAGAGAGGTGGAAAATGATGCTATAATATATGCCCCCTAATATATGAGGTCAGAAGGGGTACATGATCACCAAAATATATTAAGTGTATAAGAAGAATCATGCGAGGAGTTGGGAGGATTTCACCATATTTCAACTTGCCAAAAACAAATGGAAACAATCGGAAAGTAAGCTGACGTCTGAGAAGAGCATTCCCATGCTTAGTGAAATTAAATCATGTCTGCATATCAAATATGTTTACAAGTAAAAGTGAAACTACAAAGTACATAGTGGATCATCTAATCACCACCTTAAAATGGTAAATATCAAGGTCATGTCATAGTATCACATATAAAAGAGCTTATCAATGATGCTGAGAAAGATATATGATCACTGAAGGCCCGTAACTGAATCTCCAAGTACCGACTCATAAAGAGTGGAATAATGGTATTGTATGCAACTTAGGTGCTAACATACAAGATGATTCTATGATGAACTGCAACATATAAGGTGGATGGTGTCACTGGCAAAAAATTGAAGGAGTTGTCAAATGAACCAAAACATGCTAATGAAAACCCGATGTCTTCGTTGATCACCATGTTAGATTTCTACACTATGGGAATAAATGAGCTGAAGTCGACCATGTGAGAAATTGTTTGATAACTGGTCATCGATATACAGTGTTAACAAACACAAGATAACTCACCAATAATGATGATGAGAGTCAAGTTACCCCAATACAATATAACAAGTGCGAATGAATGAGTTGAAGTTTAACACTTGAGATAATCTACCAATTGGGAGACATTGATGTATTCTCATTATCAATAGCGAAGGAGTATGCTACTGATGATTACAAACCCTAAGGTATTAATTAGGGAATCTATACCTTGTTCCTAGAGAAATGAGTCAGAGTCAATGGGAAAATATTTGCTGGAAGGAAGGCATTAAGGCATCCCACATCATTCCAGTGTGAGTGTAACTCGCATGCCAATAATTTGGAAGGAATCAGATGAAGAAAGATGAAGTAACCAACCAATTTTTTGGAGTACACAAAATATATCTACCACACAATATAAACCCTCTAAACCAACCAATAATGAAGGCTGACAGAGAGGCAAGGAATCCACCAATAGGATCAAATGGAAACCAAGGTACTACACGAATCATAATGTGATAATGAAAGCTGATGTCAAACACAAGGGAAGCCACTTAGTCAAAGACCCATGTTGAGCAGAAGGTCACCTATCAATGATGGAAATAGGGCCAGGGTGTGGCTCTAGGCCTACTCTCAGAGAATTTTGTCAAAGTCGATAAGAGAAAACCCACCAACAAGAATTCAATAGATACCTTCTTTAAATAGCATGAGCAAAGGAACGAATAGTTGATGTGATAGAACATAACTCTAACAGATAGGGTATGGTCTACTGAAAAATGAGTCAATGGACATTGCAGAAAGGCCGACTCAGGTTTACTTCCCTTGAACAAAATCAGGACTCAAATGTGACTATATGGTAGAATATGATAACTTTGTATAGGTTTTTCATGTAGGAGGCATGAAAAAACCATCGATATGATTGGAAGAGATAACCAAACCAGGGAGTAATGACTCAATAACAAGGTTATGGCTCTCCTAAGTCAAACTAAAGCTCATCCAAATGGATAAAAGACTTTTTTTTTTGTACTTTTTTCAAGGGAGAAACAACTGAATCTACCTGCCATCAATCATGGAAGTAATGTCCCATTCCCATTTTTTTTAAATATTTAATTTTTTTGTCCTTTTCATATTAAATTCCTAAAAAAGAATAAATGAATTCCTGTAGTATATTGGAAAGAATGAGTGTTGGGAAAGAGGTGGACTAGTTCCTTGGGTTCAAACAATCCTATGCTCAATTCAAGGTGGTGAAATTGGTAAATGACACTTAAAGGAATGTTCTCTCCATGGGAAAAGGGTGTCAAGTTGCAGAGGTTAAGTGATTCCAAGGCTGATTTTGTAGAAAGACATGGTAAAAAAAGTGGCTTATACACGAGTCTAAATGAATCCAGCTTAATGCCAAAAGATACAAATAGTCAACATGCAAGGAGACAGAACAACTCAACAAGAGGGAGCCTCTAGGTTATAAAGCCAGAAAGATAGCGAAGAAGAAGGATAATGAAGCTTCATCACAAAGGTCATCGTGGGGTTAGAGAGGACTCCTGAGCCTACACAATTTTTGTAGCTTGGGCAAGATATGCAACTGAGGATCTACCTAGGAAGCCCATGTAAATGATGGCTCTAGTATCATATCATGATTTTATAAATCAGGGAGTGAAAATGGTTCTAATAATCATAGCATGATGGGGTCCATCCTATGGAAAGATATCACATTATGGAGGCTATAATGCATAATGCAATTGAAAAATTAGTGTTCCTAACCTATATTCCAGTGTTGAAAATGATACTTGCCATGACGGGTTAGAGGTCATGGAATTGAAGCGGTATTAAATGTCTCAAAATCTTCAAATGGTCCTTAAAAAAACCAATCGTAGCACTTGAAAGAGAAAAAGGTCATAACGTTTAATTAATTGTAAAATCACATAGAAAGTTTATAAAAGTGGGGTTTTTTAATTTTTTTGAAATTCTAGTATAAATACACCTTTTTGACTTACATTTTTCATTTTTGCATTTGGAATTTGGATAAAAAATCTGTGGAGTAAAAAAGAAACAACTTCAATCTGTCCAATTTCTCATCTGGATCACTGTGGATCTTCTAGGTAATTCTCTCAATCATATCCTTAGTGAATTTCCTAATCATTTCAAGTAAATTTCAAATGATTTGACTGTAGGAATTATATTTTTTGATTTACCCTCTACAGATACGCAGTTTGATCATATTGAGGTGTGTAGATGCTATTGTGTATGAAAGTAACCCGCATATGTGCAATGAAATATTTTTGAATCAAGGGTTTAATGAAATGAAAAACTTGAATCATGCAAGATATATATCAGTTGGAGAGAAAGGGAACATAGTGCCATTGACAATGAAGTTATGGGGGATCCTTTGGCATTGGATTCCCTTAGAGGATGCAGTTTATTAAAATTCTTCAAAATGCCAGGCATGAAGATCAACACAAGATTGCTTGAAATGCTTGTAAATTACTGGGATCCAGAAGAGGATGCCTTTATGATTGATCAAATGCCTCTATGGATTGAGGTAGAGGATATATACTTCATAACTGGAATTTCTCGAAGAGGAGAGAAAGTAGACTTGTAAGGGAAGTCCCTAGGAAGTCTCAATGTGGATGACTATGTTCACCTCTACTATTCAGTAGATACCCAGAAGATTCAAACTCAGATCCCAATCAGAGATGTAGAGGGACTACACATGAGAATCCTTCTTTTCAAAATTGTCTGGGTAGCCAAATCAACATATTTGTAAATGAGTTTGGCAACAGATTTCCTAACCACATTATATGACTCATGAATAGTTTTACTGACCAACTTGAAAAATTAGTTGACTTCTATTCGGAAGAACAAGACGAAGCACTTTGGATATGGCACAATTCTTTGTAGTTCCTTTCTTGAGAGATTACCTGGGCTTCGACCCAAGGTACTTTCAACGATCAACAACCCAAGAGATCCACGCATGGCAAGGTGGGCTGACTTGATGAAAATACTAGGGGGAGGTGAGGTACCTAGGACTACCTTTTATGCCGAGTTCTTGCTTGGGTGGGGAGAACAAGTCATCACCATTGAGGACTACCCCTATATAAGTATGGACTTCAGAGCAGACCCAAATCTTCCACTTCCACCCGATGTTGCATGGGGAGAAATTAGTAAGATTTATTTTATTATTTTTTATATCATTTGACATTTTTTTGATTTTCAAAAATATGAAATGAAATTATTTTTCAATAGGAAAAAATTCTTACAAAATTATTGATCTTGACATACATGTGGGACCAATAATACCTGAGCATTTTCTGAGGCACAGGTGCCACATAAGAGATGTGGAAAATTATGTAGTTGGTACTAAGAGATATCTTCATGACATACAGAGGATCCTGGAGGGTTTAACTTTCCAAGTGTCTATGTTTGCAGTGGAGGATCTAGCAGAGTCTATGCATAGGCGCATTGTTGGTGTACCATGGGATTGGGTTTGACTCTTCCAACGTGAGGCATTTTCCATAGTATTCTTTCGGGATTCTCATCCAGGGCAAGGACCTCCGACATAGATTTTAGGATGACTTGATCTTATTTGTGATATACATGGTTTGGCATAAGCCCTAATTTTGTAGGAAATGTTTTTTCCAATTTTGTATAACATTTTGAGCATATGACTTTTATCTATATGCAAGAAATTTCTTGATGTGACTCTCTCATATATATAAATGATGATTGATGATTTTTTATGTTTTTAATGTGATGACTGCATTATATGCCAATCTAATTATTGACTAGCTAATGAATTATCAAATGTGTTTTCTAATAGTGGGATATGGATAAATGTAATGAAATTAAATGATCTCTATAATCAAAACACTCTCAAAAATTGGTGATATAAATAAGGATCCCTGACATGATAGATGTTATTTAATTGAGACACCACCAGTTGTGGATCCAAGTATACTACTAACGAACCAACACCAAGAGATATTGCTTCATATGATAGAATGACAACAATAATATATTTTTTAGGTCCCTATATTACTATTTTAGTCCCTTATTGTTGTTAGTGTAGCCCCCTTATTGTTATTATTGTACCCCTATAACCCCAATATTGTTATTATTGTGCCCTTACATTTTTATTGTTAGGTCAACTAGGATTATATTGTTGGCACATGGTCTCCTACATATAGAAGGAGGTTTTGGTCATTTTTATATGCAAATAATTGTTCATATATGTAATGTATTGGAGGATTCCCCCTCGAAGTGGCTGATTTCGAAGGCGTTGATCTCTCTTTTCTTCAATTTTTGGAGCTAGTTTCATAACATTTGGTATCAGAGCTTTGGATTCTAGGGTTTCGCTGCTCCGAATAGGTCATTGTGGAATTTTCGCAATAAATTTGTACAGCGCGAACTCGAATTCTCGAGGAACCTCCTGTAAAAATTTCAGATCTTGTTTGAAAATATTTTTGGAGATATGATCTAGGGAAGTTAGGTTTTTTTCAAGCTCTCGAATTTAAACTAGAAAATATCATCATGGAATTTTCAATATACATTTTCGTATACGAAGTTTTAAAAGTTGAAATGTTTACGGTGTGAAGCCAAAGTCCTGATGAACCTCCTCTAAAAATTTCAGATCTTGGTTCGCAATAGTTTTGGATATATGATCTATGGAAGTTAGGTTTGTTTAAGGCATGCGAATTTCATCTCAAAGAGGTGACTCTACAAAAAACATCATAACTCTCTCTCTGAGCATTGGATTGGGATTCTGTAAAAAGTGGCCGCAAATACATAGGCTGTAGTTTTTGATATATCAATTTTAGAGCCGAAGGAGGAAACAATGACATGTGGAAAGTCTTAGAAGTTCGTTATACTGAACCAGTCCATAATTAGGTCATCGTGGGAGATTAGGCATAAATTTACCTTGAAGAATCCAAATGGGGTCAGACATATGGAATTTAAATGAAGATTCAGAGGGCTACCTCAGGGCCTAATTTTAGATATTGAAGATCCAAAATCATAGAGATAATTAAGTTTCAATATCGAGCTCCTAAAAAGTAAGAAAAAAGTGTGTATTTTTTCCGAATTACATAAGTCTCATTTGAAAAAAAATTAGTTTGAATTTATTCCAAGGGCATATTGAAGAATATATATTAGTATTGGATTCTAAAATTCCCCATAAAAAGAATTCAACACCCATTAAGCCTTCATTAGGCTCTACTATGACTCATGAAGATGAAAAAACACAACATGAGATATCAAAATTACAAGAGCAAGTGCATCAAATTTTCCTATCGCAAAGAGCAACAAAAAATGAAATTGAAGTTTTGAAGAAGGGCACGGAAACTAAGATGGATGGTTTGAAGAAAGGTGTGGAAGCTAAGATGAATGGTTTGGAAGCTAATATGGATGACATGGAAGCTAAGATGGATGAAATGGAAGCTAATATCGATGAGAAAATGAAAGATATCATGGAAAACATGAAGAATGATCTAAAAGTAGACATTGAAGGTTTGGGAAATTTGATACAAGAAATTTTTCCTAATGGCGAAAATATAGTAGAGGAAACTCATGATGAGAACAAAATAAATGTTAATCTTGATTTCATAAACTCTAATGTTGGATGGAAGAACCACCATATTCCAAAGATGGATATGAGGAATTTTGATGGAAAGGATCGTGTAACATGGATACTATAGATGGAGAAATATTTTGATCTCAATAATGTGCAAAACACACAAAAGGTATGCATTACAACTTTACATTTAAAACAAAATACATTTGTATGGTATCAATGGCTTTTTTCCCGTAAAAAAACTTGTCACTTGGTCAATTTTTATGGAGGAAATGATAGCACATTATGAGGATACAAAAAGAAACTCCTTCTTTAGCCAATTGATAAATCTCAAACAAAAGGGTTCAGTGGTGGAGCACATTTAGGACTTCCAAAAATTGAATATAAGGGTAAATGATATTCTAGAGGAACACATGATTGATGTCTTTATAGGGAATTTAAAGGATAAAATCCAACATGAAGTTCACGTTTGGGAACTTGATTCATTGGAAAAGGAATTCAGGTTGGAATGAAAAATTGAATGTAAAATTATGGCGACAAGGAAGCCAACCACTCACATGTATAAATAGTTTTAGTTTTTCTACTCCTAGACTTCCACAAACTACAAGGATGACACCACAAAAATTGGAAGAAAAGAGAGAAAAAGGGCTTTGCTACAGTTGTGGTAGCAAATATGCTAAAGGTCATAAGTGTGCTGAGAAGAAATTATTTTACATAGATTGTGAAGAGGAAGAAGAAAATGAACAAGAATCTTCAAAAGAAGAGGATATACACCAGGAACCAACCGTAGAAGAGAAAGAAATGAGTCCAATGATATTGTGTAATGCATTGGCAGGAATTACAACTCCTAAAACTCTCAAGATAGAAGGACATATCAAGAAGAAAAATTTATTAGTGTTGATTGATTCGGGTAGTACACATAATTTTATTCATTGTAAGGTAGCCAAGGAATTCAATTGTTTCCTATACCCAACACCAGAATGTCAAGTGATGGTTGCAAATGCAAGAACTATAAATTACTCTGAAAAATGCCATAATATCAAGCTAACCATCAGGGAATATGTATTGAATAGTCCAATGCTTTCCATTCCTATGGGAGGTGTTGATGCTGTACTAGGAGTACAATGGTTATAATCTTTGGGGACGGTATCTTTTAATTTTCAAGAACATTTTTTGAATTTTTTTTCAGAATGAAAGGAAATCGAACTATGGGGTATCGCAGGGAAGCTAGGAAATATAATAAGCTCTAATATCATGAAAAATCTTCTGAAGAAAGAAAAATGAGATGTGATTGCAAAATTATGCTCACTAGAAGCTCTAACATCAAAATCATCTATTTCTACAGATATTAAAAAAGTATTGGAAAATCATTCCAAGGAGTTTGAAACTCCTAAATGACTCCCACCTATTCATTATCATGATCATGCTATTGATTTGATTCCAGGAAGTGTTCCTCCAAACATCATGAATTATAGATATCCTTATGTCCAAAAGAGCGAAATTGAACGTATAATTGCAGAAATGTTAGAGGCTAGTATAATTCAACCTAGTTAAAGTTCTTTCTCTGCTCCAGTATTATAGGTGAAAAAGAAGGATGGATCATGGTGCATCTGTTCAGACTATAGGGAGCTCAATAAGCTCACCATTAAGGATAAATTTCCCATTCCTGTGATTGATGAATTATTGGATGAATTACATGGAGAATTTTATTTTACCAAGTTGGATTTTTGTTCATGATATCTTCAAATTAGAATGAAGACTGAAGATATTCCAAAAACAACATCTCGAACTCATGAGGGTCATTATGAATTTTTGGTCGTGCCTTTTGGCGTTCCCAATGCACCTTCTACATTTCAAGGGTTGATGAATTCCATTTTCAAACCCTTCCTTAGAAAATTTGTGCTAGTATTTTTTGATGATATACTAATCTACAACAGGTCTTGGAAGGATCATGTTCAACATGTTGACAGGGTGCTCAAAGTATTGGAGGAGAAACAATTATATGCAAAAACATCCAAATGTTTCTTTGGAGTACAAGAGGTGGAATATCTGGGTCATATTGTATCTCACGAGGGTGTTAAGGTAGACCCTAACAAAATTAAAGCTATTAAGGAATGGAAAGTCCCCACAACCATAAAGTAGTTGCGAGGATTTCTCGGGTTAACAGGGTATTATCGCAAGTTTGTTAAGAATTATGGGAGAATAGCAGCACCTCTAACAACATTATTGAAGAAAGATGCATTTTCATGGACTCCTCAAGCAACTAAGGCCTTTGAACATCTTAAAGAGGCAATGTGCCTAGCACCGGTCTTAGCTATGCCAGACTTCACAAAAACCTTTATTGTGGAATGTGATGCCTCAGGAAATGGAATTGGTGTTGTTTTAATGCAGGAAGGAAGACCCATTACTTTTGGAAGTTGTCCAATCAAAGGAAAGTATTTACAGAAACCTATTTATGAGAAGGAAATGTTAGCAATACTGCATGCACTAAAGAAATGGCGAACTTACCTAAAGGGAAGACACTTCAAGGTAAAAACTGATCATGATAGTCTTAAACACTTTTTGGAACAAAGACTATCTTCAGAAGAGCAGCAAAAATGGGTCACAAAGATGTTGGGTTATTACTTTGAAATAATCTACAAAAAAGGAAAGCTTAATGTTGTTGCAGATGCACTCTCAAGAAAGAATGAAGAGGTGGAAGCATTGCTTTGTGCCATTTATATTATCCAACTAGATTGGATAACTGAAGCAAGAGATGAATGGAAGAAGGACAAAGATGTATGGACACTCATTCAAAAGTTGCAGCAAGATCCTAGTACATCCGATATATTTAGTTGGAAAAATGATTCCTTATGGTACAAAGATCGCTTATATCTTTGTAAGAATTCCCAACTAAAACAAAAGATTCTTTTGGAATTGCACACTTCTCCTTTAGGAGGACACTCAAAATTTTTAAAAACTTACCACAGGGTGAAGAAAGAATTTTTTTTGGATGGCCTTAAATCTGATATTCAAAAGTTTGTGGCAAAATGTTTGGTTTGCCAGCAGAATAAAGTTGAGACAATTAAGACCCCGGGACTTCTACAACCTTTATCCATTCCAAGTCAACGTTGGGAGGAGATTTCAATGGATTTTATCACAGGTTTACCTAAGTCCGAAGGAAAAAGTGTCATCATGGTGGTAGTTGATAGACTTACCAAGTATGCACACTTTTGTGCATTATCTCATCCATTTAAAGCAAGTACAGTTGCTACTACATTTATGGACAGAATTCAAAAGCTACATGGAAGCCCAAGGGTTATTGTGAGCGACAGAGATCCCATTTTTAATGGAAATTTTTGGACAGAGTTATTTTCTTGTTTGGGTACTCAATTAGCTCATAGCTCATCTTATCATCCTCAATCTGATGGTCAAACTGAGATAGTAAATAAATGTTTGGAAGGATATCTTCGTTGTTTTGTATCTGATAAAAAACACAATGGGTCAAGTGGTTACCTCTCGCTGAATGGTGGTATAACACTTCCTTCCATACTGCAGCAAAAATGACCCCATTTATAGCACTTTATGGATATCATCCACCATCCATCACATCATCTTTAAGAGAAAATTCGAAGGTTCAAGCAGTGGAAGATCACATCGAGCATCAGCAAGAAGTTCTCCAACTCTTAAAGGATAACCTGAATTTGGCACAAAATCGAATGAAACAACAGGCAGATCAACATCGCAGTGAGAGAAGTTTTAATGTAGGAGATTGGGTATTTTTACGGCTACAACCATACAAACAAATGTCCCTCAAGCAAGCTAAGAAGGATAATAAATTATCGCCAAAGTACTATGGTCCTTACAAGGTGTTGCAAAAGATTGGTACTATGGCATACAAATTGGAGCTTCCTCCTTCTTCGCGAGTACATCCAGTTTTCCATGTTTCATGCTTAAAGAAGGTTATAGGTGAAAATCTTCCAGTTCAAACAATATTTCCAGAACTTGATGAGGAAGGAAAAATCATATTGGAACCTGAAGCAGTCACGGAAACAAGAACTCGACAGCTACCGAATTGATCAATTTTAGAGTATCTCTTCAAGTGGAAGAACTTACCCACTGAAGATTATACATGGGAGGATGAGAATTTTATACAGAAGCACCCAGAGCCACTCAAGCGTTGAGGAAAACACTTTTTTGAAGGAGAGGGGCATGTTAGGTTCCTATATTAATAGTTTAGTCCCTTATTGTTACTAGTGTACCCCCCTTATTGTTATTGTTGTACACCTGTAACCCCAATATTGCTATTATTGTGCCCTTACATTATTATTTTTAGGTCGGCTAGGATTATACTATGGGCCCATGGACTACTATATATAAAAGGAGGTTTTGGTCATTTGTATCATCCAAGAACAGTTCATTTATGTAATGTATTGGAGGTTTCCCCCTCAAAGTGGCTGATTTCAAAGGCGTTGATCTCTCTTTTGTTCTATTTTTGTAATTGGTTTCATAAAAATATTATACAAAATTATTCGAAACATTACCAATACATATTCCATTTCAGACTAACAATTGATCAGATGGATAGTAAATTACCCAAGCTACGGATGCCAAATTCTGGGTATATCGACTAACACCATTTACAAATCCTAAATAGATCATATCATCCATAAACACCTACGAAGGAAGATACACAATATCAATGTTACAATGAAACTGATAAACAGATATGAACAAAAAATATAATATGTTAAAAAACAAAGCAAATGGTAGGCATAAGCCTAGGCATAATACTTCTTAAGATAAAGCCCATTTCTGGGTTCTACTAGCTCATTTCCATTAAAATCAACAAATTCATAAGCTCCTTTTTCAAGACTCTTTTAATGATGTAAGTACCGTACCACATGGATTTAAATTTACCTTCCCCCAAGGCATCATTTTCTTCATCATAGACAAAGAAAATTTCACCTTCATATAAAACCCTAGGTCACACAGTCTTATCATACCGAACATTCACCCACTTCTTATGAGCTTCGTTAATTGCGGCTGCATCTTGGTGCTTCTCATTAAGACCTTCCAAATAAGCAAGGCATTCTTCAAGACTGGTAGTTTCTAGAAGAATTCGAACAACTAGCTTTAGAGAATTATTTTCACATTCCATAGGGAAGATTAATTCCAACCTGTAAACCAGGTGAAAAGGAGTGAAACTAGTTGTAGTCTTTTTTGACATCCGATACACCCAAAGTGAAGCATACAACATAATGTTCCAATTGGACTAATATTTATTTATCTTCATTTCCACAATAACATTCAAGGATTTATTCACGGCTTCCACTTTCCCATTGGCTTGAGAATAATATGGAGATGAATGCCCCTACCGGAAACCTAACTTGAGAGCCAATTCAGCCATCATGGAGTTTTGAAAATGACTGCCATGATCAGTGAAAATAGCTTCAGGAATAACAAAATGAGAAATGATTTGGTTGAAAATAAACATTGCTATTTTTTTACCATCGTTCACAAAAGTAGGCATAGCCTCAGTACACTTGGTGAAGTAGTCCACTACTACAATGATATACTTATGACCCATTGCTAAAGGTGCCAATTGTAAAATACATTCCCCACTTTTTGAATGGACCGAAAGTAATAATAGGAAAGAGAAGAGCTGGATGAGTGCACATATTCTGAGTATAGACTTGACAAGGATGACATTTCTTGACCGCTTCAACACAATATTTGAGGATCGAAGGCCAAAAATATCCAACACGTAGAATATGTTGGGTTGTAGCAAGACCTAATAAATGAACACCACAAGCCCCACTATGGCAATCATTCAGCACTAACTCAACTTCTTCTAGGGTTAAGCAATGTTTAAGGATTGAATCAACCTCGTGAAGATATAAAGTGTCACCAATGATAACATAACTTTTAGCCAAGTGATGCAATTTTCTACGCTCATCCTTAGAAAAAGTGAGGGGAAACATTGAAGAATGAAGATATATAATAATATCCCCATACTAAGGATATTGTGAAGAAATAAGGATAATTTGTTCACGAGGCAATGACTCATCATAAACTATTTCTTCTCCACAAGGCAACTCTAAGATTAATTCTGCGAATGTCAATGATTTCTTAGATTTAGCAGACAAGAAATTGAGATCAAATTCTTGTAGAATAAAAATCCATCTATTATATTTCCCCCCAATCACTCACCTATTGAAAAAAAATTGAAATGGATTGACAGCTAAAAAAATAGAAGTTTTGCGAAGAAGAATGTAATGTCTAAGTCACTGGACAACATGGACAACTGCTAAATCTAACTTCTCGACGAGAGAGTATCATAATTTAGGACTTATCAAGCCTATTCTTAGATAATAAATCACATTCTCATAGATAATATCGTCTTCCTAAACTAGAACCATACCTATGGTTGACTCTTCTGCAGCGAAATACAAGAGGAAATCCTTGCTATAATCTAGTGGAATCAGTAAAGGAGAAAAGGTTAATGCCTTTTTCAAAGCATCGAACGAGATCTGAGCGTATTCATCCCACATCAATGGAACACCTTTTTTCAACAACCTCATAAATCCTTTCGTAATCTCAACATAATTGACAATAAATATCCTCAAGAAATTGGCTTTTCCCTAGAGACTCTGAAGTTAAGGAATGGTAGACGGGGGAGGAAACTGATGTATTGCCTCAACCTTGAAAGGATATACATGAATCCCTTCAATAGACACTATGAACCCAAATAAAGGGCTGTATGTAATTGTGAAAACACACTTATTCAGATTCAACCAGATTCTATAATGATGACATCTCTCAAAAATCAACTGAAGATGATGAGGATGATCAATTTCCTTTTGATAATGAGCAGTTAGGTCATCCAAATAAGATTTTATGATATGCTTGTTATCATGGAAATCATAAGACATGGCCTATTGGAATGTTTCTCTAGAATTTTAAGACTGAAAGGAATCTTTTTATATGCAAAGGTCCTGAAAGGAAAAATAAAAGATGTCTTACATTGATCTTCAGGACAGCTATTAATTTGATTATAACCCGAGAAACTATCCAGGAAGGAGAAAGTCTCATTCCCCGCACATTCATCAACAATCTGATCAATAAAGGTTGTGGGTTGATTATATTTAGGACAATACTTACTCAAACCTCAGAAGTGTATGCACACACGGATCATTCCTTCTTACTTGTAAACCGAGACTATCATTGAAATCCACTCAGTCAAAGGAACGGGGTATATAAAACCCGCCTTAAACAACTTCCAAATGTCAGCTTTAATAGTTGTAGCTTTCCTAGGGTTTACAGGCTAAATATTTTTCTGTATAGGCTTATCTTTCTCATAAGTCTTGATCTCATGTTGGACAATAGATGAATCAATTCCAGGAATTTCCTCATCAGACAAAGCAAAAACATCATAGAATTATTTAAAAATATCGGTATAGATTCGAATTTCTTCAGGGGAACACTCAGCTCCAATGAAAACATTATCTATTACATTGGGGTCCCTCAAAATTTTCATTGTATTTTTTTCCAAAATAGGCATATTACCTTTGGCGAAAATATGTACTAGAGCCAAAGGGTTTAGAATTGGGTGAACATGACTAGTTGACGAAGGGCTAGAGAAACTTGACTCAACTTCACGCAAATCTAGGTGAAAATATTATCGATGATGTAAATCATCTCAGGGTATTTCCACACCCATCATTTCTTCTAGGATTTCCTCCTTAGATGGTAAAACAATGTCAAGGAAATCTAAAGAAGAAGTTGAGTTAAGGGTCTAAGCTAGAGCCACATCTCCATCCAAATCCTATGGTGAAAGAGGAACCAGACTGGAATCTCCAATGATAATATTAGATTGATAACAAGTTTCGGTTGCTGACATAGGATATGCCATTCCACATGCTTTCCCTTCTTCTAATGTGGTCGTAGAAGAGGGTAAGGGCAAAGGATCCAAAAAATAATGAGTTCAAAAGAACTCTCTTTGATAAGGAACCTCGGAAGATAAAATAAAATTTATATGAACAATAGGTTGTGGAAGATGAAAGGTACCCATCAACGAGGAATACATACCGACTCCTAGATCCTCAACAAGTTGCTTTAAATTCTTTGCCAAGGGAACAATAGAATCATAGGATGCATTGGAATCTATCAGAGAATAATCCATCTGATCAACATTAACTATTCTCCCTTCATGGAGAAAACATAGGATGTGTAATAATGATGATAAAATGGCATCCATCTCATAAATCGGATTTTTACCCAATAGAAGGTTATAGTCCAAAGTAGCATTGACTATTTTTACTTCGATATTTACCACCTTGCCCCCAACTCAGATGGGCAAGGATGGAACAATTCCATGTGTTTTGTGAGAATGAGCATCAAATGCAGTCAAGAGAGTAGGTGAAGGAATGAATTGAGGGGATCCAATAGCTTTAAAACATGAAATAGACATGACACATGTCGAAGCTCCTTCATCAACTATAGTTCGAAAAATATTGATATTTCGATACGTAGATTTAATTTGAAAATTCATATGAGGATGAAGTATCTTCTTAAGATTCGACATGTCAAATATAACCATAAGATAGTTTTTTGGATCCACCACCCCAATCAAAGTGAGCAACAAAATCCTTTTTTTTAGTCATGACTGGAGTACCTCTAATGTAGACATAGCACAAGGAATCTAAGCTAGATATTCTACAATGGAGTAGTTCTGGGCTGCCTTGGCATTATTGTTAATTTTTGAACGTTTATCAGAGGCTCTCAGCATCCTAGGTATAGTTCCAACTATGGGCCTCTCAATATGGTGTGTCTCTGAAACATCAAGAGAAACCTTAGCCTTATAAGATTTGGATTCACCATAATCACATGACCTCATTGCAACATCAACACGAGCTCTTATCAAGTATACATTTGATGGATTTTCCTCCTCCTAGTTTCCCCTTGTGGGAGATCGAGTACTCGCATTTGCGCTAGAAATAATTTGATACCCTTGGGGAAAATGGTTAGTAAGGAATGCCATGGAACTAGAAGAACCCTGTTGAGCCAAAAAGAACTAAACATCCTAAATCTTAGGGAAAATATGTGTGAGATGGTCTCAAGTGCACAATTTTCAAGGAAAATTAACGTCCTTTTTTTACTCTCTTACCCTCACCAACATTATTGTTGGGTTTTTTTGCATTATCCTTCCCATCCTTATCCTTTTTATTGTTATGTTCTTTATTCTTCCCATCAGATTATCGATTTACTTTGGGGTTATAGGATTGGAAAACACTAATCAGTAATGGTTAGGAAGGAACAATCACTAACGGTGATGCCTAAATAGAAGAATTAGTTTGTAAAGACAACTGCTACAATTTATTTAAGAGGTTAGCCATATTGTTATTGATCGAGCCAACTAGTCTGTCGACATGGCGACCTAGCTTCAGCTTGGATAAATCTATCTTGGATTGAGGATAATCCAAAAAATTCTTATTAAGAATCCTAGACTGATAATAGATAAGTTCTAATTTCTGGGCTCTAAAGATATCCTTCTCTTCGGTAAATACCCCAGAAAGTGATACATACTTTAATATTTCTTGGTGTAAATATTTCAAGAACCACTCCAGAAGGAATTCATTGGGAATATATGCTTTAATGAGCCTCTTCCTTCTTCTCCATTCCTGAATATGGTCAGAAATGTGAGTTGCCTTATCTTGCTGGAAATTGGCCAATAGCTCATCTCTAGCATCATATCGAACAAGAAACTAAAAATGATTCAAGAACATAGTAGCCAATTCGCCAAATGAAGCGAATGTGTTCTTAGTATTCTCTATGTACCATTTGGTAGAATTTCCAATCAAGGTGCATTGAAATAATCTCAAACTAATCGAATCGTCAATAAGGGAGTTAGATGAGCACCATAAGTGGAAATTTGTTACATGGGTAGCTAGATCCACACCAGTATTCCATTCGAATATTGGAATGTCTAATGGAAGCTTCATAGGAACCAGAGGTCAAGGCAGGCTATATCGAATTAGATCATTAGCCAGTTTAGAAAGATCTAAAAAATTTAGGGTTGAGGGGAATGATTAGTGTGGAGGACCTTGATAATTCCATCCACTAGTAGAGGGATTCCCATCATTTTGAAAATAATAACCTATATTTGTTGAGGAACTAGGCTGCAAAATATTGTTCATAGAAGATAATGAACCATAATGAGAACCTTGTGGTCTAGAGAAATTCTGAGTAGGACCTCCTCATATCAAAGGGTTACATCAAACAAGAATTTTTCCCGCAATCAAAGTATCAAAAGGATATGGGAGCCCTTGGTAAGGGTTCCATGCATTAGCGATGGGAGAAAAACCTTGAGAGGCTTCTATGGAGAAGAAAGGCACATTCCACTATTGACCTGACATAAAATGATTCCCAGTTCCTAAACCACGAAAAGAAGGGTTCCAGCCTTGAAAAGGATTGAAACCTTGACTTCCTTGAAAAGGGTTAAAACCTTGACCTTACGCGGAGAAAGGTAAAGAACCTAAAGAAGGGTAAGAATGAGTAATATGAACACTTCCAAATGGAAAACCTTGAAAATATGTTGGAAAACTATCCATAGAAGACATAGGTGTGGAGACACTACATGAAATGGTGAAAGGAACAAAGGGAATTTCACTAGAAGGCATCCCAAATGAAAACGAACCAGTGTGGGAATAAAAATATTAGGTCCACCCACTCAAAGATGGAATGGAGGTAGAGCCAAATATTAGAATACTAGGAGTGATAGTTGATATAGAAATTTTAACTCCTCCTCCTACTGACATAGGAGTATGCACACTAGAAGTACTCATAGTCAAAATCGTGTTCCCAACAGTCATCATCGAAAGAAAAAGAGTAAAAAGAGGTCTTTCTGGCCTATGAGTCGAGGTCCCAAAGTATGATATAACACTAGAAAAATAAAAATGAAGAGGTGAAGAAGTAGTAATTGGAGGTTCGAAATATCTTCAACCTTAAATTATTCCGATGGAAAAAGAACCCCAGAAAGGAGTGGAGTACTCCTCTCTAAATCACGACTAACACTAGGATCACCCGGTCAAATTATAGCCCCAAGTGAAGGATCACTCTCTGATGCATTCATTGCTACTGATTGAAAATCACTATCATAATTTCTCCTACGCCTTCTAGGATAAGGCTCAACACTCGTATGAGAAAGCCCACAAAGCCTCCTGGATCGACGAACTGATCGATCATCCACTTTTAATTATTAAGAGAAATTATACAGACTCAAAAAATTATAAAGCTATGGCAGTATAGGAGAAAAGAGCACTCTCTAAAAATGTCCCTAAAGATACAGCCAGTCAAGAAACTCTCAGTATTTCCACTCCAAGTGATTAGGATCGGAAACGAAAATACAAGAAATTGAATATATAAGAACCTTCTGAAAATAGTCTGGGGTAATTACACTACAAGCCTACTAGTGAAGGCAGCAAAAGCAGTTACGCTCACCTCAAGAAAACATCCTTTTCCGGTGTAAGTAGCCAAGTTTCACAAGGGAACCCTCCAGAAGTACTATTGAACATGATGCAATGTCTGCCTTAGGTACCACGATTATTCCCCCTCTCAGTCACCTATATGATACCTATGAACAAAAACTAAGGTCACCAGTTCATATCAGTAGCTGGGCATAACAGTCTTTGGTGAGGATCCAACAAGTAGGAGAGGGGGTATCTCTCTTCCCTTCATTCACTCACCCTCGTGCTTGAATCCCTTTTTAGGAGAGCTTTCCTGAACAACTTAACGACACTAGGTTTGACTATTTTAATCAACTTCTAAGTTTAGATTTAGAGTGGCCTTAGAGAGTTAACTTTCCACACACCTATTCCAAGTCCCTAATGACCTAGACTAGTTGATGTATTTAATGAGAAATAAAAAAGATTCTAGTTCATTTTAGATTTTATCACTAGATTTTAAAGGTTGTTCTTTTAAGTCAGTGGTGAATGGAGGTGCAACTTATGGTGTTATGGACAGAAGAAGAAATCAATAGAAACCTGTCGACATGAAAAATGAAACTTTTTATTCAATGAAAAGAGACTTCTAGAAATGGAACTATGAACAAACTAATGAAAAATAAATTTTTTCTTTTCTTCTTCAAAATACGCACTCACACACTCAAAATCTACAAAAGACAAAAAATTATTACCGTGCAGCTACTCTAATGCAAACTACAAATGCTTAATGCGAGATTCTAGGATTACTCTAACGAACAAGAAAATGTGTTTCTCAATAAAGAGGTATAAAACTTGACACAAGGAAAGGACAAATTCAAACAAGAACTTCTCCCAACAAATATGCCAAAACTTGATACACAAAGGGGTAAATTTAACCAAGAACTTCTCCAAAAACCAAACAAATTCGACGAAATGACAAACTTTTCACTTGCTCAAAAATGACAAATAAGCCTTAAAACAAACTGAAAGAAAAAGAAAAGGAAAACGAAGATTTTTGTTGTGTCTTTTTATTTTTAAGAAAGACATAAATTCCTTGAGAAAGCAAAAACTACCCAAAAACTCAAGATCACTAAATTGAGCAAAAAATGCCTCAAATTATTTAAGCCATAAACATCATTTTCATACGAAGACTTAATAAGCAGAAATAGTTTACACACTCAAAAAGATGACCTAATCAGTAGCATAGAACTCCAACAAACAGGAAAACTCCAAGAAAATCAAGAATACTCTATAAGGTTTCCAGAAGTACCTTTCTCAAAAACCAAGAAAAGCAAAGAATGCCAACCAAAGAAAAGAAAAAGTGAAGCAATAAGAAGGCTGAGCATGAGAAAATAAACACTAACTCATTGTCCTGAATACTCAGAACAATGAAGAACTTCAACAAGAAGCCCTGGTTGGAAACAAAAAATTGAAGCTTCACAAAAAGGGAAAACCCTAGGTTGACTAGGTTTTTAACCAAGAAGAAGAGGAAATCGATAAATTGTAGAAAGAAGCACTTTCGTGGAACATAAATGATTAAAAAAAAGCAACCAAAAACATTCAAAAGGATTTACTCGAATAAAAATATAAAAAATTCATTTAAACCTATAAATACGCACCTTTCTAGTGATCAACCTACATGTATACACAACTGTGTACACAGAAACATCCATATACACATATTTCTTTGGACCAAAACACATGTATACGAAACTATGTAAATTGGAAAGAACATATGAAAAGTGCACTAATGAAAAAATTAAAAAACCAAGTGTGATCTAGGATCTTATAACTTTTTCCTGGATTGATAATGAACCAAAGAAGATGGAAAAGTGATCAAACCAAACAGAAAACCCAAATCTAAAGAGAAACAACCCAAAATAGGAATTACATGTATGTAATCCCTAGTGGAGTTGCCAATTTTGTTACATGATGAAGTACACTACGGTTTGGGTTGAGAACCCCAACTGAGAAAGAAGCATACAACAACAACAAGAAAACAAATTTACAGTCCTAATGCTTAAACTAGTAAAAGGTAAACAAGAGGTCATACTCGTAGGTCTTACATTTGAAGGCGATTCTGCAGGATTCGAACCCTCTGCTTCTCCTAGTGCTTCAAAACCTGCAACTCACTTAATAAAAGCACATATACTAGTAATAACTGAAAGCATGATCAATATTTTAACATTAGATCATATAAGATTATAAGAAAATTAACATGAAATCATTCATAATAGGATCGTAACATGTATAAATCTTTAAGATCATGAACATCAGGAATGGCACATAGCTTCTTTATTGATGATTGTAAATATGTGTGGAGGAATACCACTTGATTCAGCATGACTCCAAGCAAAATCATCCTTCGGATCTGTCTAGCCAAAGCCTCAACAATATCCTTCCAAAAGCAAACACATGGATGTCATATAAGAGGAATGAATATCTCCATGAGGAAAACAAGGGTTTCCACAATATGGAAGTGCAAGAGGCATATGGATAAATCAGAATTGATGAGGGGGTAAATGGCTATAATATCAATACCTATCTCTCTTTCCCCTTAAGGCCTTCCCATGAGGTGTATTTATAAAACCCCAAAATAATGGTTTTAGTTGGGATACAGTTAGGCCACGGGCTTCTGTAGGTAGGATTCTAGTGTAACCCGTAAATCCCACCTAGAAAATATGGAATTATATATTTTTTCATATTTCAAATTATATACGTGGGTTGGGTATAGCTAGAACCATGTGTGCATGTGCTTTTGAGAGGGAAGAGTCACGTATGGAATTCAAAATATTTTGTTTTAGATAAATGACGAAGTCTGAAGGGAAAGGAATGCCCAAGGCCATGACTCAGAGCATCAAGTATATAGAGGTGGAAAATGATTCTATAACATAGAGTATGCTAGTCTAGATTACATTATGCTATAATAAGCTATGCTAGGATAGAGTAGGATAGGCTAGGCAAGAGTAAGCTGGACTAGATTATGCTAGGACACAATGGGCTAGGTTAGGCTAGAGTAGGCTAGCCTAGATTAGGTGAGGCTAGGATAGGCTAGACTAGGCTAAGCTAGCCTAGAGTAGGCTTGAATAAGCTAGGATATAGTAGGGTAGTCTCTCATAGTCTAGCCTAGCCTAGCCTAGATTAGGTGAGGCTAGGATAGGCTAGACTAGGCTAAGCTAGTCTAGAGTAGGCTTGAATAAGCTAGGATATAGTAGGTTAGTCTCTCATAGAGTATTTTAGGCTAGGATAGGAAAGGGTAGATTATGTAAGTCAAAGCTAGGCTAGGCTAGGCTAGGCTAGGCTTGACTAGGCTAGGTTTGGCAAGGCTAGGTTAAAAGAGGCTAAATTAGTATAGGTTGGGATATATTAGGCTAGCATACGATAGGTTATCCTATGTTAGTGTGGGCTAGGTTATGCTAGCATAGACTGGGCTACCCTAGAATGGGTTACGGTAGGCTATGCTTAGATAGAATAAGCTAATGTAGGAAAATTACAAAGCTTTAAATCCAATTCCACCTAACTATTTGTTCGCAAATAGTGAAAATATACCAATCATATATCTATTTGTGCTACATAAAAACTGATAGGAATGATAAGAGGAAATAGTCTCTTTGTATAGATTTTGTAAATTATTTTTTCTTTCAAGTAATAAAAGTTAATTCTCACTATGTTTTTTTAATCCAAGTATAAATCCATTGTAATCCAGATATGGAAAGAAAAATTAAACCACCACACTCCCTTAAAAATATGAATTCTATGTTAATACAAAAAAAATATATATAATACCAAATATTTACAATACTTTTTTATTTTATTCCCATAACATATCTCACATTTTGTTTTTACATTAATGAAATAAGTAATTTAATTACAAGGGAATAGTTAGTGAACATTATCTTATTATTTAAAGTTTTAACGTTTATTTTTATTAGCAAGTAGTGTGGGGTAATTTCTATTTCTTTATTTTACAATGGTAATATGTTCTCACATATTTAGATTGATTTTGTTATTATGTAGTTCCTATGAATGAATATTCCATACATTTAAGGTGTTCTTACCGAGTTGTTGACATATGTATGTGTGTATATACCCATTTCATTGCAAATTAAAGTGGCATATGATAGTTTTTGAATTATTAATATTTTTGGAATTATGACTTAACATAACATCCAAACTATTTAATGTCGTTGCTTTCAATCAATATATTATCAACCATTCTCTTGTGACCCTTGCTATCCAATGACCCAATTTTTCCATGTGGCTCATTACTAGTCTTAACATTTTGACTCCGCTCCTCAATTTTTCTAGACTTGCTAGTGGCATAGTTACGGTCTGGAGAATTAATTGCGGCTTGGAAACAAACAAATCAATTGATGGATGCGATCTCTAGGGTTTCTATTGAAAGTGTGGGTAAATTTCTACGATTATTGGGAGTAACCATATCCCTCCCATAGAGCCATTCCACTTTTACTTGCACCGTTCTCTCGTAGAAACGAACTCTACAATGTATCTTGGTTACTTGCAATATTGTTTTTCTTAATGAGGAAGCTTCAACTCATAGAGTAGACGAACTCTACAATGTATCTTGGTTACTTGCAATATTGTTTTTCTTAATGAGGTAGCTTCAACTCATAGAGTGAATTCAACACCTAAACTTCTTATTAAACTATTTTTTCTACATTTCGAGGTAAATATTATATTTTTATTTCTCCATGGATGGGTGTTTAAACTAGGGTTCATGTTCCTTTCCTTTATTTATTTTCTTGTTATACATTATGCAAATTCTAGAACTATGGAAAGTTCACATCCAATATTTCTCAGACGGCTTGAATATTGAGGAATATACTCCAAAACACAGTCAATGTGCTATATTGTACTCTTTTGGTCCAATTCAATATATATACTCCAAGTGTTGTGTACTTTGATTATACTCTTTTTCCTTTGTCTTACATATTTTCTCTACTTGTTCCAATTTTTCTTTTATAGGTGGTAGGTTACAATTGTGTCAATCGTCCTCCGAAATTGGGGTGGGAGGTAAAGAAATGACCCAAGTTTGATTTCAAGGTTTTCTTAATCTATTTACTAGTACATAATTTGGCCTCCTAACAAACCCGTGATGGAATTTTCGTAGGTTATATTTCAGTTCTTGTGCATGGATTTGACCTTGCTTTAAGGACTTCCAGGTTCTAACATGAAGAATATATATATATATAATATGGACTTAAATAATTCAATTCGTGACTGAGCGTTTACTATAGAAGACAAAAAAATAAACGTGTTTCATTATTATGTTCATAATTTTTCATTCTACCTTGGTAAAATAAGGAAGAGAACGTGTCGCTGCCACACACTCCCAAACATTTATGAGGATACACAAGAAATATAAATAAAACAAAAAAATTAGCCTCAGAGCTAGTATATGGGTGATATTTTTAAGTAAATATCCTTGATAGAATAAAAAAATGCGTTTCCATTAGAACATACAGTTAAATAAAGAGGAAATACCTTGGAAAAGAACAGATTATAAAGGCCTTGGAGGGTAACGAGTTAGAGAAACCTTAAAGCCAAGTATCAAGCCATGATATTTTGAGTGAAAGCATCCACCACAATCCTCTAATCACCTTCCAATTAATAATTGGCATAAACATCAGAGGGAAAATCTCCTAGTAATACGAAAAAGAAAAACAGAGGAAAACTTTTGAGAGAAACATAGAATATTTGGTCCAAAAAATAAGGAAATTTAAGCGATTGTGTTCCAAAATTTGATAGTCATATAATTTATAGGATCTAAAGGTGATTGGATATTTTATTTGAGTTATATGATATTGTAAATAATATTTCAATTTGCAAACAATTTTCAAAAAAATTATATAAAAAAAAAATGAAAAGAAGGTATTAAAAAAAAATAGAAAAAAATACAAAAGAAAAAAGAAGAAAAGCAGAGAAGGAATAAAAAATAAAGGTGAGAACCTCATAAAATAAAAACAAAAAAGATAGAACTGAAAATGTTTCAAATCTAAATGCCACTACTTGATAGATAATTTCATTCTGTTAAATAAAATGAAGGTTGTGTGCAGCTTGTTCAAAATGCCAAAATGATTAGTCATTTGTTTGATCATATAGTTTAATCATGGTTAAACAAGTTTAAATTTTTGTTAATTATATTAGAGAATAAGGTTATCCAAACTATTAAATCTTGGATAATGTTAGTTAGGTAGAAAAATAATATTGATTCAAATGTTTAAGCCGAATCAATGGAGAAATAATTGGATATAATAGAGTAGGTTTTTGTCTTTAAAAAGAAGTAAAATAAGGGTTTGCAAGTACAAATACACCTTTAGGAATGAACAGAAAGATTAGTCTTAGGATTAGGTAAAACAAAAATTGAAGTTAAAAGGGTAAAATGTCTTTAATTCCACTTCAAAAGGCTTATTAGTGTATTTTAGCCTAAGCTTCAAAAATATTATGAAATATGCACTTTAGCTTAATGTTTGAGATTCATTAAAAGTTTTATCCAAAGTTACTCCTTAAAATGAATATTGGTAAATGACAAAAGATTTTGTTTCTTTCGGTTAGAATAGGTGCAGTTTCCAGCCGCACGATCAACATTGGCTCAAATCGATGGCTCATGATGTTTTCTCGCCCCCTCGCCATCCTTCCTTTACCATTTTAAATATGTCTAAAAATATGGTTTCACCCCTATTGGTCCCATGCGGAATGTCACCTCTACAACATTTCGCACCCACGCCCATGAAACCACTTACCGCTTCGACCCCCTCTGAAAACCGCCGACCACCCTCCTTCACTACTCTCCCTTTCCACGTGTTCCCCTCCACTCACATCCCACCACGTGGCTATATCTATTAGCAAATCAATGCATTTCCCGAGGTTACCCCTGATCCATAATTTTTTCCCGAGTAACCCTTTGAAAATCCAACGAAGCCGTGCATGTAATCGAAAAATCCCCAGAACCATAACACTTTGTCGTGCCACCATTTTTCCTTTCCTACTCGAAAATGTCTCAAATTCACCCTAATTTCAAATTTGTCAGGTGCATAATGACATTCTCCTATCAATCAAGCATTCGATCGAGCACAAAAATGTCCAATTCTCCTCCTATCTTCTACAAATCCGCATTCCTGGTAAACATTCATTTCACTCCTATTTCTGTAAATTTCCATTGAAAATATGCCTCCAAAGAAGAAAAATTCTGAGGAATCTGTCAACCCTATCATGCATCCCTTTGTAGACCTAGACCTTATTCCCCTCGGAGGCCGATATTATAAGATCTCTGAGACTCAATCTGAGTTAGATCTTTTTGAACTCTAATGTTG
Source organism: Pinus albicaulis (assembly GCA_034641835.2). NCBI lineage: Eukaryota > Viridiplantae > Streptophyta > Pinopsida > Pinales > Pinaceae > Pinus > Pinus albicaulis. The sequence continues at coordinate 121,906,634 of CM076573.1, forward strand.
GCTTGAGGATAAATTTGTAGATAAAACTAATCAAATTGGACTATGGGGGTCTAATCTCCCTCATTATATCCTTCCCCAAACCTTTCACTCCCCTGAATTTGTTAGAAAATGTGAAGCCTTCTATGTCCCAAACCATAGAGCCATCATAGCCTGTACTGGTGAAATTATACTCACCATTACCTCTAAAAGAATTGAACAGATAATGGAGGCCCCTCTTGCAGAAACTAACACTCCATTTTTGATAGAAGCTTTAACTGAACTATATCAGAAGTTGGATTTTGCTAAAGAGCACATATTTTTTACCTCTTCTTACCTGAAAACATCTAATAGCCTAGAAAAAAATCCACCTTAGCCCTCTTTTATGTTCCTAGGTTAGGCCAAGAAAATAATTTATGTGTTATCCTAACTCTTGGGCTATTATTCTAATCAATGGGTAGATGAACACCTCTTATATTTCCTATAAATATTTTCTACAGATCATAAGCCTTCCATCATTTTCAATTTTAGTCAATTTTTGGTGGACATTATACATGATAAATTCCTTAAGTTACCAAATGAAGGAGTGTTCAGGTATACTATATTTTGGTTTACATGTTTATCTATTATCACGTAGATAGATTCAAGTTTACAGTGCAGAAACTATATGAGGAAGGGAATCAACAATCTGTAATATTGTGGAATTCATTAGAGTAATGGAAGGTTCATAGGAGTTCACATTCAAATAGTACATTGAGAAATTTATACTTGTAGGAATGATCATGTTGACCAGTTCAGTAGGACCGAGAATCAGTGCAGAAATAAAGAAAATTCTACATCTGACAGAGAAAGAAAAAACTCGACATTGGTACCTGTGCCAGAACTATACTGAAATCAGGGTGTATGGGTGTGAATTTCCACCATAAAAGCTGCCCAAATACCTCCCAATGAGAGTATTTTCCATGGAATACATCTAACAGATGATCAACTCTAATGAAATCCATTTTGTTTCAGCCAAGAAGAAATCCCAATTCAGGATCAAAACTCAAGTTGGCTCTTTTGTTTGCAACAACAGGTGAGCATGACAAGAAGAAAACAAGCTTCTTAAAGATATTAAGTTCAGTTTAAGTTTTACACTATCCGATGATCCTCTGGGTATAATTTCTAAGCTAAGGGTGAAACACAAAACCACTCCTTATACTCATACTTAGAGGCCATATATTGAAAGATATGTAAACCAATTGACTTGGACAAAGAATAATTTGCAGGAAGCTGAAGAACAACTGGTGTCTACTTCAACTTCATAGACTCCTATTCCTCAAGAGAAAATAGGCAAGAGGAAGAGAGAGGGAGTGTAACCTTCAGTGACAGACAATGCAAGTAAATATTTTAAGATAATGTACAAAAAGAGGACTAAGATGTGTCCTAAAATAGATGTAGAGAAAAATGTAGAACAAGGAGCTATTCTGATTAAAGGAAACACCATCTTCGTCACAAGTAGGTAGGAAATTTTTTTCATCTCCAACAGTGTCATCAATATCATAGGGTCAGCAAGATATAGCTCAGACTTCAAAGGTTATTCAAGGGGAAAAGGATAATAGTATCTTTTATAGATATAGAGAAATCAAACACAAGAATTAGATTCTCAAGAAGAACACTTACACACAGTTCTAGAAGGATACTGTCAAATCACAGAGTAGGATTTTATCAGCCTTTGATTCCGAAAAAGGGAGGATGCACATGGACTTCCTTGAGGCTCAAATACCACAGCCATAAACAATAGTAGTTTTAAAAAAAGACAACATTTCTTTTTGACACCAAGGACATCCATCCCATTGATCAAATGGTGATGCACAAGAAAATTGGTGTGATTATTTGTTCTACTTTATCCAATACAACCATGAATGTCTCAAAATTGCAGGTGTCACTTTCAAACATTCAATACTAGCTGAAGAAGGAGAAGATATCTTCTCACGCTAAAGACAGGAGGATTAAAATATTTGGACGTTTTGGTTATGAAGATGGGTTATGATCCAAAAAATATGAAGTCTACAAAATAATTAATTAATAATAAGAATGCTCACATTGGAGCATTGAGGAAGTAATTGAAGTTGCCAACAACTAAAGACCCACTGACCAAAGACATAGAAGAATTTGAGAATCAGAAGGGAGATATGCTGAAATTGGTAATGGAGAAAATTTATCAAATCAGACAAATGGAGACAGAGATGGAAAAGATGATTAAAAAGAAAGATAAGAATCCACAAGTGGCCATGGCTCGTCTGTATGTTTTTCCCCTCACATCAATCCCCACTGCAGGAGTTGCAACATCAACAATGCCTTCATCCTAATATGCAGATGTTTTTGAAAAGTTCACAAATGCCATAGAAAACATGTCTATACAAGCATAGGAGATAAATAAGCTATAGGGGACAGTCAAAGCTTTGCAAGAACAAAAAACCAGGAGTGAAGCTTCACATTTGGCTGAAGCATAGAAATCTCAAAGGTTGTTAGAAAGGATACAAAAAGCAGAACGAGCATCAGTGATTGGCCAAACATTGGCTGAAGCTAAGGAGAGCATATGTATGGACATTCTAAATTCCATGAATGATATTTGGTCATGTATCCAAATCATTTTTAGAAGGGCCTTATAAAGAAAGCCACAGAAGAAATCACAGAAATAAAAGAGAAGTTGGGTGATAAGCCTACTAAAGCTGGTAACATCATCAAATTCCTAAACTCAAAGAATAAATATGAATTGGAGGACTTAGGAATTTATGACAAGACTGGAACCATCTTGGAATTCAACAAGGTTGTGATGAAAAGGAATCTAATTACTCAATTAGAAGAAAATTTTGAAGGACTAGAGATAGTAGTTAATAGGTTTTTCAATAGAATTGAAGAATTGAACCAAAAAGGACTACCAAATCTATTTTTAATTAACTATAAATTAATTACCCAAGAATATTACAATAACAATATGAAGGAAATGGTGAGAGACAAGTCCCAATTTGTGAAAATAAAGGGAAACATGATAGGCAGATAATTTCTATAAGCAATGTGAAACGATTTTTACATTCAACATTAAGTAAATCACATCTTTGTGGTAAAACCAACTTTTGCAAAATATACTGAGGTGGATGAAATTTATAGAAAGGTAACAAAGCTGACTATCCCAGATGAAGATATGTGGGATAATTTATGTGAATTACTGGATTAACTAGTAACTTGAAATGCAGTTACATGATCAACCGGTGCAGTAAAGACAGACCGGACAACTCACCAATAGATTCCTCCAAATCATAGCCACCTCTCAACGCATTTTCCACATATCCTATTAGTCTGTAGATTAGATAATTTGTTTAGATTATTAGTAAATATACCCTATCGGTTGAGAAAAGAGTTTAGTAAATATTGTAGAAATACTTCACACTGCGAAGTATTATAGGTTTATTGTTGAATATTACTTTATGAAATCTATTGTAATTTTTCCAATTGGTGGACTGATCATTAACACAAGGACTTTCATAGGATTCATGTGTTGGACAAATTGGTGTTGTGATTCTTTCGTTTATGTATTATTTCATTGTTTTCCTTTATTGTTCTTTCTTAAATCTTAATTACATTATAGAAATGGTGATGATCAAGATTTGTTGAAATATACACCCCGTTCTGGATGTAAGTAATTTTTATGTTTTCTTCCGAATTCAAAGTAAATAATTCTGAATTTCTCCTTAGTTTCAAATAAATATTATTGTTTCTTATGTTCGATATCATTTTAAATATAAGAGATACAACTAGTTCACTTATCTTTCCCTTTGAAAATCATTTAAAAGTTGATATAGATCGAGTTAATCTTACAGAATCCATAGCCCAATGGAATTATAAGAATTCAATCAACCAAATAAATCAAATCAATCAAATCAATTAGAGACAGGCGAAAAATTGCATGGTCATAAATAGCCTAAAATTTACATAAACAAAGCTAAATTTTACAGAGATATCCCTCTATGAGTTTAGAAGGGATAAATTCTAGACTCAAAAGTGGTTTTGATGTTATTTTATGTGTTTACTCTCACAATCTCAAAAATTACAGAACGATAACATAGTGGCAAGCATACCGGGACAATCAAAATACTGTGACTTTCTGCGAATTCATTTCCCTCATAAAAATAAGTTTATTTTGGGAATATTTCAGATATTGTTTACCTTTTACTTTTGTAAATAATAGTGTGTGTGTTTTTTATTTTAATTCTAGCTCCAAAAAGAGCTTATACTAGGTCTCATCTTGATCCTAAACCTACCACTACTATAGATGACCCTAAAAAATTGTTGAGGAGGAGAAGTTTAGTTGAAATTCAAGGAAGTAGTAGTCCTCATCATAGGGCATATTCTCTTCCAAAGAACTTTGTCACTTTACATGATATTGAGTTTTATTTTCCATTTGAACATAGCATGATTAGGACTAAGTTAGAAAATTGGGTGGACCAAACTATGGTAGATTAGTCTACCTTACAACATCATCCATTCGAAGGAATTTCTGTGCAACCTAATCATGATCTCAAAATCCTTCAAGTCTTTGATACATTATAGGATTTAATATCAGGCCTTGACCTATTTTTCCATGAGGCATACATCCAGAAATATGTTTAACTCTCTGCCTTAACTTTTGCAGTTTCATCGAGTTCATCTTATTCTGTTCATCCAATATCATCCAGTCTTACTCCTTCTATAATTTCCACTAACACTCCTATAGTATGTCACCAAGACACTCAAACTCCCCCTTCATCCCAACCTCCATCTTCAACTCTACTTTCACCTTCAACCCAACCTCGATCTTCAACTCAACTTTCACCTTCAACCCAACCTCAACCTTCAATCCAACCTCCACCTTTAGTTAATCCACATATTATCCATCATCATATACCAATCATGGCAACAAGATATTCTCCACTTGTTCTACATGCTCCTTTAGCAAATATGCGACAGGACTATCATACTAGGATACCCAAATTTGATGATACTCAACCCATAAATTCTCAACAACACGACAATAGAATGAATGATAGTTTTGATCTTCAAGAAGTGGATGAAGAAAATTTTAAGAGGATACCTTTTACTCAATGTCCTACTGGAGAAGTTAGAAAACAGTTCAAATCCTTGCCACCTGCAAGAATTAATGATCTCCCTATATTTCATTAGTCATTCCTTAATATATGGGAAGTTAAAAGGAACCCTCTTCAAATTCTATCAGAATATGAAAGTATTAGGAGGGCACTTGGGGAAAGTGTCTGGGATTATTTCACTATATTCAATAATGTTTATAATGCAATTCTTGCAAACATTAAACCCCCTCAAAATTTAGCCTTAATAAAATTCCTGATGGCTTTGAGGTAGATATGTCTTATCAACAAAGAGAGAGAAACTCTGCAACTTTAGAATAAATGAAAAGAGATGCAGTGAGTGTAAAATCCAGTTTGCTAGCAAAAAGAGCTAGGATGAGAAGATAAAGGAGAGTGACAATGAAAGATAAACCATCAACATATTCTTCTGATGCTAAGATAGATTCTTTGGTTATAACAATGGATAGAATGATCGAGAGAATCAGTATGAAAAAGAGAATTCCCCCAAGTGAAAATAAACATGGTCCACAAAACCGAAACCATAATGTTAGGATAAATCCTCCACAAATCAAACAAAGGGAACAAAAGGGACTAGAGCAGTGAATCGTACCTCCTCTACAAGAAAATTGTGTTGATGATGAAGGTGAAATAGTTGAAGAGGTAATGGAAAACAAAATAAATTTGATGGGAATAAATGATGACGAGACAATATTTCTTACTCAAGAGGAATAAGAACTTTTTCAGCTATCACAAATAGAACTTGATTCTGAAGAATTAGATGATTATAAACAGGGTTTTGAGAATGATATCATGGAAGTACATAGACAATAGAACCTTAGGAGTAAGAAAACCTTAGATACCCATAGTAATTTTTTTTTTATATTCCTACTAAGAAAACATATGATAGTACTGTTAAGGAAATCATAGATACTCTTGCCAAGAAAAGTGTTGAAGCTTCAGCAAAAAGGACAATAGAAAATCCTACTAAAAAAATAGTTGAAACTAATTAAAAAAAAAACCTAGGTAGATGTCCCAACCACTAGTGAGCATAAAGATTCTATCCCAAAGGATGTTGCTGATAAATAAAATTTCCTAAACATGATAAAATTTTAGACATCCTCCAATATTGAAAATGAGTTGGCAAAAATTAAAATAACAATCCCTCTAATAGAGTTGATGAAAAAAAATGTGTATAGATCTTAGGTAATGAAAGATATTAATAGAGGGGAGAAAAACCATACAGTGAATTTGAATGATGACCAACATGAAATTTTATTTGGACCAAAAGTAGATGGAAAGCCAAAGGAAGGAAGTGTCACTCCCATCTATGTTATCCTAAATGTTCATGATTTTTTTTTCATAATGGCGTGCTAGATTCAAGTGATTCACATAACTTAATTCCTAACGTTTTCATGGAGATATTAGGACTTGACATTACCAGACCATCAATGGATTTAAACTTTTTTGATTCTAGGAAAGTGAGATTATTAGGTCTTATCAAATATATGTATGTTACTTTGGAAAAAGTTACAACCAAAATTTTGGTGATGGATATGGTGGTGGCATATATACCCCCTAAGTATGGCATGATTTTATCATGCTCATGGGGAGCTAAGTTGCAAGGAACCCTAAAGATGGATATGACCTTTGCTACCATACCATTTTTTGGTCAACAATGGAGATTTTATAGGGAGACCTTGATGAAATTCATGGTAAGTAGCCAAGATAAGCCACACAAATATCCTCTTTATTATTTCCATTTAGAACTAGATTCATTCATTCTCTATAATGACGGGGATATCAACACTCAGGTTTCTAACTCATAGATTGATATTTTTGAAATAGATGAAAACCAAACAAAAATTATGGAACAAGGCACTCAACTTGAAGCATTTTTACACAAAACTTTGTCACTGTACATGTACTCCCCATTCCTGATCCTGGAGACCCCTAACAGTGACCCCTATGTCTATATTCCATCATGAAAATATGCCTTCATATCCCTTCCAGCACACTGAGTAAACTCTCTGTTGACCATTCCTAAAGAAGCTCCTTGAAAACCTAATTATCTAGAGCGATGCGCCCTCTCCATGTCTTGCTTGCACCGATGGCCTATTTTTGGTCTAGGGCAGCACCGATGAGTGTTGTAATGAAGATCATACTCGCATTGATCCTCTTCTAGAAATTTTTTTAAAAATGGAACTGAAACTTCGAGATCTAGAAGATTCATGGCAGAGAGCTGGTTGTTTGTTCTTGAGGATAGAGTCGAGCTTATCCCTTTGGGATATTTGTTCCTGCAAAAGTGGAACCACCCAAAGGGATAAACCATTTCCACACCTTAAGTGGATCCATGCTCCCTCATCATTCTCTATATAATGGAAAATCTCCCATAGCTCTGCTAGTTAAAATAGATATAGAAGAACAAGAGAGTGATATTTTGTTTCTATAGGTATTGAGCGAGAGTTGAGACCTTTTTCCCTCCACATCAAGTTGAAAGAGTGCTTTGGAGACGTGCCTAGATTAGGACCCGTCCAACAAGAGCTGCGATATCAAGGTGCGGGTTGTAACTCCCCCTCACTAATTTAATATAATACAATTGGTTCATGCTTTCCATTAATGTCTTTAATGTGTGATTGCATTATTAGTTTTCCTTGATCAACTAAGTAGGTTTTATATGAAAATTATATGTTATGATTTCACGTTTGTTGTTGTTTGATCCCTTGTGAAGGAAACCAAGCTTTGGTAGTGGCGAATATCTCACCATGATATTTGAAGGACCAAAGGATTCAAACGGAAATTAGCATCAGATTGAGGTAGGTGATCTATTTACGATCTACATGCACTTAGAATATAGGAAAGTAGGTTTCTAATCATTCCCTGTTATTAGTAGATCCATCCAAGGGCTAAAGGGATCATCTCTATCCAAAGAGAGGATTTTCCGGCATAAAAAATTGTTGACTCCATTGGGGATAGGGAATTTCAAACCTATGTGGCATATGCTTTATGTCGTGAAATTTTTTTTGTAGAAAGAGGCCTATGAGCTGATTGATTATGAAGGTTATCCTTTGGATAAACCACGAAATGGGCTTTATATAAAGAGATATTATGCATGATTTTATTTTGTATCTACTCTTGTACATTAGTTTGATTCCCATTTTTGTACATTTTTGGTCTGGTGTGCGTTTGAAAGCGGTTTTCCTACTTATCTTGTTTTGGTTGATTTGCAGATGTCTTTGGCTCATTATGTCGATTTCGCTGATGGTGCCTATCATAGTACCCGAAATCTATCCTCTGCCACTAGGGTTATCTATGACCCTAATGGTGAGTTAGCAAATCTGCAAGGTATATGTTTAGGTCGCACAACCAATAATACTGTTGAATACAATGTAGTTATTGAGCTTTTTTCCGAAGCAATCTCTCTCGGCATTTGAGAACTAGTTGTTAACATGGATTCACAACTTGTTTTCCTATAGGTCAACAGGAAATATTCCATGAGACACCCTCAAATCTTTAGAATGTATCTTCGTGTTATTTTTTTAGAACGAAATTTTGGTTACATTACATATCATCACATTCCATGACACATGATACATTAATAGATGCATTGGATAATCATGTTCTAGATAGACATTTGCAGAATTTATAATCATTATAACATGCACAGAATAGGAAAATAACACACACACACACACACACACACACACACACATATATATATCAATTGGTTTGAAAATATTGTTCATAAGTACATCATAACCCCCACAAAAAATAATATATGTTATGGTACATAGCGAGACTTGCAGGTCTCAGCAAAAACGAAAAAATGGAAAATATGATCGAATCCGCATGGTGATCATGGTAGCAAGCTACTGATCGAATGAATCAAGTTAGCAGTCCATGAATACGATCGAATACCTCAATAGTATGTCGTTGGTATTGGCAGACAATGTCTCCCATCAGTGCATACTCTGGAATCCCGGTTGTCAACGAATACAGGTTTTGCACAATCTCTTCTTCATGGTCCTCTCCCTCCACATAATGGTCACCCTCAAAGTCTCTCACCACTCTCCTGGTGATTGGAGACATCCCCTCCGGCCTCTACGGTCCAACATCTGCGAAACATAAAGTTTCACAGCGATTCATATATATATATATATATATATATATATATATATATATATATATATATATATATATATATATATTAATCACATAAAACATGAAAAGAATAAAAAAAACATGTTTTAACCTCTATCATCCCATTTCTCACCCGCTGGAAGTGAAAAATTAGGGTCACACCATAAATCTCTCCCGGAGTATGGCCAGTCTTCCACCATGATCAATTGATGCCTTAACCATGTAAATAAATCAAGTCTGAAAGACATTCGTTGTCCGCCTCCTCCACAACGCATCAACGTTGCACAACTTGCCAACCGTGGCTCTCGTTGTATTGATGCCTCTATCTCTATCCCCTTGTACTAGAATAGGGGTACTCATTCTAGGAAGAAGGCTATCAGAATAGACCCATAACCGAGTTGCTTCAACTTGTTGTTCTTGCATTTCGTGAGTTGTTTCTTCATATTTTCCACTACGGCCTCACACCAGTTGAAAACGGTGGGTGCCATGCAATCCACCACCTTCTACAATTGAGACTTGGTGGCCTCATGTGGTGCCTGCACCCCAACAACGCATGTGATAGTGTATAGAACTACCTTGAGTGCTAGATCATCCACTGAGCTTACGGATATCTTGCCACTCGAGGATATTTTTTCCTCAGAGTATGCTCTCCTAATGATCATGTCCATGCTCTCACCCATGATTCAGGCTCCAGAGAACCATGATCTTTCCCCTCTACGCGAGAGGCTAGTGATGAAGTAGATATGTGCCACTTCAATTTGTAGTTCTTGATCACCAAGAATGAACCTTTCTCGATCCGTGTCCCAGATACCGATCAGATACTATAATAATTTTGGTTGGGCTATTATGCCTGGGGGTGGGAAATACTTGAGGAGCCCACAGTTCCTCAACGCATTGATGGAAGCCCTATTCTGCACAGATGTCTATTCAGCTTCTTCATGATATCTTTCTTTCCACTCAATCACCATGATTGATGGATCTTCTCCTCTATAAATAACATTCAACAAGTCCCTTGTAGTTTTTAGGCTCGAAAAATTGGCTAAAATAACTTTTATTGAGAAATTTTTGTGTGTTTTCTGCCCCACGGTCGGTGCAGTTTTTTTGAAAATAGAAGTGCTGATCGATGACCTATTAGTTGTAAAAATGATGGTCCGGTGTGGTCCTGAAATGGGATACCCATGCCGATTTTCCGCTTCAACGAATTTAAAATCCTCTCCCAAAATTTTAAATATGCCTTAAAACATGACAAAATATGTATTTAAATACATAGGAAGGAAACACCTTTTACCTAACACTAATGGTTTTTTGATTGACCTCTTGTATCTCCCACAATGCGCTCCTAAATATTTGAGGTAAAAGAGGGTAAAAACTCATTTTCCATAATGTGAAAGTAAAAGGTAAATTGTTTTTTAATTTCTCCATATTTTATAAATGAGCAATATCATTTTAGTCTTTTTTTACTATATTTTAATAATATTTTAATGCTCTTACATCGAAAACAATTTATAGTTTGTTCTTATGCAGTGACAGGTTCAATTTTTTCATGGATGACACATTTACGAGTTCTAGCTTACTACTTTTTCAAAATCGATTAAAAATAAATGAAAAAGTAACCCCCCTTAGAGTCATATTTCATGTCTTTTCTGACTCTCTAAACATGAAAATATTGTCGAGTTCTTGTCATTTTGAGCTCATTAAAGTGCATGAAACGTCATTTACCTAGTATAAGTTTACCACTTTTTCAGGCTGGGATAAATTATTTACGAAAAAGGAATATCTTAGTCAATCACGACTAAGAGGTTCTCTCACACTTTGTTTTCTACCTTTTCCGGTATGAGGGACTACTTATGAAAAGGGCCATCTGTAGTTTTCTTCTTGCCTCTTTTCAAACTCTCTAAACATGAAAATATGTTGAGTTTCACCTTTTTCAGAATTGTTAAAATTTAGCGGAATTGGATCCGTCATCATGACAACACCATGTTCCTCCTTCCTAGGGCTCGTAAAATGTACTATGATGGATTTTCTCGAAGGACAAACTTATATCACAAGAATATGCTATCCCATTCAAGCTTGTATACAAAAATAATTGGGGTACTCACTAGAAATGGTGGGGGGGAATGGAAAGAATTATTCAATTGTGTTGGTAGTATGTTTCCCTTGAACATTACACATCCTTTGTTTCATGTTGGGTTGGGGATATCCTTCATCCGTCATTTTTCCACGATGGGTTTAGGAAATCTATTTTCCCTCTCATGCCATCATAATTCTTGTCAAACATGGCTTCTGATTCCATTTGAGTCAAATACTACCAAATCCGTAGTCGTGTCTCTAATATGTTCAAGAGAATTTCCTTCTCCATCTCACTCATTTTCTGCTGCTCTGATCACTTTCACTATTATCTTATTGCCTTAATCTCGTGTCGATGATGTGGGATATATTATGGCCCCCCTTCAATGGATGAATTCTTCTCGATTTCAACAAAATATTCGAGAAGTTTATCTAGAGATCCCCTTTTTCATACCTTAGAGCCTGCATGCCCTAATGGCAAGTTGTTCGCTTTCGACGACAGGCTTACATCATTGGCCTTCGATCGGATGATTTCATTGGTGTTTGATGTCAGCTCCTTATTCGCATCTCGTGGATTGTATTTTTGATACCTTGAGCGCCATTATCATCATTAGTGGTTTCTCTAGCACTCGTTAATGCTTTACATCATTGGCTGGTAATTAGGCGATTTTCTTGCATGTTCGACTTCAGCTCATTTATTCACATGCATGAATTTTTACTTGATCGGGTCATGATGGAGCGCAAGACCATAGGTTTTGTATGAGATATCCTAGGTTGTGAGGCGATATGTATCATTCATGATTGTACACATGACTCCTTCATTCGAATGGCTGCGACCATACCTTGAGTCTATATTTGTGATCATTTTTATTTGGATGGTTGCGACCATACTTCAGACCCTGTTTCATGATCACTTATATGGATGGTTGCATCCATATCTTATGTCATGTGATTATTTCAGAGATATCAGTTTATGTATATGTGTTCCTATTTTCACAGTTTTTTTGATGACGACATCTTGGTCCTGGCACTTATTCATAAATCATTTCACCCCTCACTCTCGTTTGAACTTAATCCTTTAAGGGGAATATTTTACACAAAAAATTGTCACAATACCTATACTCCCTATTCCTGATCTTGGAGACCCCTAAAAGTGACCCGTGTGTCTATATTTCATCATGAAAATATGCCTTCATATCCCTTCTAGCACAATGAGTAAACTCTTCATTGACCATTCCCAAAGAAGCTCATTGAAAACCTAATTATCTGGAGTGACACACCCTCTCAGTGTCCTTCTTGCGTCGATGGCCTCCTTTTGGTCTAGGGCGGCGCTAATTGGCAGTGGAATGAGGATCATACTTGCAAAAATCCTCTTCGGGAAAGTTTTTTAAAAATGGAAGTGAAGCTTCGAGATCTGGAAGCTTCTCAGCAGAGAGCTGATTGTTTGTTATCGATGATAGAGTTGAGATTATCCCTTTGGGATATTTGTTCCTACAAAAGTTGAACCACCCAAAGGGATAACCCATTTCCCCACCTTAAGTGGATCAATTCTCCCTCCTCCTTTGCTATATAATGGAAAATCTCCCGTAGCTTTGCTAGCTAAAACATAGATAGAATAACAACAGAGAGAAATTTTTTTGCTATAGACATCAAGCAAGAGTTGAGACCTTTTTCCCTCCACATCAAGTTGAAAGAGAATTTTGGAGACGTGCCTGGATTAAGACCCATTGAAGGAGAGTTGTGACATCAAGGCACAATTTTTAAATCCCCTCTCTATTTTAATATAATACAATTGGTTCGTGCTTTCCATTCATGTCTTTAATGTGTGTTTAGATACTTAGTTTTCCTTGATCAGTTAAGTAGGTTGTATATGCAAAATATATGTTATGCTTTCACGTTTTTTTTTGTTTGATCCCTTGTGTAGGTAACCAAGCACTGGTAGCAGTGAATATCTAACCATTGAACGCGAAGGACCAAAGGATTCAAATGAGAATTAGCATCAGATTGAGGTAGGTGATCTATTTATGATATTTATGCATTTATAATTGAGCAATGTAGGTTTCTAATTGTTCCCTCTTGTTACTAGACCCATCCTAGGGCTAGAGGGATCGTCTCTGTCCGCAATAAGGATTTTCCTGCATAACAAACATTTATACTAGGATTATAGTTACTTACAAAAAATCGTGATAAAATAATTTCCATTCATGGGGATTCCGAGGTAATAATAAAATAGATAAAAGTAGAATATTCTGCAAAACACCCTAGATTAAGAGCCTACAGTAATGTTGTTCTAGATTTTTTGGAGTGTTTTATGGAATATAACCTTTATGTAATTCCTAGAAATAAAAATATTCTTGCCGATAGTCTTTATTTTTTTTCCAATATTTGTAAAATTCCCCATCCCAATTTTCAATACACAGTGGAGGTGAAACATAGGCCAACTATCCCAAACAATGTTAGATATTTGCAAGTCTTTGGCAACAATAAAAAAATTGAAAAATTTATGGAATCCAAGGATGAGTTTGAAGAAGATATTATAGATACAGAGTGTGATTTAGAAGTTAAGATATGTGTACATTCTAATTTATAGAACCAATTAGACAATAATGTAAATAAATATGTAAATAAAGTAGAATTGCTTGAAATAAATCAAGAAATAGAGGAACTAGAAATAATCCATTTAAAAGATAATGTTTTTCCTAGAGGATTGGTACCATTAGAAGAATTTTTTGACTTAAATGATGTATCCAAGAAACCCAAGATTGAGCCCATAAGAGAATATGTAGAAGAGTGCAACATAGGTAGTAAAAAATACCCAAAAATGATAAAATTGTGTAAATGATTACCACCCGCTGAAAAGAAAAATACATTTCTCTATTCAAAGAATTCACTGATGTGTTTTCCTGGAGTTATGAAGACCTAAAATATTATGAAGCTGTCATAATACAAAACAAATTAGCATTAATTAAAATCGGAAACCCTTTAAACAAAAACTCTGAAGAATAAACCTAGTAGTAACGCCTTTAATAGTACCCCTTACATACTCTAAGTGGGTTTCCAATATAGTACCAACAAGGAAGAAAATAGGTGAAATTAGACTGTGTGTAGATTTTAGAAACCTCAATAAAATCTTATTAAAGGAAAATTACCCTTTACCGAGGAAATATTTTAGGGGCTAATATTCGTAGGTGGGCTAATTTTATATACCTTTTCCAAAAAAAATATTTTCCAATTTCTATTTCTTTCTAAAAATAATTCACCCAAGTTTTATAGTATGAAATTATTTTGTCTTAAAAATCACCAAGATATTATATAGAATAATATAATATAATTAGTAATTCATATATTTTTACAAAAATATCATCAAACATTTACACATTTTTTATTAGGTATTACTAATATTTGCCAGGGTTTCTAAACTTTCAAATATATATCCATCCTTAAAATTTTCCCTAGCTTTACCTAAGATGGATCACATTTAGAAAAGGTAGTTGGATCTAGTAGGATTTATTTGTTAGATGGTTTCTTAGGTTACAATTAGGTTTTGGTTAACCCTAATGATCACGATAAGGCATCTTTTACTACTACATGGGGTACCTTCATTTATGTGAAGATGCCTTTTGGGTTAATGAATGTTGGAGCCACATTTAAGAGAGAAATGGATATTGATTTTGCTGATGAAATTGGCATATCTATTTTTATATGTCTAGATGACATCACGATTTATTCCAAAACTAATGAAGAGAATTTGTTACACTTGATGAGAGTTTTTGAGAAGTGTAGGAAATTTGGTATTTCACTTAACCCCAAGAAAATAATTTTTAACATTCAAGAAGGAAAACTGATAGGGCGTATCATTTCTAAAGAGGGTATTATGATTGATCCCAATAGGATTGAAGGAATTTTGAAAATAACTCATCCTAAAAGTATCAAATAACTTCAATCATTTAATGGTAAAATAAATTTTCTAAGAAGATTCATTCCCAACCTCGCAAAATGCCTTAGGAAAATAAAAAATACGCTAAAGAAAAACACGTAACTAAGGTAGAATATTGAATCCAGAAAGTCATTTGACCATGTGAAACAAGCTCTCACAAAATCTCCAGTCCTAATCAACCCTGAATTTACAAAGGATTTTATAATATTTTCATTTGCATCCAAACACACTGTTGCAACAGTTATTATATAGAAAAAAAAATGAGGGATCTAAGCAACCCATTGTATTCTTTAGTAAGGATCTAAGAGATGTTGCATTGAAATACAATATAATTGAGAAACAAGCATTTTCTCTAATAAGAGAAATTAAGGATTTCAAAGCATATATTCTCCATTCTCACATTATTTCTTATGTAACCAAATTATGTGGTTAAGGATATCCTCACCCAAATTAGTCGAGATGGTAAAAGAGGTAAGCAGATTTCCATTATTCTTTAATATGACATTGAAATTATACCCACTAAGCTCATTAAGGGATAGGGACTAGCGAAATTGATGGGTGAGTCTAATTTCCATGCCTTAGATATCATATTTGTAGCTGCATTAGATGATCAAAAGGAGCAAGAGACTCCAGAAATAGATGACGCTTTTAGAACCTCACCCTAGTATATAGACCTCCTTTTTGTATTATTCAATTTACAAGCCCCTCCTGATTTCACTAAAATAAAGGCTATATTCCTTAAGCTAAAGGTTGTGAAATTTTTTATCTCAAATATCATTTTATATTGGAAAGATGCAGGTGAAATTTTACAAAAATGTTTGTTGAAGGATGATAGAGAAAATATTATGTAGGAATTTCATGAAGGAGACTGTGACATTCATTTTTATTTGAATACCACTGCCAATAAGATTCTAAGAGCTAGATTTTTTTGACCAACACTTTTTCTTGATCTTCATAAAAAATTTACTTCCTGCCACAAGTGCCAAATTTTTGAAGGAAAAATAAAACTATTTGCACTACCACTGAAACCTATATATGTTGAAAACCCTTTCCAACAGTGGGGCTTGGATTTCATTGGAGAAATCCATCCACCATCCTCAACCCAACACAAATGGATCCTCATGTCCATTGACTATTTCACCAAATATATTGAGGCCACACCCTTAAGACAAGAAACTGATGTTGTGATTATAAAATTCATAGAATCCAATATACTGCAAACATTTTGGATGTCCAAGTAAGCTTATCACATATAATGCAGAAGATTTTAAGTAAAATAAAATGCTATATTTGTGCAGCAAATATCATATCACTTTAGGAAATTCAACTTCTTATTATCCTCAGGGTAATGGGTTAGCTGAATCTTCACATAAAATTTTGGTTAACATCATAAAAAATATGCTAGAAGATAACAAGAATTCAAGGCATAACAAGATGGTAAATGCAGTTTGGGATGAGAGAATTACCACCAAGAAATCAATTGGCATGCCACCATACCAATTATTTTATGCAATTGATGATGTTTTCCCATATTCCTAAGGAGTTCCAGTTATGAAAATAATACGGGAGTTGTAGGTTGAACCAAATGATACTCAAAGGAGGATAAATCACACCATTCGATTGCAAAAATCCAAGGATGAAGTCTATAACAAAACACAAGTTATCAAAGAGAATGTCAAAATGATTTTTGACAGAGGAACCAAGGTAGGTGATTTTAATTTGGGTGTATGTTCTTTAAAGTGGGATTCAAGAAGAGAAGAGGAAGGAAAGCATGTAAAATTTGATAATATGTGGAAAGGACCATATATAATTTATTCCTTCAGAGGTCATAATGCATTTTTTCTCAAATATTTGGATGGAACAGAGATGTCTAGTGGACCTGTGAATGACAGGGTGCTAAATCATTATTTCTCATAAGAGTAGAGGTGTTTCTTAGATAATTTCCTTGTAAATATAATTTTTTTTACTATTTTTATTAGGTGACCTATTGACATTAGTTGAAGCCTTCAAAGAAGGCCCTAGGATCCTGATTAATGTGCCACCATAATTACTACTACGACAAAAAGAAATCAAATGAAGACATTGCTGAAACAGAACATTTAAGGCTACTAATCAAAGGTCCTTGGCACCTCACATGGAGAGTGCAATCCCCATATGGAGCCACTGTTAGGGTCATATAATTTATAATATCTCAAGGTGATTGGATATTTTATCTCAGTGATATGATAATTTAAATAATATTTCAATTTGCAAATGATTTCCAAAATATATATATAAAATAAAATGAAAAGAGGGTATTTAAAAAAAATAGAATAAAAATGCAAAAGAAAAGAAAAGAAAAGAAAAGCAGAGAAGGAACAAAAAATAAAGATGATAACACCATAAAAGAAAAACAAAAAGATAGAACTAAAAGTGTTGCAATTCTAAATGCCACTACTTGATAGATAATTTCATTCTGTTAAATAAAATGAAGGTTGTGTCGAACTTCTTCAAAATGCCATAATCCTTAGTCATTTTTTTGAGCATACATCCTAATCATGGTTAAACAAGTTTAATTTTTTGTTAATTATATTAGAGAATAACTTTAGCCAAACAATTAAATCATGGCTAATGTTAGTTAGGTAGAACAATAATATTGATTCAAATGTTTAAGCTAGATCAATGGACACATAAGTGGATAGAATAGAGTAGGTTTTTGTTTTTCAAAAGAAGTAAAAAAAGGGTTTGAAAGTCCAAATGCACCCTTGGGAATGAATAGAAATATTAGTCTTAGGATTAGGTAAAAAGAAAGTTGAAGTTAAAAGGGTAAAATGTCATTAATTCCACTTCAAAAGGCTTACTAGTGCATTTTATCCTAAGTATCAAAAAGATTATGAAATATGCGCTTTAACCTAATGTTTGAGATTCATTAAAAATTTTATCCAAATTTCCACCATAAAATGAAGATTGGTAAATGAAAAAAGCATTTTTCACTTTTATTTAAAACAAGTGCACTTTCGAGCTGCACAATCAACATCAACTCAGATCGATGGCTCATGATGCTTTTTGGCCCCCCCTTGCCATCCTCACTTTACGACCCGGGGGGGGGTCAGAAAATATGGTTTTACCCCTGCCAGCCCTACGCGATGTGTCACCTCTACGACATTTCGCACCATTGTTGGGCATGTGTTATATTCTTTCCACGACTAAGCACGTGTGAAAATATTTTGGTCCTTAATTTCCGGTGGGCGGTCTGCGCCCACGGTTTTGTGCATGGTTTTGCACATAGCTTTGGGGTATGATGGTTTTCGGCCCATGGTATTTTTGTAGATCCGGTCAAAGGAACAACAATTATGTTCTAATCCAGGGTTAATGGATTGGGGTTTATGTATGTTTCGATATATATATATATATATATATATATATATATATATATATATATATATATATATATATATATATATATATATATATATGTGTGTGTGTGTGTGTGTTGTAACACTAAAAGGAATATAATGAAAAATCAAGTTGGTCGTCCTGATTTGGGATCCAGGGGAAAATCTCTGTGTTTATCTATTTTATGTTTTATGCTCTCACTATTGTTTATTTTCCATTCTAAGATTCATATGTAGATAATTTCCGTTCAAGGTTAAAATATACATTTGGTATCAGAACGGTTTCGGCTTCAAGGGAATGCCTTTGCTGTTGAGGGTTTTTTTTTGCTCGGGCATGAGGTAGATCTTATTCAGTGGGAGATCTGCGAGATCGATTCTTGTGGTGAAAGAATATGGTGTGTAGCGAAAAGATAGAGATCGAGAAATTTAATGGTCGGAGTTTTGAGTTATGGAAGCTCAAGATGGAGGATCTGCTGGTGGATAAATATCAGTGAATCGCGGTAGATCCATGTACTAAACCAATGGAAATGTCAGATGAAGACTAGAAGAAACTGGATCGGAAGACTAAGAGCACAATACCGTTGTGTCTCTCAGATTCAGTATTGTTGAATGTATCTGGGGAAGCTACGGTGAAGAATTTGTGGGAAAAACTTGGGACTTTGTACCAATCTAAGTCTTTGGTGAATAAGTTTTTCCTGCGGAAAAAGTTGTATAACCTAAGGATGAAGGATGGAAACTAGGTGACAGAGCATCTAAATGCCTTCAACACTGTGGTAAGTCAACTGTCATCTGTTGATATTAAAATATTAGATGAAGATAAGTGCATCATTTTGTTGTGTTCTCTACTAGACTCGTGGGACAGTCTGGTTATTGCAATAGGTAGCAATAAAACTACCTTGAATTTTGATGACATTGTCTCAACCTTGTTGTCGGAGGAAATGAGACGAAGAAATATCGAGGGCCAGAATGGAGATGCCTTATCTATATGAGGAAGGTCCCAAAACAGAAACAAGAATAAGGTTTCGAGTGGGAGATCCAAACCTAGAAGGAGATCTAAATCTCCTGGAAAGTTTGTAAAGGTATACTGGAATTGTGGAAAGGAAGGGCACTACAAAAGGGAGTGCAAATATAAAGCTCCCGAGAAAGGAAAGGGATCTGATGATTCTCATTCTGTAGAGGCAAAAACCACCTCGGATGAAGGTGGGGATGTTTATTTGGCTTCTTCTTCAAATACACATGTAGATAATGAGTCATGGTTGATTGAGTTAGGTGCATCCTTTCACTTCACTCCCCATCGGGAGTGGTTTTGCGAGTATGAGAAATATGATGGTGGTGATTTCTTCCTAGGGGATGATAGGAAGGCCAGAATCATCGAACGTTGAAAGGTCAAGCTGAAGCTGCAAGGTGGAAGGATTAGAACACTTCCTGGTGTTCTGCATATTCCTGCATTGGCTATAAATCTGATTTCTGTAAGAAAGATGGATGATGCATGTGTAAAATCAGTGTTTGAGAAATATGCCTACAAGATGGTTCAGGGAGCAGTTGTATTAATGCGGGGATTTTGGACTGGAACTTTTTACAAGCTACAAGGTAGCATTGTTATTGATGGATGTAACAGTTCTGTGGTTCCTGAAAGTGGAGCGGAAAGCCTGGCTCTCTCTGGAGAAAATACCATGCTATGGCATCAAAGGCTTGGACATATTGGAGATAAGGGCCTTCGAATACTGCACAGAAATGGTATGGTAGAAGCTATGTCTAATTCCTCTCTGGATTTCAATTTTTGTGAACATTTTGTATACAGGAAGCAGAATTGGGTGAGTTTTCCTTCTGGTGCTAAGAGGGTGAACAAGATATAAGAACTTGTGCACAGTGATGTGTTTGGACCTGTGTCAGTTCCATCACTGGGAAATTTTATGTACTATGTTTCATTCATAGATGAATTCTCAAGGAATACATGGATATATTTCTTGAGGAAGAAATCTGAAGCTTTTGACAGATTTAAAGAATTTAAGGCTCTGGTGGAAAAGCAGACAGAGAAGAAGATAAAGGCGTTGAGGACAGATAATGGTGGGGAGTTTTGCAAGAAGGAATTTGAAGAGTTCTGTAAGAAGTGTGGTATAACACGGTATAATACTAATCCATACACAACTCAGCAAAATAGAGTTGCAGAAATAATGAACATAACAATGATGGAAAAGGCAAGAAGCATGCTCAGTGATACCGGGTTAGGACAAGAATTCTAGGTAGAGGCAGTGGAGACTGCATGCTATCTGGTTAACAGACCACCTTCATTAGTGCTGAAGGATAAGACTCCACATGAGGTATCGATAGGTAAGAAACCCTCTCTTTCACATCTAAGGGTATTTAGATGTGATGCATATGTACATGTTCCAAAGGAGAAAAGGACCAAGTTGGATAATAAATTTGAAAGGTGCATCTTTATTGGGTATAAGGATGGTTTAAAGGGTTACAAGCTTTGGAACCCAGAAGCAAGGAAGGTTGTGTACAACTGAGATGTGGTGTTTAGAGAGGTGAAAGATGTTGTTAAACATGAAGTCATACCAAAGGAACCTAAGAAGATAGAGTTTGAGCTAAAGGAGGATGAATCAGACTCTACAATAGAAGAAAAATCAAAAGATGAAGAGCCACAAACTCCAGCTATAAGAAGATCCGTTTGGGAAAGAAGGCAACCAGAAAGGTATAGTCCATCTGCTTTCTAGTCAGATTTTTCCTTAACTATAACTGATGATGATCCTAGAACTCTCAGGGAGGCAGTAGATTCAGAGGATAGAAGACTCTGGAAGGAGGCCATGGTTGATGAAATGGAATCCTTGCACAAAAATGAGGCATGGGATCTGGTGGAGTTACCAGCTGGAAGGAATCCCATCAAGAGCCAATGGGTGTTTAAGAAGAAGATGAATGTAGAAGGAAAGGTGAAGAAATACAAAGCTCGGTTGGTAGCAAAAGGTTATTCCCAGGTGCCGAGAATTGATTTTGGTGATATTTTTTCTCCTATTGCTAAAGCTACTTCTATTAGATTACTTTTATCTGTTGCTGCTGCATTTGATTTTGAGATAGAACAGATGGATGTGAAGACAATATTTGTGCATGAGGATCTAGAAGAGGAGATCTACATGAAGAAACCTAAAGGCTTTATGGTGAAGGGTAAGAAAGAACTGGTATGTAGGTTGAAGAAGTCTCTGTATGGGTTAAAACAGTCACCAAGGATGTGGTATCAGAAATTTGATACCTATATATGGGGACGTGGCTTCACCAGAAGCAAGGAGGGTCACTGCGTTTATTTTAAATTAGTTGGTGACCATGTTATTTATTTGGTCTTGTATGTGGATGATATGTTGTTGATTGGAAATGAAAAAGAAATTATCCAAGATTTGAAGACCCAATTGTTCTCCAAATTCCACATTAAGGATGTTGGTGCTGAAAACTATATTTTGGGCATGGAAATTAAGAGAGATCGGGCAAAGAGGACGCTCTGGTTGAAACAAAGGAAGTAGATCAAGATTATATTGCAGAGGTTCAATATGCATGATAGTAAACTGGTGAACGTTCCTATTCCTGTAGTTGTAAAGCTGTCTGTTGAATAGTGTCCCAAGACATAAGAAGAAGAGGAGGATATGTCTCGTGTTCCATATGCAAGTGCAGTGGGTAGGCTGATGTATGCAATGGTCTGTAATAGACTAGGCATTGCACATGTAGTAGGAGTATTGAGCAGGTTTATGTCAAACCTAGGGAAGGAGCATTGGACAACAGTGAAGTGGGTTTTCAGATATTTAGGTGGCACTAGTGATTATGTCTTGTGCTACCACGGAAGGCCAGGATTGGAAATAATGTTGGACATTAGTGGTTTTGTTGATGCAGATTAGGCTGGAGATCTAGACCAAAGAAGATCTACAAGTGGGTATGTGTTTAGCCTATTTGGAGGCGTAGTTAGTTGGATGAGTAAAAGACAGTTTGTAGTGGCTCTTTCAACTACAGAGGCAGAATACATGGAAGCCACTCATGCAAGCAAGGAGGCAGTTTGGTTCAAGAGATTGTGTTCAAGTATGGACTTGGTACAACAAGCTATAAGGATATCCTGTGATAGCCAAAGTGCAATTTTCTTGGCTAAGAACCCTGCTTATCATTCAAAGAAAAAGCACATTGATGTTCAATATCACTTTGTTAGAGATATGGTTGAGGCTAAAAGGGTGTTGCTGGTAAAGGTGGACACTTTGAAGAATGTTGCAAATACATTGACGAAGTCTGTGAGCACTCAGAAGTTCTCTTGGTGTAGAAAAACAATGGGTGTTGAAGAATTGTGCCAATGACTAAGCTCTCCTGTGGCCCCCTACTGAAAGAAAACAACAAGTGGGAGAATTTTGGGTATGTGTTATATTATTTCCACGACTAAGCACGCGCGAAAATTCTTTGGTCCTTAATTTCGGGTGGGTAGTCTGTGCCCATGGTTTTGTGCATGTTTTTGCACATGGTTTTGGGGTATGATGGTTTTCAGCCCCTGGTATTTTTGTAGATCTAGTCAAGGGAACTGTGATTATGTTCTAATCTAGGGTTGATGGATTGGGGTTTATGTATGCTTAGGCATGTATATATATTTTTTGTAACACTAAAAGGAATATAATGAAAAATCAAGTTGGTCGTCCCGATTTGGGATCCAGGGGAAAGTCTCTGTGTTTATCTATTTTATGTTTTATGCTTTCGCTATTGTTTATTTTCTGTCATAAGATTCATATGTAGATAATTTATGTTCAGGGTTAAAACCTACAACCACCCCCCCTCACGATACCACTTACCTCTCTGACACCTCTCCGATACCCCTCCGAAAACCACCTACTACCCTTCTTTTGCGCTCTCCCTTCCCATGCGCTCCTGTCCACTCACATCCTTACACATGGTTATATCCATTAGCCAATAAATTCCTTTCCAGTGATTACTATTAATACATAGATTTTTCCTATGTAACCATTTGAAAATCCAACGAATGCTTGCAATGAAAAATCCCCAAAACCATAAAACTCTATCACGCCATCCTTTTTCCTTTCTTTCTCAAAATTTTCCCAAATTCACCCTAATTTTTAGGTTTTCAAGTGCATAGTGACATTCTCCCATCAATCAAGCATTCGATCGAGCATGAAAAGTTCCATTTCTGCTCTTATATGCTACAAATCCACATTCCTGGTAAACATTCATTTCTCTCTTATTTCTGTAAATATCCATTGAGATTATTCCTCCAAAGAAGAAAAAATATGAGGAATCTGTAAACCCTCTCATGCATCCCTATGTAGACCTAGACCATATTCCTCTCGCAGATCGAGATTATAAGATCTCTGAGACTCATTGTGAGTTCGATCTTTTTGAACTGTACTATTGATTTGAGGTTAAATTTGTAGATAAATTTAATGGAATTGGACTTTGGGAGTCCAATATCCCTCATTATATATTTCCCTAGAACTTTCACTCCATAGACTTTGTCAGAAAATGTCAAGCCTGCTATATCTCGAACTAGAGATCCATCATAGCCCCTAGTGGTAAAATTCTACTCACCATTACCTCCAAATCATTGACCAGATGATGCAGACCCCTGATGTAGAAACCAACACTCCATTTTCCATAGAAGCTTTAATTGAAATGTATCAGAAGTTGGATTTTTCTAAAAGAGCACATATTTTTGACCTCTTCTTGGCTAAAAACACCCAATTCTTAGAAAAAATCCACCTTACCCCTCTTCTATGTTCCTATACCAGGCCAAGAAAATAATTTATGTGTTATCTTTCCTCTTGGGCTATTACTTTGATAAATGGGTAGATGAACCCCTCTTAGGTTTCCTATGAATATTTTCTATAGATCATAAACCTTCTGTCATTTTTCAATTTCAGTCAATTTTTGGCTGACAGTTTACATGAGAAATTCCTTAACCTACCAACTGAATGAGTATTTAGGTATACTTATATTTTGGTTTATATGTTTATATATTAGCAGGAAGACATATTCAAGTTTGGAATGTAGAAACTAGATGATGAAGGGAATCAACAATATGTAATATTTTGGACTTCCCTAGTAATCAAATATTAAGAGGAATTAAAATTCAACTAGTACAATGAAAATTTTATACATCCAGTAATGAACATGTTTACTAGTTCAGTATAAATGAGCATCAGTGAGGAAATAAATAAAATTGAACATCTGACAGAGTAAGAAAAAATAGGAGATTGGTACCTATACAATAACTAAACTAAAATCAGGATGTATGGGTGTGAATTTTCACCATACAAGCTTCCCAAATACCTCCCAATGAGAGTATTTTCCTTGGAATACATTATAGAAATGATCAACTCTGATGAAATCCATTTTGTTTCAGACAAGAAGAAATCCCAATTTAAGATTAAAACTCAAGTTGGCTCTTTTGTTTGCAACAACGAGACATTAGGAGAATAAGTAGACAAGCTTCTTAAAGAGATGAAGTTCAATTATGTCTTACATGGTTCTATGATCCTCTAGGTATAATTTCTAAGTTGAGGGTGGAACACAAAACAACTCCTTATACTCATACTCAGAGGCCAGATATTTAAATATATGTAAACCAAATGACTTGAAGAAGGAATACTTTGCAGGAAACTGAAGAACAAATGGTGTCTACTTCAGCTTCATATACTCCTATTCCTCAGGAGAAAACAAGCAAGAGGTAGAGAGAGGAAGAGTCACCTTCAGTGACAGACAGTGCAGGTAAAGAGTTTAAGATCATGTAAAGAAAGAGGACTAAGACGATTCCTAAACTAGATTTAGAGAAAAATGTAGAAGGAGCTATTATGATTATCAAGGAAACACCATCTTCATCAGAAGCTGGTAGATTTTTTTTTGCATCCCCAATAGTGTCATCAGTATCACATGGTCAAAAAGGGATAGCTCAAACTTCAAATGTTATTCAGGGGGAAAAGGAGAAGACTGTATTTGAAAAATACAGAGAAATCGAACTCAGGAATGAAATTCTCAAGAAAATCACTTACACACAGTTCTGGAAGCACACTACCAGTTCACACGGTAGGCTTTTATCAACCTTTGATTCAGAAAAATGGAGGATCCAGACTTCTTTGAGGGTCAAATTCCACTTCCAAAAACATTAGTAGATTACAAAAAGACATCATTTGAGTTTGACATCACGAACATCCATCCCATTGATCAAATAGATATGCATAAGAAAATTGGTGAGATGATTTTTTCTACTTTAACCAATATAGCCATGACTGTCTCAAAATTGTAGGTGTCACTTTCATACATTCAATATCAGCTGAAGATGGATAAGATCTCTTCTCTGGCTAAAGGCACCAAGATCAAATCATTGAAATATTTGGTTGTGAAAATGAGTTACGATCCAGAAAATGTAAAGGTTGCAGAAGAATGGATTAAGAATAACAATGCCAACATTGCAACATTGAGGAAGGAGCTGAATTCTCCAGCAACTGAAGATCCACTCACCAAAGACATAGAAGAATCCGAGACTCAGAAGGAAGATATGTTGAAACTGATCATGAAGCAAAATTCTCAAATCAGAAAATGGAGATAGACATGGAAATATGATTAAATAGAAAGAGAAGAATCCACAAGTGGCCATGGTTCCTTTGGATGTTGTTCCCCTCACAACAATCCCCACTATAGGAGCTCTAACATCACCAATGCCTTCAACCCAGCTTGTAGATGCTATTGAACAGTTCACAAAGGCCATACAAAACATTTTTATACAGACATAGGAGATAAATAAGCTACAGGGGCAAGTCAAGGATTTGAAACAATAAAAAACCAGCAGTGAAGCTTCACATTTGGTGAGGCACAAAAATCTCAAAGGTTGTTATAAAGGATACAAAAAGCAGAAAGAGAGTCGGCGATTGGCCAAACCTTGGCCCAAGAGAAGGAGAGCATATGGATGGACATCCAAAATTCCATGAATGATATTTGGTCATGTATCCAGATCATTTTTGAGAAAAATGACCTGATAAATAAAGCCACAAAAGAAATTAAAAAAATCAAAGGGAATTTGGGTGATAAGCCTACTGAAGCGGTTGACATTATCAAATTCTTAAACAAAAGAAAAAATATGAATTGGAAGTCTTAGGAATTGACGATAGGAATGAAACCATCCTGGAAGTCAAGAAGGTTATGACTAAAATAAATCCCATGACTCAATTAGAAGAAAAGTGTCAATGACTGGAGATAGAAGTTAACATGTTTTTCAACAAAAATGAAGCATTGAACCAAAAAGGTCTACCGAGTGTATTTGTAATTAATGATAAATTAATTACGCATGAATATTACAATAAAAATATGAAGGAAGTGGTGAGAGACAGTTCTAAATTTGCCAACATAAAGGGCAACATGATAGGAAGAGCATTCCTTGAAGCAATGGGGAACAATTTTTACATTAAGCATGAAGTAAATCACATATTTTTGGTAAAACCAACTTTTGCAAAATATATCGAGGTAGCTGAAATTTATAAGAAGGAAACAAAGTTGACCATCTCGTATGAATAGAGTTGGGATAATCTATGTGAGTTACTGGATTAACTAGTAACTCCAAATGTAGTTACATGATCAGCTATCGCGCCAAAAACAAACTAGCCAACTCACCAATAGATTCCTCCAAATGATAGCCACCTCTTGACGTAGTTTATACCTATCCTATTAGTCTGTACATTGTATAATTTTTCTAGATTGTTGCTAAATATACCCTGACAATTGAGATAGGAGTTTTGTAAATATTTATAAATACTTCACACTTCGAAGTATTCTAGGTTGGTTGTTGAATATTATTTTCTGAAATCTATTGTACTTTTTCCAGTCAATGGACTGATCATTAGTACAAGGACTTCATCACATGATTCATGTGTTGGACAAATTGGTGATGTGCTTCTTTCATTTATGTGTTATTTCATTGGTTTCCTTTATTTTTCTTTGTTAAGTCTTAATTACATTAGAGAAATGGTGACGATCAGGATTTGTTGAAATATACACCTTGTTCTAGCTGTAAGTCATTTTTATATTTTCTTCTAAAGTCAAACCAAAGAATTCTTAATATCTCTTTATTTTCAAATGAATCTTACTATTTATTATATTCCATATCATTTTAAATCTAAAATATCCAACTAGTTCATCTATCTTTCCTTGTGAAACTCCTTTAAAATTTGATACAAATCCAATTGGGTTTAGAGACTCCATAGCCAAATTGAATTATAAGAATTCAATAAACCAAATCATTTACAAAGAAAAAAATAATTTCACATTCATAAATAGCCTAAATTTTACATAAAATAGAGCTAAATTTTACAGAGAGATCCATCTGTCAGTTTAGAAGGGCTAGCTTCTGGACTTAAAAGTGGTTTTGATGTTATTTTTTATGTTTACTCTAAGAATCTCAAAAATTATAGAACGATAAAAAATACCTTCAATGGCTTCAATGGCAACGAAGATGAAGTAGGCCACACCATCAAATTATAGTACTATTACGCCATCATAACAAGATAAAAGTCATTCAAAATTTGCAATAATAAGAACATTAGGGTTCACAAGACAGTGAAAAAAATCGCAGAGCGATTTCTTGAAACAATTCATGAGAAGTAAGAGTGGGTCAGTGGGGTTGGGGTAGGTTCATTACCGTAATCCCTGCCTACCTAATACCCACCATCCAAAAACTTCACTGAGCCCAAATCATTCATAATGTTTGTCACTATAAGTACTATTGAAAGATAAAAAAACCCAATGACACATCTACAATTTGTATGAAATATAAATTAACATGGATGCGAGCTTGACTCATGTGTAGTACATGCCTATATATATAATGCAAAAACTCGATATTCAATAACATGTAAACACTAAAAAACTACGAAGCATAATATATAGCATATGTATACTAAACATATTAATTTAACATACCCCACCATGATCATGGCTATGTTACATATTGATTGATGATTTTTATAAAGTTTATACATATGAATATATGTACACAAACACACCACATATGATGTTTTGGTGGATGTGATTCAACGCGGTTCCAAGTTAGAATTCGGCCAATTCTTTGGTAGCAGCTTTCATAACTGCTCCTTAGGCCCGACCTTGAATTTGTAATGATTGTATTCGACCAAATCATTTGATAAGACATTAGAAAAATTAAGAACCAAGGATTATCATAGGTCATAATAAGTCTATTTAAAGTTATAAAAGCAACAACTCTTTTTCAAAGTGGTTCACATGCCGATAAATATATATGTAAAAAGTCACCCGCATAAAAAGAAAATATGGTATTTTTGTGATCTTGTTTTCCATAGTTTTAATTCCACTTTATTTCTCTTTAACATATTTAATTAGTTTTTTTAGTTTTTGGATTTCTATACATGTACAAAACTAACATTGAACACTATTTTGAAATTATATCAAAAACAATAGAAAATGATATTCAAAATCTCCAAATTTTCAGCTATATGGAAACAAAATTACAACTAGTGTATTATCTAGGAAAGAAAAATGAGTGCAACAACAACTCCTATAGCCATGCCAAAAATAGAAAAAAAAATATAATATCTAAAAAGAAAGTAAGAAAAGGCTAAAATACTAACTGAAAGAGGTATATATGCAAAGAGTTAAAATGCATAGATTTAAGAAAAATCTCATCAAGAACACCTTAAGTGGAGTTTAAACTAATTCAAAGAGTTAGCTCAATTGGATTCTCCCAATTTCATTATGCATTTTTCAATATTTGTTCCAACATGTGTCTGAGTTAAATGCACATAGATTTGGAACACTAGGAAAATCCAATAACTTTATTTAGGATTCCATCCATGAACAAAAGAACTTCTTGAGTTTCTCCAAAAATAAATCCTTATATTTAAAAGAATAATTACAAGTGGATGTTGAAAAATAAGAGGAAGAAGAAAAATTTTTCTTCTCTAAGTTATCAAAATACCCAATTACCTTATGGAGTTTTTTGAAATAAATTATTCAATCAACTATTTTTTTTTTTACAATTTCATTCTCTACTCTAAACATCTTAATTATACTTTGATTTTGATATTACAAGCAAGCAATCAATTATACTTCACAATAGAATCCAAAAACCACATTCTACCTACACATTAATAAAATTGTATATCAAAACACTCCTTGTATATTACCAATGTAAATAAAATGTTTGAATTAGAATTCCACTAGAATGTCTGAATTACAATTCCACTTTACCATCTTAGTTTTAGCTTCAGTCGATACATAAATGTAAAGTAAATTTCTATTTAAAACATATGAAACTTGCTGTAAACTTGGTTAGAAATCAAAATTTTAAATTAATTAATGGCTAATATACAGATCCTGAAAATAATTTGTAAAATAAAAAAACAAGAATTTGAATTGAACAAAAGAAAAGCATGCCTATGCTTATTTTTAATTAAACATGCACTTTTGCAGATCGGTGGGTTGGACGAATTTGAAAATTTGGACGGTTTTTCCTTTCTATACATAAGGGGGAGGGAAATATATCCATTGAAAGGAGCGTTATATTCCTCCTTGCGAAATGAGATCATATATCAGAAAATATTGTGAACCAAGATCTGAAATTTTTACAAGAATTTCCCAAGAATTTTGGCTTCGTTCTATAAACATTTCAGATTCTGAAAATTCATAGAAAAAAAATTATAGTGAAAAGTCCACGATGACAGGTTTAGGTGAAATTCGAGATCCTGAAAAAACCCTAACTTCCACAGATCATATCTCCGAAAATATTGTGAATCAAGACCTAAAATTTTTACATGACGTTCCATAGGATTGTGGCTTCACTCTATAAAAATTATAGCTTTTGAACCTTCATAGAAAACAATTTATAGAAAAAATTCCACGATGATCTATTTGGAGCAGCGAAACCCTAGAATCCAAAGCTCTGATGCTAAATTTTATGAAAACAACTCCAAAAATAGAAGAAAAGAGAGAATACTCCTTTACATTACATAAATGAACAATTCTTGGATGATAAAAATGACAAAACCTCTTTCTATATATAGGAGTCCACAGGGTCACAATATAATCCTAGTCGACCTAACAATAATAATGTAAAGGCACAATAATAACAATATTGGGGTTTCTAGGGTACAAAAATAAAAATAAGTGGTTTATACTAACAACAATAAGGGAATATACTAGTAATATAGGGACCTAACATGGAGATGATATTCTTGTTGGATTCCTATTTTGGAGAGGTGCAATATTGATTTAAATATAATCTTCTTTGGATGAGAAAAAGTTGGATTTTGAATTTATTTTTCAAACATGTGTAAATTGTCAAGGTCGGCCGTAATTGTAATGTAGGCTCACAAGCCCCAAAATATGTGTCACCCACCCTCATTTATGAATATAAAAGGGAGAGACTCAAACATCATCTAGACATCATCTCATCTCACATTCATTGTCCCTATCATTTGTTCATACAACCTAAGGAAGACATTGTATCTCCTCCACACGTGTGAAATGGCGATTGTTATTTCTAGAATGTTAAAGGGTTTCCCCAGCAGTGTTGACCAATGTTGACCTTGGGTCAACTTTGAAGTTTTAACTTTGAGTTTTGAGACAGAATCCAAGTTTGAGAGGTCGCGTTTGGTGGCATAGCAATGGATAAAATCTATGTTGTTTGACTCCAGCATTGACCGCAAAATTTGACTGCAAATTTCACCAGTGCATTGACCAAGTTTGACTGAGAAATTCAAGACTCTCTTGGGCTGACTTTGACTGTCCTCTGAGGTCAGGTTTGAGTGGGTTTGACCAATCTCCATTGGGAGGAATTTTGTTGATTTGATCAGCGCTGACTTTTCTAGCTAAGGCATCCTGATGGCTACTGTAAATTGTACTTTATCTCTCTGCTGAATTGGAAGAATAATAAGAAGATATGAACAAAAGGTTTTACCATTATCATTTACTGTCAATATTAAGGTGATTTCTAAACACGAAATTGAATTCGACTAATAAGAAATATTGAAGTAAATTTCTCTAAGCATAGAACATAATATCATTAACTAAAATTTACATGGTATGAGAGACGAGGTGAATACAAATCCCAAGCAAGAGTGAAAAGAGAAATCACTTAAAGTTTATTAGACAAGGAAAACTGTCAATGGCTTCCTCATCATACTTCAAATCTGATGACAAGGTCAATGATAAGTTTGATTATCATGCTTGGAGAATGTCCCTGGATCTGACATTTTAGGAACAAGAAGTTATGGATTTTGTGCAGGGAAATATCACTTAGCCTCTATAAAATGCACTGACTACCACTAAATCAAAGTACAAGAAAGGAGAGGTCAAAGCGAATAATATCATCAATTATTCTATTAACAAGAACTTGGTTTATTATATCTCTGAGTTGGGTACATCTAAAGAGATGTATGATAAGTTGGCTAGCATGTTTAGGGATATCAATTCTAATGAAATTCCCTTTTTTATTAAAAATTTTAAGGACATGAAGATGGAAAATGGAGATTCCATCCAATCCCATTTCATGAGTCTCACGGAAATCAAGAATGATCTCTTAGATATTGGAGAGGTCGTAGTTGACCGAGAGGTCACTCTCATTGCTCTTGGAGGACTTCCCCGGGCATGGTATGGATTCGATACCACTATTCTGAATAATAATATAATTCCTTATTTTTATGAATTGTTGAAAATATGAACTCAAGAGGAGACATAGATGATGGAGAGAGACAAACCCTCAAATGTAAATGGAAGTTAACCTACTACCTTCTCCGCTCATGCAAAGAAGAATAATAATGCTGGTTCAATAAATCAAGGTCAAGGAAGAGCGAGTCCCGAGGAAACGAAGGGTAAATGTTACAATTGTAAATTTTTTTGTAACTATGCTAGAGAGTATCCCAATAAAAGGAACTCTCCCCTGGATGATGACTGCAACAATAATAGCAACTTCAGGAGGAATGGAAATCAAAGGAAAGAGAAAGGCTCCATCTGATCAAAATGGAAATGGAAATGGTCAACCTTTGAAGAGCTCAACGGACTCCAGGTATAACAAATCTAATTTTGTTGATAACAAGAAAAAATAATATATTCTACTATCTTCCCTCTCTCTGCATCTTCTCCTGACACCCTGGATAACTAGACGATTGGTAGTGATGCCTCATGGCACTTCACAAGATATGAATATGTCCTCTCTGATTTTATTGAAAATGATGCTAATTTGGAAATAATGCCACCTATCATGTGAAAGGGACGGGGAATCTGACCCTTCATCTAAATCAAGGGCATGTCTGTTGTTTACAAGATGTGTTGTATAAAAATCTAGTGTCTGTGTCAAAAATTGAAGACAAAAAATTCAAAGTGGAATTCAATATGGAAAGGTACACATTTTGAAGAGGAACTTCATAGAAGCATTAACTCTTGGTTTTCAGGGTTGATACACTCTATCAGGTTGGAGGAAGTTGGTTGGGAGCCATGACATATGTTGGGTCAATTTACTGAGTAAACTAACACAAGTATTTAATTATCAATCTGGGTTTGTAAACTTGGAAGCATGTCAAAAATATATGGATTTCAGATGTAGTCAATTATAGAATAAATTCATATTAAAAATATAAAATTTAACTAAGTAATTTCTAATTCAATATGTAATAAGTAGGAGAAGAGGCTCCTAACATAGGAGAGCCAAGTTGACCTTCTCTACAATACTACTTCATGAACATAAATCAAAATAACTGATGAAGAATAGCTTATGATGGATAAAAGAATAAGAGAAGAGGATCCTAACTAACGAGGTCCATGTTGTCCTTCTTTATAAGTCTATTCATCATTAATACCATTGTATGAAAACTAGAAATTTAGATAATAACTTAAACAAAAGAAAGGAAGATGAATTCTAGTTACTATTCTTTGTTCTGATAGGAGAATTTTACTAAAACTCTTGTTTGACCCTTCATATGCAGAATATAGTTTAA
Organism: Pinus albicaulis; assembly: GCA_034641835.2. Classification (NCBI taxonomy): domain Eukaryota; kingdom Viridiplantae; phylum Streptophyta; class Pinopsida; order Pinales; family Pinaceae; genus Pinus; species Pinus albicaulis. The sequence continues at coordinate 121,940,235 of CM076573.1, forward strand.
ACCAAGATTCACAATTTCCATATATCTAAATAACTTAGTAAACATGAAGCAAAACAAGTTTATGAAATTTCAGCTAAATTAACTGAAAAGTGTACTTAGCTCGGTGTGGGAGCCCTCCACCGTTACCTTCCACACTGAAATAACCTCTCAGCTACGACAACTCAATCAATTATTCATCACAATGAATAGAAAAAAGAATATAGAACCAGTTTCTCCAATTAACTCACAGTATTTACAAATCTCAAAATGAAATCGTACAAATTCTCCATGTTCATGCCTTCAATGTTCATGTCTTAAATAGAAAAATATTAAGAAAACTTGACTAAAATGTCTCTAAAAGTCATATATATCCTAATCCCATCTGTCTTGGTCAAAATCATCCATATAATCACATGAAATCTGGAAAATCCCAGAAAATAATAATTTCGGCCTATTTCCTAGGGATTTTCTGAAAGACAAGTCATGTTTGACCAACTTTGACCAGGCATGTTTTAGCTTGGTTTGACCAAATAAATAGGTACAATTCCATCCTTGGTTCTCAATATTTCTAAATGTGTGCTCATCTCGTGCCCAAGTGTCCTGCAAGTATGAATTCAATGGATCCATTATGGGATTTTTTTGTTATGTTCAAAAATGCACTTAAAACCCAATTTTTACAAAAAGCTATAAAAATTTAAAAAAAAAATTATTTTCCTACATATGAATAAGAAGGTAAAAATAGGTCATATGTGGATTTTATAAAATGGAAAATTCTGGAAATTAGGTGGATTTTAATAATAAAAAATTGATAAAAAAATTAGGGCCAACATCTCCCCCTTGCTTACTCTCAAGCATGTCCTCATGCTTCCGTCTGTCTCCTTGAACTTGTACTTCTATATGATGACTGCCCTGTTGAGGTACTTGTGACTTTGGCTCCTGATGTCGACACTTCCTGATGAGCTTCATGTAAAAGGACGTCAAGACCCTCCTGTTTTTCTCTTTTATAAATCTTTGTTTTCACCTTTTGTTTCTTATACTTAAATTCTCATCGTTTACAAATGATGGTAACAATGAGCTTTGAAATTCTTGACCTTGTACTATGGAATTCCAACAATGACTATTAATTATGACCATGTGATGAAAACTATAGGCACAATTTAAACATGGTGAACTCCTTGGCGATCAACAAGAGTGTGTATATTTTTCCAATGCCTAAAATTACATAGAATTAATATCAAATTCTAAATATGGTTATGGTCATAATCGATAATTATTTTCTTTCAAAAATCACAGAATGTGACTTATCAAGGCTTCACCTAGACTTGTACACACTTTATGTGATGAGAGAAAAATATAATACTTCTAAGATTTCACCTCTATTTTAACTGCTTGTGGAGAGAAGGCTTTTCAAAATTTAAAACAGCCTTTCTAGAAAATACTCTGTCAAAATGCCTCTGAGAACAATCTTCTTATCACTACTCCTTCTGAAAACAAGTTCAGTTTTGATTTATGGACATCTACAAGTTTTATTTTTCCCTCAACATTTAAAATCAACACCTAAAAATAAATTTTGGATTTCTTATTTTTTTACCCCACTGTCTCCTCAAAAATTAAAATGGAATCTGGAAGTGAGCATTTTTTTTCATTTACGCTTCTCTGTTTCTTTTAAAAATTGAAATTGGTTTTCTGGAAATGAATTACACCCCCTTTTTTCTATTTTTTTACTGTTATCCACTCACCAATACCAGTTCACACCATCGTGTCTTAGCTTTGTTTTGGAATTTTGTGTAAATGACAATGAAGCTGAGGTCTTGAACTTGATGTTTTTAATGCCAATCTTGCATTTGGAACTTTGATCTTAAACCTATGGCACCACCAACGGACTTGGGCTACATTGTAAATTATATAACTCGAGTCTTAGGATTTTCAAACCATGTAACTATAACTTGGACTAGGATTTTTCACTGGCATCCAATTTAAACAAATCTCTGACCTGATTCCTAACTAAACTCAAAAAAAATCCACTCAGTTTTCAAAATAAGGTTTGAAAGAACCAGGAAAATATCCCAAATAGCAATGAATTTGAGAAAAATGTCTCAATGAGTCTAATCTGGCTCATTCTAAAGAAAACCCATGTTTTTATTTTTCAAATTTCATTTTCGTTTGCTCAGAAAAGAAAACGAAAAATAGTGGCTTCCTAAAATTTTTGAATTTTTGAAACTGTTGTTGAATTCAAGATATGGTGTCTAAATCCTTACCTCCTTCTTCCACTACCAGTTAGCTTGATATCCATTATTATTTTAGCCGTAAATTATTTGGATATAGCTGATTCTACTGATACATTCAAATCAAAGATTTAAATATTAATTCAGTGAACATAAAAGCTCAGATTCAATTTTCTGGATTTTAGGGATGAAATACCAACTTTGTCTTTTTTAAAAGTGCAACTATGCACTTGGAAAGTTTGATTTGTTATCTAGACTGGAAGTTTTTTAAAAAATAATTTATCCACATTCCCAATTAAGCTCAAACATCGTGATGTAGGGAATTTGTAACTTATAGCTTAATTTTAGAATTTGTCGATGTAATTAATGAGATATGCTCCAGATTTTTTTAATACCATATACCTCAGAAACTTCTTCGATTTTCCCCACTGCAAATAGGAGTTCACTGCTCTTCAAAACTGATAAAAAATTTGTTCACCATGTAAAAAAAACACCTTAACAATCCATGACCACATTTTTCGATCTCATTTTTCAAAAAATTTCACAAAATTCTCCTCTACTTTTAAAAATTGTTTGTACATATCAAAAAAAAAATCTCACTGTATATGAAAATCTCATTATGTGTATGATGATTTTTTTATTATTATTGAGAATGAGAAAAAAAATTGGCTCATTGTGTATGAATCTCTCACTGTACATATGAAAGATAGGACTGTGTTTTTCATATGAGAATAAAAAAATTGGCTCACTGTGTATGAAGATTTTTCTGTGCGTATAAAAATAGGACTGCATTTGTTTTTCAATTTCACAACCATGCATGAAAGAAAAATCCTGATTTGAGATCTATTACCTGATCTAGCAATGACTTGAGGATGTTCCTAAGCTATCAACTCGTTTTTTTATGGTTGAACAATGTTATTTTAACTAGAATTCCTCTTCAACTCCAAGATTTTACTCATTACACATGTGGAGAGGTCATTTAAATGGTGGCAAGTTTTTGCAATTTATAAATGCAGTTTAACTCCTCACTGAATGACACATCCCCCATGAATATCTCAAACTTAATATTCCTAAAATCTGTTCAATTGCTAAAAATATGGAAGCTATTTTTTACCTCTTCATTCTATAGATTTTCTGGAATTTTTTCGTGAGCTTGGTCAAATTGGCATTGCAAGGATCTCGACTTGTAATCCTCTTCATTAAAACCAATGCACCCTTCCTGATTTCTCCACAAATTCTTTAGTTTTTTTCTCTCATATTTCTAATGCAACTTCTTCTCTGCATACAATTTCTCTGCATCACACATCCCTCTCCTTAATCTTTCATTCTTATTGGTTGTTTTCTCCACAACTGAAGATTTTGTATGAATGCAAGTGGATGCACAAAGTTAATCCCTTTCTTTCTGAGCTAGACTTTGGCTATGATGGTTTAAGAAAGGCTTATCTCAAAGCTTACTTTCACTGTAATGGTGAAGGATAGTTGTATAATAGAGTTTATTTTGAATATATTTTGATCGTTTTTCACATCCAACCATGTCTTGACTTGCGTACCTATGGCTGCGTATGCATCACTGTGTGTACTTAATTCATCTACACTCCATCTTTCCACGATGTAGTCCTTGTCTTATCACTGCAATCCTCGAAATTTTTTGATGTTTATCTTCATTCATGGCTCATCCATCCTTCGTTCATACTCATCCATTTATTTGCATGCCTATTTTGGTTCATAATTGTCATGTACTTTCATTATTTTCCAATTATTTGTATGATATACATTCATTGAATTTTTGTATATTTCATATAGTTTGCATGCATTGGTTTTCATTTCATACATTATTTTTTTTTATCTTGCATTTTTTTTTTAAATGAACATGTTATAGGTAATTTTAAAAATCAAATTTGTTTATAATGACACTAACTTCCTTGTGGTTTTGTCAGAAACAAAATTTTCTCATGGGTAAATGTTGGCCTCAATCATTGATGATAATTCTTATGTTGGAAGATAATATAGGGGTATATAGGATTAATTTAGGAAATATAGGGTTAATGAAAGGGCTAATATAGAATTTATGATAGGATTATGACGCAGGTAGCTTAATGAATGTAGGATGTAGAATGGAAAATGTAATAGGATTGGTATCCAAGTTATACAAGTAACAATTCTAGAAAATGTTCAAAATCAAAGGTTCTAAGAACATTTTTTTTTTACTTACTGTACTTTCCCTTTCACAACATATCTTGATGTTCATACTGATTTGATGATGAATTTTTCTGGTTCATTCAAATTTGACTCACGATGTTGGTTCTTCAAATATGCATTGAGATGGAATATAGAAAATTGTAACTACTTACTTGAAACTCTTGATATTATGTTATTTCATGTTATTCTTGACATCCGCTATTGATTCAGGTTCCTTCAAATTAATTTTGATTTTGTTCGGGTCCCTTCTACAATTTTTAAATGATGTTTCATTTAGGTCCCTTTTGCAATACAACTACTCAAACTATATGCATAGTTTCATTATGAACTTCCTCCTTGCTTATGGTAAGATTTGTCCTCAAGTATTGAATGTCTGGAGGATTGTTTTTGCAAAATCAATCTCAAGTAAAAGTAAAACAAAATAGACAATTCATATTGGCAAGTAAATATGGTTTTATGATATGAATTCGAGTTTGTATTGTGTGAGTTTCTTGGATTTTCACAACTAAACTCTTTTATTATTTTTTATCTTTTTCTATTTTTTATATTTTATTTTCTAGATGGAGGTGGGGTATAATGGAGTTGGAGAGTATGGAATTCTTATGAAATTAATACAGGTCTAAGTCGTCATCTAAGAGTAGATGGATAGATAGATAGAAAGTAGATCTAGACTTCAACATGCATGATTGCAGAACTCAACATACAATATGGTAGATGAATGAGATCATGAACAATATCGCCTATGAAAGGATTATTTGACAATATATGTGACCTAACATGGTACAAAAAATGACTTCTTCTTCTGATTATTATCTTCATGTCTTCTGCCTCAATCTCGGTCATCTTGTAGGGTGGTTGGTGTTGTTAGTCAGCGACTGAAAGCAAGCTTCACGAATTTGAGTTTCATTGGATGAGCTCAACATCAAGTGAATTTTCAATTTTATTTGACTTGAAAATTTGTATTCATATTCCAAAATATGATTTCTTTTTTTTAAATTGACTTTGAAAAGTCCTTTGTCCATGGAGTTCACCTCTTAAATCTTCTTATGACCTGCAAAAACATAGCTTTTTCCCACAATACAATATTATATGATGGAGGAAGTGAGGAGTACAGTCTCTCTTTCCAAGTAATATGTAAAATCATTACAATAAATGCTTGAAAACAAGTCCAAATATGATATACAAAGAAAATGCATGTGTTTACCCTTTGAGGAATGATGGCCAACCTAGACCTAATAATGGTATTTTGTTCACAAAATATTCGTTTTATGTCAAACTAGAGTGATTCAAAAGCTATGTTGAAGTGAAATAATATGGCTATATCTAGTATAAACATGTTCTCAAAATGGTTGAAAATTATATTCTAAAAATGATGAGAAGTGTCATATTTGATAGAGCTTCTTATGAATTTTTAACTAGATCAACAATCACTATTTGGAGTGTAACGTTTTCATTTAAGATTGGATCGATGTGATTCCACTTGGAGATTAAAGTAGATTCATTTTTTTCTAGCCAATAGAATGGATTTTTAAAATCAGTAGGTTTGATATCACAAAATTTGTGATGAACAGACCTAGAAGGAAAAGTTTGACTATGCTGATTTTAAGATATTCAATCACTAAATGTGGAATAAATTTTTCACCTGGAATTAAAATGAGGTGATTCAAATTGTGTCATAAAAGAGTCTTCAATATCTATCTCCCTTAGAAATAGATTTTGAAAATAAGACTATTTATTGTTTAAAATTTTCAAATTAACAGTGAAGACCTAGAATTGCGACCATGCAGATTTTGCGACAAGAATTTAGTATTTTGAGCATAGATTTTCATATGATGTCAGATTGAGCTGATTCAAATTTATTTGGAAACTATATTCCAAGGGATATCTTCCCTATGAATATCAGGTAAAAATGTTTCCATAAGAACCCTCAAATCAACGTTGTACTGACTCTGTCCTTGAAAGTTTTCTTGAAATCTAGTGTTTGTTTTGATCATTTTTTTTTATTTGTGATCGAAATTGAAAAATTAAAAATGGTTTAAAATATAAATTTCAAGAGATACTTTGTTAATTTTTTATTTTTTATTTTTAAATGATCCCATATGGTTTCCCAAAATAGGATTTTCCTTACGTCATTTTATCATGAAATCCTTTCAAATGAGTATTGAACAATGGTGTCAAGATTTATTCATGAGAGCTTAAACCAAAGGTCTTATTTTGAACTCATTTTACCTATTTATTTATTTATGTTATTCTATCCCGCTCTATTGAAGAAAAATAATTCATTCTCTCAAGTATAAGAGAATTTCCAAAGCATCCATTTGCGTAGCAAGATCATAAGTAAACTCACCTCCATGTTTGAAAAATATACTTTAATGAATGTATGGAAATGAAAAATTATTTGATTATAAATATTTGACACTAAGGAATACTTAAAAATGGAGTGATGTTGTGGCCTAATGACTAGCCGAAACCAAGTTTTAAGATGATCTATGTTTTCTTGGCTCTCTTTAGTTATCAGATCACAAAGTTATTCTTGTGGCACTTGTTCAAAACCTTGTATGCACAAGGGATCTTGTGATATAAATGCTATAAATTCTTCAATTTAGGGTTCTAATGTTTGATATTTATCACATGTGATCCATGAATCATTCAACTCCTTACAAAGATAACTAGAATAAGTTTCTAAGTTCTCTTCTTGTGGATCCCCTTCATGGACGATTTATTCCTATTCTAACTTATGAAATGAAGATTCATCCCTAGTGACCATTCTAAATTGTGGACCAGGATTTAAGAAGATCCTTGTTGTTCCATACCCTCCTCCAAATGAATTTTTTAACATCATGTTCTGTAGGTCTTTCTTTGCAAATGGATTTTGCAGTTATCGGTTTTTTTTCTTTTTTATTGTTAGGGATTTTGATTTGGGAATCGACCTTTCTAATTTATGTCTAAACATGAATAACTATAATGAAAAGTGTTTTTGTTTTATTTATGTTTTTTCTAAACAATCTTCCTAATTGACTATATCTAAGTATGATTCCCTAACAACGACGCCAAAAATGTTGGGTTAATTTACTGAGTAAACTAACACAAGTATTTAATTATCAATCTGGGTTTGTAAACTTGGAAGCATGTCCAAAATATATGGATTTCAAATGTAGTTAATTATAGAAGAAATGCATATTAAAAATATAAAATTTAGCCAAGTAGTTTATAATTCCATATGTAATAAGTAGGAGAAGAGGCTCCTAACTTAGGAGAACTAGGTTGACCTTCTCTACAATACTACTTCATGAACATAAATCAAAATAACTAATGAATAATAGCTTATGATGCATAAAAGTATAAGAGAAGAGGCTCCTAACCGAGGAGGTCCATGTTGTCCTTATTTATAATTTTATTCATCATTAATACCATTTTATGAAAACTAGAAATTCAGAAAATCACTTAAACAAAAGAAAGGAAGATGAATTCTAGTTACTATTCTTTGATAAAATATAAGGAGAATTTTACTAAAAATCTTGTTTGACCATTCATATGAAGATTATAATTTAAACTAATATTCATTAGCAATCATAATAAAATTCCATACAACTAAATAGTTGATTAAACATGAACCAAAAGTAGTTTATGAAATTTCAGCTAAATTAACCAAAAAGTGTACTTAGCTCGGTGTGGCGGCCCCCAACCCTTGACTTGCACACTGAAAAAACTTCTTAGCTACTACAAATAAATCAATCATTCATCACATTGAACATCAAACACAAGATAGAACTGTTTTCTCTAATTAACTCACAATATTCAGAAATCTCAAAATGTAATCATACAAATTCTCCATGTTCACGGCTTCAATGTTCTTGGCTTTAAATAGAAAATATTAAAAAAACTTGACTAAAATGTATCTAATTGTCATATCTATCCTAATACCATTTATTTTGGTCTAACGCATCCACCCAATCACAAAAAATCTGGAAAATCCAACAAAATACTAATTTTGGTGTATTTCTGAGGGATTTTATGAAACATAGGTCATGATTGACTAGATTTGACCTGGCCTATTTTAGCTCGATTTGATCAAACCAATAGGTACACTTCTATCTTTGGTTCACAAGATTTCTAAATATTTGCTCAACTTGTGCCCAATTTTCTTGCAAGTATGACTTCAATTGAGCCATTATGAGATTTTTTTAGTTATGTCCAAAAATGCACTTAAAACCCATTTTTTACAAAAATCTCTAAAAATTGAAAAACATAATTTATTTTCCTGAATATGCATAATAAGGTCAAAATAGTTCATATGTGGATTGTATAAAGTGGAAAATTATGGAAAATAGGTGGATTTTAATAATAAAAAATAGATAAAAAATGAGGGCCAACAGCATGTAAGACAACTATTCAATCTGAGTTATGGCACCATAGGTTTGCACGCCTTCATTATAAATCCCTTCCTGAAGTGAGGAATTTGGTCACAGGTATGGATGATTTAAAATATTATCATGAAGGTGTATTTCAAGGTTGTGACAAAGGAAAACATACAAGGGGACCATTCCCCTCAAGTAAGTGCAAGACTTGTGATTTTCGAGAATTGATTCATTTTGATCCTGGTATGTTTCCTGTAAAATCCTTGGGAGTATGCTTATATTATGCCACTTTTATATATGACTTCTCCATAAATACATGGATATAGTTATTGAAGAAAAGCGATGAAGTATTCAAATGGTTATGCACCTTGAAGGCCTTGGTTGAAAATAAAAAAGGAAAGAAGATCAAAATTTTGAGGACTGAAAATGGAACCAAGTATGACTCAAATGAATTCAATGACTATTGCATGGAATATGGCATTAAGAGGGAGACCAATGCTGCATATAATCTTGAAAAAAATGGTGTTTCTGAAAGGAATAATAAAACCAGTTTGGAAGCTTCTCGTGCCATGCTTTATGACCAAGGTCTTCCAAATTTCCTATGGGGAGAAGCTTCCAAAACCCCTGTGTATTCTCAAAATAGATTCCCACGTCAATATTTGGACTCCAAAACTCCCAAAGAAGTGTTCACTAGTAATAAACCTAATTTTTCTCATTTTATTATTTTTGGAAGTCTTATATATTTTCTTGTGCCGAAAGAAAAGAGAAGAAAATTGGATGTTTATGGAAAGAAGGGAAATTTTATGGGCTACAATGAAACCTCGAAGGCATGTAGAATATATGCGTCTTTTCAAAGAAAATTGGATAATTTCCATGATGTAAACTTCGATGAAGATGTTTCCCTTAGGAAGGTTAGAGATCTTCCTACGTCGAAGGAAGGAAAAGAAGAAGGAGGAAAAAGTAAGAAACGAAGGATGAAAAAATAACCGATGTTGAAGGTTTTATGGATCCTATAGATCCACCTTCATTAAATAATAGAAGACCGTCATGGATTAGATAAACTCTCCAAGATTCCGAGAGATATATTGCTCCAAGAGTAAAATTTTGTGAAAGTAAGAAGCTGAATAGGTACTAAGGGTACTTAGTAGCCATGAGCACCATTGTACAATCTGAGCCTGGAACGTTTGAAGAATTCCTTAAGTACCAAGTTTGGAAGAATGCAATTAATGAAAAATACGTGTTGATCATGACAAATTATGTCTGGGATGTGGTACCTAGACTGAAGGATAAATATTTTTTCACCTCGAAATGGCTCTACAAGATCAAGCATGAGGTTGATGGAAGTGATGAAATATTTAAGGAAATATTTTTTTTCCCAAAAATTTTGATAGAAAGAATGTATATATTATGATGAAATAATTTCACCTGTTGCTCACTACACCACCATCTTTTCAATCATTTCCCTAGCTGCATCGCAAGGATAGAGTCTCCATAAGATGAATGTCAAGATTTCCTTCTTACATGGTTCGATCAAGGAAAATTTATATGTAGAAAAACCTTTGGGGTTCGAAGTTCAAGATAGAGATACTCACATATGTAGGTTGAAGAAAGTGCCCAGGGCTTGGTATGGTAGGATCGATGACTACTTGATGAATTTGGGCTTTACTTAATGTGAAGTTGATCAAAAGCTTTACTTCAAGGCTGATAATGACAATCCTCTCATTCTGGTTCTCTATGTGGATGATCTCTTCCTGACAGGTGCTAAAACTATTATTCATAAATGTAAGAGGGAGTCATATTATGTGTTTGAGATGAAGGACCTTGGACTAATACACTAATTCCTAGGTCTTGAGGTCTAGCAAAAGCTAGGTGACATTTTCCTTTCCCAAGAAAAATATATTTTGAAGCTGTTGGAAATATTTGGGATGGTGGACTACAAGTTTGTGACTAGTCCAATGGAACTAAACGTTAAGAAGTTGTGTATAATTTGTTTTGGGCTTGATTTGGGAAATACTACTGAGTATCGTCAACTCATAGAGAACCTGATGTTCTTAGTGAACTCCAATCTAGACATATTTTTTGTAGTGAACACATTGAGTCAATACATGGTAAAGCCTCATCACATTCACTGGATTGGTGCCAAGAGTATCTTGAAATATCTATTCGAAACAATAAACCATGGTATAAGATACATTTTTAAGAGTATGAGACTCCATGGATATATATATGTTGACTAGCGAGGTAGTGTGGTGGATCGTAAGACCACATCTAGATGTTGCTTCACCCTTGGTCCTGCTTCGATCTCCTCAATGATTAGGAAGTAGAAATAAATTGCTTTGAGCACTTCGTAGGTCGAATGCATTACAAAAATTATGGCCCATTGTGATGTTGTTTGGTTTAGGAATCTCGTCAATGAGTTTTTTGGGCATGTGCTAGATATCACCGTGATCCTTTTCGACAAAAAAAGTGGGATTCGAATCTCAGAGAATCATGTGTTCCATGATCGCTCCAAGCATATTGATATCAGGTGCAAATTTATCTTGGATATGGTATGATGAGGTGTCGTAAGGCTCCATCACATTGCGATTTATGAAGAGGTCACATATATTCTCACAAAGACCCGAGGGAAGGTAAAATTCATAACCTTCTGTGATAAGCTTGGAATCGTGGACATAAATTATTATGAGGGTCTCACTTGAGTTAAAATTTGAGCTCTGGGAGGTCAATGGGGGCTTGGGGATAGCTTCTTCTAGATATAAGAAAACATAGGGCTAGGTTGGCCTTACCTTGTTGGTGTGTTATTTCCCCACCATTATGATATTGAGTTGGTTCATCCTATTTTTATCTATGCCCCACATACAACCTAGCCATGTAGTCCAGGAATCATGGGAAGTGCCTATCATCTGGCCAATGAGTTTGGAAATGAGGATAAAGACCATAGCACTACTGATGGATATTGCGTATTTCCATACTCTCTATTTCTAGGATGGGTTGTGTCAAATGTTATCCTCCATAGTGTCCCAAGCATGAGAATGCGAACCGACGGACATAACCTCGAACCACTTAGGATTTGGTAGCTTTCCCTACCAAATCATAGAGGGTTATCTATGTGATCTTAAAGCCCAATAATGCCTGAATAAGGTTAAAATATATTAGGCTAGGTCTAATCACTAGGGCTTTGAAATTTAGGTTTTTAGTTAGATCAAGAGGAGATCGAAACTAGGTCAAATATAAAAGATTTCAGTTGCAGAGATATCAAGGGCCATGTCACATATGTTCAGTGAAACTTTGAGGCTTTCAATTCTAGTGTAGGGTGGAAAATTGAAGGGTCAAAATCAACATGAAAATCATGAGTTCATTTATCAAAAGATGAATGACATAAACATGAAATTCCTACCAAAACAGATGATAAGCTTAAAGAATTATGTTTAACATATTATAGGAAGATCACCGAAAGAATAATATGGAAATAATATGAACCAATCATTCATAAAAATGAGTTATACAAGAAAAACACCACCACAAAATCATATCACATGAATCCCTATATAATATCTGCAACTGGCCTGCTATTTCTACAAAAGTAAATTATACAGTAAGCTCAATGCCTTCTACTCTCTGATGTCCAACCTTGAATCTGATTAAAAGCTAGATACATATAGACCAAAACCATCTTGCCCTATCTCAGGGTTAAAATCCCTCTTTATAGGAACAATCATAGAAATTTCTCTAACCAAACCTAAGACTAGGGAGGTTAAAATAAACTCTCCTTTTAGCCTTTGACTGACCTTTCTATCATTAATGACCTCAATAATTACATAAAATTTATAGTAGCAAGCTTAATTACATTAATTTACATCATGTCAACTCAAAAAAATATGAAATATATCATGAGAAACCATTTTGGACTCATAAAATTGAAAAAATTGACCTCCAGGGAAAAGTGCAACACATTCTGAGAAAAGCGTATTGTCATCTCGGAAAAACACAATGCCAACTTGCAGGGCAATTTTTGTGATTTCCTTTGTTCCAAATGTTGATCTAAAGCTACCATTGGAAATATTAGGATGTCTATTTTTCCATAGAGTCCTTGCAAAAGTAAAATGGCCTCTCCAAGGCTAAGAAAAATGGATTCTCCCAAGGTCGCTCCAAAAGCACAGGGTTAGGGTGAATATGGTGGGAAAAAATGGTTTTTTTAGGATGTTTTTTTCTTTTTTATTCCACATAGAAATATGACATGACATAAAAAATATATAGATGACATGTTAAGGTCGTAATCTATCCAAAAATATAATTTTTTTGGATTTCTAGCCCTCGGATAAAATCATAGTGCCAGGCGCTACACTTTGGCTGACATTAATTTCCAAAAATTGCTAAAATTACCAAAAAATCTCCAAGAATAGGGCTCAAATGTGGAGCAATATCTCTCTAACCATAGAGTGGTTTGCAAAACTAACAGATTTTTTTTTCTTTGATATCTTATAAATAAAAAACTCCACCATTTAAAAAAATAATTTTCCATTTGTTCAAAATACAAGTTTGAAGTTGGTCACTTAAAATTGCAGAAGCATAGCATGCTCTCAGAAGAATCAGAACATGGTATTTGAGAGGGTGTTTGGAGTCCTTACCAGAGGAGGTTTGGTTTGAAATTTGTATAGTTATAAATATGAATATTTGTGCTACACAATGGAGTCATCAAGCACTGCAAACCCTAGCCCAAAACCCCTGAAAAACTGACTTGAAGTAAATTTTTCCAAAAGTGCTGAAAAACACCTCTAGAAATTGTAATTTGGGAATTTATCTCAAATAAAAACACCTATGCATAAAATGAATGAGGATTTTGTTCCCTGGTCTATGATGGAAAAAAAAAAATCTTTCAATTTTTTCAAATTTTTCTTCCTTACTTCAGACACTAATTTTGAAGTAGAATCGTCCCTATGTGCAACGTAAACCCTAAGAAACTCGCATCTTGAAAATATTTCTTGAGGAAAGGTAAAGCCATTATTTCTTCAAATTTTTTTGGTTCATAGCTGATTATATGAACTCCTTTATTCTTCCTATGATCAATGGTTGTGGTCTCTAGATCCATTGTGAAACTCTAGCTTGCTACGAAGGAGAATTAGGGTTTAGTTTAGGAAAGGAGGGGATTTGGGGCAGTTTTAGGAATGGATGGATATGAATGGGTTTGAGAATGTCTAAATTTTTGGGAAAATTTAGGGATGTAGGGATAGATGTAAGTGAGTGTAGGGAAGTGGAATTTTAGGAAATGAGTGAGGGGAAGGGTTACAAAAGGGAGAAACAGAGTCCTAGCCTAGGAAAGTGTAGTGTAGGGTAGGTTTCATACAGAAATAATGAAAATGAGGGGAAGGAATGAATGCAAGTGTCACGGAATGTGTATGGAAGGTGAGGGAGGGTGTATGAGCATGAAATTTAGGGTTTTTCACAACAAACTTTTCGAATACACTATGTGGCCACAATCACAGCAAACACTAAGATATTGTGGCTTTCTAATCTTACAAGCATGAAATGAAGCTAAAGAGAGGTATATGAGGGATCCACTTACTTTATTTTCATTAGTTAGAACCTGTAGGTGAATAAGAAACCACTCGAGAAGATAAAATGGGCTTCCTAGAGAACAACATAGCAAAGCTGAGAAAAGCGCAACGCAGCAAAATAATTTAACTTTTCAAGGTAAAATTTGGTTGCTATGAGGGCTGAACTACTCCTTAATGATATAATGATGTCTCGTGAGTGTGAAATGAGAAAATTACTTAATTTGTTTGTCTTTTTAATGGATGGAGGTCGATTTTCTCTTAGGTGGTGATGTGGCCCCAGCTTGCCTTTTCACAAAATTACTTGGTAAACTTATGTATTGTATCTCCAAACATTATTATACATATTGACATCTTAATAAATATAAAAATTCACTTTGGATATCATTATTGAACATGTTTCCCTATCACTACTACTTTTAATGGTGACTTTGATGATGACGTGACCTATTTACATGACTTTTGACAATATGACCTTATGATGACACTATATGGAATGATAACTTGAATTATGACCAAGATCACCAAGAGATTATTCCAAAAAGAAATGACCTGACCATGATAAAATTTATTGACCATGAAGATGAAAGGAGTAGTAATGACATAACTATACTAACCAATGATCAAATTTTTATTTGAAAACTGCTTGAAACTATAAAAAAATTCCCTAGGACCCCATCAATCATATGAAACATCATAATTTGATCACTGGTGACTTACAAGAGTAACAGACACTAACTTCCAACATCTTGATTAGGGATCAAGTAAGGTTGAGGATTTTACCTCTAAACTGACTTCGAGTTAGTGGATAGTGGCAAGGTCTTGCGACTCACTCTCGATCAAATATTCTTCATTATCTATTCATATAGCATATAACAACTAAAGAATTCTGGAGACAACAAGATGACACATGATGATAGGATGATATATGATGGTACGTGATGGTATTGGATGACAGTATTGCACAAGTTGACAGATGGATTAGCGGATGGAGTTCTCCCTAGTTGAGAGGGAGTTTTAAATTTGGAAACTAGGGACAAACGCCAATTTCCACTACTCATATGATCAAGATGATATTTTTTTTGGATTCCTCTTTAGAATAGATGCAAGATATATCTAAATATCATCTTGTTTGGATGAAGAGAAGTTGTATTTTGAATTTATTTCTCACACGTGCAAATTTTCAAGGTCGACACGAATTGTAATGTAGGCTCACAAGCCCCAAAAGATGTGTCACCCACCCTCATTGATGGATATAAAAAGAATAGACTCAAACTTCATTTGGACATCATCTCATCTCACATTCTCTCTCCTTCCCATTGGTTCATACAGCCTAAGAAAGACATTCTTTCTCATGAGCACATGCGAAAGACAAGCTCTAATTTTCAGTCTGTTTAAGGGTTTCTGCAATAGTGTTGACCAACGTTCACCTTGGGTAAAATCTCACGTTTTGAGTTAGATTTTTAGGACATAATCTGAGTTTTAGAGGTAGAGTTTGGTTACATGGAAATCGAGAAAATCTACGCTATTTGACTGCACCATTGAATGTGGACTTTGACAACATATTTGACTAATTCATTGATCACGTTTGACCAAGAAATTTAGGAATTTTTAGAGCCAGATTTTTGTATTTTTTTATCCTGATTTTGATTAGGTTTGATTGAGATCCATTAGAAGGAATTTTTTTGGTTTGACTAGCGTTGACTTTTCCAACTAAGGCATCCTCTTGTCTACTCTAAATTGTACTTTCTCTCTATGTTGAATTTGAATAATAATAAGAATATTTGATCTAATGGTTCTCCCAACATTGGGTTTTTTCCCTGGCATCTGCCAAATTATTATGTCCTCTTGTCTTGGCTTTTCTTCAAGTTATTTATTTTATGTTGTATCAACATTTAATATCAATATTAATGTGATTTCTAAACAGGAAATCAAATTGGGATAATAAGAGAGATTCAAGTTTCTCTAAGCATAGAAGATACCATCGTTAATTGAAATTAGCAATATATTTACATGCAAATTGCACAATTGTAGACATGTGAAAAATAAAATATTGACTGATACTAGCTTTCAGTTGAACAAGTCACTATTATTTTAAGGCTAAGTAACAACCTTACAAATATTTCGAACGGTAAGCATGAAGAAAGGTAATGTTTTTCTATAACAAAAAATAGAAGAAATGTAAATCGAAATATATATATGAATTTACCAATACCTAAATATATATTTACATAAGATTTAAATAAAAATAAAGACTAGCTAGGAACTCGACATTTATTAATACAGTATTTATACTCTCTTCCATAAAAATGTAAATTCCCAATCTCTAAATATAAACAACACTCATAGTCCTAAAGGTGTAAATAAAAAATACATTAATAATTACAGTAGCTTTTACATTGATAGTGTGAAATTTATTGGTTCTCAACGATAATTCCTCTCAGCACATTAAAAAAATGATAACACTAATATTATGAGAATATATATATATATATATATATATATATATATATATATATATATATATATATATATATAATGAGAATAGAATCCTTAGGAATATACAGAAAGGCTCATGTTCGTGAGAAGAACAAAGTTTATTGTTGTTAACAGAAAAGTAAGTTACGACCAGGCTACATGAACTACCAATAACAACTCAATATACTCAATCAAAAGTTAATAGTTGACAATATTCCGTCAAGGAAATGAAGAACCAAATTATTTTACTATACAAAAATCCCATGAAAATTTGATATTGATGTGAAATAGTGAGAAGAGCGAGCCTAGCTCAATGCCTCTTATAGATGAACAACATGAAATCCTACTAGGAATGCATGATCAAGAAAATACATATGTATGTATGTAACAGGAATAAGCAAAGAAATTCATGATTGATGGTTTATTGTAGAAAACAAAAAAAATAGAGGGTTTCATTCTTATGTGCAGAGTTTTTCATTGTACCTGGGAAAAGAAAAAAAAGAAGGTGTTTGTTTCCACACACACCCAATTTTGTGATGATACACAAGAAATAGAAAGAACACAAACAAAACAACCTCATATTTAGTATCTTACCAATATTGTGAAGTAAAAACCCTTATAAAATCAGAAACAAGTTGCGACTAGTACATAGGGTTGATTAAGGAGGAAATAATTAGGAAAAGAAGAAGTTATAAAAACCATGGAGATTAACCGATTAGTGCAACCTCGATCAAAGTAAGAAGCCTAGACGTTTTGAGAAAAATCCTCCATCAAAATCTTTGAATCACCTTACAATTAAAAAATTGGCATAAACATTAAAAGGGAGATCTCCCAATAAAGAGAAAATGAAAACAAAGGAAATTTTTTAAGAAAAACATAGAATGTGTAGGTAAAAAATAAAGCAATTTAATCGATTGTGTTCTAAAATTTAATACCTTCAAAAATGTCCAAGATACACTAGATGACACCATCAAATCCTAATAATATTATGCCAGTTCACAAGATAAAACTTGTTCAAAGTTTGTAGGTTGAACATCATTATGGTTTGAAAGATAATCAATAAAATGGCGAAGCAATTTCTCGAGAAGCTTTATGCAAAATGAGAGTGGGTCGGTGGGGTTGGGATAGGGTTGCTACCCTAATCCCCCTGTCTAAAAACTTGATTGAACCCTAATATATTTAATGATAGTTACTATAGTTACTATTGAAATACTAAGGAACCCAGTGAAAAATATACCATTTGCATGAGATTCATATTGATATGGATCCCAAATTGGATCTAGGTGTAATGCATGTTAACATCCTTTGTGTGTCTATGTGTAATATATGATTCATGAAACTCCATATAAAAGTACATGCAACACTGCACGACTGCCCTCAGCTGTCACAACTAGTACATTCATTGTATATCTCAGAATGGTGTAGTTAAATAATATGTAAAAGAATTTTAAATCCTATAGGTATCACCTTCTTCAAGGCTCTAACATCTGCACGTAAGAATTGGTTTGAAGTTGCTACAAGCAGAGAGGTAAGGTGTCTTTCCCCACTAGAAGCAGTTGCTGCAACAACAAATTTCCCTCTTATAGAGTTACTTCTTTCTTGTCTCTCTATGGTTGGACGTCTGAATCTATCTGTCCTCCGGTGTTTGAGTCCATGAGTCATGTCGGTGCCGACCCTGTCTCGTCCTATGTATGTGATAAGAGTCAAGGCAATTCAATCATCCACTGTCCCCTGGTGTCTGATTCCATGAGTCCATTTCGGTGTTGAACCCATCTCGTCGTATGTATGTGATAAGATACAAGGCAATTCGATCATACACTGCACGAATTGAACACTACTTTCATAACACTCATTCTAAATTCTTCTTAATCGATTACTTTCAAAGTCTATCGCCCTATCTCATTATGGAATATGACCTATAAATTGATCTCAAAAATTATTACGACCAGGCTAAAGGATAAACTCTTTGCTCATATAATTGATGCACAGTTTGGATTTCTCTAAAATCTCCAAATTCAAGATGTGTTCAACATTGCACAAGAATGCATTCATTAGATAAAATTTCATAAAAGGGAATTTATTGTATTAAAACTAGACCTGCACAAGGCATATGATAGTGTTGATTGGTATTTTCTCTGCATGATATTGTTCAAGTTTGGATTGTCTATTTTTGTGGTCGATTGGATTATGGTCTAGGCCACCTCGGTCAATTACATGATCTTGATAAATGATGTTCCTTCTAGTTTTTTCCAGGCCCATAGGGGCCTGCAACATGGGTGTTCCTTATCCCCATTACTTTTCTTAGTTTTTATTGATGGTCTTGGAAAGAATATTAAAGAGACTAAAGAAATTGGTAGTTTCATCAACTTATAGATCACCAAAAATGTTTAAGTCAGTCATGTTATGCTCGTCAATGACGTGTTATTGTTTGGAAAGGTCTCTTTGACTTAATCGAAGAATCTCTTCCACAACATCTCAAATTTGGTAACAACCTTAGGTTTATTTAGGAATAACTTGAGATATGTTCTTGTCTATGCCTCCTCCTGGATGGAGATAAAATTGATAATATTCTTGGGGTTACTACTTCTTTGATTGAGCTTGGTATCTCGACTTCAAGTTGAAACCTGATGGATATGGAAATATGGATTGGAAATATGTCATCAACAAAATGAGAAATAGAATGTCACTATGGGCTCATAAATGGTTATCATCAGGTGGAAAAATTGTCGTCACATAATCCATGCTCCATAACATATCGATATACTAAATGCATTTATACACCCTGCCTGGTTGCATTATAAAAAAGATCAAATCTATCATTGCCGACTTAATTTGGTTTGAGGCGAGAGAAGTTAAAAAATTCACTTGTTCTATTTGGAAGATATCTATTTGGTTAAGGAATTTAGTCGATGGGGGATAAATGATATTAAGAGCTTTGGGTGGACTCTCACCATAAAGATCTTCTCGCATGTTATGACTGGTATAGGTATTTGGAAATAAATTATTAGATAGAAATATATGATTCTAAGGGATCTTCTAAATTTAATGAAGCTAAAGAAGTGGTTACTTGATAACATCTCTTGGGATATTGGTAGCGGAGGTCATGTTCTGTTTGGACTAGATCCCATTCATGGCTTTGGGGGTTAAAATCTTCTTCTGGTTGATACCATAAAATTCCTCTGGGATAAAGAGATATTTTTTTATCCCATATTTGTATATCCTATTACCCATTGCATATTTTCCTTACCTAGAAGAAGATGAGTAAGATGGCAGACAATTGGTAGGATTACACTAACATAATTTATTTTTTTCTCTTTTCTCTTAGCGACAAGGTTGATAACCTCTGATCGAATGGTATTGTTTTTCATGGTCACCTTATGGCTGCAAATGTATATAGATATATCCTTTTATCTGTGTGCGGGAGTATGCATATCGGTTGGTTCTATAAAGTCTATAAATTTTCCATTTAAACCAAGATAAAAAATAATAATTGCCTCCTATGGAGGAATAAGATTCTCGTTTAGGAAAATTTATGCAACAAGGGATTTGTTGGGAAAGGGAGATTCCCAATGTCTAAGGCAGATTCAGAAAGCACGATGCATCTACTCTTTTAATGTCCTCGTGCCAACCCCATTTGGGTGTGGGTTTTTTAAACCTTGAAGATACTTACAAGATGGGATTTTCCATCTATGCAATCTTGCTGCATCTATTGGATGAAACACTATCTAGATAATCAAATTAATCCATTATCCATCTTATGCGGAATCTGGACTAGCAGAAATCACTTGATTTTTAGGATCACCCCCTTAATATGGACGACAGAATTGAATCCATTTGTGCCATGTCTTGTGAATATGATGGCTTTCCAACTTAGAATTTTCCTCCCAGATCTGTTCCAGGTGCCCTATCTTCTCTTTTCCGTAGGCTTTTTTATGGGGCTTCACAAGGACACCGGTCTGTATGCAGGGTGGTTATATTTATGATGTCATACTACAAATTTCACATTCATTGGAACGGTGGTTGGGGTTGAAATACGTGTGCTGAAATTATCGGAGTTTGCAGCCCTCTATACTGTTCAAAGAAGCTTGGTATATAGTCCTTGAACATTTTCGGTGACTCCTTGGTGGTAATCTAATGGTTTAATAGAAAATCATCCTTCAATCCACCTTTTCTGTTCAATTGGATGAATAGAATTGACCAATTGATTTCTATGTTTCTCCACACCATCTATGTCCATGTGTACAGGGAGTTCAACTCTAAGGCTTATGCTCTTTTGAAACAGGGTATAAATGATCTATGAGGGAGCATTTTCTTCTCTGTGATGCATGAGGGAACTCGAGAAGGTGTTATTTCTTTCTTGATGGTTTTATTTCTATTCGACTCTCATAATTTGACTATACTATGGGTGTAATGTGATTTTTTGTTTCTTTTTTCCCAACTACTATCAACTTTAGCTTTTTGCAACCCTCGCTAGCTTTAGATGGATTGTTCATATGATATTTTTTGTAATGACTCCTTTGAATATTTTTTTATTTCCATTTAGAGTGTGATGAATGGTTAACGTTTTCATGATGGAGTATACATGTACATGTTTTGGTTTTTTTAATAAAAAAATCACGTGTTCTTCCTTTCGTTGGAAAAAAAATGTAAATATAATCTTTATGGTATCGCTGAAGTGAAAATTCAAATCATATATATATATATATATATAATAGGTAAATATTGGTTTTTAATTTATTAAATATTGTAAAATTTAGATATTAAATTTAAATTTAGTTAACATATACATTAAGTTGAAAGAATGGAGATGTTGTACACTTTTATTTATTTTTGAAATACCATAGGTAGATATTATCACAAGTTTTCTTAGAGAATAAATTTTTTATGTCTATTTTATAGAAGTAGATTTTTTGTATTTCAAAATTTTAATTTATTTAATTTTAATTAAATTCAATATGTAATTTTGGGTATATTTTCACATATTTTTTTTCTATTTTTTTTTCATTATTTTATATGGTAAGAGAATGTATCTAAAAATTTTATTTAATTTAAAATTAAATAGATATCTTAATTTTTTAAATTATTTAGTTTTTACAATTAAATAAAAAAATATTCTAAAATTAAATTGATTCTTTTTATATATTTCATACTCGATTTTAATAAATAAATAGAGAAAATGTTGGACGACCTCCTTTCTTACAAAATATTGGTTGATTCGACGTGAATATTCACAACGATTATGATGAAATTCAATATATTCATTTATCCTACATTTACATCTGGCAATGCAAACGAACTCAGGGAACATAAGCTAACTCAAAGGTTAGAGACATGTTGTCTTTTCATGAACCGTGAGGAAGACGATGGAGAGCACTAGCCATGTTGTATTTTAATGAACCATGTTGTCTTAGTTTATGGATCATACTCGTGAGGAGGAATCCTGGAATGAAGATACTCATGCATGAGCTTTGTTTTCTCAAACAAAGAGTCTAAAGATGGGAAAAATAATAATAGAAGACAACACTTAGAAAGGATATAGGAAGATCGAAGAAGCCATGTCTAGAATATTTAATCCATTGAATGATAAAATTTTCTATGCATCCATTCAATCGAGACTTTCAGAGCTTGAATAGTGAAAGAGGCATATTCTCATTTTATAGGAACAAGCAAGGAGATTTAAGTGCAATGCCATATGGATAAAATTCAAACATCAAACTTCCAAAGTATTCCAGAAATTTGACTCCAATCGCAATAATATCAACATGATTTGGGAAATCACTGACACATATTGTAACACTATCAATCACACTACTAATATTGAAAAGGAAGCCATCTCATATTTTGGATCCCTCTTCCAGGCTTGTGAAAATATTGACATTGAAAATCAGATGGACTTGATAAATTCATACCACATTATTTTCTCTAAGGAGGATAATAGTTTAATTAATAAACCCATGCCAATGGAGAATATCTCAATCGTCCTTCATTCTTTGGCTAAAGATAAATGTCGTAACTCAGATGGATCGAATGTAAAGTTTTTCATAAACATTAAGTATATTATGGGTTAATATCTTCTATATATGGTGGAGGAAGCAGGATCCACTAGGAAAGTATCGAGAGTTGTGAACGCTACTTTCATATCACTCATTCTAAAATCTTCTTGCCCAATTACTTCCAAGGACTGTCACCCTATATCATTATGAAATATAACCTATAAATTGATCTCAAAATTTATTATGACAAGGATTAAGGATAAACTATTTACTCACATATCTCGGGAACAATTTGGATTTCTCCGAGATTTCCAAATTCAAGATGTGGTTGACATTGTAGAAGAATGAATTCATTCGATAATAATTCATAAAAAGGAAGATATTGTATTAAAAATTAACCTACATAAGGCATATGAAAGTGTTGATTGGGATTTTCTCTACATGATATTGTTCAATACTGGATTGTCTATTTGTATGGTCGAATGGATCATGACCTAGGTCACCTCGATCAACTACGTGATCTTGATAAATGGTGTCCCTTCAAGTTTTTTCTGGGCCAATAGCGGCCTGTGACAGGATTTTTCCTTATCCCCATTACTTTTATTACTTCTTATTGATGGTATTGGGATGAATATTAAAGAGGCTTAATAAATTGGTAGCTACATCGGTTTATAGATCACAAGAAATGTTTTAGTCACTCAACTTATGTTAGTCAATGAAGTATTATTGTTTGGACATGTCTCTTCGTCTCAATTGAATAATATCTTCCACATCATCTCAAATTTTGGAGCGGCCTCAAGTTTATTCATGAATAAACTGAAATCCCTTCTTCTATATGCCTCCTCCAAGATGGACACAGTTGATGAAATTTCTAATATTTTTGGAGTTACTACTTCTTTGATTGAGTTGGGTTTCTCTTATATCAGCTTCAAGTTGAACCCTAATAGATATGGCACAATGGACTAGAAATGTATCATCAACAAAATGAAAAAAATGATGTCTCTATGGGCTCATAAATGGATATAATCAGGTGGAAAAATGGTCCTTACAGAATCCATGCTCCATAACATATTGATATACAAGATGCATTTATACACCCTTCCAAGTTGCATTATAAAAATTGTCTAATCTATCAGAGTTGAATTCATTTCATTTGGGGCGAGAGGATTAAAATTTTCACATAGCCTATCTAGATGATATGTATTCACTTAAGGAAATCGGTGGATGGGGGATCAAAGATATTAACATATTTAGGTGGGCTCTCACCATAAAGAGATTTTTGTGTGCTATAACTAGTACATGTATTCTCACCAAAAAACTCCCTCAAGGTATGTACAAAAGCATCGACTTATAGGTAATATTTTTGGTGATAAGGAAGCAAGTATTCTAACTCAAATAAAACTAATGAATACCTCTAGTCAAGAACATATTTCTATGTTAGCCATGGTTGGACCAAACATTTTTTTTCTTGGGAAAGCTAAGAATAACACTCAGTAAAATATATGGATGAGGAACTGGATCAAATTGAGTAAAAATATCCTTGGGAATTCGTTCGAGGATTGAAAAATGAAATTTTATATGCACAAAATGTGTCTTTAAGAACAAATTAGATGATAATGGATGATTTGTAATAAATAAGGCAGATTTCTATGCAAAGGCTAAAATACTCGAGTGGAGGGAATAGTTTTCGAAGGTATTTTTTCCCATGTAACATGATTACAGGACATAATGATGTTCCTTACATTTTAATGTTGCAAAAATATTAAGGCAAATTAAATGGATGAATAAAAAGCTTTCTTAAATGGTGACCTTAAAGAAGAGGTTAACATTGAATAGCATGAAGGTTCTCAATCGTTAAAAACTCATGAGGAAATGTGTAGGCTAAAAAAGATATTGCATGGACTTAAGCAAGCATCTAGGACATGGTATTAAATATTATATAGGTACCTGCAACAACAAGGATTCAAAACATGATTCTCTAATGATAAACCTATATCAAATATGAAAATGATAATCTTATAATTATTTTTGTGTATATTGATGACATAATTTTCAGTATTGTTGCAAATTTACTCGGCCAAAAATTTGTTGCTAACATGCAAAAAAAATTTATGCCCATGCTTGGGGGACTCATTTCTTTTTTGGATTGCAAATTACTCATTCAGAAAAATCTATATTCGTCTGTCAGAGAAAATACCTCAAAGAAATGTTGAAGAAATTTGGGATGGAATATTACTCTCTTGTTAGTACTCCTATGGTCAATAGATGTAAGCTCAAAAAAGACGATGAGTCACTATAGTTAAACCAAACAATGTATAGATCAATAATTGGTAGTATTTTGTATCTAAGAACATCACAACTAGGCGTTATGAAAGTTTTTGATGTAGTTGCAAGGTATCAATCAATCCCCAAACAAAAGCATTCCTTAGTTTCCAAGAGTATTTTAATATATTTAAGAGCCACAATGGCCTATGGTTATAATATCCAAAGGGTCAAATTTTTTCATTAAATGCATATACATATGATGATTGAGATAGAAGTGTAGATGATAGCAAAATCAGAAGTGGTGTTTCCTTCTTTCTTTAATGTTTTTAGTGGCATGGCTCAACAAAAATAAAATGTATTTTTCATTTTTCTAATACTGAAGTCCTGTACATATCAGCTATAGAAATTTTCACTCATATTTATGGATGAAAAAAAAATTACAGGAAATGAAGGTAATGGTTCATAGGCATATTCCAATTATTCACGATAGTACAAGTGCTATAAGTATATAAATAATCTTATTCTTCATTCAAGGACCAAGAATATCCCCATAAAGTACCATTTTATTAGAGAATAGCTGGTTGATCAGATTGTAAATTTGGAATATATCTCAACAAAGGAATAATTTTATGATATATTTACGAAGCCTCTTGTTTGAGAACCTTTTGGGTATTTCGGGCAGAAATTGGGAGTGATGTATTACTCTTATCTTCACTAGTTTTCTTCACAAACAAAGAGAGAATTTGTTAAATATGTACCTGGATGGTTTTAATGATTTGAGATAAGAAAATTGATCAAGCTTGGGGGTTTTCAGATTAGAAGGATAAGTACAAGTTTAAGGGGATAATTCTCACAACATAGAAATAAAAATATTAATGGTGCATGGAACACTAATTGGTCACAAATTTAACAAGGGGAGAAAATATATAGTGGTGAAATTAGGGAACATCACATAGCTCCAAAGGAATATCATAATGAAAAGTGAGTAATCAATAAACTATTATATAAATTCTAGGGGAGAATGGTTAGAGGAGGAGTACCTAAATCATTTACCATTTATTTTAGAGGCGGGGAGTTTGCAAACATTGGAGATATTGAATATAGAGAGTTATCAGTCATCAATAGCAAGGGGGAGAGTGAAAAGAAAACAATTTATTTAGTGTGATAGGGGGAGTGTTTCCAAGTGGTGGTTTTTCCATCAATGACCAACAAGAAATGTTTGGTGGAATTGTCATCAGTTCGAAATGGGGAAAATGTTTAGTAGTTGTTTCCATTGATGTCAACTCTACTAAGCCATTGACGTCAAAGCATTTTTTAGGGGGGAATTTGTATGTGTGTTTCATGTATGGCTACATAACTTGAGTTCATGAATGAAGGTGATGTACTTCAAGGATTTTCTTAATTTTTTCTTTAGATTTAATGAGGAAACTAAGTGTTTAGTTTGATATTCCTCTCAGACACCTTTCTAATGATATATAACACTTGAATTAGCCAACATGGAATGGAGAGATAATGAAGTTTGAAGTTTTATATTCAATAAAGGTTCCACTTGAGATTTTCTCTAGAATGGGCATATATGAAAAATATTAGAACCCCCTCCCCCCAAATCAAAATTTTAAAACAAAGGGGGCGCTCGAAGAAACATCCCTTCCATATAATATTAAATAGGGATGAGCTTCAAGAGTCGATTTATTTTGAAACTCTTGATAGACCATCTAAAGGATTTAGATAAACGAGTGTTGACATGGTTCTGTTATCCATTGGTAATAGAGGACTTGAGAAAGTTCCCATGTGATTTTTCGATAGCTAAATTGAATTAGTGTCTACATAAAATAACTACGCTATGAGCGGCAGGTGCAGAGCACTGGCATGGCTTTGGAGGTGCCAAGTGACAGTTTAATTAGCATTTACATGGAATGTGACTCAACAAGATGATGTGGAAAAAGACATGCGGATGTACGAAAGGGTGACATGTGCAGTTACATGCATTTATTTTTTTGGGTGTCAAGGTTGACTCATTGTAGGTCATGATTGCTGCCACCGTAAAGATGACATGTGGCATGATGATAATAGGATGCAAGAAATATATGGTACAGGAATTTGGACATGGCTTATATGATGACATGGAAATATGTGAGTGTGACACATGGGAGGTGAAAGGGTCACTTTTAGCCATCCAAGTGAATGTTTTGTAGGTGACACATGTAAGGTGACCTAGCAAGACACATGGAAGAAATCATATAAGGTATTTAGTGATTGGTAAACCATAAATGACTTGGTAGATCATGAGGTCTAAGAATTCAAGCCAAGGACTAGTTTGGTGCAGGTTTTTAGAGTATTTAGTTTTTGGCTAAAATAGTGTCTTGTACCAAAGATAGACAAATGCCTGAAGTCACTAGGCCATCCAGGCATCTGGTGATATGGGGTTTCCAACAATTCATAGGTTGTTATTTTGGACCAAATACAAATTCAATTGATAAGGAGGCTAGACAATGAAATATGTCTTTATATCCACGCTCTCCAAGAAATTTTAGGTGGACATGATAATGTTTAAGGGACCATATTCATATTTAAATGATTTTGTGAGTAGAATTTTTTGGGACTCTGTAGTTTGCAAGATTGGAAAATACAAACGTTGCAGAGCCTACATCAAAACGACTTTGGAATCTGAGGACCTAGCCATCCTAGATTCAAAGAGGGATCTCTCTATGTATGAGTTAAAATATATTATCTTTAAGGCTTCAAGTATGATTTTAGGCGAGTTATGAAGAACAAGGTTGTTTTTTTTTGTTTGGTTGGGCAGGATAACATGAAGATGAAGGAAATGTATATGAAGGGTGAATGTGTAATTAATGGAAAGAATGTTTCAGTTGATAAGACAAGCAAGTAACATCATCAATCCATTGGGCTATGGAGTCATAAGAGGGTTTAATTGAATAGCATGGTTCAAGAGTGGTCCATGGGGCAAGTCATCTATGTCAAAGGATCTCTTTAAGTTGATTTTATGGAACAAAACACTAAGAAATGGAGTGAGGGAAATCAAACAGATGAAGGAACAAAAGACAACCTAAGATTAGGTAAGTACTTTGAAACTAGCCTGCTTTTAACATGCACTTAAGGGGAGAACACAAAAGTAACCTAAGATCAGGTAAGTACTTTGAAACTAGGCTGATTTTGATGTACTTTCAAGAGAAAACATTTAAAAACATAGAATAGCTTAAGATAAAGTAAAGAATTTTAACTTAGCCCAATTTCAGCATATTCAAAGAGAAAACATTCATGATAAAAATAAAAAGTAGTCTAAGATCAGGTAAGTACTTTGAAACTAGCCTGCTTTCAACATAATTTTAAGGGAACTTTTCAAAGCAACTGTTGGAGAAGAAACTAGAGGACGGGGCTAACCATAGACTTCTCTAGCTCAATCTTTAATTAGAAAACTTTTCAAGAACATTCAAAGACAAAATCTCAAGTTCTACTCAGGAAACATGGGCTTACCAACACTTCACTGGTTATACTCTATTGAATTACCTTCAGAACACATTTAGAAGAAAACGTAAAGGATAAAGAGTTATCAGTGAGATTTAGGGTACTTCAAAAGTAAATCCTGATCTATGTTTGTTGTTCTTTATCAGGGAAAAGTGGACAAAATGGAAACATAAAGAAAATAACAATTTACAGTGAGAAACACATCACCATTGACATAGACCAGGATCTCATAAATCAACTATTTGTATTTGATGTTCAAATGAGTTACAATCTTCAAGTCCAGTGGATCTCTACAGCTTCAAACTTCTCATCTCATCCTATGTGTCTTCAATTACAAATAGAGTTACAGCAGCTTCTAAAAGCTATTTACATGCAACAGATATCCAGCCAACAACCCTTTTACTGTTTTCTATAGAAGTATTTATAGAAGAAATGAGGAGGCGGAGTGTAAGAAGGGTTAATTTGTTCAATTAATACAGAGTAAGTGCTTCTCAGCCTTTGAAGGGACAAGTGGAGATTTTTTCTAATTTTTCTACTCTGTTAATTGAATTCTGCATTAATTTTCCTCGACTTCAATCAGTTTTGTTGAATTTGAGGGTTTTTGATAGGTTGGCGGTTAATGCCGAGTTGTTTTTAGAAATATCTGTCATTATGTAATTAATATGCACTATTTTTTTGGTGATTTCAACTTGCAGGTGGTATTCTCAGGAGTAATAGCCTCAATGATGTGCCATTTTGGAGTCTGTCTTGATTGATTTGTTTCTTTAATTCTTTAATCACTGATATTAATCTTTTAATTTGTGATTTAAGTCTTTTTTTGATCATCTTCGAGCCTTTGTCCTTTCTGATGTTTGCATTAAGCTTTAATCCCTTGTTTTAATTATGCTTTCGACAATTAATCCTTTTTCTCTATGCATATCCATTATTTTCTATGAACATGTATCTGGGCGTGCTGAAGGTTTCATTTGTTTTATTAGTTTTAATAGAGCACTGATAAACACCCATAAAATCATAAACCTCCTTTTACACTTTAAGCCCCAAGGATCATCATCCCGGGGGGGGGTTTCCACTACTGAGCTAGCTGTGGAGGACCTTTTAACGCTCAAGCTACCTTTCGAAAACCTGCAACGTAAACAAAAAATTAAATAAAATGTTGCGGCGTTGGATAAACTACTTACAGAGGCTTGCGGAGGGCGGAGGAGCTTATGCAGAAGAGATGAAATGTAGGTGGAGGAGTTTCCATAGTAAAAACTATGAAAACAAGGGCTTAAAATCGAGATTACGTGAAGACCAGGGTCTGCTAGTTCATAGGGCTTTAGGTAGTAAGTGGTAATGAGTTAGGGGCAATAATACACTTTTGATGTTTTACCTGGGAAAAACCGCCCTTTCGCGCTAAAAATGGGCTTTACAGTGTTATGGAGAAATGGGGGCGGAAAAGCTTGTGGACCGTTGGATCTGTGAGATGGACAGTCGAGGGTCACTTCAGCAGATCGACGATTGGAGGAGCAGAGGGTCTGCGGATAAGGATTTTTAGAACTTCTGCTGGATGATGGCCGATAAGAGGAGCAAAGGCGATGAACAGAGGACCATTGAATAAATATTTGAGATCAACAACTAGGGTTCTGTTGGGGCATCGCCATCGGGGCATGAATCTTTACAAAGAAAGATGCAGGTTTAAGGGGAAATTCCGATGCGATGGGGGCTTAAGAAACTGGGGTTGGGGCCTGGTCATATGGTGGGATAAGGTGATGAGGGGTTGAGGAGGGGGAATCTTATCGCATCGGCGAAGGAAAGGGAGCAAGGTAATGTAAAAAAAATACACCAATGTGATAAAAAAAACTGTGATGCGATGCGCACTCGGCTCCCAGTCACGCGCGCATGGCCATATGATGAAAAAAGGAGCTGGGGGCTAAGCCAAAAAGGAATTATAGCATATAAGCGGGACAAGGGTCCGGGGCATACGAAAAGTGATTTTGCCGATATGCGATGATTTTGATCGGGGCCTTTGTATCGGTAAAAGGAATTTTTTCAGAGGAAAAATGGTTGCGATGAATGCTTGCATAAGGTCATGGGTTTCAGTCATATGAAGCAGTAGATTAAGCGCTGGGGGTTCTAACATCGGATCGGCGGAAAAATTTTTACTTAAGAAAAAGGTTGCGGGGAAAGGGAAAAGGCCGATGCCGATGGGCTTAGCACTTTGGTCACAGGACTGGGTCACATGGAAAAAAAGGGGCCAAGGGCTTTAAGCGAAGGAAAATTAAGGCCTTAAAAGGTCGGAAGAAGTTTTTAAATGGTTTTAATGGGTTTTTTGGGTTTCGGTAGAGGGAAAGGAAGGATTTTCAAACCATAAACAAGGAGTTCCATGGTTTAAAAGGGATTTCGAGGGCTTTTGAGGAAAATGAAGGGAAAATTATGAGGAGGCAAGGGAATTTTCCAAAGAAAATGGAGGTTGAATAAGAGAAAAAATCAGTGAATGAAATGATGAAAATGGGGTTGTTTAGGAGACAGTTTTCAAGGGAATAACAGTCTTAGGGAACAACAACTGGTAAGGAATGAGAGACTTCAAGAATGAGCAGTTTCGTATGAAAAAATATCTTGAAGGCTCAAGGCCTATTTTAGCCATCATTTTCTTATGAAAAAAATTACTGATGGCTAACAGTGGCTCCACTTGGGGATGGAAGCTCCTCATAGGTGTCATGAATATTCAGAATTTGATCTCTAGGATGTAGACCTGTGCCTTATCCATGACAACCTCTTCTTCAATGATCCTTCTCCTTTAAACAAAAAATGATCAGATCTTTATATCAGTAGAAAAATTTTCTCCCAATCATTCTAACTACACAGCCTACTCCCTAAAAAAATTTCTTCAGAAGGTGCATTTGGGCATGTAGAACTTGAACCTCAATATTTTATTCTTTTTAAAAGCAAGAAAAACTGCTCTAAATCTACCCTTATTTCTTCCATGGGTTCAGATTAGAATGTTGAACTCATAAATTCTCTACCTAAGCTACTATCCACCAAGATTAGATGGTCTGGCAGATTTTATTCCCTATCCTCTAAAACAGAAATTTAAACATAGTCAAATCAGGATTATACTATCTGATTTTCCATGATGTCTATGGCTATATGTACAAGCTACACATAGAATTTATTTGCAGAAATTTAAAACAAAACTATGAAGGCTTGAAATCTGAAAATTTAGACATCCTTCATTCTTTTTGCAGCTCTGGTTTTGATCCTTTTTGATCTGTTCTCTTTCTTTCTTGGTTCATATTTTGGGCAGATTAGAACCAATTCATCATCAACCTTCCAGGTTCAGGTTTTCAGTTTGTTTGAACCATTTTTTTTCTATCCTAATCTATTTTACTGATAAGCCAAGATTGAACAGTTTGGAAAATATTTTTCACTGACCTATCAACAGAAAATTGAAATCTATTTTAGTCATGATTAGGTTGTATGACTAAAATAACAGTGTTTTATTAAGTAGTGGCATTTAATCTTGCACACTTTTAGATTTCTTCTCTTTTTTGGTATGGGGCTGTAGCTTTCTTGTTTTATTTCTGCGCTCTTTTTACTTTTTCTATTGTTTTTTCCTTTTCTTTCTTCAAATTGAAAAACAGTGTTATATATAATAAATAAAAAGCCTTGAAATTTTTAAACATCAGTTAACAGAGGTAATGTTTGAGAACCCTGCCTTTGATAGGACCTCCAAAGTATTCAACTCCATCCAATTCTTGCAGAAAAATGCACTGTTTCCAATAGCAGATTGGACAAGATAAGGGCCCTGCCATAAGTTATCAAATTTTCCATGCCTTCCCTTATCTTCTCTTCTTGAATCCCATTTGAAAACTTTATCACCAATTTTAAAATCACTTGCCTTGGTTCTTTTTTCATACAGCCTCTTGATGTTTTCTTGTAGTTGTTGTACTCTGATGTGCACTTCCTCTTTGGTTTGCTGTGAATGTATAGTCTATTTTATCTTTCTTGTTACATCATCATCTTCAGAATGTACTTTCTGGATCAGCTTCATTACTACCACTGCTAGACTGGTTGGGAATACTGCATTAGCTCCATAAACTAGCTGGTAGGCAGACATTCCAATGGATTTTTTAATGGTTAGTCTGTCTGCCCATATAGCATGTGCTAGCTTATTGTGCCATGATTTCTTGTTATCCTCCAACAATTTCTTCATAATGTTTACCAGAATTTTATTTAAGGACTTTGCCAGCCCATTACCTTGAGGGTAATAAGTTGTGGAATGACCTAATATAATCTAATACATGTGACAGAATTCTACAATCTTTTTAGACCCAAATGCAACAGCATTATCAGTTATGATCTTTCTAAGACAGCCAAATCTGGAAAGTATATGGTTTTCAAGGAATGAGATGATGATTGAGTATGTGGCATTCCTAAAGGGGATGGCTTCTATCCACTTAGTAAAATAATCTGTTGCTGTGAGGATCCATCTATGTTGGGTAGGTGAGGGAGGATGGATTTCCCCAACAAAGTCTAAACCGCACTGCTGAAAAGGAGCTTCAACAGTGATTGGTTGCAGAGGTAAGAGAATCATTTCTCTTTTTCCTTCAAAGATTTGGCATTTATGATAGGCAATAATCATCTTATGGACTTCTTGAAAGAGGTTGGGCCAATAATAACCAGCTCTAAGGATTTCATTAGCAGTTGATTTCTAGTAGATATGGCCTCCACATTCTCCTTCATGAAACTCATGCTTGATCTTATCTGCATCATTCTATGGCAAACATTTAAGCAATAATCCACTAGCATTTTTCCAATATAAACATTTATTCAAAATGGAGTAATTTACAGATTTCAATTTTAAAAATATTTCCTTTGTTTTAGACAAACTAGGAGGAACATTAAGATTGAGCAAAACATACAAAATATTAGCATACCAAGATGAATTCAGAAAATGATCTTCAATAATTGGAGTTAAAAACTCCTCTTGTTCACCTAATTCATTAAACATGTTTATATCAAGAGCTTGGAAGTTAGATTCAACCATCAATTTTGCTAGTCCTTGAACCTTTATGAGTTTAATGGGTTTGATTTATAAGTCATATTCTAAAATTACAACAATCCACTTTCCTCTTTTGCCATCTGGATCTTAGGTCAATATGTCTTTCACCACTGAATGAGGCACAAATGCTATGATGTGGGAATTTAAAATGAAAACTCTGAAGTATTTTAAGGTTTTGACCAAGGCAAAGGCTTGTTTTTCCATTATGTTGTTTTTCAGAGGTGCATCTCTCAATGCTTTGCTAAAAAATACAATGGGCTGCTCTTGTCCATTCAAATTTTTCTGTAATAGGATAACAACTACTGTATGTTCTCATGCAAATGAAAAAATGAAGAAATCTTTTGAAAAATTAGGACTAATAAGAACTGGTGTTTTAGTGAGTGTTTGTTTCACCAGTTTAAATGATTTCTTTGCTTCTAAGGTCCATTTAACTCCTTCCTTTTTAAGCATGTTTTTTATATTTCTAAGAAGTTTAGCTAGATTGGGTATGAACCTTCTCAAGAAATTTATCTTTCCAATGAAAGATTGAAGTTCCTTGATGTTTCTGGGATGGCTAATTTGCAATATGCCATCAACCCTCTTTGGTTCTATCCTTATTCCCTCTTCTGATATGATATGCCCAAGAATTTTGCCTTCTTGGAGACCAAACAACGTTTTCATTGGATTTAAGGACAGTCCAAATTTTATGCATTTTTCAAATACTTTTTTCAAGTGTATTAGGTGTTCTTCATCTATTTTAGAGTAAATAGTTATATCATCAAGGTAAATCACAATGAAGTAACATATTTCTTTTGAAAATGAAATATCCATGGTTGTCTGAAATGTGGCACCAGCATTCCTTAAACCAAAGGGCATCCTCAAATACATGAAAGTATCCCAAGGTGTAGTAAAGGATGTTTTAAGTTGATCATTAGGATGTACCAAAATTTGATTGAAACATGAGAAGCCATATAGCAAAGAAATTATTTTAGAACCAACTACCTTCTATAGGATATGATCCATTTTGGGCAAAGAATAATTGTCCTTTAATGAGGCTTTGTTTAATTTTCTAAAATCAATGTAAAGCATTATCTCTCCTATTTTCTTCCTAACTAATACAAGATTAGACACCCACTCTGAGTATCTAACAAAGACAATAATTCCAGCATCATACATTTTTCTGATTTCTTTCTCTACCAGAGGTAGTTCAACAGGGTTGATTCTACGCAAATTTTGTTTAAAAGATTTCTGGTTTTCTTTGAGGGGTATCTTATCCTGAATTATTCTATATCATATGATTTCAGATCTTCATAGCTCCATGCAAGCACATCAGAAAATTCCTTAAAGAGCTCAATGTATTTCAGTTTAATGTGAGCTGGTAATGTTTTAGACAGTTCGATTATTTTGGGCTTTTCCTTACTGCCTATGTTACATTCTTCCACTTTAGTTTCTATGGGTTCCATTTTTTACTTTTTGGCCACATCATTCAAGTCAAATAGTTCCTCTAAAGGAACTAGTCCTTTTGGAAAGCTTTGTTCTTTGGATTGCAACACTTCTAGGCCTTAATTTTCCAAATCTATGGTATTTGTTGTCATATATTTGGGTTCATGTGTTAACAAATTTATTTCTGCAATCTCTGGAGACTTTCCTTCTTCAGTAAGTGGGTTTTCTTCAGTAGGACAGTCTTCATCAAAATTTGAATCTGAGTGTGTTGTTTCAAATTCATTTTTGGATTGTAGGAAGTATTCTATTTGTTTATATCCCTCAAAAACTTGTCAATATTTTTCATTATCTGGGACAACTGGTCTAAATTTGACTTGGGTGGTGCATTGCTTGGTTTCATAAGGTGTAAGACAATTTCTAGCAACAAAGGCTAAACCATTGGCAATGAGATTTTGGTTTCTTGGGACAAAGACAAGTTGAAATTCATAAAATGTTTTTAGCAAGTCCATGGCATCATCTCTGTTGGAGTTCCCATGTTTGGGCTAGAATGGCAAGACCAAAAGATGAGACAACATCAGAACCAATTTTGGGCCCTAGGATCTAGCCCTCCTGGACCCGGAGAGGGATCTCTCCAAATAGAGCAAGAATGATATATCTTTCAAAGCTCAAATTGAGATATTAGGCTAGGTATGAAGCACAAATGGGGGGTTTAAATGATTTGGTTGGTTGGTTGCTGGGTTGGTCAGGAGATCATAGACTGAGAGAGTAATGGGAGAAAGGAAACAAGACAGCAGGAGGCTTCAGCAAAGAGGATAGGCCAAGACAGTGCCATCCATTGGGCTATGGAGTCATGAAAGGGAATTACTTGTAAAAATTAGCCAAGGCTTCCAAAGGGAAATTCATCTACACTAAAGGATCTTTTAGATAGATGACGGAATGGAACATCAAGGAAGGGAAGTGAAAGAAGGAAAGACAACCAATTTTCTGTCTATAGATCAGGTCAGAGGTAATTTAACTCCAAACCTGCTTGGACATACTCAAAGGCAGCTCTCAAAGAGACAAAGGGGTTGCTTATAGATCGGACCAGAGGTCATTTAACTCCAGATCTGCTTTAGCAACTCCAAGGGAAAAACAGAGATAATGTTTGATAAAGAAACATCCAAGCATCAAATCCCCAAGTTCATACATTAGCCAGTAGGCAATAACATCCACTACACTGGTTAAACCCCACGAATTCACTCTTAGATAACACATAAAGCAGAAAACATTAAAGGTAGGGAGAGAAAGAAATTTAGGAATTTTTAGAGCCAAATTTTAGTATTTTTTTATGCTGATTTTGATTAGGTTTGATTGAGATCCATTAGGAGGAATTTTTTTGGTTTGACCATCATTGACTTTTCCAACTAGGGCATCCTCTTGACTACTCTAAATTGTACTTTCTCTCTATGTTGAATTTGAATAATAATAAGAATATTTGATCTAATGGTTCTCCCAACATTGGGTTTTTTCCCTGGCATCTGCCAAATTATTATGTCCTCTTGTCCTGGCTTTTCTTCAAGTTATTTATTTTATGTTGTATCAACATTTAATATCAATATTAATGTGATTTCTAAACAGGAAATCAAATTGGGATAATAAGAGAGATTCAAGTTTCTCTAAGCATAGAAGATACCATCGTTAACTGAAATTAGCGATATATTTACATGCAAATTGCACAATTTTAGACATGTGAAAAATAAAATATTGACTGATACTAGCTTTCAGTTGAACAAGTCACTATTATTTTAAGGCTAAGTAACAACCTTAAAAATATTTCGAACGGTAAGCATGAAGAAAGGTAATGTTTTTCTATAACAAAATAGAAGAAATGTAAATCGAAATATATATATGAATTTACCAATACCTAAAAATATATTTACATAAGATTTAAATAAAAATAAAGACTAGCTAGGAACTCGACATTTATTAATACATTATTTATACTCTCTTCCATAAAAATGTAATTTCCCAATCTCTAAATATAAAGAACACTCATAGTCCTAAAGGTGTAAATAAAAAATACATTAAGAGTTACAGTAGCTTTTACATTGATAGTGTGAAATTTATTGGTTCTCAACAATAATTCCTCTCATCACATTAAAAAAATGATAACACTAATATTATCAAAATATGAATATATATATATATATATATATATATATATATATATATATATATATATATATATATATATATATATATAATGAGAATAAAATCCTTAGGAATATATAGAGAGGCTCATGTTCATGAAAAGAACAAAGTTTTTTTTGTTAACGGAAAAATAAGTTACGACCAGGCTACACGAACTACCAATAACAACTGAATATACTCAATCAAAATTTAATAGTTGACAATATTCCATCAGGGAAATGAAGAACCAAATTATTTTACTATACAAAAATCCCATGAAAATTTGATATTCATGTGAAATAGTGAGAAGAGCGAGCCTAACTCAATTCCTCTTATAGATGAACAACATGAAATCCTACTAGGAATGCATGATCAAGAAAATGCATATGTATGTATGTAACAGGAATAAGTAAAGAAATTCATGATTGATGGTTTATTGTAGAAAACAAAAAAAATAGAGGGTTTCATTCTTATGTGCAGAGTTTTTCATTGTACCGGGGAAAAGAAAAAAAAGAAGGTGTTTGTTTCCACACACACCCAAATTTTGTGACGATACACAAGAAATATAAAGAACACAAACAAAACAACCTCATAATTAGTATCTTACCAATATTGTGAAGTAAAAACCCTTATAAAATCAGAAACAAGTTGCGACTAGTACATAGGGTTGATTAAGGAGGAAATAATTAGGAAAAGAAGAAGTTATAAAAACCATGGAGATTAACCGATTAGTGCAACTTCGATCGAAATAAGAAGCCTAGATGTTTTGAGAAAAATCCTCCATAAAAATATTTGAATCACCTTACATTTAAACAATTGGCATAAACATTAAAGGGGAGATCTCCCAATAAAGAGAAAATGAAAATGAAGGAAAAATTTTAAGAAAAACATAGAATGTGTAGGTAAAAAATAAAGCAATTTAATCGATTGTGTTCTAAAATTTAGTACCTTCAAAAATTTCCAAGATACACTAGATGACACCATCAAATCCTAATAATATTATGCCATGTTGACAAGCTAAAACTTGTTCAAAGTTTGTAGGTTGAAGATCATTATGGTTTGAAAGATAATCAATAAAATGGCGAAGCAATTTCTCGAGAAGCTTTATGCAAAATGAGAGTGGGTCGGTGGGGTTGGGGTAGGGTTGCTACCCTAATCCCCCTGTCTAAAAACTTGATTGAACCCTAATATATTTAATGATAGTTACTATAGTTACTATTGAAATACTAAGGAACCCAGTGAAAAATATACCATCTGCATGAGATTCATATTGATATGGATCCCAAATTGGATCCAGGTGTAATGCATGTTAACATCCTTTGTGTGTCTATGTGTAATATATGATTCATGAAACTCCATATAAAATTACATGCAACACTACACGACTGCCCTCAGCTGTCACAACTAGTACATTCGTTGTATCTCTCAAAATGGTGTAGTTAAATAATATGTAAAAGAATTTTAAATCCTATAGGTATCACCTTCTTCAAGGTTCTAACATCTACACATAAGAACTGGTTTGAAGTTGCTACAAGCAGAGACGTAAGGTGTCTTTCCCCACTAGAAGCGGTTGCTACAACAACAACTTTCCCTCTTATAGGGTTACTTCTTGCTTGTCTCTCTATGGTTGGACCTCTGAGTCTATGTGTCCTCCGGTGTTTGAATCCATGAGTCATGTCGGTGCCGACCCTGTCTCGTCCTATGTATGTGATAAGAGTCAAGGCAATTCAATCATCGAGTGTCCCCTGGTGTCTGATTCCATGAGTCTATTTCAGTGTCGAACCCATCTCGTCGTATGTATGTGATAAGATACAAGGCAATTCGATCATACACTGCACGAATTGAACACTACTTTCATAACACTCATTCTAAATTCTTCTTAATCGATTACTTTCAAAGTCTATCGCCCTATCTCATTATGGAATATGACCTATAAATTGATCTAAAAAATTATTACGACCAGGCTAAAGGATAAACTCTTTGCTCATATAATTGACGCACAGTTTGGATTTCTCTAAAATCGCAAAATTCAAGATGTGTTCAACATTGCACAAGAATGCATTCATTAGATAAAATTTCATAAAAGGGAATTTATTGTATTAAAACTAGACCTGCACAAGGCATATGATAGTGTTGATTAGTATTTTCTCTGCATGATATTGTTCAAGTTTGGATTGTCCATTTTTGTGGTCGACTGGATTATGGTCTAGGCCACCTCGGTCAATTACATGATCTTGATAAATCATGTTCCTTCTAGTTTTTTCCAGGCCCATAGGGGCCTGAAACATGGGTGTTCCTTATCCCCATTACTTTTCTTAGTTTTTATTGATGGTCTTGGAAAGAATATTAAAAAGGCTAAAGAAATTGGTAGTTTCA
The DNA here is from genome assembly GCA_034641835.2 of Pinus albicaulis. Lineage (NCBI taxonomy): Eukaryota > Viridiplantae > Streptophyta > Pinopsida > Pinales > Pinaceae > Pinus > Pinus albicaulis. The sequence goes on from CM076573.1 coordinate 121,979,778, forward strand.
TCAACTTATAGATCACCAAAAAATTTTAAGTCACTCACGTTATGCTCGTCAATGACGTGTGTTATTGTTTGGAAAGGTCTCTTTGACTTAATCGAAGAATCTCTTCCACAACATCTCAAATTTGGTAACAACCTGAGGTTTATTTAGGAATAACTTGAGATATGTTCTTGTCTATGCCTCCTCCTGGATGGAGATAAAATTGATAATATTCTTGGGGTTACTACTTCTTTGATTGAGTTTGGTATCTCGACTTCAAGTTGAAACCTGATGGATATGGAAATATGGATTGGAAATATGTCATCAACAAAATGAAAAATAGGATGTGACTATGGGCTCATAAATGGTTATCATCAGGTGGAAAAATTGTCGTCACATAATCCATGCTCCATAACATGTCGATATACTAAATGCATTTATACACCCTGTCTAGTTGCATTATAAAAAAGATCAAATCTATCATTGCTGACTTAATTTGGTTTGAGGCGAGAGAAGTTAAAAACTTCACTTGTTCTATTTGGAAGATATCTATTCGGTTAAGGAATTTAGTCGATGGGGGATAAATGATATTAAGAGCTTTGGGTGGACTCTCACCATAAAGATCTTCTCGCATGTTATGAGCGGTATAGGTATTTGGAAATAAATTATTAGATAGAAATATATGATTCTAAGGGATCTTCTAGATTTAATGAAGCTAAAGAAGTGCTTACTTGATAACATCTCTTGGGATATTGGTAGCGGAGGTCATGTTCTGTTTGGACTAGATCCCATTCATGGCTTTGGGGGTTAACATCTTCTTCTGGTTGATACCATAAAATTCCTCTGGGATAAAGAGATATTTTTTTATCCCATATTTGTATATCCTATTACCCACTGCATATTTTCCCTACCTAGAAGAAGATGAGGATGATGGCAGACAATTGGTAGGATTACACTAACATAATTTATTTTTTTCTCTTTTCTCTTAGCGACAAGGTTGATAACCTCTGATCGAATGGTATTGTTTTTCATGGTCACCTTATGGCTGCAAATGTATATAGATATATCCTTTTATCTGTGTGGGGGAGTATGCATATCGGTTGGTTTTATAAAGTCTATAAATTTTCCATTTAAACCAAGATAAAAAACAATAATTGCCTCCTATGGAGGAATAAGATTCTCGTTTAGGAAAATTTATGCAACAAGGGATTTGTTGGGAAAGGGAGATTCCCAATGTCTAAAGCAGATCCAGAGAACACGATGCATCTACTATTTTAATGTCCTTTTGCCAACCCCATTTGGGTGTGGGTTTTTTAAACCTTGAAGATACTTACAAGATGGGATTTTGGATGACACACTATCTAGATAATCAAATTAATCCATTATCCATCTTATGCGGAATCTGGACTAGCAGAAATCACTTGATTTTTAGGATCACCCCCTTAATATGGACTACAGAATTGAATCCATTTGTGCCATATCTTGTGAATATGATGGCTTTCCAACTTAGAATTTTCCTCCCAGATCCGTTCCAGATGCCCTATCTTCTCTTTTCTGTAGGCTTTTTTATGGGGCTTCACAAGGACACCGGTCTGTATGCGGGGTGGTTATATTTATGATGTCATACTAAAAATTTCACTTTCATTGGAATGGTGGTTGGGGTTGAAATACGTGTGCTGAAATTATCGTAGTTTGTAGCCCTCTATACTGTTCAAAGAAGCTTGGTATATAGTCCTTGAACATTTTGGGTGACGCCTTGGTGGTAATCAAATGGTTTAATAGACAATCATCCTTCAATCCACCTTTTTTGTTCAATTGGATGCATAGGATTGACCAATTGATTTCTATGTTTCTCCACACCATCTATGTCCATGTGTACAGGGAGTTCAACTCTAAGGCTTATGCTTTTTTGAAACAGGGTATAAATGATCTGTGAGGGAGCATTTTCTTCTCTCTGATGCATGAGGGAACTCGAGAAGGTGTTATTTCTTTCCTGATAGTTTTATTTTAGTTCGACTCTCATAATTTGACTATACTATGGGTGTAATGTGATTTTTTGTTTCTTTTTTCCCAACTACTATCAACTTTAGCTTTTTGCAACCCTCGCTAGCTTTAGATGGATTGTTCATATGATATTTTTTGTAGTGACTCCTTTGAATATTTTTTTATTTCCATTTAGAGTGTGATGAATGGTTAACGTTTTCATGATGGAGTATACATGTACATGTTTTGGTTTTTTGTAATACAAAATCACGTGTTCTTCCTTTCGCTGGAAAAAAAATGTAAATATAATCTTTATGGTATCGCTGAAGTGAAAATTCAAATCAAATATATATATATATATATATATATATATATATATATATATATATAATAGGTAAATATTGGCTTTTAATTTATTAAATATTGTAAAATTTAGATATTAAATTTAAATTTAGTTAACATATACATTAAGTTGAAAGAATGGAGATGTTGTACACTTTTATTTATTTTTGAAATACCATAGGTAGATATTATCACAAGTTTTCTCAGAGAATTAATTTTTCATGTGTATTTTATAGAAGTAGATTTTTTGTATTTCAAAATTTTAATTTATTTAGCTTTAATTAAATTCAATATGTAATCTTGGGTATATTTTCACATATTTTATTTTTATTTTTTTTTCATTATTTTATATAGTAAGAGAATGTATCTAAAATTTTTATTTAATTTAAAATTAAATAGATATCTTAATTTTTTTAATTATTTAATTTTTACAATTAAATAAAAAATTATTCTAAAATTAAATTGATTCTTTTTATATATTTCATACTCGATTTTAATAAATAAATAGCCAATGGAGAAAATATTGGACAACCTCCCTTCCTACAAAATATTTGTGGATTCGACGTGAATATTCACAACGATTATGATGAAATTCAATATATTCATTTATCCTACATTTACATCTGGCAATGCAAACGAACTCAGGGAACATAAGCTAACTCAAAGGTTAGAGACATGTTGTCTTTTCATGAACCATGAGGAAGACCATGGAGAGCACTAGCCATGTTGTATTTTAATGAACCATGATGTCTTACTTTATGGATCATACTCGTGAGGAGGAATCCTGGAATGGAGATACTCATGCATGAGCTTTGTTTTCTCAAACAAAGAGTCTAAAGATGGGAAGAATAATAATAAAAGACAACATTTAGAAAGGATATAGGAAGATTGAAGAAGCCATGTATAGAATCTTTAATCCATTGAATGATAAAATTTTCTATGCATCCATTCAATCTAGACTTTCAGAGCTTGAATAGTGAAAGAGGCATATTCTCAGTTTATAGGAACAAGCAAGGATACTTAAGTGCAATGCCATATGGATAAAATTCAAACATCAAACTTCCAAATTACTCCAGAAATTTGACTCCAATCACAATAATATCAACACGATTTGGGAAATTACTGACACATATTGTAACACTATCAATCACACTACTAATATTGAAAAGGAAGCCATCTCATATTTTGGATCCCTCTTCCAGGCTTGTGAAAATATTGACATTGAAAATCAGATGGACTTGATAAATTCATACCACGTTATGTTCTGTGAGGAGGATAATAGTTTAATTAATAAACCCATGCCAATGGAGAATATCTCAAGGGTCCTTCATTCTTGTGCTAAAGATAAATGTCCTAACTCAGATGGATCGAATGTAAATTTTTTCATAAACATTAAGTATATTATGGGTTAATATCTTCTATATATGGTGGAGGAAGCAGGATCCTCTAGGAAAGTATCGAGAGTTGTGAACGCTACTTTCATATCACTCATTCTAAAATCTTCTTGCCCAATTACTTCCAAGGACTGTCACCCTATATCATTAGGAAATATAACCTATAAATTGATCTGAAAATTTATTATGACAAGGATTAAGGATAAACTATTCACTCACATATCGGGAACAATTTGGATTTCTCCGAGATTTCCAAATTCAAGATGTGGTCGACATTGCAGAAGAATGAATTCATTCGATAATAATTCATAAAAAGGAAGATATTGTATTAAAAATTAACCTACATAAGGAATATGAAAGTGTTGATTGGGATTTTCTCTACATGATGTTGTTCAATATTGGATTCTCTATTTGTGTGGTCGAATGGATCATGGCCTAGGTCACCTCGATCAACTACGTGATCTTGATAAATGGTGTCCCTTCAAGTTTTTTCTAGGCCAATAGCGGCCTGTGACAGGAGTTTTCCTTATCCCCATTTCTTTTATTACTTCTTATTGATGGTATTGGGATGAATATTAAAGAGGCTTAATAAATTGGTAGCTACATCGGTTTATAGATCACAAGAAATGTTTCAGTCACTCACCTTATGTTAGTCAATGACGTATTATTGTTTGGACATGTCTGTTCGTCTCAATTGAATAATATCTTCCACATAATCTCAAATTTTGGAGCGGCCTCAAGTTTATTCATGAATAAACTAAAATCCCTTCTTCTATATGCCTCCTCCAAGATGGACACAATTGATGAAATTTCTAATATTTTTGGAGTTACTACTTCTTTGATTGAGTTGGGTTTCTCTTATCTCGGCTTCAAGTTGAACCCTAATAGATATGGCACAATGGATTAGAAATGTATCATCAACAAAATGAAAAAAATGATGTCTCTATGGGCTCATAAATGGATATCATAAATGGATATCATCAGGTGGAAAAATGGTCCTTACAAAATCCATGCTCCATAACATATCGATATACAAGATGCATTTATACACCCTTCCAAGTTGCATTATAAAAATTATCTAATCTATCAGAGTTGAATTCATTTCATTTGGGGCGAGAGGATTAAAATTTTCACATAGCCTATCTAGATGATATGTATTCACTTAAGGAAATCGGTGGATGGGGGATCAAAGATATTAACATATTTAGGTGGGCTCTCACCATAAAGAGATTTTTGTGTGCTATAACTAGCACATGTATTCTCACCAAAAAACTCCCTCAAGGTATGTACAAAAGCATCGACTTATAGGTAATATTTTTGGTGATAAGGAAGCAAGTATTCTAACTCAAATAAAACTAATGAATACCTCTAGTCAAGAACATATTTCTATGTTAGCCATGGTTGGACCAAAAAACAATTTTCTTGGGAAAGCTAAGAATAACACTTAGTAAAATATATGAATGAGGAACTGGATCAAATTGAGTAAAAATATCCTTGGGAATTCGTTCCAGGACTGAAAAATAAAATTTTATATGCACAAAATGTGTCTTTAAGAAAAAATTAGATGATAATGGATGATTTGTAATAAATAAGGCAGATTTCTATGCAAAGGCTAAAATACTTGAGTGGAGGGAATAGTTTTCGAAGGTATTTTTTCCCGTGTAACATGATTATAGGACATAATGATGTTCCTTACATTTTAATGTTGCAAAAATATTAAGGCAAATTAAATGGATGAAGAAAAAGCTTTCTTAAATGGTGACCTTAAAGAAGAGGTTAACATTGAATAGCATGAAGGTTCTCAATTGTCAAAAACTCATGAGGAAATGTGTAGGCTAAAAAAGATATTGCATGGACTTAAGCAAGCACCTAGGACATGGTATTAAATATTATATAGGTACCTGCAACAACAAGGATTCAAAACATGATTCTCTAATGATAAACCTATATCAAATATGAAAATGATAATCTTATAATTATTTTTGTGTATATTGATGACATAATTTTCGGTATTGTTGCAAGTTTACTCGGCCAAAAATTTATTGCTAACATGCAAAAATTTTAGATGCCCATGCTTGGGGGACTCATTTTTTTTTGGATTGCAAATTACTCATTCAGAAAAAGTTATATTTGTCTGTCAGAGAAAATATCTCAAAGAAATGTTGAAGAAATTTGGGATGGAATATTACTCTCTTGTTAGTACTCCTATGGTCAATAGATGTAAGCTCAAAAAAGACGATGAGTCACTATAGTTAAACCAAACAATGTATAGATCAATAATTGGTAGTATTTTGTATCTAAGAGCATCACAACTAGGCATTATGAAAGTTTTTAGTGTAGTTGCAAGGTATCAATCAATCCCCAAACAAAAGCGTTCCTTAGTTTCCAAGAGTATTTTAATATATTTAAGAGCCACAATGGCCTATGGTTATAATATCCAAAGGGCCAATTTTTTTCATTAAATGCATATACATATGATGATTGAGATAGAAGTGTAGATGATAGGAAAATTAGAAGTGGTGTTTCTTTCTTTCTTTAATGTTTTTAGTGGCATGGTTCAACAAAAATAAAATGTATTTTTCATTTTTCTAATACTGAAGTCCTGTACATATCAGCTATAGAAATTTTCACTCATATTTATGGATGAAAAAAAAATTACAGGAAATGAAGGTAATGGTTCATAGACATATTCCAATTATTCATGATAGTACAAGTGCTATAAGTATACAAATAATATTATTCTTCATTCAAGGACCAAGAATATCCCCATCAAGTACCATTTTATTAGAGAATAGCTGGTTGATCAGATTGTAAATTTGGAATATATCTCAAGAAAGGAATAATTTTATGATATATTTACGAAGCCTCTTGTTTGAGAACCTTTTGGGTATTTCGAGCAAAAATTGGGAGTGATGTATTACTCTTATCTTCACTAGTTTTCTTCACAAACAAAGAGAGAATCTGTTAAATATGTACATGGATGGTTTTAATGATTTGAGATAAGAAAAGTGATCAAGCTTGGGGGTTTTCAGATTAGAAGGAGAAGTACAAGTTCAAGGGGATAATTCTCACAACATAGAAATAAAAATATTAATGGTGCATGGAACACTAATTGGTCACAAATTTAACAAGGGGAGAATAGATATAGTGGTGAAATTAGGGAACATCACATAGCTCCAAAGGAATATCATAATGAAAAGTGAATAATCAATAAACTATTATATAAATTCTAGGGGAGAATGGTTAGAGGAGGAGTACCTAAATCATTTACCATTTATTTTAAAGGCGGGGAGTTTGAAAACATTGGAGATATTGAATATAGAGAGTTATCAGTCATCAATAGCAAAGGGGAGAGTGAAAAAAAAACAATTTATTTAGTGTGATAGGGGGAGTGTTTCCAAGTGGTGGTTTTTCCATCAATGAACAACCAGAAATGTTTGGTGGAATTGTCATCAATTTGAAATTGGGAAAATGTTTAGTAGTTGTTTCCTTTGATGTCAACTCTACTAAGCCATTCACGTCAAATCATTTTTTAGGGGGGAATTTGTATGTGTGTTTCATGTATGGCTACATAACTTGAGTTCGTGAATGAAGGTGATGTACTTCAAGGATTTTCTTCATTTTTTCTTGAGATTTAATGTGGAAACTAAGTGTTTAGTTTGATAGTCCTCTCAGACACCTTTCTAATGGTATAAAACACTTGAATTAGCCAACATGGAATGGAGAGATAATGAAGTTTGAAGTTTTATAATTAAATAAAGGTTCCACTTGAGATTTTCTCTAGAATGGGCATATATGAAAAATCTTAGAACCCCCTCCCCCCAAATCAAAATTTGAAAACAAAGGGGGCGCTCGAAGAAACATCCCTTCCATATAATATTAAATAGGGATGAGCTTCAAGAGTCGATTTATTTTGAAACTCTTGATAGACCATCTAAAGGATTTAGATAAACGAGTGTTGACATGGTTCTCTTATCCATTGGTAATAGAGGACTTGAGAAAGTTCCCACGTGATTTTTTGATAGCTAAATTGAATTAGTGTCTACATAAAAGAACTACGCTATGAGCGGCAGGTGGAGAGCACTGGCATGGCTTTGGAGGTGCCAAGTGACAGTTTAATTAGCATTTACATGGAAGGTGACTCAACAAGATAATGTGGAAAAATACATGTGGATGTACGAAAGGGTGACATGTGCTGTTACATGCATTTATTTTTTTGGGTGGCAAGGTTGACTCATTGTAGGTCATGATTGATGCCACTGTAAAGATGAAATGTGGCATGATGATAACATGATGCAATAAATATATGGTACAGGAAGTTGGACATGGCTTATATGATGACATGGAAATATGTGAGTGTGACACATGGGAGGTGAAAGGGTCACTTTTAGCCATCCAAGTGAATGTTTCTTAGGTGACACATGGAAGGTGACCTAGCAAGACACATGGAAGAAATCATATAAGGTATTTAGTGATTGGTAAACCATAAATGACTTGGTAGATCATGAGGTCTAAGAATTCAAGCCAAGGAATAGTTTGGTGCAGGTTTTTAGAGTATTTAGGTTTTGGCTAAAATAGTGTCTTGTACCAAAGATAGACAAATGCCTGAAGTCACTAGGCCATCCAGGCATCTGGTGATATGGGGTTTCCAACAATTCATAGGTTGTTATTTTGGACCAAATACAAATTCAATTGATAAGGAGGCTAGACAATGAAATATGTCTCTATATCCACGCTCTCCAAGAAATTTTAGGTGGACATGATAATGTTTAAGGGACCATATTCATATTTAAATGAATTTGTGAGTAGAATTTGTTGGGACTCCGTAGTTTGCAAGATTGAAAAATACAAACGCTGCAGAGCCTACATCAAAACCACTTTGGAATCTGAGGACCTAGCCATCCTAGATTCAGAGAGGGATCTCTCTATGTATGAGTGCAAATATATGATCTTTAAGGCTTCAATTATGATTTTACGCTAGTTATGAAGAACAAGGTTGTTTGTTTTTGTTTGGTTGGGCAAGATAACATGAAGATGAAGGAAATCTATATGAAGGGTGAAGGTGCAATTAATGGAAAGAATGTTTCAGTTGATAATAAAAGCAAGGAACATCATCAATCCATTGGGCTATGGAGTCATAAGAGGGTTTAATTGAATAACACGGTTCAAGAGTGGTCCATGGGGCAAGTCATCTATGTCAAAGGATCTCTTTAAGTTGATTTTATGGAACGAAACACTAAGAAATGGAGTGAGGGAAATCAAACAGATGAAGGAACAAAAGACAGCCTAAGATCAGGCAAGTACTTTGAAACTAGCCTTCTTTTAACATGAACTTAAGGGGAGAACACAAAAGTAATCTAAGATCAGGTAAGTACTTTGAAACTAGGCTGCTTTTGATGTACTTTCAAGAGAAAACATTTAAAAACATAGAATAGCTTAAGATCAAGTAAAGACTTTTAACTTAGCCTGCTTTCATCATATTCAAAGAGAAAACATTCATGATAAAAATAAAAAGTAGTCCAAGATTAGGTAAGTACTTTGAAACTAGCCTGCTTTCAACATAATTTTAAGGGAAATTTTCAAAGAAACTGTTGGAGAAGAAACTAGAGGATAGGGCTAACCATAGACTTCTCTAGCTCAATATTTAATTATAAACTTTTCAAGAAAATTCAAAGACAAAATCTCAAGTTCTACTCAGGGAACATGGGATTACCAACACTTCACTGGTTATACTCTATTGAATTACCTTCAGAACACATTTAGAAGAAAACATAAAGGATAAAGATTTATCAGTCAAATTTAGGGTACTTCAGAATTAAATCCTAATCTATGTTTGTTGTTCTTTATCAGGGAAAGGTGGACAAAATGGAAACATAAAGAAAATAACAATTTACAGTGAGAAACACATCACCATTGACATAGACCAGGATCTCATAAATCAGCTATTTGTATTTGATGTTCAAACGAGTTACAATCTTCAAGTCCAGTGGATCTCTACAGCTTCAAACTTCTCATCTCAGCCTATGTGTCTTCAATTACAAATAGAGCTACAACAGCTTCTAAAAGCTATTTACATGCAAGAGATATCCAGCCAACAACCCTTTTACTATTTTCTATAGAAGTATTTATAGAAGAAATGAGGAGGTGGAGTGTAAGAAGGGTTCATTTGTTCAATTAATATAGAGTAAGTGCTTCTCGGCCTTTGAAGGGACAAATGGAGAAGTTTTCTGATTTTTCTACTCTGTTAATTGAATTCTGCATTAATTTTCCTCGACTTCAGTCACTTTTGTTGACTTTGAGGGTTTTTGGTAGGTTGGCAGTTAATGCTGAGTTGTATTTAGAAATATCTGTCATTGTGTAATTAATATGCACTCTTTTTTTGGTGATTTCAGCTTGCAGGTGGCATTCTCAGGAGTAATAGCCTTAATGATGTGCCATTTTGGAGTCTTTCTTGATTGATTTGTCCCTTTAATTCTTTAATAACTGATATTAATCTTTTAATTTGTGATTTAAGTCTTTTTCTGATCATCTTCGGGCCTTTGTCCTTTCTGATGTTTGGATTAACCTTTAATCCCTTGTTTTAATTGTGCTTTTGAAAATTAATCCTTTGTCTCTATGCATATCCCTTCTTTTCAATGAACAAGTATCTGGGCGTGCTGAAGGTTTCATTTGTTTTATTAGTTTTAATAGAGCACTGATAAACACCCATAAACTCATAAACCTCCTTTTACACTTTAAGCCCCAAGGATCATCATCCCAGGGGGGTTTCCACTACTGAGCTAGCTGTGGAGGACCTTTTAACGCTCAAGCTGCCTTTTGAAAACCTGCAACATAAACAAAAAATTAAATAAAATCCTACGGCGTTGGATAAACTTCTTATAGAGGCTGGCGGAGGACGGAGGAGCTTATGCAGAAGAGATGAAATGCAGGCAAAGGAGTTTCCATAGTAAAAACCATGAAAACAAGGGCTTAAAATTGAGATTAGCATGAAGACTAGGGTCCGCTGCTTCATAGGGCTTTAGGCGGTAAGTGGTAATGAGTTAGGGGAAATAATACACTTTTGATGTTTTACCTGCGAAAAACCACCCTTTCGCGCTAAAAATGGGCTTTATAGTGTTATGGAGAAATGGGGGCAGAAAAGCTTGTGGATCGTTGGATCTGTGAGATGGATGGTCGAGGGTCACTTCGACAGATCGATGATTGGAGGAGCAGAGGGTCTGGGGATAAGGATTTTTAGAACTTGCGCTAACCGATGGCCGATAAGAGGAGCAAAGGCGACGAACAGAGGACCATTGAATAAATATTTTAGATCAATAGCTAGGGTTCTGTTAGGGTATCGCCATCGGGGCATGAATCTTTACAAAGAAAGATGCATGTTTTAGGGGAAATGCCGATGCGATGGGGGCTTAAGAAACTGGGGTTGGGGCCTGGTCATATGGTGGGATAAGGTGACCAGGGGTTGAGGAGGGGGAAGCTTATCCCATTGGCGGAGGAAAGGGAGCAAGGTAATGTAAACAAAATAGCATTGATGTGATAAAAAAAATTGTGATGCGATGAGCACTCAGCTTCCGGTCACAGGCGCATGGCCATATGATGAAAAAAGGAGCTGGGGGCTAAGCCAAAAAGGAATTATACCATATCGGCGGGACAAGGGTCCGGGGCATACGAAAAGTGATTTTGCCGATATGCAATGATTTTGATCGAGGCCTTTGTATCAGTAAACGGAATGTTTTCAAAGGAAAAAAGGTTGCGATGAATGCTTGCATAAGGTCACGGGTGTCAGTCATATGAAGCAGTAGATTGAGCGCTGGGGGTTCTAACATCGGATCAGCGGAAAAAATTTTACGTAGGAAAAAGGTTGCGGGGAAAGAGAAAAGGCCGATGTCGATGGGCTTAGCACTTTGGTCACATGACTGGGTCATGTGGCGAAAAAGGGGCCAAGGGCTTTAAGCGAAGGTAGCTGTTGAGCCTCAAAATTGTGCTTTCTTTCATTCCACTTTACCTCATTTCATCATTCTTTTATCACTTCATAAGCCTAAAATCAATGAAGAATGATTAGGATTTCTTAAAGGTTACATGCAATTGATTAGCATATTGTATTTTCATGATTTTTGCTATTTTAACAATTTTCTACAAAATAGCTACAGAATACAGGCATTCCGTAGCTGACCGCGCATTCTGTAGCTGATCCCGAATTCCGCAGCTGTTTTACAGTTTGAGTGGGTTACAGGTGTCGTCTCAAGAAAAACCGCATATGGGAATATTCCACGTCATGTCTACATGGTTCGTTGCTCACCATGAAGGAAGAAACGAATTCTGTGTGTGGTTATGCACGTGGAAACCAAAATCAAGAGGTAGAGTTCTACCGGGACACAGACTCTACAGCTGTCTGCAGCAAAAGTACGCAGCCATCAATAAGAGTTTTAATTCGAATAGGAATGGGAAAGACAGTAATCCCTGCATTATCTCAAGTTCTGTTATGTAATTTCATTATAAATATGACTTGGGAGACCAAGCAACGGTGGTTAGATCTTATTTAGATTTTGGCTTTTGCTGCCAACCGTGAATACTCTGTTTTCAGTATTTTTCTCCTTTAATGAAAGAAACAGCATTTCTGTGAACGTGTTGAGTTAGATTGCGTGCTACCAGGTGGTGGAGGGCCCCTACCTCCTGAGTGGCTTCGTTTTCACTATTTAGATAAGTATTTTAGCTCTGTTTTCACAGTTTAGATGAGTATTTACTTTCAGTCTTACGTTTGTCTTTCAATTGCATTGAGTTATACAATCAGAATTGTTCTAATAAACTTTTCCAACATATTATTCATGATGAACAAGATGGACTGTGTAATTTCATAGAGTAATGGCATGTCAATTTCAATAGAATACTCCGGAGTTAGAATGCATATGGTTCAGTTCTGTTATTTCATTTTCAGTTTGATAATGACTTTCTTTAGTTTAGTTTTAATTCATTTTGTTCCAAGTAGATTAATGACATTTTAATTTAGTTGTAATCACTGTCCTTTAATATTGATAGATAGCGTTCTAGCTTGATGTTATCCATTGTATTTTAAGTAGTTCTAGTTGTCAAAATTAGTCTCTCGGCCTTCATTATTCACAACTTACTTTTGTTCTGAATTTTTATTAATATATCATCACATGAACAGAGGTTAGTAATATCAGTTTAAGGCTTTGATTATTCTGCAAATCTTTTACAAATTCACCAATAGCCTTTTTCCCAAACATTATTCTAGAAAATCTCTAAATTTCTGAAAGGCTTAGTAGTGATAAGTCAAGTTGCAGAATAGAATAACTTCAGCATCATAGGATAATTTATATTTTTGTAATATTGTGAGTTGATTGTTTATTTAGGAGAAAATTCCATTTACACTTAGCTTGTTCATTTTCTCAGGTCCATTTCAATTTCATGTTGTGAGTTTACAATAGAGTCATTATCAAGCTCTGTATTTGTTGGTTGCTAGTCATAGTTAGACTCTGTTTTGTTTCAGCATTTGCATTTATTTACTTCATCATAGTTTAGGCTTCTACCTGCTTGACTAATAGTTTCCCTTCGCTAGTACCCTCTAGTTCTTTCCCTTTTCAAACATAAAACCATAAAACCAAAAAACATCATAAAACACTAAACACAACATAGTGAGAAACAAATACCTAGGCACATATAGTGCACCACACTTCAGCAGTTTACCAACCCTGGTTGACAATTAATGAACTCAATTTAGGAGACTAGGTTGAGCACAAATATTTTGGCGCCGTTGCCGGGGAAGTGTAACTAGGTAACCTTATTTCTTACATTCAAAAAAAAAAAAAAAAAAAACTTCAATCACCTACCACACCCACTATATCATGTGGTGCAGTAAGAGCCACACATCCACATCATGAATTCATATTTTTGCAGGTAGAAGAAGATGTGACAAAGGAGGTTGAAGAAATGGATGAAGATGATGAAAATGTGGAAGATCCTTTTGGATTTCCCATTCAAGAAACTGATGTCAATGGTCATACGAAGAGCATCCCTCCATCTGTACTTCCTAAATTCAAAGGTATGAGATCACAAGACTCGGAAACCTTTATTTTTGAATTTGAAATAATTTGTAGATATTATGGATACTCATTACACATTCAAAAATTGAATTTGTTTCCGAAAACATTAAAGGATAGAGCTCTTATATGGTTCATGACTTTAGGAACAAATTCTATAAGAACATGGGATGATATGAAAAGATTTTTTTTGGAAAAATATAAAGATTATTGCATGCACCATGACCTTAGAAATAAAGTCTTTAAGATGAACGAAAAAGAGGACGAAAGCCTAGAATATTTAGTAGAGAGATTTACTTATAATATCAAAAGATATAAATTGCATAATTTAGGATCAGATGCATTAAAAACTCTCCTACTAAATGCTATAAAGGATGAATGGATTGATCTTCTATCAATTGCCATTTCAAGAAATTTGTGAACTGTGCAAGAACATATCAAGAGGAAAAGAAAAGTGTGTAAGGTCCCCTCAAGATCCATTTATGGCAAAAGTAAGTAAGTCAGCATCAGGATTGGTAAGTCAAACTGAACCTAGCAATGTGCTAAACGTTCTTGCTAATTTAAATGAACAAACTGACATGCTAAGAATGCAAAACAAGCAGAAAGTTGCTTCATTTATATTTTTCCCTAAATGTAGAAAGAAACATGCTTTGCATGAATGTCCACGTGATAACATTAAAATGTGTAAAATTTGTGCAAGATCACACACTACTGAAGATTTCCCATCATTACCAGGGTTGAAGGAAATTTACGAGAAGGATAATGGAGAAAATAAAGCACAAGAGCAACTTTGTTATGTAGCTCCAAGAGGACTATGGCAGCCTCATCAACCCAATATGATGTAATATCCTTATGCACAGTTTCAAGGTTATGCACAACAACCTCAGGGTAATTGGAAAACACCCTTGCCTTGGCAACCTTGGGCATCTGAATCCCAACCTCTTCAAAAAATCAACTTTAAACTCCTAACATCTCATTCCAACCTCAAACCAATCTTGGCAACAAAGTTGGCAAATGCCATACAAAGGAAATCCACTTTCTCCTCAATCTTTTCTCTCATCTCAATACCATGATCAATGTTATCCATACCATTTGTCTCCACCACAAACACTGCAACCACCCCCATTTGACCTCAATTCAACTTTTCCATTACTGGTATCCACACAAATACCCCAAATATTCCCCACTCCACTACCTCCTGCACAACCATTTCATATCCCCAACAATAAACCACCTCAATCAACTTACAAATCTCAGTTATTGCAAAATGATTCACCAGCTGTCATTGAAGAACAAAAACCAGCAAAAGAAGACTCAGATAAGGTCCAAGAATCAGGGATGTCTGTTGATAAAGAGAAGTTATTAGAACCTGAGATTGAAAAGTCTCATGCATGCCTATCACCAGATTCTATGAATGAAGATCATATCTTTGAAGACTTGCATTTAATGATAGAAGAAAGACAAGGAAGACAAGATTACATTGAATCTTGGTTCAATTCAGTCATTGGATCTCAATGCCCAATTATTCAATATCTTCTGACATCATCTAAATCAAGACAGTTGGCATCTCATATACTAGTACATGTCAAAGAGTATCTTTCAAACCTGCATATGAGTTTATCTATCATCTTGTTACAAACATGGTTCCATTGGAAGTACTCATATTCTTGAACAAGATTTTCCTTTTCAAGTAGAGTAGGACATAAAAAAAAGAAAAAAAGAAAAAGAAAAAAGAAAAAAAAAAAAAAAAAAAGAGAAAAATAAGTCCTATTGTGAAAACCAGCTTGCTGGCGCAATTGGACATGAGCTTTGTTTGAAAACCAGGCAACTGGCAGGCAAAGTTCACAATAAGTTCTGCAATTTCATGATGGTTTCAATCTTTCATGGTTCTTCAAATCATTCTTGGTTCTATGCTCGAGTTGGATGATGTGGAATTCCTTAAGGTCCACCTTCCAACAGATCTTGTCTCATCGACCTCAACACTTTATCTGGGATCAATATTAGAGATTATTTGAAGTGCCTTGGAGCTTGCATTCATCAATGGCAAGCCTCCTCGTTGATAACAATGGGAATACAACAATGTCTCTTGATTGTCAAATCTTGCAGGCGACTTGACTTTGACACATTCCTTCGTCCCTGTCAAGATGCACTGAGGTACCTTGACAGTCATTTACATTATCGGTGAGTTGTCTCGCATTGGTTAACGATTTTCATTATTGATTGGTAATCCAATGATTTCTTCCCATGCTCGACTTCGACACATTTATTCGCATGGTAAGAATTGTACCATGAATGTTGGCTTTGATGAAGACTAATGGTTTTATGGAATCAACAACAACTTGCAGCAGTGAATTTTATTAGTTTCTTGTAGCAACATTTTCATACTTTTTTCAATTCAATAACAGCTGCGGAAAGTGGCAGTTTCTGCAGCCATTGCTATAGCAGCCTGTTTTCGTCTTTTTGCAACTTTTTCCAGAAGGCAGTTTTGGCGCAACTTTTGCAAGAGACTGGAGCAGAAATAAAAAATTCTGAGCTCCTGGGTTTTCTCAGAATATGATAAATTGAGTAAGACGCAGACAGAATTTGGAAAAAAGCAATTTTTAAGGGCATTTCCGAAGGGTTTTTCAGGCAGATTTTCAATTTTCAGCGTTATGGACAGAATAGGACAGATTTGAGTATTT
Organism: Pinus albicaulis; assembly: GCA_034641835.2. NCBI lineage: Eukaryota > Viridiplantae > Streptophyta > Pinopsida > Pinales > Pinaceae > Pinus > Pinus albicaulis. The sequence continues at coordinate 121,996,209 of CM076573.1, forward strand.
TTGCACAGCAGCACCTTTTCTTCATCAAAATGAAATTCTGGAAGCATGTGGCAGTAGAGAAGGTAAAAATACACAGTTTCCCATTGGAATCACTCAATTTGGCCTTAAAATGAGTTCGTGGCGTACTTTTTTGTAGCAACATTGGGCAGAATGAAGGGTGAAACAGGGCAGAAATTGATTTTATCATAACTTTCAAACCGTGCATCCGTTGGCCCTGAAATTTTTATGGTAAATGAATTGAGGTAGGGTGAATAAACACAGAAAATTTCAGAAAATTTCATTGTGCATTTTTCAAGAAATTGGCCACTTTCACCTACAGCCATTCCTCATCTTCCGGGAGATCCGTGAAACCAATGGCAGAGATTTTTCGTCGGAAAATGCATAATAATATTGTAGACAACCTCAGAAAATTTCAGGGAAGTTTGATGTACCATTTGAGAGAAATTCCAAAATTCATTTCATTCTACAATTCCACTCCATCTCACGCCATTTTCATTTCATTTCACAAGTCCATTCCACTTTCACTCCATCTCACGCCATTTTCATTTCATTTCACAAGTCCACTCCACTTTCACTCCATTACATTTCACATCCATCTTCCATATTCATACATCATTTCTTTTTACAGATTGCATGTTGCAGCCACATCTTATTCAGCAATTCTGACTCAATTGTACAGCCTACAAAGAGATGATGATTACAGGAAATTGAAGGATTCTGTTTTGAAGACCAACATGCTAAAAGGGAACTAAAGGAACATCATCAAGCACAACAATTAACAAGGTCAAAATTCTGAGGTAAATTGTGAAAATTATTTTAATAGCAAAAAGTTAAAACATGAAATAGATACAATGTGTATAATCATATGTTTCCTAAAACAACCTATCATTCGAATTGATTTACATATCTTGGCCATATCCCTTATCCAACATTCCAACCTACTATTCCACATATCCTTAAGATTGTATCATTCACTTATTTCACCACAAGTTCATCATAAATTCTCCATCAGATCCATAGCCACTTCATTCTCCCTTATAGCTTAATTACCTCCATCCATTCACTTCCATTACACTTTGTAGCCAATCCATCTCTAAGTGCAGAAAGGTAATTCTAAGGGTGAAGCATCATTCTTCAACTAATCCATCTTCAGACACAAAGATACAGTTTCAAAATAAAGCATCATACTCTGTAGTCAATCTAGCTTCAAGCATAGAAAAGTAATTCTGAAAGGAAGATAATCTGCACAAAGGAGGAATGTGGCTAATTGTCAGGACACAATCAGTTGAAGTCAAGTATTTGGAAGGATATCCACAAGTCAAGGAGCTACTACAATAAGAAGGGAGGCTAAATTTTATGGAGAAATTTGATGGCTTCCATAAGGAGATTATAAAATCTTTTGTCAAATCTTTTGATGGAGCAGAAGAAGAGAAACTGACATGGATATTGAAAATAAACTTGACACTCCACTACAAAAGGAAGATGAAGAACTAATCTATGAAAATTTAATAGAGATTAGAAAATAGATTAGGGCCAAAAGAAGCAGAAAGATAAGGTTGGATGTTCTAACAGAGGTTTCAAAGCACATGGAATAAGTTTTGATGAAATTGCATGAGGACATGCAATAGTCTTGCGGTGGGGGTATGTTGAGCCCTAGAATTGCCTTCTCTTTTACAAACCTTCACTTCATTTCATCATTGTTTTATCACTTCATAAGCCTAAAATAAATTAATAATGATTAGGATTATGCAGTTATGTAATTGATTAACATATTGTATTTTGTGATTGTGTATTTAACAATTTTAAAAATAGCGAGAGAGTACGGGCATTAGTAGGCGGCAGCATTAAAGTAGCGGTCTAGAGATTCACATGAGCAGTTTTACGGTTGGAGTGGAGTTACGGGTGTCGTCTCAGAAAGACCACATATGGGCATATTCCCACGTCCATGTCTACATGGTTGGTTGCTCACCATGAAGGAAGAAACGAATTACGACCATAACCAATTTGGCAACCAAAATCAGAGAGTGAGTTCTCTAGGGACCAAATGACTCTGAGTTATGCACGGCAAATAAGAGGCCTTCAAATAAGAGTTTTACCAATTAAGATAGATGAGACGATAATCACAGATATCTCAAGTGCATTATGTATATTCATTATAAATATGACTTAGAGAAGAAATAACTCATGATGGTTAAGATGTCTTGGTGCTTTCATAGTGAATACTCTGTTTTTCAGTCATTTTCTCCTTTAATGAAAGAAACATCATTTCTGTGAACGTGTTGAGTCGATTTTGAGTTAGATTGCGTGCTACCAGGTGGTGGAGGGCCCCTACCTCTTGTGCAGCTTTGTTTTATAATTTAGATAAGTATCTTGATTTTGTTTTGAGTTTAGACAGTATTTGCTAGGTCTTCGTTTATTATTTTCAAATTTGCATTGAGACTATACAACGAGTTTAGCTCTGTTGTTTTTTTCCAACATGGCTATTCATGATAGACAAGATGGTGTGTAATTTCATATAGGAAGTAACTGGTGGGGCATGTCAATTTCAATGAATATGAGATTGAATACTTCATGGTTCAGTTCTGTTATTTCATTTTCAGTTTGATAATGACTTTCTTTAGTTTAGTTTTAATTCATTTTGTTTCAAGTAGATTAATGACATTCTAATTTAGTTGTAATCATTGTCCTTTAATATTGATAGGTAGCGTTCTAGCTTGATGTTATCCATTGTATTTTAAGTAGTTCTAGTTGTCAAAATTAGTCTCTCGGCCTTCATTATTCACAACTTACTTTTGTTCTAATTTTTTATTAATATATCATCACATGAATAGAGATCAGTAATATCAGTTTAAGGCTTTGATTATTCTGCAAATCTTTTACAAATTCACCAATAGCCTTTTTCCCAAACATTATTCTAGAAAATATCTAAATTTCTGAATAAGGCTTAGTAGTGATAAGTCAAGTTGCAGAATAGAATAACTTCATCATCATAGGATAATTTAGATTTTTGTAATATTGTGAGTTGATTGTTTATTTAGGAGAAAATTTCATTTACACTTAGCTTGTTCATTTTCTCAGGTCCATTTCAATTTCATGTTGTGAGTTTACAATAGAGTCATTATCAAGCTTTGTATTTGTTGGTTGCTAGTCATAGTTAGACTCTGTTTTGTTTCAACATTTGCATTTATTTACCATCATAGTTTAGGCTTCACTCTGTTTTGACCAATAGTTTCCCTTCAGTTAGCACTTAGTTCTTTTCCTTTTCAAAATAAAACCATAAAACCAAAAACATTAGAAAACACTAAACACAACGAAGTAGGAAGAGGTTACTTAGGCACATATGGTGCACTTCACTTCAGCAGTTTACTAACCCTGGTTGACAATTAAATGAGCTCAATTTAGGAGACTAGGTTGAGCACAAACAGTAGCTTAAGGCCTTAAAAGGTCGGAAGAAGTTTTTAAATGTTTTTAATGGGTTTTTGGGTTTCGGTAGAGGGAAAGGAAGGATTTTCAAACCATAAACAAGGAGTTCTATGGTTTAACAGGGATTTCGAGGGCTTTTGAGGAAAATGAAGGGAAAATTATGAGGAGGCAAGGGGATTTTGCAAAGAAAATGGAGGATGAATAAGAGAAAAAATCAGTGAATGAAATGATGAAAATGGGGTTGTTTAGGAGACAGTTTTCAAGGGAACAACAGTCTTAGGGAACAACAACTGGTAAGGAATGACAGACTTCAGGAATGAGAAGTTTCGTATGAAACAATATCTTGAAGGATCAAGGCCTGTTTTAGCCATCATTTGCTTATGACAAAATTTACTGATGGCTAACAGTGGCTCAACTTGGGGATGGAAGCTCCTCAGAGGTGTCAAGAATATTCAGAATTTGATCTCTGGGATTTAGACCTATGCCTTATCCATGACAACCTCTTCTTCAATGATCCTGCTTCTTTAAACAAAAAATGATCAGAGCTTTATATCAGCAGAAAAATTTTCTCCCAATCATTCTACCTACACAGCCTACTCCCTAAAAAATTTTCTTCAAAAGGTGCATATGGACATGTAGACCTTGAACCTCAATATTTTATTCTTTTTAAAAGTAGGAAAAACTACTCTAAATCTACCCTTATTTCTTCCATGGGTTCAGATTAGAATGTTGAACTCATAAATTCTCTACCTAAGCTACTATATGCCAGGATTAGACGGTCTGGCAGATTTTATTCTCTATCCTCTACAACAGAAATTTTAACACAGTCAAATCAGGATTAGACTGTCTTATTTTCCATGATGTCTATGGCTATATGTACAAGCTGCACATAGACTTTATTTGCAGAAATTTAAAACAAAACTATGAAGGCTTGAAATCTAAAAATTTAGACATCCTTCATTCTTTTTGCAGCTCTGGTTTTGATCCTTTTTGAGTTGTTCTCTTTCTTTCTTGGTTTAGATTTTGGGCAGATTAGAACCAATTCATCGTCAACCTTCCAGGATTAGGTTTTCAGTTTGTTTGAACCATTGTTTTTCTATCCTAATCTATTCTATTGATAAGCCAAGATTGAACAGTTTGGCAAATCTTTTTCACTAACCTATCAGCAGAAAATTTAAATCTATTTTAGTCATGATTAGGTTGTATGAATAAAATAACAGTGTTTTCTTAAGTAGTGGCATTTAATCTTGCACACTTTTAGATTTCTTCTCTTTTTTGGTATGGGGCTATAGCTTTCTTGTTTTATTTCTGCCCTCTTTTTACTTTTTCTATTGTTTTTTCCTTTTCTTTATTCAAATTGAAAAACAGCGTTATATACAATAAATAAAAAGCCTTGAAATTTTTAAACATCAGTTAACAGAGGTAATGTTTGAGAACCCTGCCTTTGACAGGACCTCCAAAGGATTCAACTCCATCCAATTCTTGCAGAAAAATACACTGTTTCCAATAGCAGATTGGACAAAATAAGGGCCCTGCCATAAGTTATCAAATTTTCCATGTTTTCCCTTATATTCTCTTCTTGAATCCCATTTCAAAACTTTATCACCAATTTTAAAATCACTTGCCTTGGTTCTTTTTTCATACAGCCTCTTGATGTTTTCTTGTAGTTGTTGTACTTTGATGTACATTTCCTCTTTGGTTTGTTGTAAATGTATAGTCTGGTTTATCTTTCTTGTTACATCATCATCTTCAGACTGTACTTCCTGGATCAGATTCATTACTAGCACTGCTAGACTAGTTGGGAATACTGCATCAACTCCATAAACTAGCTGGTAGGCAGACATTCCAATGGATTTTTTAATGGTTAGTCTGTCTGCCCATATAGCATGTACTAGCTTATTGTGCCATGATTTCTTGTTCTCCTCCAGCAATTTATTCATAATGTTTACCAGAATTTTATTTGAGGACTCTGCCAGCCCATTACCTTGAGGGTAATAAGCTGTGGAATGACCTAATATAATCTGATACCTGTGACAGAATTCTACAATATTTTTAGACCCAAATGTAGCAGCATTATCAGTTATGATCTTTCTAGGACAGCCAAATCTGGAAATTATATGGTTTTCAAGGAATGAGATGATGATTGAGTATGTGGCATTCCTAGAGGGGATGGCTTCTATCCACTTAGTAAAATAATATGTTGCTGTGAGGATCCATCTATGTTGGATAGGTGAGGGAGGATGGATTTCCCCAACGAAGTCTAAACCCCACTGCTGAAAAGGAGCTTCAACAGTGATTGGTTGTAGAGGTAAGAGAATCAGTTTTCATTTTCCTTCAAAGATTTGGCATTTATGATAGGCAATAATCATCTTATGGACTTCTTGAAAGAGGGTGGGTCAGTAATAACCAGCTCTAAGGATTTTATTAGCAGTTGATTTCTAGTAGATGTGGCCTCCACATTCTCCTTCATGAATCATGCTTGATCTTTTCTGCATCATTCTTAGGCAAACATTTAAGCAATAATCCACTAGCATTTTTCCAATATAAACATTTATTCAAAATGCAGTAATTTACAGCTTTCAATTTTAAAAATATTTCCTCTGTTTTAGAAAAACCAGGAGGAACATTAAGATTGAGCAAAACATACAAAATATTAGCATACCAAGATGAATTCAGAAAATGATCTTCAATAATTGGAGTTAAAAACTCCTCTTGTTCATCTAATGCATTAAACATGTTTATATCAAGAGCTTGAAAGTTAGATTCAACCATCAATTTTGCTAGTCCTTGACCCTTTATGAGTTTAGTGGGTTTGATTTCTAAGTCATATTCTAAAATTACAGCAATCCACTTTCCTCTTTTGCCATCTGGATATTAGGTCAATATGTCTTTCACCACTGAATGAGGCACAAATGCTATGATGTGGGAATTTAAAATGTAAAATCTGAAGTATTTTAAGGTTTTGACCAAGACAAAGGCTTTTTTTTCCATTATGTTGTTTTTCAGAGGTGCATCTCTCAATGCTTTGATGAAAAATGCAATGGGCTGCTCTTGTCCATTCAAATTTTTCTGTAATAGGATAGCAACTACTGTATGTTCTCATGCAAATGAAAAAATGAAGAAATCTTTTGAAAAATCAGGACTAATAAGAACTGGTGTTTTAGTGAGTGCTTGTTTCACCAGTTTAAATGATTTCTTTTCTTCTAAGGTCCATTTAACTCCTTCTTCCTTTTTAAGCATGTTTATTATATTTCTAAGAAGTTCAGCTAGATTGGGTATGAACCTTCTCAAGAAATTTATCTTTCCAATGAAAGATTGAAGTTCCTTGAAGTTTCTGGGATGGCTAATTTGCAATATGCCATCAAACCTCTTTGGTTCTATCCTTATTCCCTCTTTTGATATGATATGCCCAAGAAGTTTTCCTTCTTGGAGACCAAACAACATTTTCTTTGGATTTAAGGACAGTCCAAATTTTATGCATTTTTCAAAGAATTTTTTCAAGTGTATTAGGTGTTCTTCATCTATTTTAGAGTAAACAGTTATATCATCAAGGTAAATCACAATGAAGTAACATATTTCTTTTGAAAATGAAATATCCATGGCTGTCTGAAATGTGGCACCAACATTCCTTAAACCAAAGGGCATCTTCAAATACATGAAAGTACCCCAAGGTGTAGTAAAGGATGTTTTAAGTTGATAATTAGATTGTACCAAAATTTGATTGTAACATGAGAAGCCATCTAGCAAAGAAATTATTTTAGAACCAACTACCTTCTGTAGGATATGATCCATTTTGGGCAAAGAATAATTTTCCTTTAATGAGGCTTTGTTTAATTTTCTAAAATCAATGTAAAGCATTATCTCTCCTATTTTCTTCCTAACTAATACAAGATTAGACACCCACTCTGATTATCTAACAAAGACAATAATTCCAGCATCATACATTTTTCTGATTTCTTTCTCTAAAGGAACTAGTCCTTTTGGCAAGCTTTGTTCTTTGGATTGCAGCACTTCTAGGCCTTAATTTTCCAAATCTATGGTATTTGCTGTCATATATTTGGGTTCATGTGTTAACAGATTTATTTCTGCAATCTGTAGAGACTTTCCTTCTTTAGTAAGTGGGTTTTCTTTAGTAGGACAGTCTTCATCAAAATCTGAATCTGAGTGTGTTGTTTCAAATTCATTTTTGGACTGTAGGAAGTATTCTATTTGTTTATATCCCTAAAAAACTTGTCAATATTTTTCATTATCTGGGACATCTGGTCTAAATTTGACTTGGGTGGTGCATTGCTTGGTTTCATAAGGTGTAAGACAAGTTCTAGCAACAAAGGCTAAAACATTGGCAATGGTATTTTGGTTTCTTGGGACAAAGATAAGTTGAAATTCATCAAATGTTTTTAGCAAGTCCATGGCATCTTCTTTATAGGCTCTAAGTCTGGGATGTTTGGCACTGTATTCCCCATTTACTTGCCTAATAATCAACTTAGAATCTCCATGAAATTTTATCCTTTTGGCCCCTAATTTCTTCAGTAAATGCAGGCTTAAAAGGAGAGCTTCATACTCAGCTATATTATTGGTACAGTGAAAGTTTAATTTATAGGAATGCCCCGCAGCATGATTGTTTTGAGTATTGTGTAACCATATGCCTTCCCCTGCATCATTTTTAGTGCAAGACCCATCAAAATTCATGTTCCAAAAGGATTTGTTTTCAGATTTGTGATTGGTTTTATTTTTGTCCCCTATGTCTTCTTCATCTTTCTATTCTATACAAGGGTCTGCACTATGTTTTTCTATGTAGTGTTCCTCAATTTTTTCAATGTTTTGATGTTTTAATTATTTATTTTTATGATCTATGTTATTTACATGATTGTTTTGGACCTCAATACTTTTAAACTATTTGCTGTAAATTTCTAAATCAACAAATTGTTTTTTAATCTCCTCTTTGGTTTCCTCTTTATCAGTGGCTGTAACAATGTTTGCATGTGAAGTGATTACAAAATTTTATGGTTTTTCATAGACCAACTCTTGCTCTTTATGAATATCATCATTGAAAATAATAAAAGAGTCAAGGTCAGTGTGTATGGAATAGAGAGGAGAATTCTCTGGTCTTTCTTGGTTACTCACCATATATTTCATGTGTGTTTCCCTACAGAGTCTTCTAGGTTGACTAAAGATAGGGATGGTGGCATAAGTCATATCCATTAGCATTGTGCATTGTAACTTAGCACCCCATGATCTTGAAAGAAGCATGCCATATTTGGGGGGTATATCGACCACTAAAATGTCCATCACTAAACTCTTGGCCGGTATTTGGGCTAAGTTAACACATAGATCCTTTATTAGGCCTAGGCATCTCGCCATACTTGAATCAAAGGAATATAAATATTTGTAGGGTGTAGTCACCTCTAAGCCTAATATTTCCATTATTACCTTCAACATGAGGTTATGTGACGCTCCTGAATCAAGCATGGCATTATGCAAGATTTTGTCATGAATGTTTAAGCTGATGTAGAATGGAGGGGTACTTCATTTTTGAAATTTTCCTTCAATTTTTGGTCCAAAAATGAGCTCTGGGGTATCATCATTTAAGTTAACTGTGTCATGAGTGTCTTCTATTTTTAAAGTCTTCAAAATCAGGCCTCTATATACATTTTGAGTGACTAATTTAGTGAGTGGGACAGAGATTTTGATTTTAGATATTCCATTCTCTAGGCTAAAGGGAATCTGGTTTTTCAAAGTGTTTGATTCTGCCTTGTTAGTCACTCCTTGTTCAACAAAATCAACTTGCTAGTTTTTAGTATTTACAGCAGTTAGAATGGTTTTTTCAGGAGCACTGGCTGAGATGCTAGTGATGGTAGGGTTAACACTCTGTTTTTCATTAGTTAGAGTGCTCTTCCCTTTGTTCAAATCAGAATTTACAGCCACTATTTTGTGAGTTTCAACTATCTTTTTGGGTGTATTTTCAGGGCTGTTTTTGGCAGATTTATCAGAGGTTTTGTTTTTGGAAGTTTCTTGATTCCTTTTGCTTCTGAGGTCATATTGTTTAGGTGATCCTATAATGGCATTTTCAGAGTATTGTTCATAATAATCAGTTTGTGGTATTTAGTCATCATAAGGTGTATATAGACCTTTTTTTCTTTCATGGAAGAAATCAGAATCCTCATTTCTTACTCCGAACATGTTCATGTTGTCATCCTTTGTTTGTTCAATTATTTCTTCATCCTCATTTACATAATTTTCTTGAAAATGAGGTCTGATCTCTTGATCATCTTCTCTTTGTCTGTTTTGAGGTTGATTTCTCCTAAAGTTCTGATTTTGATTTTGAGATTGATTTCTATTTAGGGGAGCTGATTGATTTTCCCTACATAGTGCTCGCTCAAGTATGCTCATCCTATTCATCATTTCCTCCATCATTCTTTCCATTTTCTAGCTAGATGTGGAGGGTGTATTTTCCTCCCTAAATGATACTTTATTTCATTCCTCATCCTAGCTCTTTTTTCAATCATATTAACTTCCATAGCAAGAGCTCCTTTCTGCATGTCTTCTAAATTTAATGGGTCCCTTTCTCTTAGTTGATAAGCCATTTCAGGATCAAATACTTCAGGAAATTTGGCCAAGGCTAAGCCTTGAGGAGGTATCAAGTCTGGGGGAAGTGCATTCTAAACATTATTAAACCTAGTGCAATAATTTTGAACACTTTCCCCCGCATTTCTTTTGAGATTGTTGTAATCTGAAAGAATTTTGAGAGGGTTTTTCCTAACTTCCCATTTGTTTAGGAATGATTGATGGAGAGTTTGGAGATCATTAATACTATGAGGGGTTAAGCCTTTGAACCATTTTCTTGCTTCTCCCCCTAAGCTTTGAGGAAAAAATCTGAGTTTGACAGTTTCATCATCAATCTCATTTCTATCAAAATAGTCATTCATATTGTCCACATGTTGTGAAGAAGTAGTGACACCACTGGCATCATATAATGGTATCTTGGACTGATAGTCCTGTGTCAGATTGACTAAAGGTAAAGGAAGGAATAGGGGAGCATACCATGCTTCCATGGTAGGAGGTTGTGGAAAAAGCGGGGGGTTTACAGGTGGAGGATGTAATATGGGAGGGGAATGATGGAATGGAGTAGCTTGAACAATGGGAGTATGGGTAACAAAGGTGGATGGACCAGCAAGACAATGTTGAGCAGATCTTGGGTGAGAGAAACAAAAATTATAAAGGAAATGAAAATCAGGAGGGGTAGTTTCTCTGCTAACAGTGTTTTCACCAGTATGTTGGGGTGAGGGTGAATGCTCAAAGTCTACCTGATCTATATCATCAAGTGAAGTAGTTCTAAATGGGTTTCTTAAGTCAACTTGTGAATCTTGTAGAGTTGAAAGGTTTTCGGAAACAGAATTGGCTCTATGGTGTGGTTTGACAACAGTTGAAGTTTCAGATTTAGGAGATTTCGTAAGTATACTTTCTAGATTATCAACTATCTCAGGAGGATTTGGGTTAGGATAGGCTCTAGGGTGGACTCTTCTAGAAGCCACTATGTTATGTTTCTGGACCCAATGATAAGAAAATTTTAACCAAGTATGACAATCTTCAGTAGGCTCACTGATCTTCTAACAAGAAAACTTAATCACCAAAGTTTTTCTAGCTGAGTTTGTATGATTTTATGATAGAAAAGGGTTACCCACTGGAGTCTTTAGGTCTATTCAGGATTGTGGAGTCACCAGGTGGGAATTTTTAGTTTTTTTTTTCTTTCTTTTTTTTTTTTTCTTTTTTTTTTTTTTTTAAGGTAAAATGTTTTATGGTCCACCACCAGTAATCAGGTTTGAAAACCAATCTGAAATGTTTTTGGGTTTTCTGAGTTTTTAATAGTCCTTTGGGTTATGAGAGCGTCCTATATCTATTTTAGCACTTAGCTACGATGATGAGACAAACAGAGTTCACTCTGTGGCTTACTAGCTGATTTCTCCAATGTTTGATAAGGGTCTCGTTAGAATCCTAAGAAGTACTTAGATTGTCACCGATCTCTGTATTAAGTCCTATCATGATCACCAATATTCTTGGTAGTGCTTGAAGAAAGATATTCATTCCATCAATAATTTGAGTGTCGAACTTCAGTGATTTTACTTAGAATTCCCTCAGGATGGTCGCCGCATGGGACTCTGTAGTTTGCAAGATTGGCAAGTACAAAAGCTGCAGAACCTACATCAAAACCAATTTGGAATTTGAGGACATAGCCCTCCTAATTCAGAGAGGGATGTCTCTATGTATGAGTTAAAATATATGATCTTTAAGGCTTCAAGTATGATTTTAGGCTAGTTATGAAGAACAAGGTTGTTTGTTTTTGTTTGGTTGGGCAGGATAACATGAAGATGAAGGAAGTATATATGAAGGGTGAAGGTGTGAGTAATTGAAAGAATGTTTTAGTTGATAAGACAAGAAAGGAATAGCATCAATCCATTGGGCTATGGAGTCATAAGAGGGTTTAATTGAATAGCACATTTCAAGAGTGGTCCATGGGGCAAGTAATCTATGTCAAAGGATCTCTTTAAGTTGATTTTATGGAACGAAATACTAATAAATGGAGTGAGGGAAATCAAATAGATGAAGGAGCAAAGGATAGCCTAAGATCAAGTAAGTACTTTGAAACTAGCTTGCTTTTAACATGCACTTAAGGGGATAAAACATAAGTAATCTAAGATCAAGTAAGTACTTCGAAACTAGGCTGCTTTTGATGTACTTTGAAGAGAAAACATTTAAAAACATAGAATAGCTTAAGATCAAGTAAAGACTTTTAACTTAGCCTGCTTTCAGCATATTAAAAGAGAAAACATTCATGATAAACATAAAAAGTAGTCTAAGATCAGGTAAGTACTTTGAAACTAGCCTGCTTTCAACATAATTTTAAGGGAAATTTTCAAAGCAACTGTTGGAGAAGAAACTAGAGGACAGGGCTAACCGTAGACTTATCTAGCTCAATATTTAATTAGAAAACTTTTCAAGAAAATTCAAAGACAAAATCTCAAGTTGTACTCAGGAAACATGGGCTTACCAACACTTCACTAGTTATACTATATTGATTTACCTTCAGGACACATTTAGAAGAGAACATAAATGATAAATATTTATTAGTGAGATTTAGGGTACTTCAGAAGTAACTCCTAATCTATGTTTGTTGTTCTTTATCAGGGAAAATTGGACAAAATGGAAACATAAAGAAAATAACAATTTATACTGAGAAACACATCACCATTGACGTAGACTAGGATCCCATAAATAAACTATTTGTATTTGATGTTCAAACCAGTTACAATTTTCAAGTCTAGTGGATCTCTATAGCTTCAAACTTCTCATCTCAGCCTATGTGTCTTCAATTACAAATAGAGCTATAGTAGCTTCTAAAATCTATTTACATGCAACATATATCCATTGACCAACCCTTTTATTGTTTTCTACAGAAGCATTTATAGAAGAAATGAGGAGGTGGAGTGTAAGAAGGGTTAATTTGTTCAATTAATATAGAGTAACTGCTTCTCAGCCTTTGAAGGGACAAATGAAGAAGTTTTCTGAGTTTTCTACTCTGTTAATTGAATTTTGCGTTAATTTTCCTCGACTTCAGTCACTTTTGTTGACTCTGAGGGTTTTACTAGGTTGACATTTAATGTTGGGTTTTCTTTAGAAATATCTCTGACTGTGTAAGTAATATGCACTCTTTTTTTGGTGATTTCAGCTTGCAGGTGGCATTCTAGGGAGTAATAGCCTCAATGATGTGGCATTTTGGAGGCTTTCTTGACTGATATGTCTCTTTAATTCTTCAATCACTGATATTAATCTTTTAATTTGTGCTTTAAATCTTTTTCTGATCATCTTCGGGCCTTTTTCCTTTCTACTTTCTGGATTAACCTTTAATCCCTTGTTTTAACTATGCTTTTGACTATTAATGCTTTGTCTCTATGCATATCCCTTCTTTTCTATGAACATGTATCTGGGCGCGCTGAAGGTTTCATTTGTTTTATTAGTTTTAATAGAGCACTGATAAACACCCATAAACCTGTAAACCTCATTTTATACTTTAAGCCCCAAGGATCATCATCCTAGGGGGGTTTCTACTACTGAGCTAGCTATGGAGGACTTTTTACTGCTTAAGCCACCTTTCAAAAACCTGCAACATAAACAAACAATTAAAAAAAATCCTGCAGCATTGGATAAACTGCTTACAAAGGCTAGCATATGGCGGAGGAGCTTATGCAGAAGAGATGAAATGTAGGTGGAGGAGTTTCCATTGTAAAAACCAAGAAAACAAGGTCTTAAAACTGGGATTAGTGCGAAGACTAGGGTCCGTTGATTCATAGGGCTTTAGGCAGGAAGTGGTAGTGATTTAGGGGAAACAATACACTTTTGATGTTTTACCCAGGAAAAACCACCCTTTCGCGCTAAAAATGGGCTTTATAGTGTTATGGAGAAATGGGGGTGAAAAAGCTTGCAGACCGTTGGATCTGTGAGATGGACGGTCGAGGGTCACTTCAACGGTTCGGCGATCGGAGGAGTAGAGGGTCTAGGGATAAAGCTTTTTATAACTTGCGATGGCCGATGGCCGAGAAGAGGAGCAAGGGTGATGAACAGAGGACCGTTGGATCAATATTTGAGATCAATGGCTATGATTCAGTCGGGGCATGGCCATCGGGGCGTGAATATTTACAAAGAAAGATGTGGGTTTTAGGGGAAATTCCGATGCGATGGGGGATTAAGAAACTGGGGTTGGGGCCTGGTAATATGGCGGGATAAGGTGACCAGGGGCTGAGGAGGGGGAAGCTTATTGCATCGGCGGGGGAAGGGGAGCGAGGTTATGTAAAAAAAAGCGTCGATGTGATAAAACAAATTGCAATGCAATGAGCACTTAGCACCCAGTCACGGGTGCATGGCCATATGACGAAAAAAGGAGTTGGGGCCTAAGCCATAAAGGACTTATCGCATGTCAGTGGGACAAGGGTCCGGGGCATAGGAAAAGTGATTTTGCCGATATGCGATGATTTTGATCGGGGCCTTCGCATCGGTAAAAATAATTTTTTCAAAGGAAAAAAGGTTGCGATGAATGCTTGCATAAGGTCATGGGTGTCATTCATATGAAGCAGTAGGGGGGTTTTCACATCGCATCGGGGGAAAATTTTTTACATAGGAAAAAGGTTGCGGGGAAAGAGAAAAGGCTAATCCCAATGGGCTTAGTGGTTTGGTCACATGAGGAGGTCACATGGTGAAAAAGGGGCCAATGGCTTTAAGCGAAGGGGGCTTAAGGCCTTAAAAGGGCAGAAGAAGTTTTTAAAGGTTTTTAATGGGTTTTTTGGGTTTTAGAGGAGGGGCACATTTTCAAACCATAAACAAGGAGTTCTATGGTTTAAAAGGGATTTTGAGGGATTTTGAGGAGAATGAAGGGAAAATTAGGAGGCAAGGGGATTTTCTAGAGAAAATGGAGGATGAATAAGAGCAAAAATCAATGAATGAAATTATGAAAATGGGGCTGTTTAGGAGACATTTTTCAAGGGAAAAACACTTTTAGGGAAAAATAATCTTCGGGAATAGCAGTCTTCAAGAATGAGTAATCTTTTATGAAAATGATCTCCTGAAGGCTCAAGGCCTGTTTTAGCCATCATTTGCTTATGACAAAATTTATTGATGGCTAACAGAATTTACAAAAATTTGTTGTCCCATTGAGACATCTGGTTATTTGGTAATATGAGGGATAATGGGTAAAAATACTTCCACAAGTGATTTAGCTGAAAGAGTAGTAGTCATGGCCCCATTTATAGATGCTAGACAAGGAGGCATCGAGGGGCCTCTCAGACTATCAGCCTATCATTTTTGGAAGCAATACATGGGTAAACATAAGCTAAAAACTAGTGAAGTGGTGGGCCAACAAAAAAGTAAAACTTAGTCATTTTCATTGGTTACATGGGGCTAATAAGTAAGAGCCCAAGGGAATTGTATGCCATCCATTGAGCCATAGTTGTGCATGGATAAAATATCAACAATTTTGAAGACTAATAAGTTCCTATGGGTTTTAGATCCATATTATGACTCGTGGAAACATTAAGAGACATGCCAAAGTGCCGAAATATAAGGTAGCTATGGTCGAAATTTTTCATAAAAAACATGGAGAAGAAATCAAGTTTTTTAGCTCATCCTAACTTTTCAAGTCACCTTAATGAGCACCAGAGGCTAGATTTAATAAGGACATGATGTCGGACCTACTAGGGCTAATTAACCCTATGATGAAACCTATTAATAAGAGGTATTTTTTATTCATTTCATCCATCACAACATCAAGCAATTACATCTAAAATCATAAGCTAATTTATCCTTAAATTTCAAAGTATATCCACATGTGTGAGGAAGTCTACAAGGGTTATTTTTATTATTTTTTGGATCATCTTCAAGTGATATTTTCTACATTGACTAAGGAAATTTCTATCTATGTTTTGTGACCTATTTTCTCGTTGACAGTTGTAGAGACACTAACTCTCCTTTCGTGACACGATTGTGAATTTGATCAAGGCATTTTTGTGTGTATCTTCACCACTATTCATTGAAAATAATAGTGGGAAATTTTACCCTCTATTACAATGACTTGAAGCCTATACTTCGACCTCCTTGTGCAGAACATCTTATTGTACATAAGTGGAATATCTCTCATATTTTGTGCAAACCTTTTTTGGGTATCTCATTGTTGGTTATTTTGGATTTGTTGGATCATTCACATGTATTATTGATGGATAAAATCTCTCTCTTATAAGAAAATAATTTTTGTCTTTTCCCTTAGTGGTTTTTTCCCTTGCTATGATCCTAATCTTGGTGTCTCTTTTCTCTTACTTATTTTCTATTATTCTTTGTCTATTGTGATCTCTATATAGTGATTTGTTGAAGAATATTTGGTCGAAGTTTTTCACGTATGGCTACTTGTTGACTAAAGTATAAATAAGGATCATTTTACATTAATAGAAGTAGTTATATTTTCTGCAAAAACTATTATACTCATTCCATCGGTAGAATTTCAACATGTTATCACAACTTTGGTGGTGGAAAAGAGTATATAGATCATATTGAAGAGAACTTGATGATTGGCTAAAGAATATATTGAAGATCATTTGAATTTTTTTTGGGTTATGTCCAACTGTTGTGTAACCAACTCCAAAAAGAGAAGAAAAGAGATATCAACGCCTTAGAAATAAGCCACTTCGAGGGGGCAACCTCCAATACATTACATGAATGAACAATTCTTGGATGATACAATTTACAAAACCTCCTTTCTATATATAGGAGTCCATGTGGCCACAATGTAATCCTAGTGGGCCACAATGTAATCCTAGCCGACCTAACAATAATAATTTAAGGGCACAATAATAACAAAATGGGGGTTACAAGGGTACAATAATAACAATAAGGGGGGCTACACTAACATATTAAGGGGCTACACTATTAATATAGGGACTTAACATGCCCTCTCTCTTCAAATGTAAGCAAGTTAATCCTCAACGCTTTGACGTTCGATGCTTCTCGTATAAAATTTCTCATCCTCCCATGTGAAATATTCTACAGAAAGTTCTTCCACTTGTCGAGATACTTCCGAAATTGGACTTACTTGTTGAGTTCTTGTTTCTATGACTCGTTTCCTTTCCATAACTTCTTTCGAGCATGGGATTTTTGACTTTCCCGTTGTTTCATTCCCACTCGCATTCTCGCACCAAAGTTGGGTATCCTTGAGAGTTCAGGTCTTTTATATGCTCATGTGATCTTCTCACTAATTTATCATCCATATTAGCTATTATTTGATCCTTCAAACCATCCAAATTAGCTCTATTTCTTTCATTTAAACCATCTATTTTATCTTCTTATTGTTTCTTCAGAAGATCGAAATTCTGTTGCACTTGGTACCGTAATTTTGATATCTCATATTGCAATTCTTTCCTCCCCATGCGTCATAGTATAGCTTTTTGAGGGATTAATGGGTATCGAATTATTTTTTGGAGGCATTATAGAACCCAATACTGATAAAAATTCTAAAATATTCCCTTGGAATCAATTCAAATTGATTCTTCAAACAAGACTTATGCAATTCGGAAAAATACACACCTTTTTCTTGCTTTTGAGGAGCTCGATATTGAAATTGGATTATCTCTGTAATTGAAAATATTCGATATCTGAAATTCAGCCCTGTAGTAGCCCTCTGAAGCTTCTTTAAAATGCCATAGGTCTGATCTAATTTGGATTCCCCAAGACAAAGTTGTGTCCAATCTCCCACAATGACCTAATTCTGGACTGGTTCAGTAGAGCAAACTTGTAGGACTTGCCACGTGTCACTGTTTCATCCTTTGTCTCTGAAATTGATAGAAAAGAAACTAAATTCTGTGTATTTGCGACCAATTTTTACGGAACTCAAATCCGATCCCCAGAGAGAGAGTTATTGAAATTTTCCCACGATCACCTCTTTGAGATGAAATTCAGGAGCCTGAAAAAGCACTACCTTCCACAGATCATATCTTCAAAAATATTCCGAACCAAGATCTGAAATTTTTTTGATGAATTTCCTCAGGCTTTCAGCTTCGCACTATATGAATTTCAGATTCTGAACCTTCGTAGAAAAACATTTATAGCGCAAATGCCACGATGACCTGTTTAGGAGCCTGAAACAATACCTAACTTCCACAGATGATATCTCCAAAAATGTTGCGAACCAAGCTCTAAAATTTTTAGAAAATATTCCTCATGATTTCAGCTTCGCACCCAAAAAATTCCAGCTTCTGAAACTTCGTAGAAAAAAAGTTATAGCGAAAATTCCACGATGACCTGTTTGGAGCAGCGAAACCCTAGAATCCAAAGCTCTGATACCAAATGTTGTGTAACCAGCTCCAAAAATAGAAGAAAAAAGATATCAACGCCTTAGAAATAAGCCACTTCGAGGGGGCAACCTCCAATACATTACATAAATGAAAAATTCTTGGATGATACAATTTACAAAACCTCCTTTCTATATAGGAGTCCATGGGGCCATAATGTAATCCTAGTGGGCCACAATGTAATCCTAGCCGACCTAACAATAATAATTTAAGGGCACAATAATAACAAAATGGGGGTTACAAGGGTACAATAATAACAATAAGGGGGGCTACACTAACATACTAAGGGGCTACACTATTAATATAGGGACTTAACACCAACATTTTCACAATGAATTCTTCATTCATGAAGACTGAAGCAAGCTTGAAAGAGCCACTAACTATATGGTGTGGAAGGCAAGCGTTGAGATAATTCTTGAAAGGACCAATGTCTTTAGAATTGTCATAGGTAAATTCATTGAACCGTTTGATCAAGCAGGAAAGGAAAATTATCATGAAGATGATATTTTGGCAAGAAACATTCTATTGAATTATGTTAGGGATAGTTTAATTCCCTAATTGTTAGACATACAAATACTAAGGATATGTACGATGATATCATTGGATCAGCAACATGAAGATGACAAAGAATGAAATAATAGCATCATACATTGTTAAGATATATCAAATTAGATACCAACTCAAATCCATTGATGAAGAATTTCCTGATAAGGAATTGGTAGTTATTGCCTTGGGTGGTGTCCTTATATCTTGGGACTCATTTTCTTCAGTTATTAGTACACAAGAGAATGATCCAATACTTGACAAGTTATGGGATGAATGCACTCAACAATAATAAAGACTCTACTCTCGAGGATATATTGAATATCCTAGTATAAAAGCATTTGCAACTCATGCTAAGGGAAACAAGAAGATGAAACCAAATTCTGTAAAACTCCAAATAAGTGTTGGTAAAATAAAAGGTCCTAAATCTACTTCAAGAAACCATTATACCTCTCCTAGAAGACCTCCTCCTCCCTCTATAGATAGAAGAGATAGAAGATATGAAAGATAGAGAAGATATGAAAGAGATATAAGAGATAAAAGAGATCTGCCCAATATTCAGTGATTTCATTATCAAGGTTGTGGTCATTATCAAAGTCAATTACCTCAAAGGAATTGAGGATATGAATATGAAAGAGATGATAATCGTAAAAGGAGTAGAAGAAATAGTGCATTTGTTGTTTCTGTATATGATACATGTTTAAAAATGAGGCATAGATGAAGTGATTATGAATTTGAATGTTCATTTATTTGCGCTCTTACAATTTTTGTTGAAAATCATGATGAAATTTGGATTATGGATAGTGGTGCATCTAGCCACATCACTGGAAATCATGATTATTTATCTAAATTACTTGAAAATAATTTATCTCAAATGGTATAGCTTTTAGACAATGGAAAATATGAAGTAAAAGGAATGGGTATGTCATATTTTCAATTGGAATAAGAAGGTAATCTACCCATTAACAATATTCTGTATGTACCTTGTTTAAAAAAGATTTTTTTTCGACATATTCTCTTGAAGAAAAAGGGTATAGAGTTTCTTTTGTTGATGTACAAGTCCTAGAATTGGAGAAAAAATAATATTTTCAATATACTAAATTTGTTGGGGTACGAATTGGAGAACTATATCGTCTCCTTGGTCATTCATTTCAAGATCTCTTTCACAACACAACAGAACTTAGTGAGATTTGGCATAGGACGTATGAAAATATGGACTGCAAGGCTTTGGGAAGATTGACATATTTTTTTAAGGGTGTACCTAAACCGAAGAATGATCGGATAGTGTATGCAAAGGATGTTAGCTTAGGAAAAATGTTAAACGAAGATGCACTAGATGTGATAGTAGATCTAATGGAATATTTGATATTATAAATTTTGATGTTTGTGGGCCATTGCTCGAAAACAAATTGGGTGGGTGTTTATTGATGATTACTCTAAAAAAACATCGATTTATCTTCTCAAGGCCAAGGATGAAGTGTTTGAAAATTTTCATGAATTCAAAGCCTAGGTTGAAATGAAAATGCTACAGGAAGACGAATCAAGAATCTAAGATCCAACAAGGGTGGGGAGAATGAATCAAATAAATTGATTGATTTCTCTAGGAATGATAGAATTAAGAGGAAGATAATTGACTGCAGAAAAAAATGTAACTAAGAGGGAGACTCTAAGATCCAAGTAATCTGAACAAAATGGAACTGCAGAAAAAAATAATTGAACTATAATGGAATTTGTCAAAGCTATGACCCTTGATTAAGCGTTCTCAATGTTTATTTCGGTTGAAGCTGCAAGGACTGCTGTCTATGTTAAAAATATATTCCTACATTGAGTCTTGGATTATAATACTCTGGAATAAGTATTTACAACTGAGAGACCAAACGTTAACATTTAAAAATATTTTTCTATCTAGTTTTTATTCATATAACCAAAGAGAAAAGGAAAACTTTGGAACCATTTGGGAAGAAAGGTACCTCTGTTGGATACAATGAGAATTCAAAGGAATATAGGGTCTATTTTCTGGGGAAACGATATATTGAGACCTTAAATGTTGTTATATTTGATGAGGATGTTTTGCTTTGGAAATCCAAGGGCTCACACTTCGATTCAGATACAGAAGTTCAAACTGCTACAAAGAATGTGGAACCAGATCCTAGGGGACTTATATCTATAAATGAAGCTCCACATGAATAATATATTGATCATGAACCTATTTCACCCACAAAATTTCATGTTGCCAAGACAACAAAGGAAACCTCTTGGTTAGGACAAAGGCAACCTCTTGGTTAGGAAAAATATTAAAGGAAGTTTAAGGTCATGTTTCTCCTCGTGGAATTTGGAAAGCAAGAAGCCTAAAAATTACTTTGTTTATACAACCTTGATGTGTAATATCATTGAATCTGAGCCATCTTCCTACGAAGAAGGTATTGAAGAACACGTATGGAAAGAATCGTTGATTGAAGACTATAAACCCATAATGAAAAATCATGTTTAGGATATTATAACAAGACTGAAGGGTAAGCTCCTTGTGTCTTCAAAATGGATCTAAAAGAGAAAACATGTTGTTGATAGAAGTGTTGAAAATTACAAGGCTAGATTTTTAGCTGATGGATTCTCCTAGAAACAATGAGAGGATTATGAAGACATATTTTCTCTCGTTTCCAGGTATGCATATGTTATATCTATTATTTCTCTTGCATCTATAACATGTTGGTAGCTGCATCAAATGGATGTCAAAAAATACTTTCTAAATGGGGCCATCGAAGAAGAGGTCTAAATTGAACAACCTCAAGGTTTTGAGGTCCGCAATAGAGAGACACATATTTATAAATTGAAGGACTTGTATGGATTGAAGTAGGCCACTCCTGCTTGCTACTGCTATATTCATGGTTATCTATTGAGTTTGGGCTTCAAGGAGAGCAATGTTGATCCAAATCTATATTTCAATTTTTTTATGGAAAACCCATGATATTATTATTTTATTTAGACAATTTGTTTCTAGCAGGTGCTAGAGTACTTAATTTTCAGTCAAAGAGGGAGATGGTTTCTGAATTTTAAATAAAATAACTTGGCCTTATCCATTACTTTTTGGGATTGGAAATTTGGAAAGATCCTAGGGGGTTATTTGTGGGACAAGGCAAGCACATTGTCTCAATCCTTTAGAAATTTGGCATGATGGACTGTAAGTAGACCGATACTCCCATGATGATGAACTTTAAGAAGGCTCGGGACAATAAAATTTGTTTTATCCTACTATGTGTTTCAAACTAATTGGTTCGTTAAACTGTCTTTTGAGCACTAGGTGGATTTTTTGTTATGAAGTTAATAAATTGAGTCAATTTTTGGTGGAGCCTCATCATGTACACTAGGTTACAACAAAACACATATTGAGGTATTTTGAGGTACCATTGAGTATGGTCTAATGTACGCTTCTAATGGTAAATGGAAACTATAAAATTTTACTAATGCAGATTGGGATGGTATCTCTAATGATAGAAAGATCACCTCTAGTTATTGTTTTATCCTAGACTCGACCATGGTTTGAGGGTCTAGCAGGAAGCATACCACTATTACACTGAGTAAAATCAAATTAGAATACATTGCTACTAATTTTTCCTACTGCAAGGCTATATGGTTTCAACAAATTTCCTATGAGTTGTTTGATAAAATGTTAGAGTAGACTATTATCTATTATGATAATCAAAGTTTGTGAGGATATCAAATAATTTGGTGTTCCATGAAAAATAAAATGAAATCGAAATCAAGTATATTTAGAATATTGTTCAAAGAGGTGATGTAGCACTTGAATAAGTTCCTACTGATGAGAAAGTTGTTGATGTATTAACAAATTCATTGTCGTGGATGAAATTTGGTTATTTCATAAAAAAACTTGGAGTTGTTAGGAACCCCTCTCTAAGTGATATGGAGCACCGATTACATATGATCATGGATATACCATCTCCCTAGGTTGTGTGCCCCACTAGAATTGGCTACTGCACTAGAAGCTTCCCCTCTTATAGAAAAAATTTCTAAGAACTTCAAATTACTTTACCTCAAAATTCTCATAGTTGTCAAGAACTGTGAAGTTTCCACAGCTGCCTTCCTTAAGCCCCTAACACGAAACCCCCCGCTAAAACCCAAACCAGTCGAATGATGCAACATATATTCTTTCTGCTTCTGTCTAGTGCAACAAAATACATTTTTGGAGGAATATCTAACTCTAAGAAGCATGCATGAGCATTACCTAGCCGTAGTTGCTTCGACGGTTTTCCATGTCGCGAGATATCCATTCTGAGGTCACTATTATTTCATGTAGTTATACGAAATGAATAATATGGTTAGTTGAGTCATCTTTTACTCTGGAGTAGCGACCACTTGTTGTAAACGATCATGTCCGTTGACCATTGTGTTGTATATGTGTCTTCATAATATGGTGTTGCTTCGGTTTCTTTTAAATATATGGATTTTTAAACAACTTTCAAAAAATGTATTTCTATACAGTTGTTTTAAATATATTTGTAATGTGTTAATTAAGTATTTATGTAAACCTTGTAATATTAAATAATTTCGGCTAAACCATTTTCAAGCGGGTTCTAATTCCACTCGACGAAGGAAACTATAACTAGTTAGCTCTCTAATTTTCTCTGTAATTGTCAAGTCAAGTACCCTTTCTTCAACTTCTACAACTTGTTGGCTCTGTAACTATCAAGTACAATACCCTTTCCTCAACTTGAGCTAGGGTCTGCTACTCGATTGCTCGAAAGGGAGAACAGGAATTGGAAAGATAATTTCATTTAATTTCATTACCTCAACACTAGCCACGATATCAATCTGAATAGTTAGATAGGTCATCATATCAATCTGAATAGTTTATAGCTTTGTTTTCCTTTTTCTCGGTATGGAATCACTTCTTTTTCGTCAATATTTCATTACCGATAGGGACTACTAGCTGCATGCTGCCCTTGTTTGATAAGAAGATGGTCAAAAAAATAAGAACCAAAGATTATCATAGGTCATTTATACAAAAATCACATGAAACATATGGTATTTATTTGCACCATTGTGTTCTCACACACACGCATAATGGTGCAAATAAATACCATATGTTTCATGTGATTTTTGTATATATAAAAGGAAAACATTGTAGGGTCATTATCATGGTTTTCTTTCTCGCGCTATATAAATTAGTTTTCCATTTCTTTAAGCTCATTTTCATTTTCTTTAATCTTTTTAATTAGTTCGTCTAGTTTCTGAATTGCTCCAAATACATATATAATGCTAAAAATGACCAAAATTTTGAAATTATATCTAAAACAGTAAACAATGACATTCAAAATATCCATATTTTCAATAGAAATTAACAAAAACTATTTAGCAATAATCTAGATTTGTGCCAACATGTGTCTATGTTAAATCTCGATAGGTTTGGCACACCACCAATAAATTTATTAAGCATTCCATCCATAACACTACTTGAATTTATCCAAAAGATTTTCCTTGGATCTAAAAATGTAAAAAAAAATATGGTGCATAAATTCGAAGCTGGTGCTGAAAAAGAGGAGACAAAAGAAATTGTTTTCTGATATAAGTTGTCAAAATGCAGAATTACGTTATAATTTTTTTTGAAACAATGGCTTATTTTAGTTTCAGGTACACTCTTAGTAATGGATTATTTTAATTTCCGGTACATGTTATATTAATTTAATTTATTTGCGCTCTGGTTTTAGCTAGTCGGTTTCTCTTTCCTTGTCATTTCATATCCCACTCATATCTGTCTTAATATTTTTTTTTCCTTCTCATTGCATAGATCATTAGAATAATCTATTGAAGCTAAGTTGTAAAAATCTTAGAACTAGACATGCACCAGTGAAATCTTGTGCAAAACATTTTTTCCATTTCTGTCCGAAGTATTTCAAAGAGGTCGCTTCGATTCTTTTATTTGTTGAATAGTAAGCTCTATGGGATTCGATTATAACTACATTTTCTCTAAGATCATCTCTCATAAAAAAACCAGAGTCCATTCATTTCAGTTTTATTATCTCATATTATTTTGCTTTTCTCTGCTCTCACAGATGTGATAGTTTCTTTTTAACTCATTTCAGCCATTGTATCTCAATTCTTATATTGCAGGGCATTTCTTTCATTTCGCTCAAAACTATTCAAGAGATAGGTTCCATTATTTTATGTTATATCATTTTAATGGATAAGAATAAGAACCTCCGTCGGCTTCAATTACAGATACATTTCCTTTTAATTCAGCGATCCTACTGATTTCAGTTTTATTATTTCATTTTCCTTCTACTCCTTTGATACCTTCATGTTGTAATGACGAGAACCTAGACTTCCTATCTATATTCTGTTAATGGTCCGTTTCTTTATGGATTATTAGAATAATAAATTACGAATTCTATAGACAATTGTCCCTCTACCCATCCATGTTCTCTCTATTCGAAAAATAAATCTATACACAGAGTATCTCTACTCATGACACTTGAACACTACAATAAATTCAATCACAGTTCATATTCATATACGTGACTTCGTAGGGAAGATTTGTCAGGAGAACAGGTCAGTAAATTGGGTTTTGCTACCGAACTCTTTTGTCATGAAAGTTTTTTTTTTTTATGTTATCCTGTTATCAGAAGTAATTTTAATTATTTTATAAATTAGAAAATATTTTTTCTTCAATTACCTAAAATAATTTTAGTTTTCCTGCATGCCCGGCTAATACAATATAGGCATTTATTCATTTACTAATTAACTCTTCTTTAATTAATTAGCACAATTAATTTTAATTTTCCTTCTTTAGCCCTATTTTCATTTGCTGGAGCAAACACAAAATAGGCATTTATTCATGTACTCTGATATTGATGATGTCCTCCTTCGCTAGGAAAGTACTCTGATAGAGTTGACTGAGTTGAAAGCCTTTCCCTAAAATCTATGCATTTAAACAATGCTACACATTTTCATAAAAAATTGTCTGCTACTTGAAACAAAATAAAAAAAAAA
Source organism: Pinus albicaulis (assembly GCA_034641835.2). Classification (NCBI taxonomy): domain Eukaryota; kingdom Viridiplantae; phylum Streptophyta; class Pinopsida; order Pinales; family Pinaceae; genus Pinus; species Pinus albicaulis. The sequence goes on from CM076573.1 coordinate 122,022,062, forward strand.
AAAAAATGCAACAACCTTGGCCTTCACTTACCAAAGTGTTGTCAGCAATCGAAGTCATTATTTAGCCCATTCGATAGATTGGATGGATGAATGACATGGACCCACTGAAACTGAGATTAGGGTATTAGGGTTCCCCGTATGATTAGGGTGTGAGACTTATAACAATTAGAAGTTTTCAATAAATTACAAAATAAATTTTGCTATCGAAAATAATGTTCATTTTTTTAATAAATAAGAAAAATAACTTTAAGAAATTCTCATGAAAGATGATAATTATTTATTTAAAATAATAAAAATAAATTATATCGGTAATTAAAAATTTGAAGTTTCTGTGTAAAAAAAAATAGATGAACAAAGTTCTGTTGTGCATTGAAACTTCTTAAAATTACGTCGCAAATAATTAATATGAAAACGGAACAACGTTGACTCAATTTTAAATTTTTAATATATGCCCAAAAATTATATATAGAATACTTTGTATGAGTCAGCAGGGGCATGAGACAATAACTTTCACTGCATGTACAAACAACAATAGGCCTTGTGCCACATCCCCAAGCAACTCAATTGCCTATTCTTATTACGAAAATTGCAATGTGTTGAAGTTTCGTTTCTACTTCCGTGTAGTTTCATTACGTGTTTTTGTAGTCTAGTTTTATTCAAATCAGTTTCTCATTTTGTATGTTTCTGATAGGTCTCTTTCCATTATGATTTTTTATTTTATTTTAAGAATGAGACGATTTGTAATTTAGTTTTATTTAAATTAGCTTATGATGCTAGTTCTTTTTCAACTTAATTGAATACAGTGTAATTTTAATTTTTTTAGGAAAGTTATGATTTGTAATTTAGTCTTATTTAAATTAGTTTTATATTTTTTCTCTTAATTTAATTGAATATTGCTTAATTTTAGTTTCATAGAAATATTTAGTTTGATAGGAATATCTTTTTGCACTTGTCTCACTCAAAACCAGTTTCAAAACCACTTCTTCTTTGGTTTGTTGTAAATGTATAGTCTGGTTTATATTTCTTATTACATCATCATTTTCAGACTGTACTTCCTGGATCAGCTTCATTACTAGCACTGCTAGACTAGTTGGGAATATTGCATCAGCAACATAAACTAGCTGGTAGGCAGACATTCCAATGGATTTTCTAATGGTTAGTTTGTCTGCCCATATAGCATGTACTAGCTTATTGTGCCATGATTTCTTGTTATCCTCCAGCAATTTCTTCATAATGTTTACCCAAATTTTATTTGAGGACTCTACTAGCCCATTACCTTGAGGGTAATAAGCTGTGGAATGACCTAATATAATCTAATACCTGTGACAGAATTCTACAATATTTTTAGACCCAAATGCAGCAGCATTATCAGTTATGATCTTTCTAGGACAGCCAAATCTGGAAAGTATATGGTTTTCTAGGAATGAGATGATGATTGAGTATGTGGCATTCCTAGAGGGGATGGCTTCTATCCACTTAGTAAAATAATCTATTTTTGTGAGGATCCATCTATGTTGGGTAGGTGAGGGAGGATGGATTTCCCCAAGGAAGGCTAAACCCCACTGCTGAAAAGGAGCTTCAACAGTGATTGGTTGCAGAGGTAAGAGAATCAGTTTTCTTTTTCCCTCAAAGATTTGGCATTTATGATAGGAAATAATCATCTTATGGACTTCTTGAAAGAGGGTGGGCCAATAATAACTAGCTCTAAGGATTTTATTAGCAGTTGATTTCTATTAGATGTGGCCTCCACGTTCTCTTTCATGAATCATGCTTGATCTTTTCTGCATCATTCTTAGGCAAACATTTAAGCAATAATCCACTAGCATTTTTCCAATATAAACATTTATTCAAAATGCAGTAATTTACAGCTTTCAATTTTAAAAATATTTCCTTTGTTTTAGACAAACTAGGAGGAACATTAAGATTGAGCAAAACATACAAACTATTAGCATACCAAGATGAATTCAGAAAATGATCTTCAATAATTGGAGTTAAAAACTCCTCTTGTTCATCTAATGCATTAAACATGTTTATATAAAGAGCTTGGAAGTTAGATTCAACCATCAGTTTTGCTAGTCCTTGACCCTTTATGAGTTTAGTGGGTTTGATTTCTAAGTCATATTCTAAAATTACAGCAATCCACTTTCCTCTTTTGCCATCTGGATCTTAGGTCAATATGTCTTGCACCACTGAATGAGAAACAAATGCTATGATGTGGGAATTTAAAATATAAACTCTGAAGCATTTTAAGGTTTTGACCAAGGCAAAGGCTTGTTTTTCCATTATGTTGTTTTTCAGAGGTGCATCTCTCAATGCTTTACTGAAAAATGCAATGGGATGCTCTTGTCCATTCAAATTTTTCTGTAATAGGATAACAACTACTGTATGTTCTCATGCAAATGAAAAAATGAAGAAATATTTTGAAAAATCAGGACTAATAAGAATTGGTGTTTTAGTGAGTGCTTGTTTCACCAGTTTAAATGATTTCTTTGCTTCTAAGGTCCATTTAACTCTTTCTTCCTTTTTAAGCATGTTTGTTATATTTGTAAGAAGTTCAGCTAGATTGGGTATGAACCTTCTCAAGAAATTTATCTTTCCAATGAAAGATTGAAGTTCCCTGATGTTTCTGGGACGACTAATTTTCAATATGCCATCAACCCTCTTTGTTTCTATCCTTATTCCCTCTTCTGATATTATATGCCCAAGAAGTTTGCCTTCTTGGAGACCAAACAACGTTTTCTTTGGATTTAAGGATAGTCCAAATTTTCTGCATTTTTCAAAGACATTTTTCAAGTGTATTAGGTGTTCTTCATCTATTTTAGAGTAAACAGTTATATCATCAAAGTAAATCACAATGAAGTAACATATTTCTTTTGAAAATGCAATATCCATGGCTGTCTAAAATCTGGCACCAGCATTCCTTTAACCAAAGGGCATCTTCAAATACATGAAAGTACCCCAAGGTGTAGTAAAGGATGTTTTAAGTTGATCATTAGGATGTACCAAAATTTGATTGTAACATGAGAAGCCATCTAGAAAATAAATTATTTTAGAACCAACTACCTTCGGTAGGATATGATCCATTTTGGGCAAAGAATAATTGTCCTTTAATGAGGCTTTGTTTAATTTTATAAAATAAATGTAAAGCATTATCTCTCTTGTTTTCTTCCTAACTAATACAATATTAGACACCCACTCTGAGTATCTAATAAAGACAATAATTCCAGCATCATACATTTTTTTGATTTCTTTTTCTACCAGAGGTAATTGAACAGGGTTGATTCTACGCAATTTTTGTTTAAAAGGTTTTTGGTTTTCTTTGAGGGGTATCTTATGCTGAATTATTTCTGTATCATATGATTTCAGATCTTTATAGCTCCATGCAAACATATCAGAAAATTCCTTAAAGAGCTCAATGTATTTCAGTTTAATGTGAGCTGGTAATGTTTTAGAAAGTTCGATTATTTTGGGCTTTTCTTACTGCTTATGTTGCATTCTTCCACTTTAGTTTCTATGGGTTCAATTTTTGACTTTTTGGCCACATCATTCAAGTCAAATAGTTCCTCTAAAGTAACTAGTCCTTTTGGCAAGATTTGTTCTTTGGATTGCAGCACTTCTAGGCCTTAATTTTCCAAATCTATGGTATTTGCTGTCATATATTTGGGTTCATGTGTTAATAGATTTATTTCTGCAATCTCTGGAGACTTTCCTTCTTCAGTAAGTGGGTTTTCTTCAGTAGGACAGTCTTCATCAAAATCTGAATCTGAGTGTGTTGTTTCAAATTCATTTTTGGACTGTAGGAAGTATTCTATTTGTTTATATCCCTCAAAAACTTGTCAATATTTTTCATTATCTGGGACAGCTGGTCTAAATTTGACTTGGGTGGTGCATTTCTTGGTTTCATAAGGTGTAATACAAGTTCTAGCAACAAAGGCTAAACCATTGGCAATGACATTTTGGTTTCTTGGGACAAAGATAAGTTGAAATTCATCAAATTTTTTTATCAAGTCCATGGCATCATCTCTATAGGCTCTAAGTCTGGGATGTTTGGCACTGTATTCCCCATTTACTTCCCTAATAATCAACTCAGAATCTCCATGAAATTTTATCCTTTTGGCCCCCAATTTCATCAGTAAATGCAGGCTTAAAAGGAGAGCTTCATACTCAGCTATATTATTGGTACAGTGAAAGTTTAATTTATAGGAATGCCCCACAGCATGATTGTTTTGAGTATTGTGTAACCATATGCCTTCCCCTGCATCATTTTTAGAGCAAGACCCATCAAAATTCATGTTCCAAAAAGGGTTGTTTTCAGATTTCTGATTTGTTTTATTATTGTCCCCTCTGTCTTCTTCATCTTTCTGTTTTATACAAGGGTCTACACTATGTTTTTCTGTGTTGTGTTCCTCAATTTTTTCAATGTTTTGAGGTTTTAATTCTTGATTTTTATGATCTATGTTATTTACATGACTGTTTTGGACCTGAAGACTTTTAAACTGTTTGCTGTAAATTTCTGAATCAGCAAATTGTTTTTTAATCTCCTCTTTGTTTTCCTCTTTATCAGTGGCTGTAACAATGTTTGCATGTGAAGTGATTACAACATTTGATGGTTTTTCATAGACCAACTCTTTCTCTTTATGAATATCATCATTGAAAAGAATAAAAGAGTCAAGGTCAATGTGTATGGAATAGAGAGGAGAATTCTCTGGTCTTTCTTGGTTACTCACCATATGTTTCATGTGTGTTTCCCTATAGAGTCTTCTAGGTTGACTAAAGACAGGGATGGTGGCATAAGTCATATCCATTTGCATTGTGCATTGTAACTTAGCACCCCATGATCTTGAAAGAAGCATGCCATATTTTGGGGGTATATCGGCCACTAAAATGTCCATCACTAAACTCTTGGCCAGTATTTGGGCTAAGTTAACACAAAGATCCTTTATTAGGCCTAGGCATCTCACCATACTTGAATCAAAGGAATATACATATTTGTAGGGTCTAGTCACCTGTAAGCCTAATATTTCCATTATTACCTTGAGCATGAGGTTATGTAATGCTCCTGAATCAAGCATGGCATTGTGCAAGATTTTGTCATGAATGTTTAAGCTGATGTAGAATGGAGGGGTACTTCCTTTTTGAAATTTTCCTTCAATTTCTGGTCCAAAAATGAGCTCTGGGTATCATCATTTAAGTTAACTGTGTCATGAATGTCTTCTATTTTTAAAGCCTTCAAAATCTGGCCTCTATATACATTTTGAGTGACTAATTTAGTGAGTGGGACAGAGATTTTGATTTTGGATATTCCATTCTCTAGGCTAAAGGGAATCTGGTTTTTCAAAGTGTTTGATTCTACCTTGCTAGTCAGTCCTTGTCCAACAAAATCAACTTGCTAGTTTTTAGTATTTACAGCAGTTAGAATGGTTTTTCCAGGAGCACTGGCTGAGATGCCAGTGATGCTAGGGTTAACACTCTATTTTTCATTGGTTAGAGCGCTCTTCCCTTTGTTCAAATCAGAATTTACAGCCACTATTTTGTGAGTTTCAACTATCTTTTTGGGTGTATTTTCAGGGTTGTTTTTGACAGATTTATTAGAGGTTTTGTTTTTGGAAGTTTCTTGATTCCTTTTGCTTTTGAGGTCATATTGTTTAGGTGATCCTATAATGGCATTTTTAGAGTATTGTTCATAATAATCAGTTTTTGGTATTTAGTCATCATAAGGTGTATATAGGCCTTGTTTTATTTCATGGAAGAAATCAAAATCCTCATTGCTTACTCCCAACATGTTCATGTTGTCATCCTTTTTTTGTTCAATTATTTCTTCATCCTCATTTACATAATTTTCTTGAAAATGAGGTCTGATCTCTTGATCATATTCTCTTTGTCTGTTTTGAGGTTGATTTCTCCTAAAGTTCTGATTTTGATTTTGAGATTGATTTATGTTTTGGGGAGCTGATTGATTTTCCCTAGATTGTGCTCGCTCAAGTATGCTCATCCTATTCATCATTTCCTCCATCATTCTTTCCATTTTTTAGCTAGATGTGGAGGGTGTAGTTTCCTCCCTAAATGATACTTTATTTCATTCCTCATCCTAGCTCTTTTTTCAATCAGATTAACTTCCAAAGCAAGAGCTCCTTTCTGCATGTCTTCTAAATTCAATGGGTCTCTTTCTCTTAGTTGATAAGCCATTTCAGGATCAAATACTTCAGGAAATTTGGCCAAGGCTGAGCCTTGAGGAGGTATCAAGTCTGGGGGAAGTGCACTCTAAACATTATTAAACCTAGTGCAATAATTTTGAACACTTTCCCTCGCATTTCTTTTGAGATTGTTGTAATCTGAAAGAATTTTGAGAGGGTTTTTCCTAACTTCCCATTTGTTTAGGAATGATTGATGGAGAGTTTGGAGATCATTAATACTATGAGGGGTTAAGCCTTTGAACCATTTTCTTGCTTCTCCCCCTAAGCTTGAGCAAAAAATATGAGTTTGACAGTTTCATCATCAATCTCATTTCTATGAAAATAGTCATTCATCTTGTCCACGTGTTGTGAAGAAGTAGTGACACCACTGGCATCATATAATGGTATCTTGGACTGATAATCCTATGTCAGATTGACTAAAGGTAAAGGAAGGACTAGGGGAGCATACCATGCTTCCATGGTAGGAGGTTGTAGAAAAGGTGGGGGGTTTACAGGTGGAGGATGTAATATGGGAGGGGAATGATGGAATGGAGTAGCTTGAATAGTGGGAGTATGGGTAAGAAAGTTGGATGGACCAGCAAGAGAATGTTGAGTAGATCTTGGGTGAGAGAAACAAAAATTATAAAGGAAATGAAAATCAGGATGGGTAGTTTCTCCGCTAACAGTGTTTTCACCACTATGTTGGGGTGAGGGTGAATGCTCAAAGTCTACCTGATCTATATCATCAAGTGAAGTAGTTCTAAATGGGTTTCTTAAGTCAGCTTGTAAATCTTGTAGAGTTGAAAGGTTTTCGGAAACAGAATTGGCTCTATGGTGTGGTTTGAGAACAGTTGAAGTTTCAGATTTAGGAGATTTTCTAAGTATACTTTCTGGATTATCAACTATCTCAGGAGGATTTGGTTCAGGATAGGCTCTAGGGTGGACACTTCTAGAAGCCACTATTTTATGTTTCTGGACCCAATGATAAGAAAATTTTAACCAAGTATGACAATCTTTAGTAGGCTCACTGATCTTCTAACAAGAAAACTTAATCACCAAAGTTTCGCTAGCTGAGTTTGTATGATGTTATGATAGAAAAGGGTTACCCAGTGGAGTATTTAGGTCTATTCAGGATTGTGGACTCACCAGGTGGAAATTTTTAGCGCTTTTTGTTTTTTTTTTTTAAGGTAAAATGTTTTATGGTCCACCACCACTAATCAGGTTTGAAAACCAATCTAAAATTTTTTTGGGTTTTCTGAGTTTTTAATAGTCCTTTGGGTTATGAGAGCGTCCTATATCTATTTTAGAACTTAGCTACGACGATGAGACAAACAGAGTTCACTCTGTGGCTTACTAGCTGATTTCTCAAATGTTTGAAAAGGGTCTGTTAGAATCCTAAGAAGTATTTAGATTGTCACTGATTAAGACAAGTCCTATCATGATGACCAATATGCTTGGTAGTGCTTGAAGAAAGCTATTCATTCTGTACTGAATACTGAGTGTTTTGTTTTAGGGATTTTACTCAGAATTCCCGAGTATGGTCGCCAGTATGTTGGGACTCTGTAGTTTGCAAGATTGGCAAGTACAAAAGCTGCAGAACCTACATCAAAACCAATTTGGAATTTGAGGACATAGCCCTCCTAATTCAGAGAGGGATGTCTCTATGTATGAGTTAAAATATATGATCTTTAAGGCTTCAAGTATGATTTTAGGCTAGTTATGAAGAACAAGGTTGTTTGTTTTTGTTTGGTTGGGCAGGATAACATGAAGATGAAGGAATTATATATGAAGGGTGAAAGCATAAGTAACTGAAAGAATGTTTCAGTTGATAAGACAAGCAAGGAATAGCATCAATCCATTGGGCTATGGAGTCATAAGAGGGTTTAATTGAATAGCACATTTCAAGAGTGGTCCATGGGGCAAATAATCTATGTCAAAGGATCTCTTTAAGTTGATTTTATGGAACGAAATACTAAGAAATGGAGTGAGGGAAATCAAATAGATGAAGGAACAAAGGACAACCTAAGATCAGGTAAGTACTTTGAAACTAGCTTGCTTATAACATGCACTTAAGGGGAGAACACAAAAGTAATCTAAGATCAAGTAAGTACTTCGAAACTAGGCTGCTTTTGATGTACTTTGAAGAGAAAACATTTAAAAACATAGAATAGCTTAAGATCAAGTAAAGACTTTTAACTTAGCCTGCTTTCAACATATTCAAAGAGAAAACATTCATGATAAACATAAAAAGTAGTCTAAGATCAGGTAAGTACTTTGAAACTAGCCTGCTTTCAACATACTTTTAAGGGAACTTTTCAAAGCAACTGTCGGAGAAGAAACTAGAGGACTGGGCTAACCATAGACTTCTCTAGCTCAATATTTAATTATAAAACTTTTCAAGAACATTCAAAGACAAAATCTCAAGTTGTACTCAGGAAACATGGGCTTACCAACACTTCATTGGTTATACTATATTGAATTACCTTCAAGACACATTTAGAAGAAAACATAAATGATAAATATTTATCAGTGAGATTTAGGGTAAATCCTAATCTATGTTTGTTGTTCTTTATCAGGGAAAAGTGGACAAAATGGAAACATAAAGAAAATAACAATTTACAGTGAGAAACACATCACCATTGACGTAGACCAGGATCCCATAAATCAACTATTTGTATTTGATGTTCAAACCAATTACAATCTTCAAGTCTACTGGATCTCTATAGCTTCAAACTTCTCATCTCAGCCTATGTGTCTTCAATTACAAATAGAGCTATAGCAGCTTCTAAAATCTATTTACATGCAACAGATATCCATTGACCAACCCTTTTACTGTTTTCTATAGAAGAATTTATAGAATAAATGGGGAGGTGGAGTGTAATAAGTGTTGATTTGTTCAATTAATATAGAGTAAGTGCTTCTCAGCCTTTGAAGGGACAAATGAAGAAGTTTTCTAAGTTTTCTACTCTATTAATTGAATTTTGCGTTAATTTTCCTCGACTTCAGTCACTTTTGTTGACTTTGAGGGTTTTGGTAGGTTGACAGTTAATGCTGGGTTTTCTTTAGAAATATCACTGACTATGTAAGTAATATGCACTCTTTTTTTGGTGATTTCAGCTTGTAGGTGGCATTCTAAGGAGAAATAGCCTCAATGATGTGGCATTTTGGAGGCTTTCTTGACTGATATGTCTCTTTAATTATTTAATCACTGATATTAATCTTTTAATTTGTGCTTTAAATCTTTTTCTGATCATCTTCGGGCCTTTGTCCTTTCTGGTGTCTGGATTAACCTTTAATCCCTTGTTTTAACTGTGCTTTTGACTATTAATTCTTTGTCTCTATGCATATCCATTCTTTTCCATGAACATGTATCTGGGCACGCTGAAGGTTTCATTTGTTTTATCAGCTTTAATAGAGAACTGATAAACACCCATAAACCCATAAACCTCATTTGACACTTTAAGCCCCAAGGATCATCATCCTAGGGGGGTTTCTACTATTGAGCTAGCTATGGATGACTTTTTACTGCTTAAGCCACCTTTCAAAAACCTGCAACATAAACAAACAATTAAATAAAATCCTGCAGCATTGGATAAACTGCTTACAGAGGCTAGCAGATGGCGGAGGAGCTTATGCAGAAGAGATGAAATGTAGGTGGAGGAGTTTCCATTGTAAAAACCAAGAAAACAAGGTCTTAAAACTGGGATTAGTGCGAAGACCAGGGTCCGCTGCTTCAGAGGGCTTTAGGCAGTAAGTGGTAGTGATTTAGGGGAGACAATACACTTTTGATGTTTTACCCGGGAAAAACCACCCTTTCGCGCTAAAAATGGGCTTTATAGTGTTATGGAGAAATGGGGACGAAAAAGCTTGCGAACCATTGGATCTGTGAGATGGACAGTCGAGGGTCACTTCGACGGATCGGCGATCGGAGGAGCAGAGGGTCTGGGGATAAAGGTTTTTAGAACTTGCGATGGCCGATGGCCGATAAGAGGAGCAAGGGCGATGAATAGAGGACCGTTGGATCAATATTTGAGATCAATGGCTATGATTCGGTCGGGGCATCGACATCCGGGCGTGAATATTTACAAAGAAAGATGTGGGTTTTAGGGGAAATGCCAATGCGATGGGGGCTTAAGAAACTGGGGTTGGGGGCTGGTAATATGGCGGGATAAGGTGACCAGGCGCTGAGGAGGGTGAAGCTTATTGCATCGGCGGGGGAAGGGGAGCGAGGTTATGTAAAAAAAACAGCGCCGATGCGATAAAACAAATTGTGATGCGATGAGAACTTAGCACCCAGTCACGGGTGCATGGCCATATGACGAAAAACGTAGCTGGGGCCTAAGCCATAAAGGAATTATCGCATATCAGTGGGACAAGGGTCCAGAGCATAGGAAAAGTGATTTTGCCGATATGTGATGATTTTGACGAGGGCCTTCGCATTGGTAAAAATAAAATTTTCAAAGGAAAAAAGGTTGCGATGAACACTTGCATAAGGTCATAGGTGTCGTTCATATGAAGCAGTAGGGGGGTTTTCACATCGCATCGGGGGAAAATTTTTTACGTAGGAAAAAGGTTGTGGGGAAAGAGAAAAGGCTGATGCCGATGGGCTTAGTGCTTTGGTCATAGGAGGAGGTCACATGGTGAAAAAGGGGCCAATGGCTTTAAGCGAAGGGGGCTTAAGGCCTTAGAAGGGTAGAAGAAATTTTTAAAGGTTTTTAATGGCTTTTTTGGGTTTCAGTAGAGGAAAAGGAAGGATTTTCAAACCATAAACAAGGAGTTCTATGGTTTAAAAGGGATTTTGAGGAAAATGAAGGGAAAACTAGGAGGCAAGGGGATTTTCCCGAGAAAATGGAGGATGAATAAGAGAAAAAATCAATGAATGAAATGATGAAAATGGGGCTGTTTAGGAGACAGTTTTCAAGGGAACGACAGTCTTAGGGAATAACACCTGGTAAGGAACAAAAGACTTCAAGAATGTGCAGTTTCATATGAAACAATCTCTTGAAGGCTCAAGGCCAGTTTTAGCCATCATTTTCCTATGACAAAATTTACTGATGGCTAACAGAATTTACAAAAAATTGTTGTCCCATTGAGACATCTGGTTATTTGGTAATATGAGGGATAATGGGTAAAAATACTTCCACAAGTTTTTTTAGCTGAAAGAGTAGTAGTCATGGCCCCATTTATAGATGTTAGACAAGGAGGTGTCCAGGGGCCTCTCAGACTATCAGCCTATCATTTGTGGAAGCAACACATGGGTAAAATAAGCTAAAAATTAGTGAAGTGGTGGGCCAACAAAAAAGTAAAACTTAGTCATTTTCATTGGTTACATGGGGCTAATATGTAAGAGCCCAAGGGGATTGTATGCCATCCATTGAGCCATAGTTTTGCATGGATAAAATATCAACAATTTTGAAGACTAATAAGTTCCTATGGGTTTTAGATCCATATTATGACTGGTGGAAACATTAAGAGACAAGCCAAAGTGCCGAAATATAAGGTAGCTATGGTCGAAATTTTTCATAAAAAACATGGAGAAGAAATCAAGTTTTTTAGCTCATCCTAACTTTGCAAGTCAGCTTAATGAGCACCACAGGCTAGATTTAATAAGGACATGATGCCGGACCTACTAGGGCTAATTAACCCTCTGATGAAACCTATTAATAAGAGGTATTTTTTATTCATTTCATCCATCACAACATCAAGCAATTACGTCTGAAATCATAAGCTAATTTATCCTTAAATTTCAAAGTATATCCACATGTGTGAGAAAGTCTACAAGGGTTATTTTTATTATTTTTTGGATCATCTTCAAGTGATATTTTCTACATTGACTAAGGTAATTTCTATCTATGTTTTCTGACCTCTTTTCTCATTGAGAGTTGTAGAGACACTAACTCTCCTTTTGTGACACGATTTTGAATTTGATCAAGGCATTTTTGTGTGTATCTTCACCACAATTCATTGAAAATAATAGTCGGAAATTTTACCCTCTATTACAATGACTTGAAGCCTATACTTCGACCTCCTTGTACAGACCATCTTATTGTACATAAGTGGAATATCTCTCATATTTTGTGCAAACCTTTTTTGGGTATCTCATTGTTGTTTATTTTGGATTTGTTGGATCATTCACATGTATTATTGATGGAGAAAATCTCTCTCTTATAAGAAAATAATTTTTGTCTTTTCCCTTAGTGGTTTTTCCCTTGCTATGATCCTAATCTTGGTGTCTCTTTTCTCTTACTTATTTTCTATTATTCTTTGTCTATTATGATCTCTATATAGTGATTTGTTGAAGAATATTTGGTCGAAGTTTTTCACGTATGGCTACTTGTTGACTAAAGTATAAATAAGGATCATTTTACATTAATAGAAGTAGTTATATTTTCTGAAAAAACTATTATACTCATTCCATCAGTAGAATTTCAACATGGTATCACAACTTTGGTGGTGGAAAAGAGTATATAGATCATATTGAAGAGAACTTGATGATTGGCTAAAGATTATATTGAAGATAATTTGAATTTTTTTTGGGTTATGTCCAACATTTTCACAACGAATTCTTCATTCATGAATACTGAAGCAAGCTTGAAAGAGCCACTAACTATATGGTGTGGAAGGCAAGCTTTGAGATAATTCTGAAAGGAGCAATGTCTTTAGAATTGTCATAGGTAAATTCATTGAACCATTTGATCAAGCAGGAAAGGAAAATTATCATGAACATGATATTTTGGCAAGAAACATTCTATTGAATTATGTTAGGGATAGTTTAATTCCCTAATTGTTAAACATATGAATACTAAGGATTTGTACGATGATATCATTGGATTAGCAACATGAAGATGACAAAGAATGACGTAATAGAATCATACATTGCTAAGATATATCAAATTAGATACCAACTCAAATCCATTGATGAAGAATTTCCTGATAAGGAATTGGTAGTTATTGCCTTGGGTGGTGTCCTTATATCTTGGGACTCATTTTCTTCAGTTATTAGTACACAAGAGAATGATCCAATACTTGACAAGTTATGGGATGAATGCACTCAACAGTAATAAAGACTCTACTCTCGAGGATATATGGAATATCCTAGTACAAAAGCATTTGCAACTCATGCTAAGGGAAACAAGAAGATGAAACCAAATTCTGTAAAACTCCAAATAAGTGTTGGTAAAATAAAAGGTCCTAAATCTACTTCAAGAAACCATTATACCTCTCATAGAAGACCTCCTCCTCCCTCTATAGATAGAAGAGATAGAAGATATGAAAGATAGAGAAGAGATGAAAGAGATATAAGAGATAAAAGAGATCTGCCCAATATTCTGTGATTTCATTATCAAGGCTGTGGTCATTATCAAAGTCAATTACCTCGAAGGAATTGAGGATATGAATATGAAAGAGATGATGATTGTAAAAGGAGTAGAATAAATCATGCATTTTTTGTTTCTCTATATGATACATGTTTAAAAATGAGACATAGATGAAGTGATTATGAATTTGAATGTTCACTTATTTGCACTCTTACAATTTTTGTTGAAATCATGATGAAATTTGGATTATGGATAGTGGTGCATCTGGCCACATCACTAGAAATCATGATTATTTATCTAAATTACTTGAAATTAATTTATCTCAAATGGTTTAGCTTTTAGACAATGGAAAATATGAAGTAAAAGGAATGGGTATGTCATATTTTCAATTGGAATAAGAAGGTAATCTACCCATTAATAATATTCTATATGTACCTAGTTTAAAGAAGATTTTTTTTCGACATATTCTCTTGAAGAAAAAGGGTATAGAGTTTCTTTTTTTGATGTACAAGTCCTACAATTGGAGAAAAAATAATATTTTCAATATACTAAATTTGTTGGGGTACGAATTGGAGAACTATATCGTCTCCTTGGTCATTCATTTCAAGATCTCTTTCACAACACAACAGAACTTAGTGAGATTTGGCATAGGACGTATGAAAAGATGGACTGCAAGGCTTTGGGAAGATTGAAATATTTTGTTAAGGGTGTACCTAAACTAAAGAATGGGAAGATTGAAATATTTTGCTGAGGGTGTACCTAAACCGAAGAATGATCGGATAGTGTATGCAAAGGATGTTAGCTTAGGAAAAATGTTAAACGAAGATGCACTAGAAGTGATAGTAGATCTAATGGAATATTTGATAATATAAATTTTGATGTTTGTGGGCCATTGCTCGAAAACAAATTGGGTGGGTGTTTATTGATGATTACTCTAAAAAGTCATCGATTTATCTTCTCAAGGCCAAGGATGAAGTGTTTGAAAAGTTTCATGAATTCAAAGCCTAGGTTGAAATGAAAATTCTACAGGAAGACGAATCAAGAATCTAAGATCCAACAAGGGTGGGGAGTATGAATCAAATGAATTGATTGATTTCTCTAGGAATGATAGAATTAAGAGGAAGATAATTGACTGCAGAAAAAAAATGTAACTAAGAGGGAGACTCTAAGATCCAAGTAATCTGAACAAAATGGAACCGCAGAAAAAAATAATTGAACTATAATGGAATTTTTCAAAACTATGACCCTTGATTAAGCATTCTCAATGTTTATTTCGGTTGAAGCTGCAAGGACTGTTGTCTATGTTCAAAATATATTCCTACATTGAGTCTTGGATTATAATACTCTGGAATAAGTATTTACAGCTGAGAGACCAAACGTTAACATTTAAAAATATTTTTCTATCTAGTTTTTATTCATATAACCAAAGAGAAAAGGAAAACTTTGGAACCATTTGGGAAGAAGGGTACCTTTGTTTGATACAATGAGAATTCAAAGGAATATAGGGTCTATTTTCTGGGGAAACGATATATTGAGACCTTAAATGATGTTATATTTGATGAGGATGTTTTGTTTTGGAAATCCAAGGGCTCACACTTCGATTCAGATACAGAAGTTCAAACTGCTGCAAAGAATGTGGAACTAGATCCTAGGGGACTTATATCTATAAATGAAGCTCCACATGAATAATATATTGCTCATGAACCTATTTCACCCACAAAATTCTGTGTTGCCCAGACAACAAAGGAAACCTCTTGGTTAGGAAAAATATTAAAGGAAGTTTAAGGTCATGTTTCTCCTCGTGGGACTTGGAAAGCAAGAAGCCTAAAAAGTACTTTGGTTATACAACCTTGATGTGTAATATCATTGAATCTGAGCCATCTTCCTACGAAGAAGGTATTGAAGAACACGTATGGAAATAATCGTTGATTGAAGACTATAAACCCATAATGAAAAATCATGTTTAGGATATTATTACAAGACCTAAGGGTAAGCTCCTTGTGTCTTCAAAATGGATCTAAAAGAGAAAACATGTTGTTGATAGAAGTGTTGAAAATTACAAGGCTAGATTTTTTGCTGATGGATTCTCCTAGAAATAATGAAAGGATTATGAAGACATATTTTCTCTTGTTTCCAGGTATGCATATGTTATATCTATCATTTCTCTTGCATCTATACCATGTTGGCAGCATCAAATGGATGTCAAAAAATACTTTCTAAATGGGGCCATCGAAGAAGAGGTCTAAATTGAACAACCTCAAGGTTTTGAGGTTTGCAATAGAGAGACACATATTTATAAATTGAAGGAGGACTTGTATGGATTGAAGTAGGCCACTCCTGCTTGCTACTCCTATATTCATGGTTATGTATTGAGTTTGGGCTTCAAGGAGAGAGATGTTGATCCAAATCTATATTTCAATTTTTTTATGGAAAACCCATGATATTATTATTTTATTTAGACAATTTGTTTCTAGCAGGTGCCAGAGTACTTAATTTTCAGTCAAAGAGGGAGATGGTTTCTGAATTTTAAATAAAATAACTTGACCTTATCCATTACTTTTTGGGATTGGAAATTTGGAAAGATCCTAGGGGGTTATTTGTGGGACAAGGCAAGCACATTGTCTCAATCCTTTAGAAATTTGGCATGATGGACTGTAAGTAGACGGATACTCCCATGATGATGAACTTTAAGAAGGCTCAGGACAATCAAATTTGTTTTATCCTACTATGTGTTTCAAACTAATTGGTTCGTTAAACTGTCTTTCGAGCACTAGGTGGATTTTTTTTTATGTAGTTAATAAATTGAGTCAATTTTCAGTGGAGCCTCATCATGTACACTAGGTTACAACAAAACACATATTGAGGTATTTTGAGGTACCATTGAGTATGGTCTAATGTACGCTTCTAATGGTAAATGGAAATTATAAAATTTTACTAATGCAGATTGGGATGGTATCTCTAATGATAGAAAGATCACCTCTAGTTATTGTTTTATCCTAGACTCGACCATGGTTTGAGGGTCTAGCAGGAAGCATACCACTATTACACTGAGTAAAATCAAATTGGAATACATTGCTACTAATTTTTCCTACTGCAAGGCTATATGGTTTCAACAAATTTCCTATGAGTTGTTTGATAAGATGTTAGAGTAGCATATTATCTATTATGATAATCAAAGTTTGTGAGGATATCAAATAATTTGGTGTTCCATGAAAAATAAAATGAAATTGAAATCAAGTATACTTTCATTTAGAATATTGTTCAAAGAGGTGATGTAGCACTTGAATAAGTTCCTACTGATGAGAAAGTTGTTGATTTATTAACAAATTCTTTGTCCTGGATGAAATTTGGTTATTTCATAGAAAAACTTGGAGTTGTTAGGAACCCCTCTCTAAGTGATATGGAGCACCGATTACATATGATCATGGATGTACCATCTCCCTAGGTTGTGTGCCCCACTAGAATTGGCTACTGCACTAGAAGTTTGCACTAGAAGTTTCCCCTCTTATAGAAAAAATTTCTAAGAACTTCAAATTACTTTACCTCAAAATTCTCATAGTTGTCAAGAACTGTGAAGTTTCCACAGCTGCCTTCCTTAAGCCCCTAACACGAAACCCCCCGGTAAAACCCAAACCAGTCGATTGATGCAACATATATTCTTTCAGCTTCTGTCTAGTGCAACAAAATACATTTTTGGAGGAATAGCTAACTCTAGGAAGCATGCATGAGCATTACCTAGCCGTAGTTGCTTCGACAGTTTTCTATGTCGCGGGATATCCATTCTGAGGTCACTATTATTTCATGTAGTTATACGAAATGAATAATATGGTTAGTTGAGTCATCTTTTACTCTGGAGTAGCGACCACTTGTTGCAAACGATCATGTCCGTTGACTACTGTGTTGTATATGTGTCTTCATAATATGGTGTTGCTTGGGTTTTTAATCGCATATCCATCGTATGGTGTTGCTTGGGTTTCTTTTAAATATATGGATTTTTAAACAACTTTCAAAAAATGTATTTCTATATAGTTGTTTTAAATATATTTGTAATGTGTTAATTAAGTATTTATGTAAACCTTGTAATATTAAATAATTTCCGCTAAACCATTTTCAAGCGGGTTCTAATTCCACTCGACGAAGGAAACTATAACTAGTTAGCTCTCTAATTTTCTCTGTAATTGTCAAGTCAAGTACCCTTTCTTCAACTTCTACAACTTGTTGGCTCTGTAACTATCAAGTACAGTACCCTTTCCTCAACTTGAGCTAGGGTCTGCTGCTCGATAGCTCGAAAGGGAGAACAGGAATTGGAAAGATAATTTCATTACCTCAACACTACCCACAATATCCTCGCTATTTTTAGTGTTAAAATAGTTAGATAGGTTATCATATCAATCAATCTGAATAGTTTATAGCTTTGTTTTCTCTTTTCTTGGTATGGAATCACTTCTTTTTCGTCAATATTTCATTACCGATAGGGACTACTAGCTGCATGCTGCCCTTGCTTGATAAGAAGATGGTAAAAAAAAATAAGAACCAAAGATTATCATTGGTCATTTATACAAAAATCACATGAAACATATGGTATTTATTTGCACCATTGTGTTCATGGTGCAAATAAATACCATATGTTTCATGTGATTTTTGTATATAAATATACATATACAATAAGTTGTCACATAAAAGGAAAACATTGTATGGTCATTATCATGGTTTTCTTTCTAGCGTTATATAAATTAGTTTTCCATTTCTTTAAGCTTATTTTCATTTTCTTTAATCTCTTTAATTAGTTCATCTTGTTTCTGAATTACTCCAAATACATATATAATGCTAAAAGTGACCAAAATTTTGAAACTAGTAAAACGGTAAATAATGACATTCAAAATATCCATATTTTCCATAGAAATTAACAAAAACTATTTAGCAATAATCTAGATTTGTGCCAACATGTGTCTACGTGAAATCTCGATAGATTTGGCACAACACCAATAAATTTATTAAGCATTCCATCCATAACACTACTTGAATTTCTCCAAAAGATTTTCCTTGGATCTAAAAATGTAAAAAAAAATATGGTGCATAAATTAGAATTACGTTATAAAGTTTTTTTTGAAACAATGGCTTATTTTAATTTCAGGTACACTCTTAGTAATGGATTATTTTAATTTCCGGTACATGTTATATTAATTTAATTTAATTGCGCTCTGGTTTTAGCTAGTCGGTTTCTCTTTCCTTGTCATTTCATATCCCACTCATATCTGTCTTAATATTTTTTTTCCTTGTCATTGCATAGATCATTAGAATAATCTATTGAAGCTAAGTTGTAAACATCTTAGAACTAGACATGCACCAGTGAAATCTTGTGCAAAACATTTTTTCCATTTCTGTCCGAAGTATTTCAAAGAGATCGCTTCGATTCTTTTATTTGTTGAATAGAAAGCTCTATGGGATTCGATTATAACTACATTTTCTCTAAGATCATCTCTCATAAAAAAAACCAGAGTCCATTCATTTCAGTTTTATTATCTCATATTATTTTGCTTTTCTCTGCTCTCACAGATGTGATAGTTTCTTTTTAACTCATTTCAGCCATTGCATCTCAATTCTTATATTGCAGGGCATTTCTTTCATTTCGCTCAAAATTATTCAATAGATAGGTTCCATTCTTTTATGTTATATCATTTTAATGGATAAGAATAAGAACCTCCGTCGGCTACAATTACAGATACATTTCCTTTTAATTCAGCGATCCTACTGATTTCAGTTTTATTATTTCATTTTCCTTCTACTCCTTTGATACCTTTATGTTGTAATGACGAGAACCTAGGCTCCGTTTCTTTATGGATTATTAGAATAATAAACTACGAATTCTATAGACAATTGTCTCTCTACCAATCCATGTTCTCTCTTCGAAAAAGAAATCTATACACAAGAGTATCTCTACTAATGACACTCGAACACTACAATAAATTCAATCACAGTTCATCTTCATATACGTGACTTCGCAGGGAAGATTTGTCAGGAGAACAGGTCAGTAAATTGGGTTTTGCCACCGAACTCTTTTGTCATGAAAGTTTTTTTTTTTATGTTATCGTGTTATCAGAAGTAATTTTAATTATTTTATAAATTAGAAAATAATTTTTCTTTAATTACCTAAAATAATTTTAGTTTTCCTGCATGCCCTGCTAATACAATATAGGCATTTATTCATTTACTAATTAACTCTTCTTTAATTAATTTTAATTTTTCTTCTTTAGCCCTATTTTTATTTGCTGGAGCAAACACAAAATAGGCATTTATTCATCGAAGTTGTCTACCGAGGCCGCGTTTTGGCCTGGACTGCAGAAATCCGCCGGAATCCGGTCAACTAAATTTGCAAAAATCAGGTAGTTGCAGTGCTTGGAATCTATTTTTGATAGTGGAAATAGATTCAGCACTATCAAAAACCCCTGGGGCACTCAAAATACTAATGTTTAACAACTATAAACAAGTTTCTGGGCAAATCTCTGCCGGATTTTCTGAAAATCGTGACCGAATTTTGGGTCAAAACGCGGCCTCTTTAGACTACGCTTTTATTCATGTACTCTGATATTGATGATGTCCTCCTTCGCCAGGAAAGTACTCTGATAGAGTTGACTGAGTTGAAAGCCTTTCCCTAAAATCTGTGCATTTAAACAATGCTACACATTTTCATAAAAAAATGTCTGCTACTTGAAACAAAATTAAAAAAAAAAAAATTCAACAACCTTGGGCTTCACTTACCAAAGTGTTGTCAGCAATCGAAGTCATTATTTAGCCCATTCGATAGATTGGATGGATGAATGACATGGACCCACTGAAACTGAGATTAGGGTATTAGGGTTCCCCGTATGATTAGGGTGTGAGACTTATAACAATTATAAGTTTTCAATAAATTACAAAATTAATTTTGTTATAAAAAATAATGTTCATTTTTTTAATAAATTAGAAAAATAACTTTATGAAATTCTCATGAAAGATGATAATTATTTATTTAAAATAATAAAAATAAATTATATCGGTAATTAAAAAGTTGAAGTTTCTGTGAAAAAAAAAAAATAGATGAACAAAGTTCTGTTGTGCATTGAAACTTCTTAAAATTACGTTGCAAATAATTAATATGAAAACGGAACAACGTTGACTCAATTTAAAATTTTTAATATATGCCCAAAAATTATATATAGAATACTTTGTATGAGTCAGCAGGGGCGCGAGACAATATCTTTCTCTGCACGTACAAACAACAATAGGCCTTGTCCCACATCCCCAACCAACTCAATTGCCTATTCTTATTATGAAAATTGCAATGCGTTGAAGTTTCGTTTCTACTTCCGTGTAGTTTCATTACGTGTTTTTGTAGTTTAGTTTTATTCAAATCAGTTTCTCATTTTGTATGTTTCTGATAGGTCTCTTTCCATTATGATTTTTTATTTTATTTTAAGAATGAGACGATTTGTAATTTAGTTTTATTTAAATATGCTTATGATGTTAGTTCTTTTTCAACTTAATTGAATACAGTGTAATTTTATTTTTATAGGAATGTTATGATTTGTAATTTAGTCTTATTTAAATTAGTTTTATATTTTTTCTCTTAATTTAATTTAATTGAATATTGCTTAATTTTAGTTTCATATAAATATTTAGTTTGATAGGAATATCTTTGGGCACTTGTCTCACTCAAAACCAGTTTCTTGATTTTGTTTTTATATAATTATTATATAGTAAAGTTAAAATGTATTTTGGTTTTTAAATTAAATATTAATACATTTAATTTAATTTATTTTAGATAAAAAAAAAAATTAATTTTTTATTAAAGATAATTAGTTAAATCTATTTTTAAATCATTTTAAATTTTATATAATTAATATCTTATTTACATTATATTTTATTAATGGTATAATATATTAAGGTATATTTGTTTAATTAAAATAATATGATTTGTATTTAAAAGTGTAAACTTCTGTGATCTATATCATATTATAATAAATCTTCTCGGAAATCACATCAGAAATTTTAGAACCTAGGCTTTTAGAACTATTGAATGTAGTTCATTAGTTTAGAATAGCATTTATAGTGAAAAATGATTAAATTTATACAGTATAAAGTGATAATCTTTTTATATAAAAACTTTTATTATAAAATTGAATTGAAATGTAAATGTTTTTTAAAGATTGATTTTGAATGTGTTTTTTATTATATATATATATATATATATATATATATATATATATATATATATATATATATATTTGTTGTGTTAAAGTAGGCTAGATGGGAAAAAGTAGGTTATTCTAGGCTATACTAGGCAAGGCTAAGATAATCTAGAGGAGACTAGGTTAGGCTATGATAGACTAGAGTAGGTTGGGCTACAGTAGGCTAGGGTAGGATAGGCTAGGATATAGTAACCTTGAAAGGGCTAGAGTAGGATAGGGTAGTATAAGGTAGGCTAGAGTAGACTATGCTAGAGTAGGCTAGAGCACGCTAGGCTATGCAAGAGTACGCTAAGCTAGGCTAGAGTAGACTAGGAAAGTCTAGGCTACGCTAGAGTAAGATAGGATGGTCTAATGTAGGTTAGGCTAGGGTAGGGTAGGGTAAGCTAGAGTATGTTATGCTAGGATAGAGTAAGCTAGGATAGGCTAAAGCAGGCTAATCTAACCTAGGTAATGAAAGGGTAATTTACGTTAGGATAGAGTAGGTTAGGCTAGAGAATGCTAGACTAGGCTAGGCTAGGCTATCTTGGAGAATTCTATGCTAGGAAAAGGTAGGCTAGTCTAGGTTATCTTAGAGAATTCTATGCTAGGCTATAGTATGCTAGGCGAGGTCATACTAAGATAAGCTATGATAAGGTATGCGAGAGTAGGCTAAGCTAGGATAAAGTAGGATACAACATAGTACACTAGGCTAGAGTATAGTATGCTAGAGTAGGCTAGGCCACACTATGCTAGGCTAGAGTAAGTTAGGCTAGGCTAGAATAGGCTAGGTTAGGTTACAAAAAACTAGGCTATGCTAGGCTAGAGTACACTAGGTTAGGAAAGAGTAGGTTAAAGTAGGCTAGGCTAGAAGAGGATACAATAAGCTAGGTTAGGCTAGGTTAGGTTACACAAGAATAGGCTAGAGTAGGCTAATCTAAATGAGGATAGAGTAAGCTAGACTAGGCTAGGCTACAATAGGCTAGGATATAATAGGCTAGTCTAGGGAAGAGTAGGCTATAGTAGGCTAGGCTCGAATATGATAGACTAGTGTACATTAGGTTAGAATAGGCTAGGCTAGGTTAGGCTAGGTTAGACTAAGGTATGCTAGGCTAGTGTAGGTTACCATATGCTTGGTTAGAGTACACTGGTCTAGGCAAGAGTTGGCTAGAGTTGGCTAGTCTAGAAGAGGATAAGTTAGCCTAGGCTAGGCTATTCTTGGTTAGGCAAGAGTAGGCTAGAGTAGGCTAGCCTATAAGAGGGTAGAGTATGCTAGGGCAGGGTAGAGTAGGGTAGGGTAGGATGTTAAATGCTAGGATAGAATATGCTAGTCTAGGAAAGAATAGGCTAGGCTAGGCTAGAGTAAGTTATAGTAGGCTAGGCTAGAATATGAGAGGCTAGGTTGTTCTAGGATAGATTAGAGTAAGTTAGGCTACATTAGACTAGGCTAGGCTAGAGTATGACAGGCTAGGCAAGAATAGGCAAGGATAGGCAAAAGAAGGCTAGAGTAGGTTAGGATAAAGTAGGCTAGGCCGCACAGTCTTAAGCGAGGGTGCGTAGCCTTAAGGCATTGCGCATATGTCCAGAAAGGCCATAATTGCTTCAAATTTCGCCAAATTTACCTCCAAAAGTTCAGAAAAAAAAACTTTATGACCTCGAGCAAGTGAGTAAAGGTGTCTTCTATCAACTCTCTTCTCCTTCAACTTCATTTGTTGGTGTTGTGAAATTTGTTTAAGATTTGGTGTTTAAAATCATTTAAAACCTTAGTATTTCAGATAAATTATTGAAGGGATCAATTCCAATTTCTTATGTTGTAACATTGTAATAAATAGGAATAAGAACCTCTATGGGCTTCAATTATAGGTACATTTCCTCTAATATCTACTCTCAAAGAAAAACCCAGTCTCGTCGTTTCAGTGACCCCACTCATTTCATTTTTATAATTTCATTTTCCTTCTACGGATTTGATTCATTTATGTTGTAACCATAAAAACCTAGTCCTCACTTGGAAAATTAGGATTCAGAGAACCAAAAATGGTTCCCCACTACATGAATCCATTGGGTATCTGTACTAGATAATGTATGCTATTTAACTATATGTGTATACATATGTGTGTGTGTGTGTGTGTGTGCGGGTGTTAAATTTGAAAACTAGGGCCAAACTCCACTTTGCACTACTCATATGATGGAGTATTATGAAACCAGTGCCAAAAATAGAAGAAAAGAGAGATCAATGCCTTAGAATTCAGCCACGTCTAGGGGTAAACCTCCTTTACATTACATAAATGAACAATTCTTGGATGATACAAATGACAAAACCTCCTTCTATATATAGGAGTCCATGGGGTCACAATATAATCCTAGCTGACCTAACAATAATATTATAAGGGCACAATAATAACTATATTGGGGTTACATGGGTACAACAATAAAAATAAGGGGGTGACAGTAACAACAATAAGGGACTATACTAGTAATATAGGGAGCTAACATGCCCCTCTCCTTCAAAAAAGTGTTGTCCTCAACGCTTGAGTAGCTCTGGATGCTTCTGTATAAAATTCTTATCCTCCCATATCGAATCTTCAGTGGTTAAGTTCTTCCACTTGATGAGATACTATGAAATTGATTGATTTCGTAGCTGTCGAGTTATTTTTTCTGTGGCTGCTTCAGGTTCCAATATGATTTCTTCTTCCTCATCAAGTTCTAGCAATATCGTTTGAACTAGAATTTCGTGACCTATAACCTTATTTAAGCATGAAACATGGAAAAATAGATGCACTCACGAAGAAGAAGGAAGCTCCAATTTGTATGCCATAGTACGAATATTTTGCAACACCTTGTAAGGACCATAGTACTTTGGAAATATTTTATTATCCTTATTAGCTTGCTTGAGGGACATTTTTTTGTATGGTTGTAGCCGTTAAAATACCTAGTCTCCTACATCAAAAAATTTCTCGCTAGGATGTTGATATGCCTGTTGTTTCATTCGTTTTTGTGCCAAATTTAGGTTATCCTTTAAGAGTTGGAGAACTTCTTGTTGATGCTCGATGTGATCTTCCACTACTTGAACCTTATAATTTTCTCTTAAACATAATGTGATGGATGATTGCTGATATCCATAAAGTGCCATAAATGACATCATTTTTGCTGCAGTATGGAAGGAAGTGGTGTACCACCATTCAACGAGAGGTAACCAATTCACCCATTATGTTTGATTATCAGATACAAAAAAACGAAGATATCCTTCCAAACATTTATTCACTATCTCATTTTGACCATCGAATTGAGGATGATAAGATGAGCTACGAGCCAGTTGAGTACCCAGACAATAAAATAATTCTGTCCAAAGATTTCCAGTAAAAATGGGATCCCCGTCAGTTACAATAATTTTTGGGTTTCCATGTATCTTTTGAATTGTTTCCATAAATGCATTAGCAATTGTAATTTCTTTAAATAGATTATATATGCACAAAAGTGTGCATACTTGGTAATTCTATCAACTACCACCATGATGACATTATTTCCTTCGGACTTAGGTAAACCTGCGATAAAATCCATTGAAATCTCTTCCAAACGTTGACTTCGAATGGATAAAGGTTGTAGAAGACCCGGGGTCTTAATTGTCTCAATTTTATTTTTTTGGAAAACCAAACATTCCACCAAAAAATTTTGAATATCAGATTTAAGACCATCCCAAAATAGTTCTTTCTTCACCCTGTGGTAAGTTTTTAGAAATCCTGAGTGTCCTCCTAAAAGAGAAGTGTGCAATTCGAAAAGAATATTTTGTTTTAGTTGGGAATTCTTACAAATATATGAGCGATCTTTGTACCATAAGGAATCATTTTTCAAACTAAATGTATAAGATGTACTAGGATCTTGCTACAACTTTTGAATGAGTGTCCACACTTATTTTTCCTTCTTCCATTCATCCCTTGCTTCAGTTATCCAATATGGTTGGATAATAGAAATGGCAGAAAGAAATGCTTCCACCTCTTCATCCTTTCTTGAGAGTGCATCTGTAACAACAATTAGCTTCGATTTTTTGTAGATGATTTCAAAGTCATAGCCCAACATAGTTGTGACCCATTTGTGTTGCTATTCTAAAGATAGCCTTTGTTCCGAAAAGTGTTTAAGACTATCATGATCATTTTTTACCTTGAAGTGTCTTCCCATTAGGTAAGGTCGCCATTTCTTCAGTGCATGTAGTATCGCTAACATTTCCTTCTCATAAATAGCTTTCTGTAAATGCCTTCCTTTTATTGGATGACTTTCAAAAGAAATGGGTCATCCTTCTTGCATTAAAACAACACCAATTCCATTTTCTCGAGAATCACATTCCACAATAAAGGTTTTTGTGACGTCTCTCATAGTTAAGACCAGTGCGAGGCACATTGCCTCTTTAAGATGTTAAAAGGCCTTAGTTTCTTTAGGAGTTCATGAAAATGCATCTTTCTTCAATAATGTTGTTAGAGGTGCTGTTATTCTCCAATAATTCTTAACAAACTTGCGATAATATCCTATTAACCCGAGAAATCCTCGCAATTGCTTTATGGTTGTGGGGATTTTCCATTCCTTAATGGCTTAATGTTGTTAGGGTCTACCTTAACACCCTCGTGAGGTACAATATGAACTAAATATTTCACATCTTGTGCTCCAAAGAAACATTTCGATGTTTTTGCATATAATTGTTTCTCCTCCAATGGTTTGAGCACCCTATCAACATGTTGAACATGATCCTTCCAAGACTTGTTGTAGATTAGTACATCATCAAAAAATACTAGCACAAATTTTCTAAGGAAGTGTTTGAAAATGGAATTCATCAACCCTTGAAATGTAGAAGGTGCATTGGTAAGGCCAAAAGGTAGGAAAAAAAATTCATAATGACCCTCATGAGTTCGAAATGTTGTTTTCGGAATATATTTAGTCTTCATTCTAATTTGATGATATCCTGAACTAAGATCCAACTTGGTAAAATAAATTGCTCCATGTAATTCATCCAATAATTCATCAATCACATGATTGAGAAATTTATCTTTAATAGTGAGCTTATTGAGCTCCCTATAATCCAAACACATGTGTCATGATCCATCCTTCTTGTGAACCAATACTACTAGAGCAGAGAAATAACTTTGACTAGGTTGAATTGTACCGGCCTCTAACATTTCTGCAATCATACGTTCAATTTTTCTCTTTTGGACATAAGGATATCTATAAGGCCTTATGTTTGGAGGGAAACTTCCTAGAATCAAATGAATAGCATGACCATGATCACGAATAGGTGGGAGTGCTTTCAGAGTTTCAAACACCTTCGAATGATTGTCTAAGACCTTTTGGAGATCTAGAGAAATAGATGATTTTGATGTTGGAACTTCTAGTGAGCACAATTGTGCAATTATGCCTTGTTGTTATTTCTTCAGAAACTTTGTCATAACATTAGAGCTTATTATCTTTCCCAGATTCCTTGCGGTACCCCGTAATTCGACTTCCTTTCCTTTCGAAAAAAATTTCAATAATTGTTCTTGAAAATTAAACGATACCATCCCCAAATATTGTAACCATTTTACTCCTAGTACAACATCAACACCTCCCATTGGAATAGAAATCATTGGACTATTCAATACATATTCCTCCATGGTTAGCCTGATATTATGGCATTTTCTAGAGAAATTTATAGTTCGTCCATTTTCAACCATCACTTGACATGCAAGTGCTGGGTATAAGAAACATTTCAATTCCTTCGCTACCTTACAATGAATAGAATTATGGGTACTACCCGAATCAATCAACACTATTACCTTTTTCTTCTTCATATGTCCTTCTACCTTAAGAGTTTGAGAAGTGGTAATTCCTGCCAATGCATTACACGATATGGTTGGACTCATTTATTCTTCTTCTAGGGTTGGTTCCTGGTGTATAACCTCTTATTTTGAAGCTTCTTGTTCATTTTCTTCCCCCTCTTCACAATCTATCTAAAATAATTTCCTCTTAGCACACTTATGACCTTTAGTGTATTTTATATCACAACTGTAGCAAAGCCCTTTTGCTCTTTTTTATTCCAATTATTGTCGTTTCAACCTTGTAGTTTTTTGAATTCTAGGACTAGCAACACTTCCATCTTTATATATGTGAGTGGTACGCTTCCTTGTCGCCATAATTTTACATTCAATTTTTCTTTCCAACCTGAATGGCTTCTCCAATGAATCAAGTTCCCAAATGCGAACCTCATGTTGGATGTTATCCTTTAAAGTCCCTATGAAGACATCAATCTTGTGTTCCTCTGGAATATCAGTTACCCTTATATTGAATTTTTTTAAGTCCTCAATGTGCTCCACCACTGAACCCTTTTGTTTGAGATTTATCAATTGGCTAAAGAAGGTGTTTCTATTTGTATCTTCATAATCCGCTATCATTTCCTCCGTAAAAATTGACTAAGTGACAATATTTTTATGGGAGTAAAGCCATCGATACCATACAAATGTATTTTGTTCTAGATGTAAAGTTGCAATGCGTAACTTTTGTGTGTTTTGCACAATATTGAGATCAAAGTATTGCTCCATCTGTAGTATCCATGTTATGTGATCCTTGCCATCAAACTTCCCCATATCCATCTTTGGAATATGGTGGTTCTTCCATCCAACATTAGAGTTTATGAAATCATGATTAACATTTATTTTGTTCTCATCATGAGTTTCCTCTACTATATTTTCTCCGTTAGGAAACATTTCTTCTATCAACTTTGTTAAACCTTCCATGTCTTCTTTTAGATCATTCTTCATGTTTTCCATTTTCCTTCTATTCCATCCATGCCATTCTTCAAACCCTCCATCTTAGCTTCCACGCCTTTCTTCAAAACATCCATATTACCTTCCATGCCTTTCTTCAAAACTTCCATTCCATTTTTTGTTGCTCTTTGCGAGAGAGAAATTTGTTGCACTTGCTCTTGTAATTTTGATATGTCATGTTTCATTTCTTCATCTTCATGAATCATAGTAGAGCATTCTATAGGCTTAATGGGTGTTGAATTATTTTTAGGGGGAATTTTGGAACCCAATACTGGTATCTATTCTACAATATTCCCTTGGAATCAATTCAAACTGTTTCTTCAAACAAGACTTATGCAATTCAAAAAACAAAAATGCACACATTTTTCTTTCTTTTGAGAAACTAGATATTGAAACTAAATTATCACTATGATTTTGGATCTTCAATATCTTAAATTTGGTCCTATCGTAGCCATATGAATCTTATTTCTAATGCATTAGGTCTGACCTAATTCGGATTCTTCAAGGAAAATTTATTCCCAATCTCCCACAATGGCCTAATTATGGACCGGTTCAGTAGAGGATAGAGTAGGATACGATAGGATATGGTAGGAAAAGGTACGCTAGAGTAGGGTATACTAGAGTAGGCTAGGCTATGATAGGCTAGATGAGGCTAGGCTATGAAAGAGTAGGCTATGCTAGGCTAGGATAAGCAAGGCTAGAGTAGGCTAGGCAAGTCTAAGGTATGCTAGAGTAAGATAGGCTAGGCTAGGCTAGGGTAAGATAGAGTATGTTATGCTAGGATAAAGTAAGCTAGGATAGGCTAAGCTAGGCTTACCTAGAGTAGGATACACTAAGCTAGGTAAGGAAAGAGTAAGCTACATTGGGATAGATTAGGTTAGGCTAGAGAATGCTAGACTAGGCTGGGCTAGGATATAGTAGGATAGGCTATCTTAGAGAAGTCTATGCTAGGCAGAAGTAGGCTAGGCTGAGCTATAGTGCGTTAGGATAGGTTATACTAATATAAGCTACAATAAGGTAGGCAAGAGTAGGCTAATCTAAGATAGAGTATGATACAGTAGAGTAGGCTAGGCTAGAGTAGATTATGCTAGAGTAGGCTAGGCTACACTGGAATAGGCTAGGGTAGGTGGCAACAAACTAATCTAGGCTTGGCTAGAGTACACTTGGTTGGGAAATAGTAGGTTATAGTAGGCTAGGCTAGAAGAGGATATAGTAGGCTAGGCTAGGTTAGGCAAGAATAAGCTAGAAGATTCTAAGCTAAGAGAGGATAAAGTAGGCTAGACTAGACTAGGGTAGGGTAGGCTACAATAGGTTAGCATATAATAGGATACTCTAGGGAAGAGTAGGTCATGCGAGGCTCGAGTAAGCTATTGTAGGCTAGGCTAGAATATGATAGGCTAGTGTACACTAGGCTAGAGTAAGCTAGCCTAGGTTAGCCTAGGATAGACTAGGGTATGCTAGGCTAGTCTAGGTTACCATAAGATATGTTAGAGTACACTTGTCTATGTAAGAGTAGGCTAGAGTTAGCTAGGATAGAAGATGATAACATACGCTAGGATAGCGTAGTCTAAGTTAGGAAAGATTAGGCTAGAGTAGGCTAGATCATGATAAGATAGAGTATGCTAGGGTAGGGTAGGGCAGGGTATGATATTAAAGGCTGAGATAGAATAGGCTAGTTTAGGAAAGTGTAGGCTAGGCTAGGCTAGGGAAAGCTATAGTAGGCTATGCTAGAATATGATAGGCTATTGTAGACTAGGCTATTATAACCTACACTAGAGTAGGCTAGGTTAGGTTAAGCTATGTTAGACTAGGGAAGGCTATGATAGGGTAGGCTAGAGTAGGCTACCCTAGAGTATGATAGGCTAAGATAGGGTAGAGTAGGCTAGGATATGCAAGAGTAGGCTAAGCTAGGGTAGGATAAGCTTGGCTAGTGTAGTCTAGGCAAGGCAAGGCTAGGCTAGGCTCGGAAAGGGTAGACTAGGCTAGTATAGAGCAAGTTAGGCTAGGCTAAAGTAGGCCAGGGTAGACTAGGCTATGCTAGACTGAGCTAGAGTAAGCTATGTTGGGCTCGAGTAGTCTAGGATATGTTAATATAGGCTATGCTAGAGTATTCTAAGCTAAGATAAGATAGATTTGACTAGGATAGGAAAGATTAAGCTACTCTATGATAGAGTAGGTTATGCCAGAGAATCCTAGACTAGGCTACCATTGATCAGGTGCTCAAAATTATGCTCAAAAATAAAATTTATCGGAATGTTGTCGAACCTCAAGAAACACGTAGACCTCGTCGTTCTAAATATAAAACAACTCATTTCGCAGAAAATCAAGATGGTATGCTCCCGAAAACACTATCTATTCTTTTCCCAAACAGTCAAAATTTTCGAAAAATCGAAGCTAACAGAGAAAAAATTTGGGCCGATGGAAGGCTACCACGTGGCCTCTTTTGGTTGGTTGAAATGTAAATTTTTTTAGCGTCTCAGGCTTCACCACTTGTCAATTTTTCATTTCCTGTTGGATGGTTTAATTTGGTTAGTTTAAATGACGGCCAACCACATGGTGCCATGTGGCCCAACCAAAGGCCGCCATTTGGTAGCATGGGGGGCCACCAAAAGTTTGGTAAAGACGTAGTGGAAAGGGTAGGGATCAAACACCCAACCTATGTCCAACAAACTATTGTAACTTCATTTCTTAATAATTTATGGTCAAAAACATTATTTAAGGTTTATTAATGTGGAGTATGGGGTAAAGGGCTAGGGCTTAGCCCCCCCCCCCAAAACATATTCACACAACTATACCATTAGGGACCATGGGCATGGAGTATCCACACACAAAAACCATCTAACCACTATGTCACATCATTGACTTAACCACCAATGGTTAGTCTAACCACCTGAAAAAAATTTATATTAAAATTTTTTTTATTAACCATAATGTTTATGGTTTGAAAATCAGATTTTAGGTGCCATTATGCATTTATATGGTCCGATAGTTTCACCCAGAATCTTGGGAAATTATCGCTCCATTAGTTGAAAATGGGGAAAATTTGTAGGACATGTCTGGATTTTGGGGAATTTGTTGAGCGGTTCATGCCAAAACTTGGGGAAGTCATAACTTCCTCAGTTTTGGGCCATATTTGATGCATAAAAAGGATAGACGGGATTTTTTAGGAATTATAGAGCTGATGGGACAAGTTTCATAGTTGTCTGAGCATTGTAAACACATGTAGTCAAAATTTTGAGCATAATAGGAGAGGGCCAAGCCATTGGAACCAGGACTAAGGAGACAACGTAGCCAAGGCAGGCTGAAATCCTTCATTATGTGCTTTTGTATGACTGTGTTATGGTGATGTTTAGGTCTGTTAGATGTTTTTTTTAAGTGTTTTAGTTATGTTAATTTTCTCATGAAATTCACATAAAAACTCATATGAAACATGCAATTAACCTCTAAATCCTCAAGCACCTTCTTTATATTCTAAATTGGATCTTAGCATAGCAAAACTAATATTCCCATTCAGATCAAGTTGGCATCAATGAACTAGATTTTCTTGTGCAAAGAGGATTGATTTGTTTTCAAGCGTTTAAATGCTTATAGGGTTGAAGCTCAAGAGAGGATAAGGCAAGATTTTGGGTGAAAGTTCTCAAATTAGAGCAAGGATAAGGAGGTCAAGTTTCCACAATATCCACCACAAGTTTAAGCTCATGTTGTACCTCAGGCTTCAGTAAGAATGTCACATGGAGGAGAGCCTGGAAGTATGTCAGAGGATGTGAAGGCTTTTAGGAAGGCTTTCTTTCACATGGAAGAAATTGTGAAAGTCCTCTATGAAGAGAGGAACACTAGACTTGAAGGTGAAATATCCAGACCTCCAAGAGGAGAGTGTTCTCTAGGAGAAGGAGGTAATGAGAATGGTGATAAACCACCATCTTCTCCACCATCATCATCCTTTTCAACAACAACTCTTATACAAGAGGCTAGTGTTGAAAGTCCCTCAGAGAAGGAAGATGGCCAAGTCTACACCTTTTGTCCAGATGATAATGAGGATGAGGCTCTGTCATCACTAAAGTTTAAAGAGTTGAAAGAAGAAAGACCAATATTGCAAGACGAAACCTGATTTTTTCCTCAATCCAAAGATGGGAAAAATAATAAGCATTTACTTGCAGTTTATTTACATGAAAATATTTATTTAAGCTCTTTTGGATCCTTTGAAAAGCATAAAACAGGCATAGAAACAAAGCTCTTGCCCAAGACACGTTTCAAGGGAGGAGGTCTTGGATTAAACAATCAAGGCATTATCCATACAATTGAGACAAATGAGAGACCTCTAATGAAGGTTTGGTCTATTTCAAAAATGAAAAATGGTATTCTAGTTGTAGCTCTTGGGTATCTTGTTATATTTTTCATAAGAGAGGACACAAGGAGCATCCAGAATTGGTACCAGCTTGGTTTCTAAAGCTAAAGGATGACATGAGGTGCAAAACATCTCCAAAGAGAGATTAGCAAATTGAATAATATACTAATACAATTTATTCTTTCCATTCAAGTTCCTCACATAAAAATAATAATCCAAAGGACAACCATGAGAGGTATATGTTTCCTGATTATTCAAAGTATTTTTATGATGAAAAACCACTTGATGATTTGAATAACATGTTGTGGAATATTTTTCCATGCACTTTATGTCATGCACCTAGCCATTGTGTAGCTAAGTTCCACAAAAGGAAAGAGTTAATAAAGAATATGAATATTTCAATTGGAATTGAGACCAAGAAGGGAAATTCTCATCCAAGCTTAAAGATATTTTTGCCAAGAGAGGCTCACAAAAACCTTTCTACTCATTGCAATATTAGTGGGCATTGGGTCGAGAAGTGTTGGAAATTTAATCTAAAACTTCATCCTAGCAAGGGAAATAAAATCATGCGAACACCTGAAGAGGAAGCAACAAAGGAAAAAGTGGCACAATTTGCGACCATCCATGAAGTGACTCAAGAAGGAAAAAGAGTTCAAGTAGAGGGTTCATTCACCTCATTGGGTAATAAATGGACAGACTACTTTTCCAGTTAAATATCATAAATCTTTGTAAAAAACTTGTTGCATATCCCCAAAGTTGGGCATTTTGAAAAAAATGATGTTTGTGAATAAATCACTTATATGAAATAGTGATTTATTTGCCATTGTTATGATATTTTGGCTTGATGATGAGTCCTTTTGTATGGGAATTTTGGAGTCAAATTTATTCCATATTGTAAAATGAATTTCTATTTGTGCACATTTTAGTAAGCATCATAAAATTTGGTATAAGTAGTTGCAACTCATTCAGTATGTTACAAATGTGTCAAGGACTCATTTACGCAAGTATTTACCATGTCAAGCTTCTTTGGGTTATTTTCCAAAGTGTTTTTGGATTTTATCCTTGGTGAATATTTACAGCAAGAATGTTCTCTTTCTGACATCGACATACGTTGGATGTCAAAAATTCAAAGTGCAGTAATACCAAATCAAAGCCAAAAGTTTTTGAACAATGGAACCACTCGACCATCTCTTCCACCATGTAGTGCACCTATGGTTTTGGTGCCCAAGAGGAATGGAGAGAATTTTATTATGAGGGACAAAAGGAGTGGTTTTCATCAAAGAATAGTTGTTGAATGAGGTATATGGAAGATGAATTTTAATATAAAACATGGTTTGTCTGAATGATTTAATTTTTTTTTATGGTATTTTCCATACTCCTAGTACTTTCATGCATATGAATAATGATGAATTGGATCCATTTATAGATGTGATAGTACACTTGTATGACATTGTCATTTTTAGAAAATTTCATGATGAACATGTCATGTATAAGAGAAAAATACTTGATGTCTTCAGGCATGAAAATTTGTTTTTGAAGATGTGAAAGTATGATTTGGTTAAAAATTCTTTGATGTACTTGGGCTACAATGTTGGAGGAGGTAAGCTGAAGGAAGACCTCTCGAATTTTGACACCATTGTGGATTTCTCAACACCCAAGATGGTCATCTTGATAAGAGGTTTTTTGGGAGAAACCCAATGTTGGAGGAAAATGTTGGTTAAAATTTCTTCTATTGTAGCTCCTTGGGATGCATTGACATGTGTCCAAAATGTCTTCCAATGGGGAGGAAAACAATAAGAGGCATGTGATGCTTTGAAGAAAAATATATTTTTAGCTTTTATTTTCTCTTTTAAACTTGAAAAGGTCATTTGAGTTTTAGGTTGATGCAAGTGACTTTTCCATTTCATTTCATTCAGAAAATGTTAATGGTGCAATAATTAAGTTGCAGTGATTAAGTCACTTCCATTTGATGGATGTTCATCAACAATTTCACTTGGTCAAAAGGTATAAGAGAGGTATAGGTGACAAGGTTGTTGATATGCCTTCTAGGCATGTTATTGGTGTAACTATTGTACTCAAGCATCATTTTGTTTTACATGAAATTTATGTTCAAAAATATGCCTACTTTCAAGATGTACATTCAAGATGGAGACAAGTAAACCAAGTAATGAAACTTTTTTACCATTTGCATCATAATTTGTTGTGTCGTCTTGGTAAGAAGGATGTTGTTTTTTATGGAAACCTGGAGAAACCCAAGAAGTTCAATGAAAAAGATGATTTAATTGAAGTTTCTAATGTTTTTAATAAGATATTTTAGGGCTCGAACATGTTTCCTTTGAAAATGGGTAAACAAGATGTGAAAAATTGCAGCAGTCCACATCAGTGCTGAACAGTGATGGGAACAAGATGTCGGTGCTGAATGGTGTAAAAATAAAAGAGAAAGTACCATGGAAAGATGAAAAATAAGGCATAGGTTCCACAAGTACTTCTTTTGGTTTTAAAAATGGTGCATGGAAATGGTGAAAAAACCTGGTCAAAGGTCGACACAAGTTCAAGGCAAGACAAGCTAAATATCGCCATGTCAATAGTGTTTGAGGTGTGAAAGTTTTCAAATTATTCAAGTGTCCTTTGATATATGTCTGAGGTGGGAAAAACTTTGTTTCTTCAAGGATAGAATATTTTTCTTCCAATTCTGGGAAATTTCATCATGACGGTATTTACTACAGCAAGACAGGGTCTCCAGAATCAAGGAAAAAGATCAATTTTTATGAAAAGCTCATATTGTTGAATTCAAGAAAATTTAAGTGGATTGAGAGTGGAAGGGTGAGGGGGTTGTACCATCATCCACATGTTCAGTAATGAAATAGATTTTGGGGTCAAAAATATTTGAGTGGGTAGGCGTGATCAGGTGATCAAAATTATTCTTAAAAATAAAAGTTTCCGAAATGGTGTGAAACCTAAATGACTGTGTAGATCCCGTCATTGTAAATATGGTGCAAATTGTTTCATGGAAAACCATCACCATATGCTCCCGGAAACATGATCTTTTCATTTTCCCAAACAAACACATTTTTCAAAAATGGAAGCTGGTAGGGAAAAAAATTGGGCCAGTGATAGGCTGCCACGTGGCCTCTTCTGGTTGCTCAAAATGTAATTTTTTTAGCTTGTTAGGCTTCACCACTTTTCAGTTTTACTTTGGTTGTTGGATGGTGTAACTTGGTTGTTTGAAATGAAGGCCAACCACACGCTGCCATGTGGTCCAACCTGAGGCCACCACGTGGTAGCATGGGAGACAACCAAAAGTTTGGTAATGATGGAGCAGACTAGGCAGGGGTCCAACACCAAACCTCTGTCCAACAAACTATGCCAAACGCCACTACACCAACTTCACTTCTTAATAATCTATGGTTAAAAACAATATTTAAGGTTTATTATTGTACGGTATGGGGTAAGGGTCTAGGGTTTAGCCCTCGGCCCCCCCAAACATAGTCACACGACTATACTCCTAGGAACCATGGGCCCAGAGTCTAACCACCCACACAAAACATCTAATTTCCATGTGACATCACACACTTTACCACCAATGGTTAGTATAACCGCCCAGGAAAAAAAATTATATTAATTTTTTTTTATTAACCATAATGTTTGTGGTTTGAAAATCAGATTTTAGGCACCATTATGCATTTAAACGATCTGAAAATTTTGCTTAGAATCCTACGAAATTGTCTCTTTGTTAGCCAAAAATGGGGTGAATTTGTAGGACAGGTCCATATTTAGGGGAATTTGTGGAGCAGTTAGTGCCAAAATTTGGGAAAGTCATAAATTTTTCAGTTTTTGGCCAAACTTGATGCATAAATAGGCTAGACATGAATTTTGGGGCATTCTCAAGCTGATGGAATAGGTTTGAGAGCTGGTTGAGCATTCTAAACACATATAATCACACTTTTGAGCATAATAGAAGAAGGCCAAGCCATTGGAAGATGGACCAAGTAGACATGGCCCAGCCGGTGTGAACTCTTTCATCATGTGTTGTTGTGTGACTATTTATGGTGATGTTCATGTTTGTTAGATGTTGAGATTCAGTGTTTTATTTTTGTTAATTTGGTCATGAAATTCACATAAAATCGCATATTAAAATTCAAATTAACCTCTCATTCCTCGACCAGTTTGTTTATATTATGAATTGGATCTTAGCACATCAAAACTAATACTCCCATTCAGATCAATTGTAGAGAAGGTTATGCTAGGCAAAGGTAGGCTAGGCTAGGCTAGAGTATGCCAGGCTAGGTTGGACTAGCGTAATCTACAATAAGGTAGGTGAGAGTAGACAAGGTTAGGCTAGAGTAGAATACAGAGGAGTAGGCTAGGATAGGGTATACTATGCTAGAGTAGGCTAGGCCAGGCTAGCCCAGGCTAGGGTAGGCTAGGCTAGGA
The DNA here is from genome assembly GCA_034641835.2 of Pinus albicaulis. Lineage (NCBI taxonomy): Eukaryota > Viridiplantae > Streptophyta > Pinopsida > Pinales > Pinaceae > Pinus > Pinus albicaulis. The sequence continues at coordinate 122,059,316 of CM076573.1, forward strand.
TAGGCTAGAGTAGACTAATCTAGGCTAGGATAGAGTACACTAGGCTAGGGAAGACTATGGTAGAGTAGGCTAGGCTAGGAGAGGATAGAGTAGGCTAGGATAGGAAAAGATAGGTTAGGAAAATATAGGATAGAGTAGGAGAGGGTAGGAGAGGATAGAGTAGGCTAGGCTAGGCTAGGCTAGGTTAGTCTAGGGTAGGATACAATAGGCTAGGATAGAATTAGCTATTTTAGGAAATAGTGGGCTAAGATAGAATAGTGTAAGTTATAGTAGGCTAGGGTAGACTATGAGAGCTAGTGTAGACTAGGCTACGTTAATGTAGGTTAGGCTAGGTTAGACAATGGTATGGTAGGCTAGTGTAGGTTATCATAGGCTAGGTTAGAATTGGGTAAGATAGGCTAGAGTAGGCTAGTACAAAATAGGCTAGGCTAAAGTAGTCTAGGGTAGATTGTGCTAAGATTGGTTTGTTTAGGCTCAAGTAGGCTAGGCTGGGATAAATTAGGCCAAGCTAGACTACACTAGGTTGGGCTAGAGTAGCTTAGGCTAGTGTAGGTTATGCTAGGCTAGGTAAAGCTAGGCTAGCCTATATTAGGCTAGAGTAGGCTAGGCTAGAGTAGGATGGGCTAGGCTATGTTAGGTTAAGTTAAGCTGGGCTAAGTTAGAGCTAGCTAGCCTAGCCAAGGATAGAGTATCTTGTGCTAGGTTTGAGAAGGATATGCTAGGATAAAAAATGTTAGGTTAGGCTACAATAGGCAAGGATAGAGTAACTTCGGCTAGGCTTGAGTAGGCTAAATAATGTTAGGTTAAACTAGGCTAGAGTAAGTTGTGCTAGAGTATGCTAGGCTAGGCTAAATTAGGTTGCGTTGGAGGAGGCGAGGTTACAGTAGAATAAGTTAGAGTAATCTAGCCTAGGTTAGCCTAGGATAGTCTATAGCATGCTAGCTTACCGAGAGTGGCCTAGGCTATAGTAGGATAGGCCAAGCTAGAGTAGGAGAGGCTAAAGTAGACTAGGTTAGGCCAGATTAGGCTAAACAAGGATATAGTACGTCTATCCTAGGCTAGGGTAGGTAAGGCTATGGTATGCTAGGCTAACATAGGTTATCGTAGGTTAGGCTAGACAAGACTAGGACAGGGTAGGCTAGAGTATGCTAGGATTGAGGGATAGAAAAGAGTAGTCTAGGCTAGAGTGGGATAGGCTAGGTTAGTTTAGGATAGAATAGTTCGGGTTAGGCTAGAATATTATAGAGTAGGCTAGAATAGTATAGGATAACGTACAATAGGCTAGAGTAGTATAGGATAATCTAGAGTAGGCTAGCCCAGGTTAGTGTAGGTTAGGCTAGGTTAGGCTAGGGTAGGCTAGAGTAGGTAAGGCAAGGCTAGTTGTGTCTAGGATATGTTAAATGAGAGTAGGTTAGGCCTGATTAAGATAGAGTTGGGTAGGCTTGGCTAGGAAAAGAAAGAGTAAGATAGGCTAGGCTAGGCTAGGCCAGGCTAATGGTAGGTTATGTTATAGTGGTTTAGGCAAGGCTATCTTAGAGTAGGCTAGGATAGGCTATATTAGGGTAGAATTGAGTAGTATAGGAAAGAGCAAAAAAGGCTAGACTAGGTTAGGCTAAGCTATAGTAGGCTAGGGTAGGCAAGGATAAAGTAGCCTAAGCTAGGCTTGAGGAGGCTAGGCTAGGCTAAAGAATGTTATGCTAGGTTACGATAGAGTAGGTTATGATAGAGTAAGTTGTGCTAGAGTATGCTAGGCTAGGCTAGGATAGAGTAGGTTCGGCTAGAGTAAGTTGTCCTAAAGTATGCTAGGATAGGCTAGACTAATATATGCCACACTAGGCAAGAGTGGGGTTAAATTGGATAAATTAGGCTACAGTAGACTAGGAGAGGATAGAGTATACTAGGATAGAGTAGGTTAGATTAGGTTAGGATAGGCTAGGCTAAACTAGGCTCGACTATGCTAGAGTAGCCTAGGATATGCTTCGCTATAGTAAACTAGAAGAAAGTGTATGATAATAAGGCTATGCTAGAGTACGCTAGGCTAGAGTAGGTTATGTTAGAGTAAGCTAGGCTAGGTTATACTACGGTAAGCTAGGAAAGAGTATACTAGACTTGATTAGGTAATACCACAGTGGGATACGTTAAGCCAGAGTATTCTAGGCTAGAGTAGGTTAGGCTAGGATAGGCTAGGATAGGCTACAGTAGGATACAATAGGCTAATCTAGCTTAGAGTAGGCTAGGCTAGGCTAGGCTATAATAGGAAAGGCTATCATAGAGTGGGTAAGACTAAGCTAGGCAAGGGTAGTTTAGATATGTCCAAGCTAGGGTAGGCTAGGATAGGGTAGACTAGGCTTGGCTAAGATAGGCTAAGTTAGGATAGTCTAGACTACAGTAGCCTAACGTATCATAACCAATCCTAGGTAAATCTAGGCTAGGTTATGCTAGCATAGGCTAGGATAGGCTAGGCTACCCCAAAATGGGCTTTGGTAGGCTATGCTAAGATATAATAAGCAATGTAAGATGGTTTAGAATAGGCTAGGATAGGTCAAGATAAGATAGCCTACAATATATTAAGCTATAGTATCCTAAACTAGGCTAGAGTTGGCTAGTTTAAGGTAGGTTAGAGTAGGATATGCTAGGTTAGGGTAAAGTAGGATAGCCTAAGCTGGGCTAGAGTAGGCTAGGTTAGCTTAGGTAAGGAATAAATACGCTATCCTAGGGTATTTAAGGAAAATATAGGTTAGGCTAGACTATGGTTTGATAGGCTAGAGTAGCTTAGGCTAGGCTAAAGTAGGTTAGACTAGATTAGGCTAGGAAAAATAGCTAAGGCTAGGTTAGGCTAATATAGGCTAGGCAAGGATAGAGTAGTTTAGGCTAGGGTAGAGTATGCTTGTTGGTTAAGGTTTTCATTGATGCCAATATGGCATTAAATGAGATGTCAATATTCTTGAGATGCCTGGTTCCAGATGATGATGTCATGACTCTTGTTTAACAAGGATGCCATCAATGATGATGTCTATCCACGAAGTTGTCAAGACAAAGAGGTATTGCCCTAAGAAGCACTTGAACTAACCATAATATTTCCAAGTGCCAATCATGTGCCTTGATTGGTGATATAGACCCTAAGTGCCAATATACAAACCCTTGATGTGAAGGATTATACTTGATGAAGCCATAATCATGATGATTTCATACTCTTGAATGACCACACTTAATGATGGTACTTAATGAAGGTTGGAAGACTAGATGATGACGTGGAATATCTTAGTTGATGGTCGGAAGACATGCCTAATACACTCATTGTTGATGTCCTACATGATGACTTTATGATCCTCCAGTCAAAACAATGGAGAAGACCAACAATGGAAAAGCCAAAAAAAGAAGACATGCTATCCCAGTCACCTTCTGCACATAAAAATTCAAGGAAAGTTACACAGAAAAATGAATTTTGGCATCTTGGAGGTAGCCAATCACAATGAACCCTAGACCATCTTGAAGAGGATTTTTTCCTCTTTCTAACAAGCCCTTACTTGCCCTCAAATTCCTAGTGGTTGATGAGATACTAAATTTTTAAGTTAAAAAAATTTAATTAATTGTGAGCCAACCTACACACACTCTCTCATGTCGGCCCTTTTCCCCAACAGTCACGTCCTTTAAAATATGAAAAACCACTATAAATATAAAGTTAAATTCATTTGTTTCAGTCAAAAATTTTCGGTGATTATCTCAGCAAATGTGAGGACTACAACTCGATGAATGAGACACAAAATTTCAGTGCAAATCACAGGAACAACAACCAACGAGGCTAAGGAAACAAAGAAGATCATTGTTTTTTGTGATTGGGTTAGGGAAAAATCATTTGAACTCTGAAACAACTACTTAACTCACCACAGGTAGCTATGGAATAGGCTAGAGGTAGCCTAATTTACCCTCGGACTTGTGGTATTAGAGAAGATTTTAAGTGGCTTGGACACGTACAGGCTTCATTCCTCAGACCTATTGTGATTACCCTTGAATCTAGTGTTACTATGACTTGAACCTAACCATTTTCATACTCTCAGAGTTGAGACAGTATTCTATGGAAATTTTGTAGCTTTGATAGTGAAACATTAACTTAGATTACAGAGAATTCAAGCTCAGATTTGTTGGAGGGCTGAGACTAGTAAATAGCCACCTCAAAGTTGTACCTCCGACCTATGAAATCATCCTGTGAAAGAACTAGAATAGTCACCTGAAGTGTCATCTATAGTAAGCTCGTATTGTAGAATTGGAAGATTTGAGATCTGTGATAGGAGGCTTGTTCTCAGGCTTGAAACAGAGTTATAGACCTCGGATTACAGCAGACCTGTGGAATATTTATAAAACATTTCGATTCTGTGTCTCTTCTAGCTCATTTTGGGAGATAGCTCTACCTCAAACCTGTGTTGTGAAGGCTTTGGAACTACCAGGGACAACTACCAGTGAAGAGGAAAACCACCAGTGAAGAATGCAGTCACATTTTTTTAAGGCTCGGTTCTTGGATCTGTGAAGTAATAAGCCTTGAACCTCTGATCAACTAGCTCAGTCTCAGGGGTATAACATCAAAACAGTCAATCACTAACAAGTTTTTTGTAGAAGTTACAATTGAAGATTTTTGAAAAGTAAGGTGTCTTTTGTTGAAGCAATGTTTGGTGCATCTTGAAGACCTGAAGAAGACCTCTTGGAGATACTTGTTGGGGCAGCCCTTGGCAGCATTTTGAAGCATTCTTGACGGAGGATTTTAAAGACAATATTGAAGACACTTTGTGAAGACAATCTTAAGGAGCAGGTCATTTGCAGCACCTTGTGAATGTACCCTTGGAGATCATGATGCATTGAAGCCATCATGAGGTGACCTTCGAGTTTTTGTTTGGTTAATATGAAGAGTTGTGGAGACAGCCTCATGATAACACAAGGTTGTCATTGATAAAGTTATGTGGAGTCTAAGTAATGGCATTGCAGAAGATGTATAGGGATTATTGAAGAAGACATTGGGAGCCATGAGGAATAACCAAAACATATTTTAATGAAGTGAAGTTTAGGGTTGGTGCCCAAGAGGTTGGAGCCTCATAGAAACAAGGTTAGTTCCTTGGAAGATAGGGTTGGATCCCTAGAGGATCGGAGTCTTCAAGAAACTAGGTTGGAGCCTGTACTAGAGATAGGGTTGGAGCCCTAGAGGTTGGTGCCTCAAATTGACAAGGTTGGAGACTTGGAAAGTCCAATTCGGTGCTTGGCACAATACAGGTTGGAGCCTGGAAGATTGGAGTCTTCATCTAGGGTTGGAGCCCTATACTATTATTGTACTTGATTTATTGTACAAAAGAAATTAATAGTAGTATTTATTCCATTATTGTCGATTTTGTGTTCTAAATATAAGTGATCTAACTGGTAAAACTAACAATTGAAAATAAATATTGATTCACCCCCCTCTCAGTATTTCCAACAATTTGTATTAGAGCCAACACCTTCACTCAAATCCTAACAGCTTGAAGGTTGTTCATTAGAACACAAATGGCAAAGCCAAGGAAGAAAGTCTCCAATCCTCCTAAAGATGTGTCTTCCTCAACCATCGAAATTGAATTCAATCAATTTGTGAAGGCTCCATTGTTCAATGGAAATTTTGATATATGGGAGGCAAGAAGAGGAATTTCTTGAAGACTCAAGGAATTGAAGTTTGGAAATTAGTGAATACTATTGACACGATGGATGAAGAATCCAAGGATTACAATACAAGAGCAATGAAGGCAATTTTGAATGGGTTACCAAATTCTATGAAGGCCAATTTTGAGAAATGTTCATCAGCAAAAGTCATATTGGACAAACTTCATGATCTTCACTCAAAATGAGCATTGTCAATGATCTCTAGTCAAGAAGATGATGGAAAACAATAAATAAGTCCAGAATCCATAAAGGAAGTTGAAGATAAGAGATATGAGAACAAGGCTAAAGAAGACCTAGAAGATGAAGAGAACAAAGAAGAGTTTTAAGAATATCTCCTGAATAAAATTATGGCTTCCATGGAAGAGATTAACAGTTTGAAAAAGGAAAATGAGGAACTTAAGAAGAAAGGACAAGATGGTAACCAAGACAAGACAAGGAAGTTGACTTTTTCAAGCTTCAAGTACAAGAAAGAGATGAGGAGCTTGCCAAAATTAAAGAGGAATTTCATCAAAACAAAAGGAAGCATCATGAAGAAGTCATATCTATGACAAATCTATTGGATAAGGCGAAGAAAAGGGTAGAAACTTTTTCAAGCCACCTTAAACAAAGACTTAAGAGCTTGAACAATATTGAAGCAGAGATTGGTCAATACAAGAAAGAAGTATATTGTCTTAGATCTCAAGTAGAAGAAGCAAGAAAACAAGCACAAGGAGCCGAGAAGGTGATGGAAACTTTGGCATTCATAGAAGGACAATTTGATGAAGCAGAAAAGGAGAGAAACACCATGAGATGCCAACTAGAAGAAAACGATGAAGAAATCTTCAAACTAAAATTAGACATGAATCTTCTCAAGGCCCAATCATGTGAAGCAACCAAGATGAAGGAAGAAATGGAGATCGCTTTATCAAAGAAGGATGAAGAATGCAAGAAAATGAAAAAATAAATTGATATCCTTAAAAAGGAAGTTGACCATTTAAGCAAAATCCTAAAGAGCTCCCAAACCCTTGATGATATCCTGAGTCATCAAAGATCTCCCCTTGATAAATTAGGTCTTGGCTATGCAGGTGAACCCCCAAGCAATAATGATAATGCTTCAAACAACAAGGATGTGAGGAAGCCAGGAAGAAATGATACTCCTAGTTCCAGAAAAGGCAAGAGTCAAGATGACACTAGAAGAACCCCTACTCCAAGGAGATTTATCAAGAATACAAAAGGAAATCATCAAATAATTCCAAGGCAAAAAGACTTCAAAAGTACTCCCAAGAACTCTTAATCTCCTTGGTACCAAAGTATATTTCTTGGATATTGCTATTCTTGTACAAACTTTGGGCACATGGAAAAATACTGTAGGGAATATCACAAAGAAAAATATAGTGGTCCCCGTCAATATCCTAGAAGCAATTTTGCAAGAAGAAGTCGTGATTTCTTATTCATGAACAAGATAGAGTTATTCAATTGCCATAACATTGGACATATGGCACGTGATTGTAACTTGACTTGCGTCCCTACACAAGCTAGAACCATGTCAGAGAAGAAATTTACACAAGTATGGAGAAGGAAACAAGTTGAATCTGGAAGTCCCTTGAACACTCCAACCAACAACCCATTTTTTTGATTTGATGATGACATCCTTGATATTCCAAATGATTGATGATGAGACTCTACTAAAAGAGAAGACCATGCATACTGCTAGGGGGAGCCTATGATTCTTAAGAATTTTTGCAAAAGTTATCCATGATTGGGCCCTATAAAATCCTTGATGAGTCATAGATGGACAATAATTTTTTGATAGGTCATCTCTCTGGAGAAACTACATTGAAGAACATAATCCCCTACTCATTCGATGGACCATTGTTGAAGATGTCTCATACTTGATCATAAGGCAAGCAATATTTCTTAAAAAGCTAAAGGAATTTATGCAATAAGGGGCAGTTGATTCATCACATGAAGAAATGCAATCTATCATGGACCACATTGCCAAAAGAAAGAGCACCATGATAGGGGGAGCAACATACTTATGAAGAGTTGTTATTCATGAAGAAAATATTATGAAGAGAAGCATCTTGATAGGGGGAGTACCTGGGCACCCCGTTGCCATTGATGTCAAAGGGGGAGAGAATGTTGGAAGGGCAAGAATATTTCCATCAATGAAAAAGGGGGAGACTACTGGTTAAGGTTGTCATTGATGCCAACATGGCATTAACCAAGATTTCAATATTCTTGAGATGCCTGGTTCCAGTTGATGATTTCAGGACTCTTGTTTAACAAGGATGCCATCAATGATGATGTCAACCCACGAAGTTATCAAGACAAAGAGGTCTTGCCCTAAGAAGCACTTGAACTAACCATAATATTTCCAAGTGCCAATCATGTGCCTTGATTGGTGATATAGACCCTAAGTTCCAATATACAAGCCCTTGATGTGAAGGATTATACTTGATGAAGCCATACTCGTGATGATGTCATACTCTTGAATGACCATGCATAATGATGGTACTTAATGAAGGTTGGAAGACTAGATGATTTCGTGGAATATCCTAGTTGATGGTTGGAAGACATGCATGATACACTCATTTTTGATGTCCTACATGATGACATTATGATCCTCTAGTCAAAACAATGGAGAATCCCAATGATGGAAAAGCCAAACAAGGAAGACATGTTGTCCCAATCACCTTCTGCACATAAAAATTCAAGGACAGTTACAAAGAAAAATGAATTTTAGCACCTTGGAGACATCCAATCAGAATGAAACCTAGACCATCTTGAAGAGGATTTTTTCCTCTTTCTAACAAGCCCTCACTTGCCCTCAAATTCCCAATGGTTGATGAGATACTGAATTTTTAAGTTAAAAAAAAAATTAATTGTGAGCCGACCTACACTCACACTCTCATGTCGGCCCTTTTCCCCAATAGTCACATCCTTTCAAAGATGAAAAATCACTATAAATATAAAGGTAAACTCATTTGTTTCAGTCAATAATTTTCGATGATTATCTCAGCAAATCTGAGGACTACAAATCGGTGAATAAGAAGCAAAATTTCAGTGCAAGTCATAGGAACGGCAACCAAAGAGTCCAAGGAAACAAAGAAGACCATTGTTTTTTGTGATTGGGTTAGGGAAAGATCATTTGAACTCTGAAACAGCTACTTAACTCACCACAGGAAGCTATGGAATAGGCTACAGGTAGCCTAATTTAGCCTTGGAATTGTGGAATTAGAGCAGATTTTAAGTGGCTTGGAAATTTACAGGCTACATTCCTCAGACCTATTGTGATTACCCTTGAATCTAGTGCTTCTATGACTCAGGCCTAACTACTCTCATACTCTCAGAGTTGAGACAAAATTCTATGGAAATTTTGTAGCTTGGACAGTGAAACATTAACTCAGATTTCAAAGACTTGAAGCTCGGATTTGTTGGAGGGTTGAGACTAGTAAATAGCCACCTCAAAGATGTACCTCAGACATGTGAAATCATCCTGTGAAATAAATAGAACAGTCACCTGAAGTTTCGCCTATAGTAAAGCTCGGATTGCAGAATTGGAAGATTTCAGATTTGTGATAGGAGGCTTGTTCTGAGGCTTGAAACAGAGGTATAGACCTTGAATTACAGCAGACATGTGGAAGAGCTATAGCACAGTTCGATTATGTGTCTTTTCTAGCTCATTTTGGGAGATAGCTCTACCTCAGACCTGTGTTGTGAAGGATTTGGAACTGCGAGGGACAATTACCAGTGAAGAGGAAAACCACTAGTGAAGAGTGCAGTCACGTTTGTTTAAGGTTCGGTTCTTGGATATATGAAGTACTAAGCCTTGAACCTGTGATCAACTAGCTCAGTCTCAGGGGTATAACTTCAGAACAATCAATCACTAACAAGTTGTTTTGTAGAAGTTACAATTGAATATTTCTAGAAAGTAAGTTGTCTTTTGTTGAAGCAATGTTTGGTGCATCTTGAAGACCTGAAGAAGCCCTCTTGGAGATACTTGTTGGGGCAGCCCTTGGTAGCATTTTGAAGCATCCTTGATGGAGGATTTTAAGGACAATATTGAAGACACTTTGTGAAGACAATCTTAAGGAGTAGGTCATTTGGAGCACCTTGTGAAGGTACCCTTAGAGATCATGATGCATTGAAGCCATCATGAGGTGACCTTTGAGTTTTTGTTTGGTTAATATGAAGAGTTGTGGAGACACCTTCATGATAACACAAAGTTTTCATTGATAAAGTTACGTGGAGACTAAGTGATGGCATTGCAGAAGATTGACAGGGCTCATTGAAGAAGACATTGGGAGTCATGAAGAATAACCAAAAGATATTTTGACGAAGTGAAGTTTAGGGTTGGTTCCCAAGAGGTTGGAGCCTCATAGAAACAAGGTTAGTGCCTTGGAAGATAGGGTTGGAGCCCTAGAGGATTGGAGTCCTCAAGAAACCAGGTTGGAGCCTGTATTAGAGATAGGGTTGGAGCCCTAGAGGTTGGTGCCTCAAATTGACAAGGTTGGAGCCTTGGAAAGTCCAAGTTGATGCTTGGCACAATACAGGTTGGAGCCTGGAAGATTGGAGTCTTCTTCTAAGGTTGGAGCCCTATACTATTATTGTACTTGATTTATTGTACAGAAGAAATTAATAAATGTATTTATTCCATTATTGTCCATTTTTTGTTCTAAATATAAGTGATCTAACTGGTAAAACTAAAAATTGAAAAGAAATATTGATACACCCCCCTCTCAGTATTCCCAACAATGCTAGCCAAGACTCTAATAGAGTAGGATAGGATAGGGTATCCTAGAGTAGGCTAGGTTTGTTGAAAATATCAACAAGAAAATCTTGATTTACTTGAAAATTGTAATTCCACATGACAATACAATAAGAATGTATTAACTAGGTTAGTTTGACTTAGTTGGCTCAATAATTTGAATTTGAAAGCCTAAATTGAATCATGTAGAGTGTCTCTTGCATTTTAGGAGCCCCGGTTGATTTTAATTTGAGTTGTAATAATTAAATTCAGATAAACTGAGTAAAAGTCAGTTAAACTAGTTCTAACTATTGGAGAAACTAGTGGGAGGTCAAGTAGTGGGGTGTGTACTTAGTGATAAACTATTTACATGATAAATCCTTCATAATTAGCACATGCATGTGTCATCTACGAGCTACCCTTTGAGATTAGATTTCAAGGGAAGTGTACTACCAGTTGTATAATTATCCAAGTTCTATAGGTGGTGCATGTAGTTAGAGAGGGGCCTATAGGTATTGCGCAGTTCAGGATGGGGAGTTCCCTAATTAATATGGGGAAAATTCCCAAGAAAGTAGTGGAATAAAATAGGAGCTTAGCAGGTAGTAGAATTGGCTAATTATTGGCCAAAGTCAGCTTGTGAGGTAGTGAGAGATTATACTTGTGAAGGATTTTTTCAGGCTTGAACGAGAATTGTATTTCTTCTATATTTTCTGATTAATGTAATACAAATAGGAAGGGGGTTTTAGCAGTGGCTTTCCCCTAGATATATCCTCATGTTATGTGTGTTAATTGATTCATGTCGCATTTTTTTTATATGGATTCTCATTTGTGAATTGCTTTCCACACATTACTAGAGTAGATTCAAGTCTATTGTTTTAGTAAATTTCATTAGTTGTTTGAATCTATAATGAATTTATACATGGTATCAAAGCTAGAACCACAGTAGAGAAGTGAATTTGAAGTTATCTTTTCAAGAGGAACAAGTTTTTCAGATCTATTCTTTAGATATTCTTCAGAGCTAGTGTAGGTTTTAACCCTATACAAAAATTATCTGCAAACGAATTCTTAAAGACAAAAAATAAACAATAGTGAGGGCATAAAACATAAAAAAGATACATAGATATTTTTCCCCTCAATCCAAAAACTGAGACTACCATCTTTATTTTTCATTATATTCCCTTTAGTGTTACAACACACATATATACATGTAGAAACATCCATAAACCCTAATCCATTAACCCTGGATTAGAACATAATCATAGTTCCCTTGACAGGATCTACAAAATACTAGGGGAAAAAGACCATCATGTGCCAAAACCATTCATAAACCCATGCACAAAACCATAGGCTGCTATGCCCACCAAAAAATAAGGAAAAAAAATTCCCACAGCATTGCTTGGGACCCACCATAGGAGGCTACCCACCCCCTGCGAATCCCTGGACAGCAGGGGCTACCACCCCCACTGCACTCGACACAATTACCAAGGGTCACTATGTCCCCATTGTGACCCCCTCGCGCGTGCGACTAATCATGGAAATAATATAACACATACCCACCATTCTCCCACTTGTTGTTTTCTTTTCGCAGGGGCCACTGATAGCATAGTCATTAGTTCATCCCTACAACACCCATTGTTTCTCTATGCCAAGAGAACTTCTGAGTGCTCACGGAATTATTCAATGCATATACAACCTTCTTGAATGTGTCCACCTTTATCAGCAACACCTTTTTATCCTCAACCATATCTCTCGCAAAGTGATATTGAACATCAACGTGCTTTGTCTTTGAATGATAAGAAGGGTTCTTAGCCAAGAAAATTTCACTTTTCCTATCACAGTCAATCCTTATAGATCATTGCACAAATCCCATACTTGAACACAATCTCTACAGCCAAATTGCTTCCTTGCTTGCATGAGTGGATGCCATGTATTCTGCCTCTGTGGTTGAAAGAGCCACTACAAACTGTCTTATACTTATCCAACTGACTGGACCTCAAAATAGGCTAAACACATATCCACTTGTAGATCTTATTTGGTCCAGATCTCCAACCCAGTCTGGACAAAAAAAACCACGAATGTCCAAAACGCTATCCAATCCTAGTTTTCACTAGTAGCACAAACCATAATTACTAGTGTCACACAAGTATCTAAAAACCTGCTTCACTGTTTTCCAATGCTCCTTTCGTGGTTTTGACAAAACTTGCTCAATACTCCCACTACATGTGCAATGTCTAGTCTAGTACAAACCATTCCATACATCAAGCTACCCACTACACTTGCATATGGCACACAAGACATATCCTCCTCTTCTTCTTGTGTCTTGGGACACTGCTCAATAGATAGCTTTACACTTATAGGAATAGGAACCTTCAGTGGTTTATTATCCTGCATATTGAACCTCTACAATATTGTCTTGAAATACCTCCTCTGGTTTAACCAAAGCGTCCTCTTTTCTCGATCTCTCTTCATTTTCATGCCCAAAATATAGTTTATGACACAAATAACCTTCATGTCTAATTTGGAGAATAATTGGGTTTTCAAATCTTGGATAATTTCTTTGTCATTTCATATAAGCAACACATTATCCACATACAGGACCAAATAAATAACATGGTCACCAATTAATTTAAAATACACACAGTGATCCTTTTTTATTTTGGTGAAGCCAAGTCCCCGTATATAGGTATCAAATTTCTGATATGACATCCTTGGTGACTGTTTTAACCCACCGCAGAGGGCTAGCCGCCCCCTCTGAACCCCTGTATAGGGGGGGCTACCACCGCCGCTACACCCGACACAACGGCCAAGGGTCACTATGTCCCCCCTGTGACCCCCTCGTGCATGCGACTAATCGTGGAAAGAATATAACACATATCCAACATTCTCCCACTTGTTGTTTTCTTTTCTTAGGGGCCACATGATAGCATAGTCATTAGTTCATCCCTACAAGACCCATTGCTTCTCTACGCCAAGAGAACTTCTGAGTGCTCACGGACTTCGTCAATTCATCTGAAACCTTCTTGAATTTGTCCACCTTTACTAGCAACACCTTTTTATCCTCAAATGTATCTCTCGTAAAGTGATATTGAACATCAACGTGCTTTGTCTTTAAATGATAAGCAAGGTTCTTAGCCAAGAAAAATTCACTTTTCCTACCACAGTCAATCCTTATAGCTCGTTGCACGAACCCCATATTTGAACATAATCTCTCTAGCCAAACTGCTTCCTTGATTGCATGAGTCAATGCCATGTATTCTGCCTCTATAGTTGACAGAGCCACTACAAACTATCTTTTACTCATCCAACTGACTGGACCTCCAAATAGGCTAAACACATATCCACTTGTAGATCTTCTTTGGTCCATATCTCCAACCCAGTCTGGATAAAAAGAACCACGAATGTCCAAAACTCTATCCAATCCTGGTTTTCACTAGTAGCACAAACCATAATTACTAGTGTCACACAAGTATCTAAAAACCCACTTCACTATTGTCCAATGCTCCTTCCATGGTTTTGACATAAACCTGCTCAATACTCCCACTGCATGTGCAATGTCTGGTCTAGTACAGACCATTGCATACATTAGGCTACCCACTACACTTGCATATGGCACATGGGACATATCCTCCTCTTCTTGTGTCTTGGGACACTACTCAGCAGATAGCTTTACACCTATAGGAATAGGAGCCTTTAGTGTTTTATTATCTTGCATATTAAACCTCTACAATATTGTCACGAAATACCTTCTCTGGTTTAACCAGAGTGTCCTCTTTCCCCAATCCCTCTTAATTTTCAAGCCCAAAATATAGTTTACGACACCAATAACCTTCATGTCGAATTTGGAGAACAATTGGGTTTTCAAATCGTGGATAATTTCTTTGTCATTTCAAATAAGCAACATATTATCTACATAGAAGACCAAATAAATAACACAGTCACTAATTAATTTAAAATACACACAATGATCGTCTTTGATTTTGGGGAATCCAAGTCCCCGTATATATATATATATATATATATATATATATATATATATATCAAATTTATGATACGACATCCTTGGTGACCGTTAACCCATACAAAGACTTTTTTAAGATGCATACTAGTTATTTCTTACCCTTCACCATAAATTTTCTAGGTTTCTTCATGTAGATATCCTCTTATATATCTCTGTGAAGAAATATTGTCTTCACATCCATCTATTTTATCTCAAAATCAAATGCAACAACAAAAAATAGAAGTAATCCAATAGAAGTAACCTTGGAAATAGGAGAAAAATATCACCAAAATTAATTCTCGGCACCTGGGAATAACCTTTTTCTACCAATTGAGCTTTGTATTTCTACACCTTGCCTTCAACATTAATCTTCTTCTTAAACATTGATTTGCTCCTGATGGGCTTCCTAACCTTTTTCTACCAATTGAGCTTTGTATTTCTACACCTTGCCTTCAACATTAATCTTCTTCTTAAACATTGATTTGCTCCTGATGGGCTTCCTTCCAGCCAACAAATCAACCAGATCCCATGACTTTTTTTTGCGCAAGAGTGCCATTTCATCAACCATGGCCTCCTTCCAAAATTTTCCATCCTCTAAATCGACTGCCTCCGTGACAGTTGTAGGATCATCATTAGTGATAGTTAAAGAAATTTTGAATAGAAAGCCGATGGAGCTAGAATCACAAAAGGGAAGTGAATTTGAAAAATTTGAATAGGAACCAAGGAAAGTAGTAAATGACTTTGGAATATCTCGTAATATTTGGTCAATAGCTGGAAGATCTATCCAGCTGATGTTTAGTGAAGCCTATTATTAAGAGGGCAAGGTTTAAGGAAGCAACAACAAACCATGGAAAGATTTGGTCAATAGCTATAAGATCTAGCCAAATGATCTTTACTGAAGCCTATTATTAAGAGGGCAAGCTTCAAGGAAGCAACTAACAAACCGGGCAAGATTTAAGGAAGCAAATAGTCTTACATGGTATCAACAAAATTGGTAATTCACGTAATCTAAAATAAATTTAATTCTTCTAGAAAAAAATGGATACAAATATGTTTTTGGTTGTATGAATATCAAACTCATTTCAATTATTTTAGTGTTGTTATGTCACCCATAAAATTCAATGCTATTTGAAAATATAAAGAAAAAAAAAAAACTTAGAAAATATGGTCCAATAATAATAGTTTATCTTCAATGTTGTTCCAAAATTGATTCATATTTTTTTCATGCCCTAAGCATATATTATAGAAAAATATTTCCCTCTTCTTACATAAGTGTACCATGCCTCAAGAATAACATTCAAAATTTTAGTTCTACCAATGAGGAAGCAAGATTTTTTCAATAGCTGGAAGATCTAGCTTAGTGAAGCCTATTATTAAAAGTCACCAAAAAGAAAAATAAATGTATAAGATTAAAGATTTGAAAGTAAATGGAAAGCCAAAAATGGTGGTGAGGGATGATATTTTTATTGAAACTTATTATTATGCTACCAAAAAGGAAAATAAATGTATAAGATTAAAAATCTGAAAATAAATAGAGTAAAAAAAGAATAACTACTATTCGACCCAACCACCCAAAACTAAACAACTAAACTTAATTGATATCTTACCAAATCCTATCATGTTTCTCATTAACTAGGGAAAAAGATTTAAAAAAAAATATCTAGAATATGCGTTTTATTTCAAACAACTCACGGAAAAATGATTACCAGAAAAACAACTCATTAAAAATCAATGACTTAAAAAAAAGAAAGAAAGAGTATAGTAACACAATAAACTATTAAAGTTACATGTACCCAGATTCTATAATAAAGAGATTCACGGCCAAAGTCGAGTTCGGAAAATGGGATAGGAGAGATCTTTGGGCAACCATTTTGAAATGCAGTCTAAATGAAAAATGTGGGAGCATGGTAAACTAAGAACAGTGCGATTATTGTCATGGCCCTCAACATAATTGAAAGCTTCTCTGCAAATACAACACAATGATTTCTCTCCTTCTTCTTCATCCGCAACTTCATCTAATTCAATCTTTTGACACACTTTCTCAACTATATCTGCCACTATTTCTTCTTCCAAATCATCACTCTCTGCCCCAAGTAATGGAATATGTTTCCCTCACCCTCGCCTTCGCACTCCAACTTCAACGTGCAATGGAATCCATGGTTGAGTGTCATCAAGTCCAGGTGCACCAACTCGCAGCGGAATCCATGGTTGATTGTCATCAATTCCATCATTGTCTGCCCTAAGTAATGAGATATGTCGTCCTAGCCTTGCACCTTCCACAGCTATTGTTCATCGTTGTCTACTCGTCCTTTCAATGGCTCGTAACCAACCTGATATTTGGTGACGTCAGCCATTGTGCATCCAAAGTACCTCTCTCTCATCGCCCACAAATGTGACGGCCCAATCAGAATTTCCCCTCACCCTCACACATC
This sequence comes from Pinus albicaulis, assembly GCA_034641835.2. Classification (NCBI taxonomy): domain Eukaryota; kingdom Viridiplantae; phylum Streptophyta; class Pinopsida; order Pinales; family Pinaceae; genus Pinus; species Pinus albicaulis. Next base: position 122,076,150 of record CM076573.1, read on the forward strand.
TGTTGGCCCCGGCTTCCTCGTAACCGTTTGGCCATTTTCTTTTTGAACTAAAATTTTTATTAATATTGGTATGTAAAATGGACAATTATTGTTAATAGATTAGCCTTTTAACTACTCTAATGAGGCACACTAATGAGGGGCGATTAGTACTTTATTGGATATATAATGGAGCACGATTAAGTTTTAGTGTCTTAATTAAACAAGTAACTCTTATTTAAAGATGGTTGAAATTAATTTTTAAATATGATTAAACTTTTTATAAAAAAATAATAATAATTTGAAATTTAATTATAATAGGAAGTAGGTTTTTGTGATGAATCACAGTGGCTAGTTTGAAATAGACACAATTTTATTAGATGTGATTATCACTAAAGATTTTTTTTTAAATTTAATTATATTATTATTTTTTTAATTATTTATCAATTTATATAATTTTGTTAAACAAATTTATATATCTTTTATAAGATGATAAAATTTATAGTATATTAAAAAAAATAGATTAATAGTTTTAATTATTTTAATAATATGTTAAAGTATATTTTGATTCCTCAATGTGTAAGTAAATATAATCGTCCTCCAAGATGATAATCTAGTTTTCCAAGAAGCATTCGGGGGCTCTCCACAACATATTCGTCTTATCAAAATATATTATGCTTTCTAAGCTCATTTAAAATTCTCTCAACACTTGAATGTTTGCAGTATTTTGAAAATTGGATATGTTATCACTGCAAGCGACCAGAATCTCGCCACTTTAGGTGAGGAGTGTTGGAAGCAATGATGCAAATTGGATTCCATGAGCTCTTTCTTCAAAATTATTTTCAAGGAGAACTCCCTTGTGGATATTCGTCCCTCACCCCACGCTCTCACATGGAAGAATGGTTGTTTTGGTCCTAGCTTCATAGGAAAAACACAAGATAGATTTATAGTCTAGGAAAATCTCCTCGGACAACTTTGGTATTTGTCCTCGTGCATTTCTTGTGAGACGTTGTCATACGATGCTCCAATCTTCCTATAATGGTAGGGGGATCTTATATGGATACAAATTCCCTTTACATTTAACTCCTCATGGTTAACCAAGCCAGACTTCTGTCAACTTGTTCATAATTTTTAGTCTATGGATCATAATCATCAAGAGGAATCATGGAATGGACGTAGTCATGCATAAGCTATGTTTTCTCAAGCAAAGAGTCTAGAGATAGGAAAAAGGGAAAGAAATAAAACACTTAAAAATTAGCTAGGAAGATCGAAGATGCCATGTCTAGACTCGTTAATCCAATAAATGATGATATTTTTTCTCCATCCATTGAATTGAGAATTTTGGAGCTTGAACAGTAAAAGAGGCATATACTAAGTTTATAGGAACAAGCAAGGAGACTTAAAAGAAATGCAATATGGATAAAATTCAGAGATCAAAATTAAAAAATCCTCCAAAATTTTTCATCCAATCGCTATAATATCAACATGATCTGGGAAATTACTGGCGCAAATGGTAACATTATCAATCACACTACTGATATTCAAATGGAAGCCATGCCATATTTTCGATCCCTCTTATAGTATGTGAACAAGTCGACATTGAAAATCAGATGGACTTCATAAATTCATACCCTATTATGTTCTCTAATGAGGATAATGTTTTAGTTAATAAACTCATGCCAATGGAGAAGATATCAAAGGTCCTTCATTCTGTGGCTAAAGATAGGTTTCCTAGCTCAGATGGATCATCTGTCAATTTTTTCATAATTTTTTGGTATATTAGGGGTCAAGATATTTTATATATTGTGGAGGAAGCATGCTCCCCCTCCAGGAAATTATCCCTTCAAATGACAGTGAGCTCTACACTATATGGCTTTCTTCTACCCATAAGTACTAGTTATGCTTCCAATGAGGTTACCAAGAACTAATTTCTTCTAACGATGACCACCATGGAATTCTACTTAAACTATGTTTAAAGGCTCTTATGATGATTTCATGAGATATTACTTCAATTGTATGCTATTAAGATTCCATCTCCCAAAATTGTGCATCCTATCATCGTTCTAATGTTTCCTACCATGATATATATACTTGAAAAAAATTGAAAAGAACTTGATGGTGAACATTGTCTCAAATATACTAGAGATCTTTTAATTCCTCCTTCTTTAATTTCTTCTTCTTGTCTTCTTCCACTTCTTAAAAGATATGCACTTCTTCCCTTCCTCTTTTTTTGATTTCCTTGTTGAGTTCAGGATAATTCTCTTATAGTATTCATATTCATGATAGTGATAACATTGGATTTTCGACATACTCTTGTTATTATTTTTCTTAGGACCAAAGTTTTAAAAATTTCCCTTCTTTCTTGCCATGCCAACAATTTCTTGAACTTGGTTGTTCTATCATACACCACTTTTTTCATTTAACCTAGTTTCTTTAATTTTGCATAGTGACAAAATCTCACTAAATGGGGTATCTTCCTTCTTTCCATAGATGCTTGATATAAATTTTCCCCATTCCTTTAGTATTGCATTGAGCACTGTGGTGGTAATTTCTTTATCAGGCATTATTTCTCATAACTCTTGTAGTTGGTCTCTTATTTCTGACACCCTCATAAATTATGAGGCTATGCCTTCTCTGTTTGTTATGTTCATCTTGTAGAGTTATAGTCTTAATGATATCACTTCTTCCATAGTACTTGCGAAGAAAAACTCTACTTATTTGTCATATATTTCTTTTGATGTTAATAATTTTAATACATAAGGTATAAGGGGATCATTAATGGATTATATAAGAATCCTTTGAGACTTTACTTCCCCTTTCATATAATTTTCAAGAGTTTGAGCTTCTTCCTTTCGAGGTTTAGTGATTTATCCCTTAATGTGTTCCATCAACTCATTTTCTATGAGGATCAAATATATCCTCTTATTCCATGCAATAAAGTTTGATTACCCAACCAGTTTATTGCTTTCCTTAAAAAATGACGTCATATTTGATAGGAAATTCAGTCATAAATCTAATGGTAATTACTTTTCAAATGAATATGCTCTTTGACGACAATATCTTCAACCCGATGCCTTCTCGTTGAAAATGCAGCAAGATGATGGAGCATAGTGAAATGAAGTCGCCTTCACTAAGTGGGCCCGCAGGCAAATTCTGGCGCAAAATCTATTTTTAGACTATGTCTATTTTTAGACATATGGAGCATGGTTCGGGGATTCCAGTTTGAGATTCTTGAAGTATGTGTCATGTTGGTAAAAATAGATGAGACTCTATTTTGAGGTCAAAGAGGTCGAAGTCTATTTTTAGACTGCCTCTCCTTAAAACAGGGAAGTCAAATATTATTTACCCTTAATAATATTTAGACTATAAACAACAGTTTACTCTCTTGGAGCACTTCAGTTCAAGCTACAGAAGTGGCTCATGCATCTGACAGAGGAATCATGTGGTTCCCAAGGGTTTGATGGCATCATGCATGGTTGACTTCAGTTAGGACTTCAGTGGCAGAAGTTTGGTGGAGTTAATGAGACAGCTAGTGGAGTTGTGTTATGTTTATTTTAGTTGAACTAGTTGAGATTAGTTTAACTAGCTAATCAATTAGTTATGAGTGGAGTGAATTAAATATTAATTAATTAATTAATTAGTAACTCATTATTCAACTCAAGAACACATCAGTTCACTACAGTGCATGATCAGTTCAGTGGAGACCAGTGAAAGAGGTAGATGAAAGGGTGGAGTTAGCTATCAGTTGTGACTATACTGTTGCTATTTGCAACACACGGATAGGTGGAGTAAGCCCATGAGGATTGCGCAGTTCAGGCTGGTGGTTTATCTATATAAAGAGGCCATCCCATAGCATTGAAACACGCAATAGAGGCAAGGAAATTGGCGGTGAGTTTTGAACCAGTAACCTGTTCAAAACTGAGCTAGATTGTGAGTAACTATATGAGAAAGTACTGAGTACTTGTGAGGAGTATTGTACTGAGTTTGTTACTTGATTTCTCCATTATAATATACACAATAGCTGTGGGGTTTTCAGCTATAAGTTTTCCCCATACATACTGTGTTAATGTGTATGATGATTTGATGTGTTATCGCTTGATTTTATTTCCGCATGTGTGATGATCTGAGTTGGTTGAGTGGAAGAGATTATGTGTTGAATATAAATTCGAATTGTATGTGATCGGGATAGTCTCGGTGGATAATTAATCATTATTCAGCAAATTTCTACATGGTATCAGAGCTATTGAAGTTCAGATTGATCATCACAGTGATTACAAACTTATTTCGGTAGACAAAGTCTGCATGCGGGCCAGGTAGCCTCTGGATTCATCTTTCTTCGGAAAGTGAAAGGTCTGGTAAACGCCCCTTGCAGTCAATATCTGTGCTAGAAATAATTTTTTCTCACAGATCTAGAGCGGTTGAGCTTTGACGTGGAATTCGAAATTTTGCGGCAGTTTTGTTTTTCTTAGTGCTGGTGTTGAAAATGTCTTTCAACGGTTTGCGACTCAAATATGCTCTTGAAGGCAGTTTGAATTATGTTGCATGGAAGGATCGCATGGAGGCAGTATTAGAAGATAATGTTCTGAAAGAGTTCGTAGATACGGATGTCCAAAAGCCCACTGATCCTGTTGAAGTCGATGCATGGCAAAAGAAGATGGCGAAGTGTCGAAGGATCCTGTTGGAGGGCGTCAAGGATCATATTGTATCCAGCCTGCATGGAAAGGCTACTCCATATTTAATGTGGAAAGCTTTAACAGATCTATTCTAGAGTAAGAGCGACCAAAGGAAGCTGGCGCTCAAAGATAAGCTCAGGAACATCAAGATGGAGAAAGGCGACAGTATCGCCAAATACCTCATGAAGTTCACTCAGTGCAGAGATGAGCTGGGAAGTGTGGGGGTGACTGTCGAAGACGAGGACATGGTCGACCTGGCTCTCCTTGGTCTTCCGAAGGCTTGGCACTCATATCAAGATAGTGTCAATGGTTGGGAGAAGTTGCCGGGATGGGAGAGCCTTTGGGCGGATCTCATGCAGGAGGAGATAAGGAGGACTACTCGAGATGGATCTTCATCAAAGGGAGTTGATGAAGAAAACTGCGTTTTGGTGGCCAAAGAAAAGAAAGGGAAGGGTAAGAAAACCTCTCATTCTGGTGCAAAGGGCAAGAAGCAGGATATGGCGAAAGTGAAGTGTTTTCACTGCCATGATCATGGACATTATGCTACCAATTGTCCAAAGAAGAAGAAGAAGAAGCAAGTGGGAAGATCTGCAGATGGAGAAGCTTTGGCTTCAAAGTTCGAGCTTGACTTTTCACTGGTTACATGCTTGGTTTCAAGTGTGCTGGGATCAGTATGGTTCTTGGACAGCGGTGCGTCATTTCATATGACGGGAGATCGGGAGTTATTCTCAGATCTGGAGGACAAAGATTTGTGTGTGCACATCAAGATGGGCGATGATGGTAGATACAGTGCGACTGGTATCGGTACCATATCCTTTCAGAGGGAGTTTGGTAAACCCTTTGTATTGAAGGATGTCATGCATGTACCTAGATTGAAGAAGAACCTGATTTCTGTGGCGATGTTGGAGGATAAGGGGTATGATGTGGTCTTCAGCGAAGGAAAAGCCTTCCTGCGCAGTAAGACTACTGGAGAGACCCGGAAGATAGGGGTTCGGATCAAGAACCTTTATCAGTTGCAGGTAGATGGCTGCGCAGCTATGGCATGCAAGGCGGGAGAAGTGATGAGCCAGGATGATGAGGGCGAACTGTGGCATAGGAGATCAGGCCACCTTCACCATGGATCTTTGAAGATTCTGCAGCAGATTTCTACTGGGCTTCCTAAGGGCACCCTTGCGCAGTCAGATCAGTGCAAGGAGTGTACTTTAGGGAATTATGTGAAAGCCACCTTTCACGAGAAGGATAGTCGCGCCACGACGATCCTTGAGAGAGTTCACATAGACGTGTGTGGTCCTTTCTCAGTTGCTTCGACAGCAAAGAACAGGTATTATGTGATCTTTGTTGATGATTTCTCTCGAAAGTGCTGGATCTTCTTCATGCAGAAGAAGAGCGATACATTCGCGAAGTTCTGTGAGTTTAAAGTGCTGGTCGAGAAGGAGTCGGGGAAAAAGGTGATTGCTCTAAGGAGTGATAATGGTGGTGAATTCATCTCAGCTAAATTCAAGGAGTTATGCAGCGCAGAAGGGATTCAGAGAGAACTCATCGCACCCCATAACCCACAGCAGAACGGGGTGGCTGAGCGGAAGAACAGAACGATCGTGGGTGCTGCACGGGCGATGTTGCATGATCAGGGCCTACCCCTTCACTTGTGGGCTTAGGCATGCAATACAGCAGTGTATGTGCAGAACCGTTGTCCTCACAAGGTTCTTGGCATGAGTACACCAGAGGAGGCTTATTCTGGCAAGAGGCCTGATATTTCCCATTTGCGGATTTTCGGATCTCCTGTCTACATGCATGTGACGAAGGATGCAAGAAGGAGGCTGGATCCAACTGCTGAAGTTGGAATATTTGTGGGGTACACTGATACACCTCACAACTATCGGGTGTATGTGCCAGACAGTCGCAAGACTGTTGTGCGACGGGATATAAAATTTCGGGAGGAGAAAGCCATGCAGTGTTCGCTTGAGAGGGAGCTACACTTGCATGCAGATGAGGAGCTGTTAGTTCCTAAGGAGGAGCTTCCGGATGTGGATCAGCCACAAGAGGAGGTTCGGGAGGTGGAAGAAACCACCCAGGCAGCGCCAACCATCAGAGGGCGCATGCGCACTACAGAAGCTGAGCGACTGGCTCGGGATGCAGAGAAGGTTGTAGGACCACCTACAGCACAGCGCAGACAGAGACAGTCACCGGATCGGTACACTGGATACATGGCTCTTGTGAATCAATGTGTCGTGACGGAGCCATCCTCTTTTGAGGAAGCTGTGGAGGAACCCGCATGGGTTGATGCCATGATCGAAGAATATGATTCGATCGTCAGGAACAGTGCATGGGAGATTGTCCCAAGACCGGTTGGGAAATCAGTGGTGGGTTCACGATGGATCTACAAGGTGAAGCAGGCAGCTGATGGGAGTGTGGAGAAGTACAAGGCGAGATTTGTCGCCCGTGGCTTCTCACAGATCGAGGGGATTGACTATGAGGAGACTTTTGCACCTGTCGCAAGGTACTCTTCCATACGGACGATCCTTGCTCTCTCAGCGCAGATGGGGTGGCACATTCATCGGATGGATGTGAAGACTGCGTTCCTCAATGGAGTTATTGAGGAGGAGGTGTACATAGAGCAGCCTGAAGGTTTTGAGATCTTCAGCAGTGAGTCGCATGTGTGCCGACTCAAGAGAACACTGTACGGGCTGAAGCAAGCACCTCGTGCTTGGTACACTCGGATAGATAGCTACTTCACCGGGCTTGGATTCTCCAAGAGTGAGGCGGATCCAAACCTGTACCAGATTGTGGTGGAGGGGAAGTTGTTGATCATCGTACTGTATGTAGATGATCTAATTTTGACTGGCGACGAGCAGTTGATACTTTCATGCAAGGATGATCTTGCACGAGAGTTTGAGATGAAGGACCTGGGCATCCTTTATTATTTCCTGGGATTGGAGATTTGGCAGCGCAGCGGAGGACTGTTTGTTTCTCAGGGCAAGTATGCCCGGGAGATTCTGGAGAGGTTCAACATGCAAGGCTGCAAGCCTGTTGACACTCCTCTTTCTGGTGGTTGGAGGAAGGAGGATGCTACTTCAGCGGAGGTAGTGGATGCCACTGTCTATCGACAGTTGGTGGGGTCGCTTATGTATCTGGTCAATACACGACCCGATATATGCTATGCGGTTAACCAGCTTTCGCAAGCTATGGTTAAGCCTACCAAGCTCTTTTGGAAGGCAGGTAAGCATGTATTGCGCTATATCAGAGGCACATCGGGATATGGTTCATGGTACGAACGGACAGATGGAGCGAAGCTTTCGGCTTCACTGATGGGACTAGGCGGGGAGTCAACGGACGGAAGAGCACATGCGGAGGAGTTTTCAGCGTGGGTCGACAGCGATTTCTGAGCACGGCGGGGAAGCGAGAGATCGTGGCCTCGGTCGGCGAGAGGCCGAGTACATGGCAGCTAGCTTGGCTGCATGCGAGGCTATTTGGATGAGGAAGATCCTCGCAGGATTGTTCAGGTTGCATTTGGAGCCTACAGTGATCTACTATGATAACCAGAGTTGCATTAAACTCTCATCCAATCCAGTATTTCATGATAGGTCCAAACACATCGACATCAGGTACCATCATATCAGAGATTGTGTTCAGCGGAGAATCATGATGCTTTCATATGTTCCCACGGAAGATCAGGATGTCGACATCCTGACGAAGGTGCTCACCAGGAGCAAGTTCGAATTCCATAGAGGCAGGATAGGGGTTGCAGATAATCCATATCTTGCTGATAGGGAGTGTTGAAAATGCAGCAAGATGATGGAGCATAGTGAAATGAAGTCGCCTTCACTAAGTGGGCCCGCAGGCAAATTCTGGCGCAAAATCTATTTTTAGACTATGTCTATTTTTAGACATATGGAGCATGGTTCGGGGATTCCAGTTTGAGATTCTTGAAGTATGTGTCATGTTGGAAAAAATAGATGAGACTCTATTTTTAAGGTCAAAGAGGTCGAAGTCTATTTTTAGACTGCCTCTCCTTAAAACAGGGAAGTCAAATATTATGTTACCCTTAATAATATTTAGACTATAAACAACAGTTTACTCTCTTGGAGCACTTCAGTTCGAGCTACAGAAGTGGCTCATGCATCTGACAGAGGAATCACATGGTTCCCAAGGGTTTGATGGCATCATGGATGGTTGACTTCAGTTTGACTTCAGTTGTAGAAGTTTGGAGGAGTTAATGGGACAGCTAGTGGAGTTGTGTTCTGTTTATTTTAGTTGAACTGATTGAGATTAGTTTAACTAGCTAATAAATTAGTTATGAGTGGAGTGAATTAAATATTAATTAATTCATTAATTAGTAACTCATTATTCAACTCAAGAACACATCAGTTCACTACAGTGTATGATCAGTTCAGTGGAGACCAGTGAAAGAGGTAGATGAAAGGGTGGAGTTAGCTATCAGTTGTGACTATATTGTTGCTATTTGCAACACACAGATAGGTGGATTAAGCCCATGAGGATTGCGCAGTTTAGGCTGGTGGTTTATCTATATAAATAGGCCATCCCATAGCATTGAAATAAGCAATAGAGGCAAGGCAATTGGCGGTGAGTTTTGAACTAGTAACATGTTCAAAACTGAGCTAGATTGTGAGTAACTGTATGAGAAAGTACTGAGTACTTGTGAGGAGTATTGTACTGAGTTTGTTACTTGATTTGTCCATTATAATATACACAATAGCTACGGGGTTTTCAGCTATAAGCTTTCCCCATACATAATGTGTTAATGTGTATGATGATTTGATGTGTTATCGCTTGATTTTATTTCCGCATGTGTGATGATCTGAGTTGGTTGAGTGGAAGAGATTATGTGTTGCATATAAATTCGAATTGTATGTGATCAGGATAGTCTCGGTGGATAATTAATCATTATTCAGCAAATTTCTACACTTCTTGATTTTGATGATGATGTTGATAATAGGATATGTATTCTTATTGAAGATGTCACTGAGATGAGAGTTCCTTCTTGAAAATTCATGCTATTGATGATAATCTGGTGCTTCAACCCTTCAGTGTCCTTCTCAAAGCTGCATTTCCTTTTCTTGTCACCTTAGCTATGATATCATGATGAGAAATCTGAGGGAAACAACATAGGGTGATTTCTTGTATATTGGTAATTGTTTGTGGTGTATTTTTACTTCAATATATTTTATTCTTCTTTCACTTGTTTACTATTAGTGTTTTCTTGATAAAAAAACTACCAAACCATAAATAACAATAAGACAAAGGACATAAGGTATAGGTGATCAACTAGGGCCAAAACCTCTCCACTCTGAGAGGAAAACCCACAATGATTCTTCTTCATATAGAATCCTCAATTGATGAATCCAAAACCTAGACCCTTGCCCAAAACTCCTCCAAGGCCAAGTCAAACTATGCCTCTTTCTAAACAAAGAAAACTTCTCCTTAACACTACTACAATACATCCTTTGTACTTATCTTTTGGTCTTGTAATATTATAACAACCCTAGTCAAGAATTCATCTAAAAAAAATATAATACCAAGGTCATGCAATACACATTCCAAACTTAATGGTGGGATAAACATCCTAGTGGGTGTTCATTTCACTTATTATGGCTACAGGAAATTGGCAAAGGTTTTGGAAAGGAAAAGTGGAATGTATTGGTAATTTTTTATGAAACTAATGGAAACTAGGAGAAAGAGGAGGTGAAAGGTCAGAGCTTGCATGTGAGGAGTAAAATGAAAGAAAATGAAGGAAAATGAAGAAAATAGAGGCCACATTAATAAAAGGGATCATGAGGATTAGTTTGCAATATTTTGGCTCAACATTTTTCTCACACTTATTGCTCTCATTCTATTCTCTTTCTCTTCGATACTCTTGGATACTTAAGATACTTATGGTCCTCATTTTATGCTCTTTCTATCAAATAATCTTGGATACTTAGGATACTTATGGTTCTTATTATCTCTCTCTCGCATACTGTTGTAAACTTAGGAATATCTTTATATACTCTCTCTCTTGCGTACTCTTGAATCTGATCATAGTAGCCTCTCGTCACATGTTTACCCCAATTGGCTAGTTACTTGGGTAGATGTGGGAGGAGGGAGATTTCTCTTATATTGATAATTGATTATGGTGTAATTTTAATTAATTATATTTTCTTCTTCTTTAACTTGTTTACCATTATTGTTTTCTTCATCAAACAACTACCAAACCATGAAGAACAATAAGAAAAAGGACACAATATTTAAGCGATAACATGGCTTTTGGACATATCATTCTTATTCTTTTTCCGAGGACTAAAATTTCCGAAAATTTCTATATTTCTAGCCATCACAACAAATTCTTGAACACTTTCGTTTTATCCTACATCCCTTTTTTCCTTTCTCATTTCTTTAATTTTACATAGTGACCAAAGTTCACTAAACCAGGTATCTTACTTCTTTTCATAGATGCTTGATGAAAATTTTTACCATTCCTCTCATATTACATTGAGCGCTATGGTGGTATTTTATTTATTAGATATTATTTCTCCCAAATCTTGTAGTTGGTATCTTATTTTTGACACCCTCTTCAAGTATGAGGCTATTCCTTATTCCTTTGATATCTTCATCTTATAGAGTTATTGTCTTAATGATATCACTTCTCCTCCAGTACTTACAAAGAACAGTTCTACTATCATGTTAGATATTTATTTTGATTAATATTGATGCACAACGTATGAGGGGATCCTGGATAGGTTCTATAAGAATCCTCTGAGGCATTAATTGCCCTTTCCTATACTTTTCTAGAGCTAGAGTTTATTCCTTTCGAGGTTTATTGATTTAACCCTTAACATGTTCTACGAATTCATTTTCTATGAGGATCAAATCTATCATCTTCTTCCATGTAAGTAAATTTGTTGACCCAACCAATTTGTTTCTTTCCTTGCAAAAAGAAGTCATCTTGATAGCATATCCAGTCATAAATATAAAGGTGCTTACTTGTCAAGTGAATATACTCCTTTATGAAAATATCCTCAACTTGATTCCTTCTTGATTTTGATGATGATGTTGATATTAAGATATGTTTTCTTGTTGAATATGTCATTGAAATGAGAGGTCCTTCTTGACGATTGATACTCTTGTTGATATTCTAGTGTTTCGACCATTGAATGTCCTCAAATTTTCGTTTCCTTGTCTTGTCACTGTAGCTCTGATACCATGTTGAGAAATATATGGGCAACAACATAGATTGATTTCTTTTATATTTATAATTGTTTTTGGTGTATTGTTACTTTATTAGATTTTATTCTTATTTGACTTTTTTGCTATTAGTTTTTTCTTCATCAAACAACTATCAAACCATAAAGAACAATAAGGAAAAGGACACAATATATAAGGGATCATCCAGGGCCAAAAATTCTCCACTCTGAGTGGAAAACCAACAAAAATTATTCTTCATATTGAATCTTCAATTTATGAATTATAAAACCTATAACCTTGACCAAAACACCTTCAAGACCAAGTCTTAACATGCCTCTTTCGAAATAAAGTAAACTTGTCCTTGACACTATTTCAATATGTCATTTGTCCTTGACTTTCGGCCTTGTAACATTGTAACAACCCTGGTTGAAAATCCATGTTAAAAAAATATAATTCCAAGGTTATGGGACACGTATTCCAAGCTATATGATTAGAAAAAAATCCTAGTGGGTTTTCATTTAAGTTATTACGGCTAAAGGAAATTAGAAAAGGAAATGGAAAAGGATTTGGAAAGGAAAAAGTGGCATTTATTGGAAATTATTTATGAAAATAATGGAAAATAGGAGAAAAGGGAGGTGAAAGGTCAGAGGTTTCATGTGAGGAGGAAAATGAAGAAAAATAATGGAAAATGAAGAAAATAGAGCCTTGATTGATAAAAAGGATTGTGAGGAACAATTGGCAAGTTTTTGGCTGAGGATTTTTCTCAATATTTTTCTCACACTTATGGCTTTCATTCTATTCTCTCTCTCTCTCTCACATACTCTTGGACACTTAGGCTACCTATGGATCTCATTATATAATCTCTCTATCTCGCATACTCTTGGATACTTATGGCTCTCATTCTATATCTCTCTCTCACATACTCGTGGATACTTATGGATCTCATTCTATACTCTCTCTCTCTCTTGCATACTCTTGAATCTGATCATAGTAGAAAATCCTCACATATTTACCCCAGTTGGCCAGTTACTTGGGTAGATGTGGGAGTAGGGTGATTACTCTTATATTGACAATTTTTTGTGGTGTATTTTTACTTCATTATTTGCTTCTTATTTCACTTTTTTACATTAATATTTTCTTCCTAAAACAACTACCAAACCATAAAGACAATAAAATAAAGGAAACAAGATATAGGTGATCTACTAGGGCCAAAACCTCTCCACACTGAGAGGAAAAAACACAACAATTCTTCTTCATATAGAATATTCACTTGATAAATTCCAAAACCTAGACCCTCGACCAAAACTCTTGCAAGCCCAAGTCAAACCATGTGTCTTACTAAACAAATTTAACTTCTCCCTGAAACTACTACAAAACTTCCTTTGTCCTTAACTTTGGCCGCTATTACACTAGTCTAAAATTTCCCCCCTCTCTTTCTCCAACTCTCGTCCTCTTGCAACTGACTGGAAATTTTTCACATGTGATAGGATTGGGAAATTGTATCCCTTCTTCTCCTTCGTTTGACTTGTGCTCATCCCTTTGTAACTTAAACTTGAAAGAGGGATCTTCTTCTTGTGTTGTTTCATCCTTCTTTAAGGTTACTGCAATTTTAATTTATTCCAGTAAGATATTCCCTAGTCTCCTCACACGTGTGAACAATAGTATCCCAAAACATACCAAGAGTTACTTTGATATTTCTTCCTTCTTGAATTCATCTTCTTCAATTGATTTAATGCTTCTTTTTTACCTTCTTATCAAAATCCTTGATGTGTAATTTCTTTCTCCATGAATGAGGTTTAGTGCCTTATATAAAGGCTTCTAGTCACTTCAAATTAGGTCAACTTGTTAGTGTCTCTAGGCTGAGTTGCCATGATGGGAAGGTCCACTTGTTGCTTTCATTTTGACTTGGCCTTGGAGGGTCTAATTTTTACTGAAATAATTTCTTTTACAATATGTAACATGACCCAGATGGGTCTTTCACACATGACAATAAATTAATGACATGTAGACTCAATGACAAGCCCTACGAGTTCACAATGGGAGCTTGACCTAAAAATAAATTTTCTTGATCATGAAACCCATGCCTCAAGAACAACAATAATAAATTTATTTTTCTGATTCCATCAAATACATAAAATCATGATTACATATGTTAGAATGAAGACCAGACCTAGTTATATATTTTAACATATCTTAACATGTATGTATTGCAGTAAAAAAATATAGTTGATTGAGAGATGAAGTAGTTTGAGAATTTTTTTTTATCAAAAATAAAGAAAGGAATAGAGTGTGTTGGTTTAATCTTGAAAAAACATGAAAGAGGGATCCACTAGGAAAGGTAGGTAGATTTTTGCATATAATTTATTGGTTTCTTCCCTCGGGTTGGAGGTTGTGAACATTAGGAAGTTGGTTCTTCCTTCAAATTAGTACTTGCAAATTTAGGGGATGGGTGTGGTTTTGTGGTTTTGTGGCTTTATCCCTTTATGGGTTTCCACTTAAAAATTTGTCTCATACGTGTACATTGATTTATTTAGGTTGTTCTAGTGTGATTGGTTAGTGATAACATAAATGGCCTTAAATATTGTTAAAATTTATACAATACTAATTCAACCACCCTATCAATTTTATCTTAGTTCCTAACAAAATCACAATGGAAACACTCTCATGGAGCCCCACAATAGGATTTATCTTAAGAAGTATTGAGCCTAAACCTCTAAGCATGGTGCCTTGTACATATTTTATTAGTATGCATTTACCTTTTTTGTATATCTGTCATAGTTTGGTCCACTTCTTATCATGTTTGCTACTTTTTTTGCAAATGTTCATACCCCCTTCAATATACCTAGGATATGCCAATGGTGCTAGTCATATTTCTTGGAACATCTCTTATGTAACATGGGTAGTCTTCCCCCCCACTGAAAAATTTTTAAGTTCATGGGTAGGATATGCCAATGGTGCTAGTCATATTTCTTGGAATATCTCTTATGTAACATGGGTAGTATTTCCCCCCATTGACAAAATTTTAGTTTCAAGCCACATCTTCCTAGGCCTTACCACTAACAATGTAGAAAAATACAGTTTTTTCACTAAAATATTAACTAAGGCCATAACTTTGGGCCTTCATCATTTGGTGGTAAATTTTTTCTCTCAGCTCATGTTATTTCATATGAATTAAACCTATCATGTTCGAAATGATGTGCTATTTTATTTTTATCTCAAGGAAATTATGCTTGAATGCTTATTTGATTATATCATTTATTAACACGTTCCTAGGAGTTGTAATGCATTGGCTACTCCACTGGTTAACTATATATTGCAATGGTATATATCACATATATATATTATCAAGATAAATGAACGTGCATGTAAAAAAAAGATATGGGATTTAATGCACATCATTAACCCATCCATAAGTATAAGACTAAAACACATATGTATATATGTAGAATTTAGTTTTCATGCATCATATAAAACACATAAATTAGTGTAGTGAAAAAGTTGGGCTTAAAATCCCATGCTCATAAACCCATCACATATACACTAATTTCCAAAAACATTGGGTTACATCTCTAAGCCCAGTGTCAAAATGGGCTAGGCTACTTAATATAGTGTTGGAATATGTGATGTACATGGTTGATGTTCATACAAGGATGTGCCCTTGACATGAGTGGATTGTCTCTCCATGAGACATTATACTACATGAACTCTCACTCACAATGGACCTCCTATCAACATGACATAATATCACATGACCTAAAAAAACAAGATCCGGCTGCATGCATCAAGTAAGGATCTAGAAATCATAATACATATCACAACAAAAAGGAGGCACATGATGAAACTGCATATACCTCAACCCCTAAAGCTAGCTAAAGAAGCAGATCCTCATATACTGAATCTAGTTGTCCCATCAAACTCGTGGCGTCAAGGACACCGTTACTCCAATCTGGAAAATGGAGGAGAAATAGGAAGCTCTGCTACCAAAACTGACATTTCCACTGAGTTCTTGTTGCTGAAAGGTGTAAAATTGACATAAGGTTTTTTGAAAATGGACTCTGCCAATTTTTGGGCCTCAAGGAGTCTTTATGATTCCCTCAAGATTCCCTAAGATTATGCTCCACAGGGAATCTAGAAATCTACTACTCAGAGGAACACTCTAGCTTTACCATCATTTTCCCTATGAAATTATGGTTAAAATGACTATAAGGTTCATATGATTCTAACAATGTGAAATTTTACCTCCCCCTTGAATCTTTCAGGAATTAAATAATATTCTTTGTGAAGGATTCTCTATCTCGAAAAGCATGCCATCATGATTTCGCCTTCGTGGATGTGCTCATGGTTCCACCCCTAGTTCGCTAGTCTGCCCTTCTGCTCTATTTGGTCCACTGGCTCCTCTGTTGGGGTTGAATGTCAAAATGTAATGGTTTATAACAAAAAATCCAGTGAAGTTTGCAAAACCCAATGGGTTGGCAGAATGGAAAATATAATAAATTTTTAAGGGGAGGTCAGGGCATCAAATCCTTCCTCCCCTCGAAAATCTACATGTATATAATTCTCGGACTGTAGTTTGGTTTGCATTTAATTTTGGTGGCATAGTAATTACACATAACCATGGCTATATATATATATATATATATATATATATGGTAAATGGGTGCATTTTATATGGTTTTGAATGTTTTATAGTTGTTTGGTTTCCCTTGGATCAGGTCGGCCTACGCGACCAAGCGGAATTCACTCCCTCAAGCCCATTTAAATGTGTCGTCATTGTAATATGTGTCCATCGGTGCTTGGTGGGCGGGGCCTGCTCCACGCAGCCTCGACTCGACCCACTTAAACTTAGCACATTGTTTGGTGCCGTGGGCAGAGGGTACGACCAGGGTCATGGCCCGCCGCCCCATTTTTATATTAATTATGATATGCCATTCCGTGGGGTGTCAGGGGTGGTGGTCTGCCACCCCCATTTTTATATATATGTATATATATTTTTATTTAAAACAATATTGGTTTTTTTGTATTTTAACTAAAATAAGGGTCATTGGGAAAATTAGCTAGGCCACAATTTTGCTCATTTTCGGGATCCGGGTTCCCTACCGGTTGATGGTAAATTTGTGTGACACTAAAACCTCGCCCACTTCCAATTTTTTACCAAAACATTGTCTTGCTCTAACTTCTCCATACGGGTTCATATTGGACATCTATTCACAATGTTAGCATCAAGGTGACAAGTACTTCAGTATGAACCTAGTTCGAGAGAAATTTTATCACTTTGAATTTTGACCTATCATGAGCCCTCTCGGTCTCTTGAGGGTGTCTAGTGCTAGCTAGATCAGTGATACACCCATCATAATCCCCTACAGGTTTACTACACCTACCTCAACTCACTGAGTTTAGTATCCTTTTGAGATATTCATTGCTCCATCCCTCTAACTGCTCCCCGGAAATCATATAGGAACTCACCCTCTAGTCTCCATCCTCCGACATCTATGTCATCAAACATGTCAACTATTAATGCCTTGTGCCACCAAAAAAGTAATAACAAATAAAATTTTAAAAAAATTCACTTACCTAGGTCTCTCCACTACTCACCAAGGGAAACAAAGTTATGATATTCTAAAAAAACCTCTCCTACATATGCATAATCATTAACCCATATGTGCTACTCATTGAAGCAATCAAGGTATTCATCATTGTATGATTTGGTAGGTGTATCCCCCCCTAGTATTCATAAAAATTCGGTCCACCTCTGTATGCAAGGTGCCAATCTCTCTAGCCTTGGTGTCAAAATATGTGACCACAATATGAGAACTCAACCAAAAAAGAATGATAGTAAGATATTATCATACCTAAAAAAACCTTATAACCTATTCTAAACTTGGTAAATTGTTCCTTTAAGCTCACCAATAGGTCCTTGCACCAATTAAGGGCTATTAGGGTCATGCACTACACTACATTGTCCACCTCACGTTTGGAAGTCGAATGAGGATGCAATGTACCCACCACTTGGGTCATGGTAAAAAAGATAGTACAAAGTGTATCACATATTTAATAATTATATTCCCACACTCATTTTGCATGTTGGAAGTGTGGTACACTGTAATCCACTCCTATACCCACTATTCTTCCTCTAGATTCCTTGATTAGAGCTCCTCCCCTTGACAGAACTATGAGAAAGCATATTTCCTCCACCTCTAATACATAAATTGTTTTGTTTATTCCACTAGATAGTTCATCACAACATATATGATAATAATATATTTGAAATTTGAAATTCCACACTATTACAATTATATTCGGTTTCTATATATGTAGATTTATTTTTAATAGTGCATTCATGCGAATGAAGATTATGCAGAAAATAAAGAAAAGGAAACTAAAATTCCACACACACATTTGACACAAGATATGCTCTCGGAATCCATTTCGGGTGAAAAAACCCAACTGGAAGGTAAGGTGGATTTTCTCAGTTTCTATGGCTGTGAGTACATAGAAGTATGGATTATGGCTTATGGGATGTTATAGTGCACAAATCATCTTTTTTTTTCTCTTCTGTAATATTCCGTGTAGAAATAAACAGTAATATACAGCAACATAAACAAGCAACTACAACAAATAGAGAGACATCATAAAAATAATTCCAATATGGAGAAATGCTGAGCCGTTTTAATATATAACTGGGAGATGACAATGAGTATAAAGGTGATCAAAATGATGGCACCTTGGCTTGCACAAGGCAACTGAGAAATACTCTCAAAAAATCTTAATGAATGGCTTCTCTATCAAAGACTGTGCAATCTCCAAATGTGACTACTATTGCTGGTGGACTGTTGCTACTGTTGAGATGGAATGGCTCTTTGGGGTTGTTCCCATGCTCATAAAATTGTGAAAATATGGGAATGAGCTCTCCTATAATAACCCAGAAAATCCCATAAAGGCATCCTAGAATTCCTGACTACTGAATTTGACCTCCCTTAGGAAATAACACTCTCCCAATGAATACGCTAGCCTTAAATGATAAATTTTTCAATGATGGCCTCCTCCTATACCAAAATCATGATTACTGAAGGGCTAGACCCTCCACACTATCCTCGGGTTGAAATCCATGATATCTCCTCACCCCTGGAACGACCTCTACCACAAACTATGTAATCCTCCAAGGGATTCTGTTGTCCAAGAAACTACATGATCATGGCTGAATATGTTATGGCTCCCTCCTACAAAATGATGGATAGAACTCCTCACCCGAGCAGGCACTCAAAGTCCCCCGGGGCTGAGGTTGGGATATCTGCTCAGAGACACCCAGTGTGCTGAACAACAGTTGTAGACTTTGCTCAACAGCAAAAGCATGCCAATGTCAAAAGAAAAAAATTAGAGATGCATAATTGAATGCTAGAATGAAGAGCATCTTCTCCTTTTTATTGTTTGAGACCCTTGCTCTAATCCGACCCCCACCAAACCATGTTATCCCTCTTGGCCCACGATGTCCCTCTCTCACTACGTTGTCACGGGGTAAATTTTGGTGCCTCATCCCCAATGAGAAACTCCAATCTCCATGCTATGATCTAAAAAAAGTGAGCCATCCATGGTAGCTCATAGAAACAGTTACCAATCCCCTGCTTCTGAAATGTATAGGGGTTGCATGGTTGAGAATGGGATATTAAATTGTTCAATTCATGTTGTCTCTCTCTCCATTTATGATAGATATGGAACTACTGATCTTCGGCTGAAATAATGTGGTCATTAGGAAGCCAAAATGTATTTTGACTCTCATGATCCCACTCTTTGGTTCCAAGAATCCCTCTTGCCCAATCCATCCCACATATAGTGAATAGAGTGTCTTCACCAAATGGGATCCAAAAGAGACATGAACTAAGTGTCATTTGACATACTGGATGGTGACAATAGTCCATCAAGTGAGACCAATGCTATTCTCCTTCTTGCTATCTCAAAACATGATATAATAATTGGCCACCCAACCACTTGTTTGTAGCCATAAGCTTCTCAAAAGCTTGAAAATAATAAAGGACATTAGGTGTTAACTTAATATGAGCCAAAAAAAAAAAAACTTGCCCAAAGTCCTCTAGAAAGTGGTCAATCCTATCGCTGAACGTAGTCCAAAACGGACCATGAAATCGAAAGAGAGGCTTGCTCTCTTGTGGAGAAATGTGGTGCAAATGTATGGGAAAGGAATTATCATACATGGTTAGTTGATCAATAAGCATCAAGACACAATTCTTACCATATATTGTAGGCAAGTTGGTGAAGAGGTCCTTAGGTGAACCTTCCCATCTCTTCATCAAAAGGGGAAGTGAGTGAAACAAACTTTCAAGTGGTTTATTTCCTATTCATAAATCAAACAAGCTACATATCTCCTAATATGTTGGTGCACATCTTCTTTGAGATTATCCGAATAGAATCCTTCCATGATGTTGTGATAAGACTCAATGAAGTCTACATGTTGTGAAAAGAGTGCCTTGTATGCTACATGTAGAATATCCTCCTTGAGCTTGGAGTCTCTAGTCAAGTAGATTTGATGATGGAAATAAATGACTCCATAAACCACTATATCCCTCCCATCTATCCCTTTCCCATCAAGAACCTTACATGTGAATAGGTTCTTGTAATATTCCAACAATATTTGGGAGTCCCAATATCGGTCTATGCTCCCCAATAATGGAAATGCTATTGAAATATAAATGAAGCACCTATCACATCATAGCTCTCCTCTTTGTCATGCTCAATTCCAAAGCCACATGTTGGAGTATGAATACCCCACTTTAACTGCCTCCCTTGCAGCTGATGTTTCCCAAGACAAGATTGAAGTACATGGAGGTCAAACTCCTCTGGAAAGGTATTTCCCATCCAAAACTTGCATGGTTTTTCCAATGCATAGAAGAGTGTCAATAATATCTTGTCATATTCACAAATATTCCTCATGTGTGGAAATATCATTTGCTACTTCAAGGCATTTGAGTAGACCTTGACACCATGCTTGTGCCTTCATAGATTCATGAATCATCATCTTTCATCGCAAATAGCTGAGTGGGAGATGACAATATCCATATCAAAAAATTTCTCCTCCCTCCTTTGAGCCCATCAAAGGTTCTTTGTATTGTGCTAGCTCCTCCAAAATTTCCTTCCTTAGCCAAATATATCAATTATGCACCATGTTGAAAGAAATCTTTGACCATATTCCAATCAGGGGGTCTCCCTAGTGGAATGCCTCCATGTAATGAAACATCAATTCCTAGAGCAGGTTGTATATGTGAGTGGACTAATTTTTCCCTCCTCTCACCGCGCTAAATAATCCTCCTACTTCTATTCATATACCTCCTAAAATGGATGGGTGTGTATGTTCCCCATCACTTGATGCTAACCCTCCTTCTCATCTTCTCCTACCTTCTGCAAGATCTCATAGTTTAAAGTGTTCTTCTCCGATGTAATCAACCCATGCCCTTCAAATTGATGAAGAAATTTTCACTCCATGATATGTTGAAGTGCACCTTCAATGAGACCTCTCCATGAGATCTTCTTCTCATCAATGGCCCTCTAAAACCAATAAGTTTATGGATCTTCTGCAAGTAGAAGTTCCTCTTTGAGCTGCAAGATGCTCATTGAGAAAGAGTCATCTTGAAAGGGGAAAAAATTGCCCATCTCAAGCTGTATACCATTTATCATCTTCTTCTCCATTGCTTCATGAGTGAATCTTCCATTTGATTTCTCCCATAAGGAATGGGTCCTATTCTTCTCATTGCTACTCATTAACATCATTGTAGATCTGCAAGGTAAAACATGTGTTGTCTCAAAGCAAGGCACAATGTTGAGCTCATACACAACAACTGTACATAGGATCATACTCATCCCATCTTCTGAAACTCCATATTTAAACTCAAAGGGTTGAATATAGTTCATGAATGACAAATTGGGATGGCTTTTCATCTCCTCCTTCACTAGATGAAGAGTCCTCCGTGGAGTGATATGTTGATGCTTCAAATCAGCAAGTTGTTATAATCTTCGATCATGCAATAGCCCTAATGGCATGTCCCCATAAGTTTCAATAAGAGGTACTAAAACAATATGAGATGAAAGTTGTTGCATACCTTAGACCAACTTATGTGTGGGAACCTCTTGCAAGACCACAAGTGTTAGTATGAATCTTGATTCGAAGCATAAGAAAAAAGACCACTTTAGCTGCGCATAACAAATACCCCTAATAGCAAAAATGATTGCTAATATCTTCAGATCTGCAGTTAGATGATCAAGAAAAACACTGCAAAAATCTAGATCTATGCATTAGAAGACATTAAATAGTAGAAAAATAAGATTTACTCCATAGATCCAATAGACAAGACAAGAATATATCCAATGAATTTTTTATTAATGGCACCTGGGAGGAAAACACAAGAGGGTGTTCCCTGTTCTTCTCAATGGGATGGGTTCTTGTAAGTCCACAACACTTCAGATTTAGAATTCCTCTCTCTTGATGGTGTAGAAAACCCAAGCAAAAATGGAAAAATATGGCTATGATAGTGGATTAATAGCCAGACCAAGAGTTGAGATCCAGAGTGATCTTTAGGAAACAAAAGGTGACAAGTGAATGGGGAAACCCTTCTATTTATAAAAAAATATTGAGTTAGTCTAGATATTGGTGCATAATTAAAATATTATTAACCAATTCAAGGTCCAACTTTTATGGAATATTTTATTATATTTTTTGGAGGGAAAAGGAATTTGACTTGAGTCAAATGCCCTTATTTGTAAATAATAAATAAATAAATGATTTATTTATCATTTTAAGGATGTGATTAAATAATAATAAATAAATAAATGATTTATTTATTATTTTAAGGATATGGTTGAGTAGTAATCAAATAAATAATAATTTATTTAATTATTTAAGGGATATGTAGTCATATTTAACAAAGAATATTATTTAATTAATTTTTAAATAATTATTCTTTAGAAAATAATAAGATAAATAATGATTTATCTAATTAATTTTCTTATTTTGGGTTAAATATAACCAAGAATATTAATTAAATTATTGTTTAACTAATTATTCCTTGAGGAAAAATCAAACAAATATGGATTTATTTAATGTTTTCCCATGGGGTTTCCTATTTAGACCATAAACAACTTAATAAAGGTGATTTACTAAGTTATTTCATAGTGAAAGAAATTTTACTTGGAGTAAAATTGGTCTTACATGGTGTCCTTGGGTCCATCTAATGATAATAGGTTAGATGACCAAAACATGGTGTAACAGATTTCCCTCTAGCGTGCGAGCGTTAGGAGATAATCGTATGACCGAAGTACGTTGTAAGAACTCAATCACTAGACATCGAAGGGGAATTCAAAGAGAGATGATTGTAAGGTAGACCAAAGTGCTGAAAGAACAAGACCATGAGGAGGTGTCTTGCAGGTGCGACAAGTCATTTTTTTAAGTGAGTACCTACTATAGGCAGTAGGGGAGGCATACCTATGCCCTTTGAGGAAATAGTACAAACAATAAGGCGTCCAGAAAACCACGGAACGCAATAATAAAGCATATGCTAGCATAAACATGAGCCAGATGAATGACATAATAATGAATCCCACATACATATTGTGCCTAGGATAATAGCCAGGACTTTTTTCAATAATATCTGAGTACATGAGATATGAAAACAACCCATATGCATCTGTAAACAAGAAAGGGCTCTAAAAATCTGACTGATATATGAAATCAAGAAGGTGCTGCAAGTGACTGCGGTCGGTATCATCAAATATGTGGAGCTGCATCGAAGGCTGAAATGAAGAGGTCATCCGAGTGTGTGGGGGGCTACTTGTAGAGCCACCCCCTCATGAGGGTTGAGACATCTCACACACACCCAGGAATCACCGATGTCAGCTACTACATCACTGAACCATCGAGTATACGGATCTCGATCATGCTGAAAGGAGCTGGAGCTAAGAAACAATCAAGTCAAAGGGCAATAAGGAGTCCCTTTGCCTGATTTGAGGTGCCGAACAAAAGTGGAAGCTGGAACCAAGGTACACTACCCTCTACACCTGTCTTCTGGAATGAATGAACTGATGTGGACAGAAGGAAGTCTGCCATAGGTGAGGCAACAAAGGATACTCAACTAAGGCATGAGAGAAAATAGTAGAGCGACTAACAGATTTAAACTAATGATGATGATGAAATGGGAGAGACTGAGTAGTGAATGAACAACTTCCCTTGTTAGAGCATAAATGGCATGGATGACCTAGCAGCGACTGACACAATATCATGAGGGATAGGGGAGAGTGGGACTGAAAGCCATAATGTGTGACACGTGAGAGGGGCCAAGCATTGAAGGATGGAGGACTATGGAGGGATGCAAAGGGACTCAGGATAGATTGCATGAAAGCAATGATGGCTCAACTTGGATGCTCTAAACAAGGTTGACTCGATGGTGCTGCCACACAAAGAAAAGGGTCCAATGGGGACCATCAAAGCATGATTACAAGATGGTAACTCATGATGAAAATTGATGCAAGCATGGACAAGTATGGAGGTGACATGGTGCCACTGGTACAAGTGTTGCAAGTGAAGAAATTCGATTTTTAGGAAGGGTGAAGTGGCGCTTCTTGGATAAAATGTGTCCTCGTGAAGTATCAAATCAAAAAAAGCTAATAGATACCCATTTGAGGGTTTGGGGGGATCTTTCCAATGGTATAGATGATTCATCAAACTAAGCTATGGTTTGGTTGCACTAATTAAAAGAAAAATCAGGGGTTTTCTTTTAATAAGGCATTTCCCTTCGAGATTCACTTATGTGCCGGAGAGGAGAGGAGGCCTTAAATCTTATGGGAGTTGTAGTGGATAAACCGACTGCTGGAATTTGAGATTAGATAGTTGTAGGTAATATGCCTCATTCTACTTTTCATTTTAGTGAGTTGAAATTTCAGCTTAGGTACCCAGAGCTCATGAACAGGCCAGGTCATACTTTCTTGGGGTGTTTTTTGCGACCTGGGTAGTAGGTACTGGGAAAAAAACTAAGGCTTGTCCTAGGGAATGACCTGGAAAGAGTGACTTGTCAGAGAAAGGTGGTTGCAGTGCTGTTATGGGTTGAGATCCGAGATTTTATGGTTAAGGGGCATGGGTGCCCCCAGGCATGTTATGGACATGCGAAAATGTATTTAGAAAAAGGGAAATCTAAACACATTTTAATCATGTGGTGTGCCACTTGATTTTGGTATTTTTATGAAGCTCGATAAAGGAAATAGATGATTACTAATATATTTTGATATTGCATATATGAATCAAATGGACTTTAAGTTTCTGGGTTGGCATACATGGTGTTGCTATCCCAAAGGTAGGACTTGTGCATAACGAACTAATGTTCTCCTAGAAAGCTCATAGTTTGGTCAACCACAATGTCTATGAGATTGGGTTGTTGATAAAATATGAAGGAATGATGAGGGGTATCATCCCTATATCGATCTTGAAGTGATAGGGGACTCTAGAGGTTCTTTCAAATGTGGAAGAATAATGGGACTAGAGTCGACATGACTAGATTCACTAGGAGAGTGGTGGAGAACTGCTTCTCCTGGTCTCTCAAATATGGGTGCCCCCCTTACCTAAACATTGGGTGTCAGTGTAATGGCCACAAGGTGCATGTGGTTCGAATGCATGAATTCAATGTAAGGGGGGATAGATAAAGTCAGGAGTAGTCGTTGCTTCCATAATGTCGTCATCATAATAGAATATGGGGTGAATGATGGAAGAAAGACCACTTGATGCGGTGTAGCGACCTTACTCCTTATCATGAAAGGAGAGGTTTGCATGTGCATCTTTATAAGGGGTGACAGGAGAGTGAATAGACAAAAGATCTACCGATGTTGAGACTAGGGAGGGTGTTGAAGGGAGGTCAAGTAAAACATCAGGGGAGGTCTCATCGTGGACTTCCAACCAAGGCCCCGTCATCTCAACATCATAACGGGAAAATTTCATGGGAGCATCTATGTCCCTGGGTGTTGTCGAAGAAAGATGCAAAAATAAGGGAGCGAGTCACTCACGGCGCTCGGCCTCGAATTGGTGTAAGGCTTCTAAAGAGGAACGATACTCTTCGAGATGAGGACATTGGTGAGTGTAATGGCCATCGAAATCACATAAAGCACAAGGGTGATTTGTGTGAAATGGTTTGAGTTTTGGGATTGAATCGGGTATAGTGACATATGCCTCTGGGATATCAAATTCTGGAAACGACTCATTGACCATGGACTTGAGGTGCGGCAATTCTGGGCAGGTATGGGTGGTGTGGCCGAAAATGTCACACAAATCACACTCGATGGTACACTTTGGAGGCCAAGAGGGGGCAGGGTTTGTCAGGGTAGCCTTGTCCTTTGATTCCCCCTTGCAAGATTTTTCCTTCTTACTTGAAGTGGTCGCAACAGAAGGTGGTTCCTGTTGAGGTGAATGAGGCACTTTTGTAGCAAGAGAAGTTATAGGGACCGGTTGAATGAGGGTCAAAGTGAGATAAGGTTTAGGTTGACCAGGCGAGGTGGCAGCTGGAGGATCGAGGTACCAGACGGGAATCCGAACAGTCAAGTTAGGAAGAAAGAGGGTGGCCATAACAGGTACTGTGTACACTCTTGGTGGGGGAGCTAGGAACCATATCTGACCAGAGGGGTAATGACCAGGCAGGACGGCGCCAAGATGGTTGAGGTTGAGAGGAACCATCCCAGGAGGGTAAAGGGGGTCATGAGTACCAACTGAAGGTGAAGGGCTAGGATAAGAAGGTTCAGAAGGCTAATCAGAGGACATCATGAAAATATGGTAATCAGGGGAAATAGATGGAAGAGGTTGAGTGGCCACCTGTCCTTCAGGTGGTTAGGTAGCCATAATTCCTTGTTGAGGGAAAGGATTAGTAAGCACAACTGGTTGAATAGGTGTAGGACGGGGAGGAATGGAAGGAATGGCTTGCTGTCCTCTCAAAGTTGCATGAGACTCCCATAGTTGTCACATCTGTAGTAGAAGAGGACAATCATGCATATAATTACCATAAACACCACAACAAGAACAAGACTTGTTCGTACAAAGAGGTCTATCTTGCTTGGGCTAAGTAGTGTTAGGAGCATTACCTTGATTAGGTCTAGGATTACTAGGGGAAGCTTGATTTTGACTGCCTTCCCTCCTCCTTTTTAAGGGAGGAGGATTAGTTGCACCATGCTATGCATACACTTGTCCCTGAGGGGGTTGTATGTGCTATTGCAGGGGTTGATAAGGAAAGGGAGTAAGAGGTGCTAATACTGGAGGAGCTAGAGCACTAGGCTATGGATACGGATAAAAAGGAGGTTGGGAAAAAGGAGGAGGCATGTCGTATCATGGATACGTGCTACCAGGAGGGGTAAATAGCAGGAGGTGTTTTCCCCTCCCTGAGGAAAACCATAGCCCATGGAAGGTTGAGCATACAGATTAAAGAGAGCTCCAATGTACCGTTAATGGCGTGATATGCCCCCGATGCATTGGCACCACCAGGTCTAGGAATATCAGGTAGAACAGTACAAACATACCCTGACTGAGCGTAGAACATGTCATATTTTAACACAATTTGGAGAGCGGCTTCTTTGATTTGAGGAAAGTGCAATGCGACATCTTTCTCGATAGGCGGCAAGAGAGTCCTAAGGAACCAGTCCATATAGACATGGTCTTCTAAGGTAGGAGATTGACATAGGTTCCTTCTTCTTCGCCATTCCTGAACATGGTCGGATAGGAGGGTTGCAGATGATTGACAGAAGGAGGTCAAGAGCTCGGTCCCAGTGTCGTAATGAAGGGGAAGCTAGAAATAAGACAAAAAGGCTTGGGCAAGAGTTGCAAATGTGGTATGAGAGGAAGGGGCCTGATCAACATACCACTTAGAAGCTTCACCAGTAAGTGTTTGTTGGAACAACCGAAGATGGAAAAAAGCATCAGTAAGGGAATTAGATGAACACCACATGTGGAAATATCTAATATGATTTGAGGGATCTTGTCCAGCAAGACCTTCAAACTTTGGATGTCTGAAGGGAGCTTTGTTGGCATAGCGGGCCAACTAGCGTCATGGTGTATAGGGTCGCTTATCAACTGGTCGAAGTCAGGGAGGCTGAGGCCTACCATGAAAGGGAGCAAGGGTGTAGCCAGGGTAGTGTTCATTGTGGTCCCACTAGTGGTATTCCTGGTGGGGGGGGGTCAGGGATACCACAAGTATTAGGTCCTACACTAGACATGGTGAAGGTGACACGGGAAGAACCAAAGGCGAAACGAGAAGGAGAACCCAAAGGAATAGAAGAAGAGTCGGAGTGCAGATTCGGTTGAGGACTAACTCAAATCCTATGCAGAGGAGTAACTCTCTCTACCGAAAACTGAGGATGAAGGCCAAGAAGTCTCTGAGATGAATGCCTTGGTGGCACAATGGTGATGACACAAACACAACACAAAGGAAAAAGAGACTGACAAGGACAAGGAGATGCAGGATCAACTAATTTCAATGTCAAAACAAGGGCAAAGAGGTGTAGGACCAATTGATTTCAATGTTTTAGAGTCTTTTCTTGGTGGTGTTAACCAAGCCCTTTTTCACTTAGGGTGTGTGTGTAAACATGTGTAAATTTTAATTTTTAAACCCAGACATTTGTAGAGAAAAAGAAAAAAGTGTACTGTATAGCTGTAAATATCCTGCAAATGAGAGTATATAAGCCTGCAAAACAAAAAATAAACAGCTAATAATGCAATAATCTAAACCCAAGGAGGTGGGCCTCTCCACAACTATTCTATAAGTGACTGAAAAAAATAATCAAAAAACACTAAAACAACCAATAGATCTAAGGTTAGAAGGGAGAGGGATCTAAAGCATGAAATCTGCTGAAAAGTGGTGCAGAAACAACAACAAATTAGAGGAAGAACTGCTATAAAAAGAGGTGGCAAAAGGCTATCTCCCGGAGGGAAGCATAGTGCACCCTAAAGGAAAACCCAAAAAAAGCTAAATGATGAGATTTGGATGGATAACAAGCCAATCTAAAGTGGATCTGAAGGTGAGGTTTTAGATTTGAAAAAGTGGCTGAAGACTCTGAACACTGTTACCGATGAAATAGTTAACCGCATGGTTACCTACTTTTTTTTGGTAGCATAAAAATCACCCGATTTTGAAAAGTGGTGATGCAAAATCACCCCCTTTTTTTTGTGCACATTTTTTACACTCTAATATTTTTGTTTATGAAGTATGACTATTTGTTTTAAAATGTTAGTGATTTTCATGCCAATTTTGAAATGTATTGATGCAGCATCAACTTTTTTTTTTAGAGCGGTGATTTTCATGCTAATTTTGAAACGTATTGATGCAACATCAACCTTTTTTTTTTGAGTGGTGATTTTCATGTTGGTAATAAAACACAAAACTTAGATAAAAATATATATATAAAAACAATAAAAAAACCAATAAAAATGTAAAAAAAAACAAAATTGACTCGTAAAAATAAAAAATTTAAACAAAAATAAATAAATAAAACAAAAAACAAAAAAACAAAAATATTCGAAAATTATATCAAAAGAAATGACAAAATTTGAAAAAAAACACATAATTTGAAGAAAAAAAAACAAAAATTAACCAAAAAAATTGAAAAAAAAAAACATCAAAAACATTTTTTCTAAGTTATTAAAAAAAACCATATAATTAAAAAAAAAATATTAAATAGAAACTTTAAAAAAAATTTAAATTACCAAATTAAAATTTAGAAAAAAAAAAATTAAATACAAAAAAGAAAAAATTAAATTTAAAAATTAAAATTAAAAAAAATAATAATAAGAAAAAAAAATACAAATTTTAAAATTAACAAAAAAAATACAAATAAAAATAAATAAATAAAATTTAAAATTGAAAAAGAAAATTAAAATAAAAAAAACTATTATTAAAAAACAAAAAAAATGAAAAATACTACTTGCAAATAATTAAAAAAGAAATATCCATAAATTTACTGTTTTTTTTTCAAATCAAACAATTTATAAATTTTAAAAATGAAAAACTAAATAAACTAAAAGATTAAAAAAAAATTAAATTAAATTAAATTTTAATAAATTTAATAAATAAATTTTCAATTTTAAAAAATAATTAATCTAAAATATTAAATTTAAAAACAAAATTTAAAAAAAACAAAAAAACAAAAAAACAAAAAAAAAACAAAAAAAACAAAAAAATAAAAAACATAAAAAAATTAAATTAAAAATAAAAAATTTGAATTAAAAAAAATAATTTTAAATTTTTTTAATTTAAAA
Organism: Pinus albicaulis; assembly: GCA_034641835.2. NCBI lineage: Eukaryota > Viridiplantae > Streptophyta > Pinopsida > Pinales > Pinaceae > Pinus > Pinus albicaulis. The sequence goes on from CM076573.1 coordinate 122,106,252, forward strand.
AAAAATTCAAAAAAAAATCAAATTCAAAAAAAAAATATTAAAAATTAAAGAAAAAAATTGATCGTGGTGGTGCCACCAATCGGCCTCCCGCCCAGGTGGCAGCGGAGGCCAGCCGCTAGGCGAGTGGGGAGGCCCAGCGGCCGGCCTTCGCCACCACCTTGGAGGGAGGCTAATTCCGAGAATCGCCCTCCCGCCATGGGAGGGCGATTCCCGGAATCCTCTTCCCACTGCAAGAGGGCGATAATCGACCTCCCACGACGGGAGGGCGATTCCTGGAATCGGCCTCCCGCCCAAGTGGCGGCAGAGGCCAGCCGCTGGGTGGGCGGGGGGCTACATGCAGTCTCACCGCCTGCCCAGCGGCCGACCTCCGCTGCCACCTGGGCGGGAGGCCGATTGGCGGCGCCAGCACGATAAAAAATTCCTTCTTTCTTTTTTTTTTCAATATATATATTTTTTTAATTTGATTAAAAAAAAAAAGTTTAAATTCAAAATATTTAAAATTAATTTTTTAAATTTAATTTTTGTATTTGAAATTTAATTTGTTTTAATTTTTTTTTTTTTTTTTTTTTATTTAAATTTTGTTAATAATTTTTATTAAATTTTGTTTTCTTTTTTATTTAATTGATTTTTTTTTTTTAATTTTCATTTTCTTTTATTATTAAATTTTATGTTTAATTTCTTCATTTAATTTTTTAAAATTTAATAAATTTTGTGTTTTTTTTTAATTTATTTGAATTTAATATTTTTTTTATTTATTTTTTTTTATTATCATTTTTTTATTTACATAAAATTTTTATATTTTTTTTTATTTCAATTAAAATTGTGTATCTAAAATTAGATTTTTTTATTTTTTTTAATAAAACTTGATATTTTCAAATAAATTTGTTTTTTTATTTTACTTTTTATTTAATATATTTTTTTCAATTTTTCATTTTTAATTGATTTTAAAAGTTTTTTAACTTTTTATTTTAACAATGTTTTTTTTTCTTTATATTTAAAATTTATTTTTTATTTCAAAAATTATTTGTTTATTCATTTATTTATTAAAATTTAATATATATATATATATATATATTTTAAATTTAATTTGTTATTTTAATATTAACATTTCTTTTTTAAATTTAATAAAATCTAATATATATATTTTTAATTTAAGTTCAAGTATATATATATATATATATATATATATATATATATATTTTTATTATATGTTATTTTTTATAATTTCTTCTTTTTTCTTTTTTCTTTTTAATTTAATATTTTTATTTTGTTTTTATTTTTATTTTTTTATTTCTCTATATTTTGAAATTTTAATCTTTAAATTTTATTTTATTTCATTTTATTTTATTTTTTCTTAAATTTTAAGTTTCTTTAATGTTAGAATTAAAAAAATTATTTTGTTTTTATTTTTATTTATTTTTTCTTATATATTTTTAAATTTTAAGCTTTAAAATGTTTTTTATTTTTTAAATTTATTTTTTTCTTAAATGTTAGGTTTTTTTTAATGTTTGAATTTTAAAAATTAAAAAAATTTATTTCTATTTTTAAAAATGTCAAAAATATGACACAGTTTATTTATTTTTGTTATTCCAGCATCAATTGGTTTTGTTTTGAGGGTGTTTTCTCAATCCTTTTTTGAAGAAACGATTTTTTTTTAGCATAATTTTATAAAATGTTGAAATTTGACCTTAAAAAAAAACCAAGTGCATTCTGGAATACACTTTTTTTGTTTTTGGGGTGTTTTCTCATGTTTTTTGAGTCTTTTTGGGCTAAAGTTCCCGTTTTGAGTTCAGGTTGCCTATTTCATCGGTAATAGTGTTTCTGAAATTTTAGACAACCTGCACAGCAAAAACTCTTCCACGAAAAGTGGAGGGTACTGAAGCCTTAGGGGGCTAGGTTCCCACATAGTTGCTTAAAACAGAACAAGTATAGGTCTAAAATGGGTGGAGACGGTGGTCAGACAACCCTGAACAAAGGCTCAGACAAACCCAGAAAACTTTCAGAAAAATCCCCGCAAAAAGTCTAGGTCGTAGTTTCTGACCTATTTTCAGCAGAGGTCGCACTTTTTGGGTATTAAAGTGCGCCCTTGAGGTCCAAGTCGCAGGTTTTGGGCGAAAAGGTGCAACCTACACTTCTGGCACTCTCGGAAGCACATTTCAGAAGAAGTTGTCGTCTCGGCTGCAACTGATGTCTGTTACCTGCACAATAGGTCTCAAAACACACGGAAGTCGGAATTTTTATCATTTTAGGGTTTTATGGGTTAAAAACAACATCAATAAGAGAAAAAAAAAGGGGCTGAAGAGAAATCTTAGGGTTTGAAGTAGCTGGATATTCAAGGGTCAGGAAAATGACAGCGGTCGTAATTGTAAACCCATGTGGAGTCATCAATTGTTAGTATGAACCTTGATTCGAAGCGTACGAAAAAATACCACTTTAGCTGTGCATAAAAAACAGTCATAACAGTAGAAATGACTGTTAATATTTTCAGATATGCAGTTAGATGATCAAGAAAAATGATGCAAAAATATAGATCTATGCATTAGAAGACATTAAAGAGTAGAAAAATAAGATTCACTCCATAGATCCAATAGAAAAGACAAGAATATATCCAATGAAATTTTCATTAATGACACTTAGGAGGAAAACACAAGAGGGTGTTCCCTATTCTCCTCAATGGGATGGGTTGTTGTAAGTCCTCAGCACTTCAGATCTAGAATTCCTCTCTCTTGATGGTGTAGAAAACCCAAACAAAAATGGAAAAATATGTCTATGATAGTGGATCAATAGCCAGACCAAGAGTTGAGATCCAGAGTGATCTTTAGCAAACAAAAGGTGACAAATGAATGGGAAAAACCTTCTATTATAAAAAGTATTGAGTTGGTCTACATATTAGTGCATAATTAAAATATTATTAACCAAATCGAGATCCAAATTTTATGGAATATTATATTATATTTGTTGGAGGGAAAAGGAATTTGACTTGAGTCAAATCCCCTTATTTGTAAATAATAAATAAATAAATGATTTATTTATCATTTTAAGGATGTGATTAAATAATAATAAATAAATAATGATTTATTTATTATTTTAAGGATATGGTTGAGTAGTAATCAAATAAATAATGATTTATTTAATTATTTAAGGGAGATGTAGTCATATTTAACAAAGACTATTATTTAAGTAATGTTTAAATAATTATTTTTTAGAAAATAATAAGATAAATAATGATTTATCTAATTAATTTCCTTATTTTGGGTTAAATATAACCAGGAATATTAATTAAATTATTGTTTAACTAATTATTCCTTGAGGAAAAATGAAACAACTATGGATTTATTTAATGTTTCCCCATGGGGCTTCCTGTTTAGACCATAAACAACTTAATAAAGGTGATTTAATCAGTTATTTTCATAGTGAAAGAAATTTTACTTGGAGTAAAATTGGTCTTACATGGTGTACTTGGGTCCATCTAGTGATAATAGGTTAGATGACCAAAAAATGGTGTAACAACAAGAGTTCCTCCAATTGAGACAATGCTCTCTCTAACTATTGGTAAGACTTATGGTTGCTCTTCTATCAATGTACCAATTTTGGAATCTAACTCCTCTTCCTCATGCATCTCCTAAATCATGCATGGGACTCCATATTCAATGAGCTTATGACTATCTTGCATAGATGTAAGTGTCTCTCCTCCAGATACAAGTCCTTGTGCAGCTGATGTTAGATGTACTGACTCTTTGTCCAAAGTGACAAGAATGACATCCTCTGACTTCTCAGGAAATGTCTCTGTGTGAAATATCTCAGGTATTCTTCTATCAAACTTCTTTCTTAACCTTGAAAAGAAATCTGAATATTTAGTTACCTTTGCATGCTCCATGTGACCAAGCCACCAATCATTGGCCTCGTCATGAGGATGAAGTGCTGCAATTTGAATAGCTTCTTTTTCAGCTACAGGATGTAGCCTGAAAAATTCATCTAACTCTTTCATCCAAGCCTTTACAGTGCTTGAGGAAGATATATCAATGTAGGCAAATAGAATCTGTTGTGCCTCTTTCTTTTGTTGTTGCTATAGGACCTTATTTCTTCTTCGAGTTTGAAGAATTTTTGGAGACTTAGATTCTCCTTGAGTGCTTTAGACTGTGCTTTGTACTCTTCAAAATATAAAATGAGAATCTCATGAGTTTCAGGTTCCATATTTCTCCTTTCTTCATCTCTATATCAGTCACCTTCTTCAAAGAAAGTGGGCACAGTAGGTCTTTGAGGAGATCTATGATTCTTAGGTCTTCTTTGCTGTTGATAAGAAGTACTGGGACCTTCTTCATTCTGAAACCTTCTTAAGGTTTCTCTTTGCCTTTCTTTTCTTGTTTCATTAATCTTTTTGGAGAGATCCTTCATAGCTCTAAAGAAAGATGAGGTAAAACTTAATCCCTCCATAGTATTAGATCTCTACTATCTTCTTTTCATATGTTTTCAATAATGTCCACAAGTTGAGCCAAACATCATGCTTCGAAGCTAGTATAATATTTTGAATAGAAATAAATAGTAGCACACAATAACATAAACAAGCAACTACAAAAAATAGAGAGAGATCATACAAATAATTCCAATATGGAGAAACGTTGAGCCATTTTATTATATAACTAGGAGATGAAAATGAGTACAAAGGTGATCAAAATGATGGCACCTTGTCTTGCACAAGGGAAGCTAGAAATACTCTCATAAAATCTCAATGAATGGCTGCTCAGTCAAGGACTACGTAATCTCCAAATGTTGTTGCTGCTGCTACCAGACTACTACTACTGTTGAGATGGAATGACTCTTTGGGGTTGTTCCCCTTCTCAGAAAATTGTGAAACTCTGGGAATGTGCTCTCCTCTAATAACCCAGAAAAGCCCAGAAAGGAATCCCGGAATGGATGACCCCAAAATTTTACCTCGCTTAGGAAATAACACTCTCCTAGTGAATATGATGGCCCTGAATGATAACTCTGTAAATGATGACCTGCTCCTGTACCAAAATGATGATCATTGAAGGGTTGGACCCTCCACACTATCCACGGGCTAAAATCCATGCTATCTCGTCACTCTTGGAATGACCTCTACAACAAACTACGTAATCCCTCCAAGGGACTGCACTGTCCAAGCAACTACGTGATCCTGGCTAAAGATGCTATGGCTCCCTCCTATAAAATGATTGATATAACTCCTCACTCGAGCAGGCACTTGAAGTCCACTGGGGTTAAGTTTGGGACCTTCGCTTAGAGACACTCGATGTGCTGAACAACACTTGTAGACTTTTCTCAACAACAAAAGCATGCTCAATGTCAAAAGGTAGAAATTAGAGATGCATAATTGAAAGCCAGAATGAGGAGCCTCTTCCCATTTTTATGCTTTGAGAGCCTTACTCTCATCCTCCACCCGCCAAACTGCGTTGTCCCTCTTGGCCCACGATGTTCCTCTCTCACTGCATTGTCATGGTCCCACGCTACCCACGTTGCCACTTCACCCTCGTGGGCCCCACGCTTTTAAGTAAATATGTGCTCAAGTGACTTTAGCAGAGTTCTTATAATCTGATTTTTTATTCATGGGTCCACTCACCCCTTTATTTCTTGTTAAACTTAGGAAAAGCAAGAATTTATCGAAATTGATACCCCAAATTAGTTGATTGCTAATTTGGCAATATTACATCTTCCCCTTGTCCCTCTTGGTTATTTTTACTCAAATATGGATCAATTTCACTCAAAAGTGTTGACAAATGTAACTAGTATTGATCTTTGTAATTGTACTGGTAAAAAGAAAAAAATATTATTAAATAAAATGACTTACTAAAGCATGGGTTTCATGATTGGGTCAATTTTTTATAGGAAAGAGCCTCAATTGTAGGCTTCTATGGTTTATGTCAAGTGTCCTTGTCCATTTCATAATATAGTAAACCATTTTTGGGCATTCTCAATAAAAAAAATGGCTTTAATGTAAATTAAGTCTTCTAGGCCTCCTACACCAAGTTCACCTCTAGCTAGACAAGTTGGCCTAAATGAGGGGCATAATCTCCTATACAAGGGCAACAAGTTGACCTCATTTGGAGCACTCAATCATCAAGTTTGATTTGCAATTTTTGGGATAATGGAAGTTCCATATACTCAATAAAAAATTGATAATTGACAAGAGTCCTTCAAGTCAAAGAAGAACCACATTCCTATATCATGCCAAATTCTAATAACAACTTGATATTGATACGAAACTAGTGACAAGAGTGAGCCTAGAACCATGTCTCTTATAAAGGAATAATAAGAAACCCTGCCATGAATACTTACTAAAATATATATAATATGTGTGTGTGTGTGTGTAACAAACGTGAGTAAAAAAATTTATAATTGAGGGTTTTTCTATAAAAGGAAAAAAAGAAAAGAGGGTTTCATTATTATGTGCAAATATTTTCATTCTACTTGGGGGAAAGAAATAAAATAAGTTGTCTCTTCCACACTTACCCAAAATTTTGTGAGGATACACAAGAAATAGAAAGAAAAAAAAAAAACACGCTCAAAGTTACTATCTTGGTGATACTATGAGGTAAAAACCTTGATAGAATCATAAATGAGTTTCCACTAGTACATAGGCTTGATTAAAGGGGAAATACCTTGGAAAATAACATTAAAAATCTAGAGGGTAATGGTTAGAGAAACCTCACTCCAAATAACAAACCACAGTGTTTTAAGCGAAATCCTCCATCAAAATCATCGAATCACCTTCCAATTAAACTCTCTCCATAAACATTAGAGGGGAAATCTCTTAGTGAAACAAAAATGAAAACATAGGAAAAAATTTAAGAGAAATGTAGAATATGTGGAATAGGAAAACAAAGCAATTCAACTGAATTTGTTCAAAAATTTGATACCTTCAATGGTACGAAGATGAATTAGGCCACACAATAAAATCCTAAGACTATTATGCCACAGTCACAAGCTAAATCTCAATAAAAAATTGCAACAAGAATAAGATTACGGTTTGCAAGAGAGTTAGGAAAATTTTCAAGTGAAGCGTCATGCAAAATGAGAGTGGCTCCGTGGGTTTGGGGTAAGGTCATTACCCTATTCGCCACCTACCTAATCCATGTTGTTAAAAAAAAAATGATTGAAGTTCATAATGTGAGTCACTATAAGTACTACTGGAATATAAAAGAACCAAATGATACATGTACCATTTGCAAGAGTTTCGTATTGATATGGATGCCAACTCGAGTCAAGGTTATATATAGAGAAAGAAACCCCACATCCAAGAACACGCAACACTAAGAAACTATGAAGCCTAGTATATATCACATATATATTAAACATATATATGTTAACATACCCTTTCATGTGCATGGCTATGTTACAGATCAATTGATGAGTGTTATATGGTTTATACATAGAAGGATATGTACACACTACACCACATATAATGTTATGGTGAATGTGATTCAATGCGACTCCAAGTTGGAAGTCCATAAAGCATTTGGTAACAGCGTTCTTTACCATTCCTAGCATTCTTTACCATTCCTTGGGTTCGGCGCCGAATTTGGAGTGATTGTATGAGACCAACTTAGTTGTTAATATGTTAGAAAAAGTAGGAGCCAAGGATTATCATAGGGTGAGTCTATTTAAATTTATAATAGCAGAAGTGAAAACATGTTATAGTTGTTTCTGTTGGAAGTTCCATAGCTATATAAATCATTTTTTCATTTTTTTAGACTCAATTTCTTCTTCTTTAATCTCTTTAATTAATTAAGTTCATACTTTATCATTTTGACTTACAAAATTATTCTCTAATGTAAGCATCTTAATTATAATTTAATTTTCATGTTCCAATAATTAAATTGTACTTAACAAGAAAATCTAAAAATCACATTCTATTTGCACATTAAAAAATATCCTATATCAAATCCCATCTTATCTCACCAAACCTTCCTCTTATGTCACCAATGTAACTAGATACCTTGAATTATAATTCAATTTCAACCTCTTAATTTTAATGATCCATAAATTTCAAATACATTTTCATTCAAAAACATGAAACTTAGTGTAACTTTGGAAAAAAAATCACAAACTTACATTAATTAAAGGCTAATATACGCATCCTAAAAATAGAAAATAACAAGAATCTGAATTAATAAAAAAACAAGAATGTGAATTGAAAAAATGAAAAACATACCTGCTTTTTTGGATCGGATCGGATCGGATTTGTCTTTGGAAGACAAAGGAGGGAAATATATCCGTTGAATAAATTTCATATTTACTTCGTCGGGCAATGTACATGAGACCAACATTTTATATATATATATATATATATAGTAAAGAAAGTTATGGTCATAAAAGTTTTTTTGGATTAAAGTATATGTAATTTTAATTTTTTCATTAATTACAAAATAAGTTTTTTCTAATTACCAAAAATAATTTTAATTTTATTTCTTGCCTTTTCTCCATTAAGAGCGAATACAAAAGAAGCCTTTATTCATTACTAATTAACTTTTAAACTTTAGTGCACACAATTTTTTTGCTAAGTAACTTTTAAACACAATTTTAACCAAAAAAATTGTGCATTACTAAGTAAGTTTTAAACTTTTTTTAATTAGTACACACAATTTTAACAAAAAAAATTGTGTATTTAAACAATGCTAGACATTTTCATAAAATAAAAGAGAATGCAACAACCTTATTCTTCACTTACCAAAGTATTCTCCACAGCAATCGCAGTCATTCTTCCGCCACCATTGAATGACCTGAACTCTTAGGGTTACTTCAATGATTAGGGTGAATGATATGGACCCACTGAAACTGAGGTTAGGATTCCTTGTATGATTAGGGTGAATGACATAGCCACTGAAACTGAGATTAGAGATTTTTTATGATTAGTGTTTTAAATTTATATCTTAATTTTAAGTTTTTTTAATAAATTATAAAATAATTTTTTTACGAAAAATAATGTTAATGTTTTAGTAAATTAGGAAAATAATTTTATGAAATTATGTCAATGTTGTAGTAAATTAGAAAAATAACTTTATGAATTATCATGAAAGATGATAATTATTTATTTAAAATAATAAAAGTTAATTATATCGTAATAAAAAAAAAACTTGAAGTTTCTGTACTTATTCTGAACCTTTAGATCAGCATGTTTAAGCTTCGTTTCTACTTTTTAGAAGTTTTATCAAATACTTTCGAAGTTTAGTTTTATTTAAATCAGTTTCTTATTTTTGTAGTTTTGCTCAGACTTCTCTTTCAATTATGAATATTTTTTAATTTTAATTTCATGTGAATGAGATGTCTTTGTAATTTAGTTTTATTTAAGTTAGTCCTGTGCTCTTTGTATTTAGGTGTGAGATCTTTTTCAATTTAACTGAATACCGGTTAATTTTAATATTATGTTTTATAATTTAGTTTTATTTAAATTAGTTTTCAACTCTGTCGTTCAATTTAATTTTATACAAATATTGAAATTTGATATCAATATTCTTTGTGAATTGTCTTACTCAAAATCAGTTTTTTAATTCTGTTTTTACATTATTAATGTAAAGTTCAAATGTATTTTGGTTTTTAAATTGGATATTTAATTTACTCTAAATAAATTTGTTATATTTAATTTTTTTTAATTTGGATAGACTTAAATTTTTTTATTAATAGTATTTAGTTTAAATCATTTTCAAGTGATTTTAACATTTAGATAATTAATGTGTTATTTACACTATATTTTACTGATATTATATGTATGATGGTATATTTGTTTTATTAAAATAATATAATGTATAATGAAAAAATGTTTGATTTTGTATAGTATAAAGGGATAATGTCTTTTTATCTAAATTTTTATTATAAAATTAAATTGAAATGTAAATCTTTATTTAAGATTGATCTTGAATATGTTATATATATAGAGGGGGGGATAGGATATGCTAATGTGGTATAGCCTACATAAGGATTGAGTAGACTAGCTTAAGCATGGATGGAATAGGTTAAGCTAGGCTAGGCTACAGTAGATTAGAGTAGATTATGATACAATAGACTAAGATAGGCTAGAGTGTGATAGGCTAGGCAAGAGTAGGCTAGGCTAAGCAAGAGTAGGCTAGAGTATGCTAGGGTAAATTAGTCTAGGGTAGGCTAAGCTAGGCTAAAGTATGATAAGCTAGGATAGAGTAGGTTAGGCTAGAGAAAGGTAGTCTAGGTTAGCAAAAAATAGATTAGGCTAGGTCATATAAGACTACACTAGGTTAGGATGGATTAGGCTAGGTTAGGCTAGAGTAGGCTAGGCTAGGCTAGACTAGAGTAGGCTAGCATAGAGTAGTCTACGCTAAATTAGGCTGGAGTAAAGGAGGATAGGTCAAACTAGGCTAAGCTATGCTAGGTAGAGTAGGCTAGGCTAGGCAAAAGTACGCTAGGCTAGGATATAGTAGGCAAGGATAAGTTAAGCTATAATGGACTAGGTTAGGCTACAATAAATTAGGTTATATTAGGATAAGCTAGGCTAGGATAGAGTAGGCTAGGCTAGGCTAGAGTAGGGTAGGGTAGTGTAGGCTAGAGTGGACTACGCTAGAGTAGGCTAGGCTAAGCTATGATAGAGAAAGCTAGATTGGGAAAGAGTAGTCTAGCCTAGGCTAGGATATGCTAGGTTAGAGTAGACTAGGAAAGGCTAGGGAAGAGTAGACTAGCCTAGGATAAAGTAAGCTTCAATAGGCTAGGCTAGTTTGGGCTAGAGTAGTTTATTGTGACCCTTCATATTGCACCAAGAATGCTACAACTCCCATAGGATACTCTACTTTACTTTATCAACCTGAGGTTTGTACAAAATTGGAGGTGACACTGCTATATAAATACTAGATGCATTCTATTCATGCCATCCTGCAAACTTGGAGGTGACACTGCTATATACATACTAGATGCATTCTATTCATGCCATCCACTTATGTGTCCTATGAAAGGGTGCTATTGCTACGGATTCTGAGTGAATTGTTTCACACTTATGAATTAGAATTAGAGCTACAAATGACTCAAAACCATTACTATGTCAAAACCAAAAGGACTATTTAGAAGCAAGTAGATACATCTAGCTATTTTGTAAGGAAGGAAATCTACAATTTAGGTTATTGCAAGAAATAGAAGTAAACTACCCAACATTCATGAAGCAAGTTGTTGAATTAAAGTTTCAGAAAGGAAGACTAACCTAACTATTGATTGTTGGGCCAAATGGCTAAGTAAGCTCTAACTATTTTATGGTTAATTTCTATGCTTTAACAATGCATCTAGTTATGGGCTAACTATGCTTGTAAATACTTTGTTTTGAAGCAAAAGAATGAGGTGCTCAGGTGGCTTAAGAAGGTCCCAGGATTCAGAGTTGAAGGTGTCTTGGAAGTTGTGGTAGGGTTAGGTTAGGTGTAATATGGTTTTTGGGTTGTTAGAGAGGCTAATAGGAGCTAGGATTTGCTACATGTTTCCTGTAGTGCTACATGGTGTCCTCTAAATGCTACACAAAACAGATCGAGGGTGTTTTGAGAACAAAATTGATGAGGTAAGGGGTAGGGAAGGTCTATTTAGGTGGATGGAAGGTGGAAAAACCCTTTTTCAAGGTCATAACTTCTTTTAAATCTTGACTTTCACTTCTAGAGTTTCTCTAGGTATGGTGGTGAAAATATCGAAAACAAGACTTAAGGGCGGTTTTGTTGAAAGGAGATTGGTGGAAGGTAATAAATGGAGCTAGGGATGCTAGTGGAGTCCTCCTCTACTTCTCTACTCATACCTTGACAAATCTATGATGAAAAATATGTAAAATATGGGTTGAATTTGATAGGAAATCCTAATTATGCATTCAAACATAAATATAACTCACTATTCTCAACATGTTCATGATAAATATAACAACCTCTCTATTCTTTCCAATAAATCATAAATTGAAAATTAATTTGGGGCCTGTGGTGAAGATCTACCCTCCTCAAGCTCCAATGAAAGAGGTGTGAGATAGAAGCTTTAACACACAAATTTTGTATTTTAAATGCTATTGTACCATGATCTATAGTAGCCTAACCAGAAAAAATGTGAAATGGAAGCAAAAAAAAAATAGTAAAATGAAATGTAATCAAACTAGTTAAAAATCACTAAGTAAACTAGCTACAATGGCACAAAAATAAACATAAATAAAAAAGAGAGAGAGAGAGATTGAGGCCAATGGGTTGAGCCCTAACCAACAATATCATCTCTCTGAAACTAAATTAGTGAAGGAAAAACTGAATACTCATTTTATTGCAAAAATAGTCTCATTACATAACAATGAAAGTTTAAAAAGTCCATCGGAAGACCTAAGAGTCTAGTAGCTTCCTCCAAAATTCAAATCCTAATGAGCTCTAGCTCTACCCTATTTAACCAAAGGGTAGCTACCAACAACAACCTAAAAAGTAGGTGATTTGTCCCCTTTGACTACAGGAGAAGTGGAGCTTTGGTGCACTTGATCATCCACGTGCTTAGTTGCCTTTTATTTCAAGTTATTAGAGGGAATATTGAGCATCCCTTGGCTACTTTTAGGAGTTAACGAGGTGGAAAACCCTCTTACAATATCTCATTGTTGTCTTCTTTGAATTTTTATTGCATAATCTTAAAAAAAAAATGGAATATTTCGTGATTATCCCTCATTTAACCGATATTAGGCATTCGAACTATGACAAGCATGAATCACCATCCACACTAAGCAACACATGAGAAAAATGTAATTAAATGTGAGAAAGAGAGGCTAATAAGGCTAAAAAGGTGATAACTAACCCCTCAAATTATATCTAATGTTGGGGCATATCATCACCCCCCTACCAAATGGGTGCTCATCCTCTGAGCAACTTAGTCCTCCTTCTTCATTTATTTCAGTTCTTTAATGGCCCCTCTAGCCTCTTTTACACAACATTTTCTTAGTGTCCTTGCAATCCCCATCCTGCACATTGGAGACTCATTTCTGTGACCAAAATAAAGTGTCATGCCTTGCAAAGACCATCATTGCATCCCTTTCCATGAGTACAACATTCCTTCTGTTAACCATTTCTGGAACAAACCACTAGAAACACATGTTTTTTCCTCGGCACTGGTAGCCAGTTATGCCCTCGTCGATGAGGCAGATTAACACTGGCCCTTGCCCCAGCTAGTGCTCTGTCTTAGTTAGCTGCCCACGCAAATCTATTTATGGAAAGTTTTTTAGAAATAGAAGCGAAGTTTCGATCATAAAAACTTCATGGATGAGTCATGGGGAGTGGTTCGACTGAATAACCATGAGCTTCCTCCTTTAGCCTCTTGTTTCCACCTTTTGGGGAAACCTCCCAAGGGATAAGTGATTCAGATCTTGGGGAAGGCCCCCAAGATCTAAAAAGTTGAAATGGAATCTGACAATATTTTCAAAGTTACAATGCTGGAAAGAAAGAGAGAGAACACACAACAAATAAAACTACAAAGAAACTTGTTTTATTAAAATAAAGAATAACTGTAGAAACTACATTGTGGTGGACAATCTGTCCTTTTATAAAGTGAGGCTTGTTATTTATAGCATTTTTTTGAGTTACAATACCATGGGTAGATGCCATAGGTGGATACGATGGGTCAATACCATAGGTAGATATCACTTACAATATCATGGGTAAATTCCATGTGTGGATGAATACCATGTGTGGATACTTACCATGGGTGAATGAATATCATGGATAGATGTCATTTACAATACCATGGGTGAATGAATATCATGGATAGATGTCAATTACAATACCATGGGTGGATAAACCATGGGTGGATGAATACCATGGGTGTAGGCCACTTTTCATTTGGATCATTCCTCCCTCCTTAAGAAGAAATGGTCTCCATTGCATGAAATTTGCTCCTGAGAAGCCCTTGTTGGATATGAAGATCCCCTGAAGGTAAGGGTTTCGTGTGGGTAACCCATAACCGTGATGAATGAAGATCTGAGGATAGAGATACCTTGTAATGATTGTTCCCAACTTTGATACTCACAATGTGCGGCCTAGCAAATGGAATTCGATGAAGTTTGAGCTTGTGGATGACCCAAAACCATAGAAAATGAAGATCCGAGGATATAGATACCCTGTAATTCTTGTGACCAACTGTGATACTAACAGTGTGCGGCCTAGCAAATGGACTTCCATCAGAAGGATTTTGTGCACTAGACCCATAACCGTGATGATGATTTTTGATGAAGTAGAAGGTGCCTATATATCTTGGGGTGGGAGGGCACGTCCCCAAATAACCCAAGCTGAATATTTCTACACTGAAACTGATGAATGTGAAGCAAGTGCCTACTAAAGTGGGGTGGGAGGGCACGTCTCCAAAGGGAACCTACTCTAAATGCTACTCTAGATTTAAAATGAGCATAACTCAGTCAGCATAACTCAAAATATTTATTATAACCTGTTTTTTGAAATGGAATGATCATTCTGAATCTTCCCATGTGTTTTAAATCTCTATCTAGAGACTCTAGACTCTCAAATTCTCTCAGGAAATGTCACGCTGTGACAAAATTTATTAAAATATAGCTAATTTTAAACACAGGGGCTTCACTAAGGGAGAAATACCATACCACGTGGGTGCGTATTGGGGGATATATATTGAGGAAAAAATGGCATAATATATTGGGGGATATATAGGGGTTAAAGGGTTTTTATATTGGAAGTTATAAAAAAATAACCTCAAATTTAATGAAAATATATAAAGGGGTATAAAAATTTTTAATGAAAAATTAGATACCTACAATATCTAGTGGAAGTAGGGGTTTTTTAAATTGGTAAGGATAAATAATTTGTATTGGTAGGGGGTTAAATAATTTTATTTTTGGGGGTATTTCCCAATATGTAGTCAAATTAAGGATATTGTTTAATATGCCATGAATTCACGTGATAGATCATAGGTTCATTGAGTGAAGCCCCCGTGATTTTAAATCAGCAATAACTCCCTCGTCTGGACTCCTATTCGACCAATGTTTATTTTTTTTTTAAATCAGGTGATTTTTCGAGAGGAGATAAGATCTGTAACCATTTATCTGAAATGTAACACTTAAAACTACAATAAATGATGTGAGAGTCGTCGTCCATGAATTTTCATCAGAAAAATTGCTGCAACATTGCTAATTTTCAATGAGCGATATCTCCATCATCCGAACTCCAATTCGGCTGATTTTTTTTGAATTTGGGTATGTTTTCCCAAGGAATCGAGATGTGGTCTTTGTTTTTTTTAAATTTTCACCAAAAGTTTCAGATCTGATTTGCAAGCTTGCCGCCCAAAAAATTCATGGAGTTGCTGAAGATTGCCACAAAACATTGAAATTGAAATATGATTCAAACCCTCATTCCCATGGATTTGTAATCTAAATCTAATACCACTGATCCGGATCTTGGGGGAGGCCCCCAAGATTGAAAAAGTTGAAATGGAATTTGACAATGTTTGCAAAATTACAATGCCAGAAAAAATAGAGGGAACACACAGCAAATAAAACCACAAAGAAACTTGTTTTATTAAAACAGAGAATAACTGTAGAAGCTAAATTGTGGTGGACAATCTGTCATTTTACAAATTGAGGCTTCTTATTAATAGCCTTTTTTTAGTTACAATACCATGGGTAGATACCATAGGTGGATACCATGGGTAGATACCACTTACAATACCATGGGTAAATTCCATGTGTGGATGAATACCATGTGTGGATACATACCATGGGTGAATGAATATCATAGATAAATGTCATGTGCAATACCATGGGTGAATGAATATCATGGATAGATTTCAATTACAATACCATGGGTGGATAAACCATGGGTGGATGAATACCATGGTGTAGGCCACTTTTCATTCGAATCAATGAGGCCTCCCTTACACCACCGTAGGGATCCAAACCTCCTCCTCTCCCACTATAAATATAGCCATCCTCTATTGTTGAAGCTAGTTGAACTAAAGATAATACAACAAAAACACTGGAGATATTTCTATTCAAAATAGAATGGAAGAGTCCCTTATTGAGAGAGCTTAGGCTTGTGGCTTCATACCATCTAAATTCCCTGACATTCATTGAGACACGCTTTGGCTAAACCCCACTAAAGAAAGCTGGGACATCAAGCTTGGTTGTACTTTTTTCTTCTATTAATCCATATGTATAAATATTTTCTGGTTCCATTTTGCGTTCATGTCTTTTATTTGATGCAATATGCTTAACCCTCATTGACTAGTTAGTAATTATGAATGAGATTATTGTTTCGTATGCTGCTCCTATTTGTTGATCTTTTGCAGGTATCCGGGCATCGTTGCGAAAGGATCATGACTTGCCAAGATGGGAATCAAGAGGCCACCATTACCACAGCCACCACAACAGCATTGGACTCCAGGTAGGTTGATCTACCTCATTTATTTCATTCAATAATTAGGATCCTACACTCTTGTTTGTCCTTTTGTTACTAGACCCACTCTAGGGCTAGAGGGATCGTCTATGTCTGCAGAGAGGATTTACCTTCATAACAAATTGGTTACTTCGATGGGGACTTCGGTCATTTGTTGGTTTGTCTATATTTTCTGGTCTATTTGCCTATTTACAGTCCTCTTCTTCAGCTCCAGAGTGTCAGAATTGACCTCTGCTCATTATATTTCCCATTCTCCCATAGATATCCAGCTTGGCACATTTTTTGGTTGAACATTCGCGCTGATGGGTGCAGGTTTCTTGTGTTGCACTAGCACCAACCCCTGTTTGACGTGAATTACCACTTTACAGTCATGCTGAATCCTGTAAGGTTTGGATTGACTTTCCTTTTGACTTTTTTGGTCAATTGTGCTTGCCTCTAGGTGGGTTTCTGATTTGCAATTGTTTTGTTGAGATTTTTAATGTTCCCAATTGTAGCCTCAAGCTAAAATGGAACATTATAGTCGCATATTTTATTTTTTTGAATAAAAATGGGCAAAGTGACCGATTCATGTAATAAACAAGAATAAAAAACCTTACAATGTGAAAATGGATCATCATGGAGCTGGATTTCACACCCTCAAGTGTGAAAGGGGTTAAAATGCAAATGGTCAAGGCCTAGTTGACCAAGTCAAACTGCGTTGGCATGAGTTGGAGAGTACTAAGTGGGACAACACTGTTTTAGTGGAGGAGTATTCCATGAGGGAGGAAAATTCTAGAGGAAGGAAGGTGAAGGCTCATAGAGTTTAAAAGAGGAGCAAGGCAGCCCATTGAGATTATCTTGGATCATTTCATTATTTGTCCATTGAGACAAATTGTTGCCTCTTGCTGTTCAGCAGAGCTGCAGTGCCCTCGGGCACGACGGAGTCCTGTTTAGGATTAAATCTCCTTCTTGAGGATATCATGAAGTATTGCACTCATCCTCCATATTCTAGCATTCAATTCATAGCATCAGCTTAATCCATCAGTGCAGTATTTGTAGCAGATTATTGTGCAGTGTTACGGGACGTTGCTCGGAGGTTTCCTACCACACCATTTCGAGCTGATATTTTAGAGGAGGGGAGTTCTCTACTTTCAAGAGGTTAGTGAGGATGGTTTCTGAGTATATTTCACTATCATTGGCAGGAGGCCAATCATTCCATCAGTCACAGCGTAGACCCTCTCATAGGCTGCGTTCTAGTGGGAGCACATTTGCAGTGAGGGTTTTGCAGGCATTTTAGAGGGTAATATCTTTGGTGTAGGGATCAGCATTGCACTACATATTTCCAAAGGAGAAGTGCTCTTCATCAACTTCATCCATTCAGCCTTCTCCATTCCATTTTATGTATTGATTTGTTGTAGCTACCTAGCAACTCCGACATTTCAACGGTTTTGCATATTTCAGCCAATCCTTCCAAGATTGACTTGAGGTAGTGATTGGGAGCTTAGACATTCTCCCCCAATGATATATGAGCCATATCTATGCAGTTCTAATGATGTTTTTCACTCAGTGTAGCAGTCTCCCTCATGTGACTGTGCAGTTCCTATTCATGGGTATCCTGCTATGGAGAAACATTTTGTATTATGTCATGTGTATTCATGGAAGGAATATTTCCTTATTCTTTGATATTCCTACTATCATTTTGCTTATTTTATTTCATAATAAAATGGCTCAATGGATTTCATATATTTTTGCATAATGTTTATTCACTGCTATTTCTAGTTTATGTCTTTGCTTATTGATTTAGTTGCAATGTTCGGGTTATCGTAAGAGATTCCTAATCTTGTTGTGTTTCCCTCTTGGGGATATTCTCCCTTGACAACACTCTATAGACAGAGTCTGATAGTGGGCCAAGTAGCCTCTGGAGCTCATCCTTTGTTTAAAGGTGAAAAATCCAGTAAATGCCCTTGCAGTCTATCTCTGGAATAGATTTGCTTGTCGATTGATAATGTTTCTGAAAAAGGAACATTACAGTGGTATAAAAGCATAATCTTGGCTCAGCCTCTGGATCTTCGCCAAGAATATAATAATATGAGGGAGAATCCACTTGTGGAGAAGAAAGAAGAAAAAGGAGATGAACTAGCCAAGCTTCTCCCTCAATCCACCCAGGACTTTCATGGGAGCCACAAGCAAAAAAGAAGGGAGATATTTGAAGAATCTCCACAAGGGTTTGAAGCAAAAACAAACTCTAGGGTTTCTGATTGGGAATGTGAACATGCAGTCATATCCTTTGATGCACAGTGCAGTCACATGTGCATCTTTGACATGGAAGAGATGGGAAAAGAAGGAGAGGTGATCAAGAGGAAAAATCTTGAAGATTTTCAGAAGGAGTATGAGCCTCAAACTCCGGCATTCAGAGATCATCTCACTTTCATGGAATCTTGCAAGTCTAGGGTGAAGGGAAGTGAGCAGCAAGATAGATCTATTCTATCTACTTTTCTAGGTTCACCTACATGTTCATCCAAAGCATGGGTAGAGGAGCTGAAGACCATGTTGCAGCAGCACAAAGTTTCCAAAGGAGATGCTATCAGATTTGCAACGCTACACTTGAGAGGTAAAACCTATGCATGGTGGATATTTGAGTCATGTTCTTTAGAGGATGAAAATACTTCCTTCTATTTCTGATTCATTGAAGCAATGATGGAAAGATTTGGTAGGAGGATGTTTGAAACACATGCAGAAAAAAAACCAAGACTTTGCATGTAAGGGAAGGAAACATAAACTAAGATCCACTTCAGAGCATTGTTGAGAGGTGTTACACCATTTTTTGGTCATCTAACCTACTATCATTAGATGGACCCAAGTACACCATGTAAGACCAATTTTACCCTAAGTAAAATTGCTTTCACTATGTAAAATAGCTTAATAAAACACATCTATTAGGTTGTTTATGGTCTAAACAGGAAACCCCAAAAGGAAATATTAAACAAAGCTATATTTGTTTGATTTTCCTCAAGGAATAATTAATTAAACAATAATTTAATTATTATTCCAGGTCATGTTTAACCCAAAACAAAGAAATTAATTAGATAAACCTTTATTTATCTTATTATTTTCTAGGAATAATTTAATTCCTTGTTAAATATGACTAAATCACCCATAAATAATTAAATAAATCATTATTTATTTGATTATCTTTTAACCACTTCCTTAAAATGATAAATAAATCATTTATTTATTTATTATTCACAAATAAAGGGATTTGACCCAAGTCAAATACTTTTTGCTTCTCCAACAAATATAATAAAATATTCCATAAAAGGTGGATCTAGATTTGGTTAATGTTATTTTAATCATGCACCAAGATCTAGAATGACCCAATATTTTGTTATAAATAGGAGGGTTTTTCCTATCATTCTTCACATTTTGTTGCCTATTAGATCACTCTGGATCTAAACTCTTGGTCTGACTTTGAGCCATTATCATTGTCATATTTTCTATTATTTGTTGTGTGAGCTCCCTTTGAGTTCTATCTTTGTCTAGGTTTTCTACACCAACAGGAGAGAGAAATTATAGATCTAAAATGCCGAGGACTTCCAAGAACCCATCCCATTGAGGAGAATTGGAAACATCTTCTTGTTTTCCTCCCAGGTGCCCTTAATACAAAAATTCTTTCAAAAATTGTTCTTGTCTTGTCTATTGGATAGATAGAGAAAAACCTTATTTTTACTACTTAATGTCTTCCTATACATAGATCTGGTTTTTGCAGCTCTTTTCTTGATCAACTAACTATAGATCTGAAGATATTGGCAACCATATTTGATGTTAGGGCTATTAGTTATGCGTAGCTAAAGTGGTTTTTTTTCGTACACTTCGACAGAAGATTCATACTAACAATTGGCGACTCCACACAGGTTTTCAATTACGACCGCTGTCGTTTTTCATATTCCTGCATATCCAGCTACTTCAAACCCTAGGGTTTCTTTTCAGCTTTTCTTTTTCCTATTTTCATGTTGTTTTTCACCTATAAAACCCTAAAACATTAAAATTTCTAACTTTCGCGTGTTTCTGGCCCTATTGCGCAGGTGACAGACATCAGCCGCAACTGAGACAACAACTTTTCCGAAAATCTACTGTCGGGACACTCGGAGCTTCAAGTCGCACTTTTCAGCCCAAAACCTGCGACCTGGACCTCCAGGTTGCACTTTTCAGCCCAGTATCTGTGACCTACATAGAAAACAGGTCGGAACCTGCGACCTGCCAATTTTTCTGCTCTTTTTCTGTAATTTTTTTGGGTTTTTCTGAAGCTTTTGTTAGGGTTTTCCAGCCTCTGTCTCAGCCCGTTTCGAACTCTTTCTGATCTGTTTTTCTCATATAAGTGGGAACATAGCCCCCTGGGGCTTAAGTACCCTCCACTTTTGGTGGAAGATTTTTAACCGTTTCAGGTGTCTGTTTTTAGAGTTTCAGCCGCCCCTTTTCCAGATCTGATACCTCCTTTTTAGATATCTTTTAATCAGCTCCTCTCCCTTTCAAATCACCTCCTGAAGTTTTTTTTGGATCTACCTTTAGGGCCTCCTCCTTGCCCCTTCTGATTTTTTTTTTTTCCTCCTTTTGTCCAGCCACCTTGCCTCTGCCTCTTGGCTAAGTTCTGCACCTCTTTTTAGCAGATTTCTCCTTTAGATCCCTGTCCCTCCCGACCTTAGATCTATTGGCCTCTTTTTAGTGTGTTTTGACTAGATTTTTTCCCTCTTGTTGACTAGTTCTGAGAGACCCGCCTTTTTGGGTTAGATCGATGCATTGTTAGTTGTTAATTTTCTGTTATTTCAGCATTATATATTGTTCTCTGCAGATTTCTTTTCAGTTACACAGCACACTTTTATTTTTCTCTCAAAACATCTGGGTTTAAAAATTAAAATTAACGCACACCACACACTCACCCTAAGCAAAGAAGAGCCTGGTTAACACTGCCAAGGAAAGACTTTAAAACATTGTAAAATAAATTGACACTTCACCTTTCTGCCCTTGTTTTGACACTGTAATCACTTGATTCTGCACCTCCCTGCCTTTGTTGGTCATTCTTCCTCCCCTTGTGCCGTGTTTGTGTTGTCACCATTGCGCCCCCAAGGTGCACATCCCGGAGACTTCTTGGCCTTCACCCTCAGTTTCCGGTCGGTCAACCTACTCCTTCCCGCCATCGTCGAGTTAGTCCTCCTCCGAGTCCGCACTCCGACTCCTCTTCTGGTTCATTGGGTTCTCCTTTTACTTCCGGTTCTCCCCCTGTCACCTTCACTATGTCTAGTTCAGCGCCTAACATTAGCAGTAATCACAGCCATAATGTCGGGACTACCAGTAGTGGAACCGCCATAGGAACTACCTCGGCTGCGCCCTTGCTCCCCTTCATGGCAAGCCTCAGCCTCCCCGATTTGGACCGGTTGACAAATGACCCTATACACCATGACGCTAGTTGGCTTGCTATGCCGAAAAAGCTCCCTTCTGACATCCCAAAGTTTGAAGGCCTTGCTGGAGAAGATCCTTCAAATCATGTCCGATCTTTCCACATGTGGTGTTCATCTACCTCCATTACCGATGACTCTGTGCTTCTTCGTTTGTTCCAATGAATGCCTACAGGCGTAGCTTCTAAGTGGTATGTTGATCAGGCCCCTTCCTCTCATACCACCTTTGCAACTCTTGCCCAGGATTTTTTATCTTACTTCCAGCTTCCCCTTCGTTATGACATTGGTATCGAACTTTTGACTTCTTTCTGTCAATCATCTGCGACCCGCCTATCCGATCATGTCCAGGAATGGCAGAGAAGAAAGAGCCTATGTCAATCCCTTACTTTCGAAGACCGTGTCTACATGGACTGGTTCCTTAGATCTCTCTTGCCTCCTATCGGGAAAGATGTCGCATCGCATTTTCCCCAAACTGAAGAAGCCACCCTCCAACTGACATTAAAATATGACTTGATCTACGCTCAGACAGGTTATGTTTATACCGTTCTACCTGATCTCCTCCGAACCGGTGGTGTCAACGCACAGGGGGCACCTCATGCCGCTGACAATATCGTTGGAGCTCTCTCTCATCCATATGCCCAACCTCCCATGGGTTATGGTTTTCCTGGGGGAGGGGGCAACACCTCCCGCACTTGTTCCCCTCCTGGTAGCACGTATCTAGGATACAACATGCCTCCTCTTTTGGCCCAACCTCCTGGTCACCATACTGTTACCCAACCCCCTTATTATTCATGTCCGCAATTTGGTGCTCAAGCTCCTTCAGCATCAGCACCTCCGCCTCCCTGGCCTTCTCAACCCCTACAACAGTAGTCACCGCCCCCTCAAGAGAAGGTGGATGCACAGCAAGGATTCATGGCTACCCAACCACCTGAAAGAAAGGTGGCCACTCAACCTTCCTCTTTTGGTTCGTCCAATTACCAGATCCTCATGATGAACTCTGATCCACCTCTAATCATCGACCTTAACCTTCAAACTCAGTCCCATCAGTACCCCAAGCCTCCCGCTCCGTCTGTCCCCGAGTCACCTTCTTCAGGGTCTACAGAGCCTCTTTCGACATCCAATGGTCCCTTCCTATCCCTCTGCCCAAATTCGAGGTTCATACCAAGATTCCTAAGGGACCATTACGCCGAAACGCTGCTTCTGGTCAAGATGCTCATTCATATAGCATCGTAGATGATTTGGCACAATCTCCTGCTGTCATTTCAACACTAGAACTCCTCCAGTCATGCCCTTCTCAAAAGAGGGCTCTACTATCTGCCACGGGTGTTGTAGATCCTGCTGATGACCAATTGATTGTTTTCGACACCCATCAATCAGAACAACCTCCTCTTCCTGCTTCTGTAGCCTTCCAAATCCCAGTCAAAATCCGGAACGCTAATGTTTCTCGGTGCATCATTGATGAGGGGGCATCCACCTGTGTGATGTCTGCTTCAGTTTGGAAAAAACTCGGATCTCCTGAATTGGCCCCTTCCACAATCACCCTCCATGCGTGGGATGGCCATGCCTCCCATCCCATTGGCTTATTCCATAATTGTCCTATCACTCTTGCAGGCAAGAATGTTTGCGTTGACGTTGAAGTCATCGACGCCCCTCTTGATTATAACATTCTTTTGGGGTGTAGCTACACTTATGCTATGTTTGCTGTCCCATCCGTGGTCCACCGCAAGAATTTTTTTCCTCATAATGGAAAGATAGTCACCATTGACCAGTTGACGTATCATGAGCCAAAATCTCCGGCCTCCCCTGAGTCGACCATCTCTTCTGTAGCCAATCAACAAACTGTCGATTCTTTGACCAGTGTCTCTCCCGGTGTCTACAAAGACTCCTCTTTTCTCGAAACCTTCCCTGGTCTTCCTCCTCCTCTTGTCTCTGACCCCATCTCATCGAATTTTTGCATGATGCAATTGTCTCGGGCTGCTCTCAAGCAACCTGCTTCGGCTAGTCAGCAACCACGCTCTCCGCAACCTGCTCCTAGCCCTTCACCTGCAGCTGGTAGTCCTAAGCCTCTTTATCCTCCTAGAATGGTTCCTCCCAGCATTAGCCATTTAGGAGCCATCCCACCTGGCCATTACCTCTCTGGTCAGATACCGTTCCTAGCTCCCCCACCAGGAGTGTACGCGGTACCTGTCATGGCCACCCTCTCTCTTCCTAACCTGACCCTTGGGATTCCTGTCTGGTACCATGATCCTCCAGCCGCAACCCCGCCTGGTCAACCTAAACCTTATATTTCTTTGACCCTGGTTCAACCGGTCCCCATGACTTCTCCCACTGCAACAGTGCCTCAGTCACCTCAACAGGAACCACCTCCTGTTGTGACCGCTTCGGGTAAGAAGGGCAAAGCTCGCAAGGGGGCATCAAAGGACAAGGCTGCCCTGACAAACCCTGCCCCTCCTCGGCCTCCAAAGCATACCATCCAGTGTGCTTTGTGTGATGTTGTCGGTCACACCTCCCATACCTGTCCTGAATTGATTCATCTCAAGCCCATGGTTAATGTTGCGTTCCCTGAGTCCATGGTCCTAGAAGCCTCTGTTCCTTCTGCGACCACGGCCAATAACCCCAAGACTATTCACACCAACCACCCCTGTGCTTTGTGTGATCTCCATGGCCATTACACCCACCTTTGTCCCCGCCTCAAGGACTTCCGCACCTCTCTAGCCGCGGTCTGCCAATTCGAGGCCAAGCGCAATGAGTCCACCTCTCCCCTGTTTGCGCATTTTGCTTTGGCAGAACTACCAGACATGACTGCTCCCATTGACATTCCCCCTCCTGATGTTGAGATGACGAAGCCTTCGTCTATCATTTTCTACCTATCATCATCCATGAGACCCTCGAGGAACATTCCCTCTGAATCCTCCCCTGTTGTTTCACTTGACCTTCCTTCAGCAATCACCTTGGGCTCAACATCGGTAAATCCTTTACCTACTTACTCTTCTGTCACCCCTTGTGATGATGCGCATGTGAACCCCTCTTCTCATGATGATGATTCAGGTAGCTTCGCCACGTCAGGTGGTCTTTCTTCCATCAGTCACCCCATCTTCTATCACGATGACGACATTATGGATGAAATCCCCACCCCTGACTTTATCTATCCCCCCTTACATCGAACCCATGTGTTCAAACCACATGCACCTTGTGGCCATTACATTGAAACCCAATATTTGGGTAAGGGGGCACCCATATTCGAGAGACCAGGAGAAGAAATTCTCCAAAACTCTCCTAGTGTATTTGGTCGTGTTGACTTTAGTACCATTATTATTCCACATTTCGAAGAACCTCTAGAGTCCCATATCACTTCAGATCACTCTAGGGATGATACCCCTTATCGTTCCCTCATCTTCCATCAACAACCCAATCTCTTAGACATTGTTGTTGACCAACCTATGGGTTTTCTAGGAGAGCATCCGTTCATTATCTCCAAATCCTCTCTTTGGGATAGTGGCACCAGGTATGCCAGCTCGAAAACTTAAATTCCATTTGCTTCATATATGCAGTACTAAAAGAGATTGGTAATCCTCCATTTCCTTTCTCAAACTGCATAACCATAACGAAAACAAATGGCACACCACATCGTTAAAATGTGTTTAGATTCCCCTTTTTCTAAATACATTTTGGCATGACCACACCATGCTTGGGAGCACCTATGCCCCTCAACCATAACCCTCCTCAAAATAAAATTTCTTCACTTGCAACACTCATACTAGGGGCACCATTTGGCCTCCATACTTATCCTTGCTCGTGTTGATGTTCATCATGAGTTACCATCTCTTACTCATGTTTTCATGGTCCCCCATTGGACCTTTACTATGTGGCAGCACCATCAAGTTTCCCTTGTTTAAAGCATCCAAGTTGAGTCATCATCGCATTCATGGAGTCTATCCCGAGTCCCTTTGTACCCCGGTATAGTCCTCCATCCTTCATTCATTGGTCCCTCTCTTGTGCCGCACATTATGGCCTTCAGTCCCACTATCCCCTCTCCCTCATGATATTGTGTCAGTCGTTGCCATTTCATTCATGCCCTTTATGCTCTAACAAGGGAAGTCGTCCATTCGCTGCTCAGTCCCCCCCATTTCATCATCATCATTGGTATTAGTCTGTCATTCGCTCTACTATTTTCTCTCGTGCCCTAGTTGAGAATCTCTCAATTGTCTCACCTATGGCGGACCTCCTTCTGTTGACATCAGCTCCTTCATTCCAGCAGACAGGTCTAGAGGGCAGTGTACCTTGGTCCCAGCTTCCACTCTTGTTCGGTGCCTCGGATCAGGCAAAGGGATCTCTCATTTCCCTTTGACTTGATTGTTTCTCCACTCCAGCTCCTTTCAGCATGATTGAGATCCGTATGCTTGATGGTTCAGTGATGTAGCAGTTGCTTTTGGTGATTCTCGGGTGTGTGTGAGATGTCTCAGCCCTCATGAGGGGGTGGCCCTGCAAGCAACCCCCCACATGCCCAGATGACCTCTTCATTTCAGCCTTTGATGCAGCTCCTATATTTGATGATGTCGGCCTTAGCCGCTTGCAGCGCCTCTTTGATTTGCATGTATCCGTCAGATTTGGCGAGCCCTTCCCCGTTTCCAGGGGGCATTTGGGTTGTATTTGTATCTCATGTACTCAGATATTATTGTATAAGTCCTGGATGTCATCCCAGGCACAAGCATGTATGTGGGATCCCTCATTGTATTTCTATCTGGCTCATGTTTATGTTGGCTGTACTTTATGGTTCGGTCCCTTGTTTACTAGACACATTATTCTTTTGTACTTTGTCTCGGCGGGCATAGGTATGCCTCCCCCACCGCCTTTAGCACAGGTACCCTCTCATAAAAAGAGACTTGTTGCACCTATAAGTCTCATCTCCTCACGGTCTAGTTCTTCAGCACATTAGTCTACCTCACATTTCTCTCTCTGACTTCCCTTTTGATGTCTGGTGATTGAGTTCTTACAATGTACTTCGGTCATACGATTTGCTCCTAACACTTCGCACTGCTTGTGGGGGCAATCCGTTACACCATTTTTTTTGTTCATCTAACCTACTATCATTAGATGGACCCAAGTACACCATGTAAGACCAATTTTACCCTAAGTAAAATTGCTTTCACTATGTAAAATAGCTTAATAAAACACATTTATTAGGTTGTTTATGGTCTAAACAGGAAACCCGAAAAGAAAATATTAAACAAACCTATATTTGTTTGATTTTCCTCAAGGAATAATTAATTAAACAATAATTTAATTATTATTCCAGGTCATTTTTAACCCAAAACAAATAAATTAATTAGATAAACCTTTATTTATCTTATTATTTTCTAGGAATAATTTAATTCCTTGTTAAATATGACTAAATCACCCATAAATAATTAAATAAATAATTATTTATTTGATTATCTTTTAACCACTTCCTTAAAATGATAAATAAATCATTTATTTATTTATTATTCACAAATAAAGGGATTTGACGCAAGTCAAATACTTTTTCCCTCCAACAAATATAATAAAATATTCCATAAAAGGTGGATCTAGATTTGGTTAATGTTATTTTAATCGTGCACCAAGATCTAGAATGACCCAATATTTTGTTATAAATAGGAGGGTTTTTCCTACCATTCTTCACCTTTTGTTGCCCATGAGATCACTCTGGATCTAAACTCTTGGTCTGACTTTGAGCCATTATCATTGTCATATTTTCCATTATTTGCTGTGTGAACTCCCTTTGAGTTCTATCTTTGTCTGGGTTTTCTACACCAACAGGAGAGAGAAATACTAGATCTGAAGTGCTGAGGACTTCCAAGAACCCATCCCATTGAGGAGAATTGGAAACACCTTCTTGTTTTTCTCCTAGGTGCCCTTAATACAAAAAATTCTTTCAAAAATTTTTCTTATCTTGTCTATTGGATATATGGAGCAAAACCTTCTTTTTACTGCTTAATGTCTTTTTATGCATAGATCTGGTTTTTGCAGCTCTTGTCTTGATCAACTAACTGCAAATCTGAAGATATTCGCAGCCATATTTGATGTTAGGGCTATTAGTTATGCGTAGCTAAAGTGGTATTTTTTCGTACACTTCGACAGAAGATTCATACTAACAAGAGGGCTGACATCTTGCATCACACCTTATTGAAGGCAAGGTATCCATCTCATATTCTTGCACAAGAGAGCATGAAGGTCTCTTTTTTCAAAAGGAGATCAAATTTTTGGAGAATTTTCCCCTACATGTTCATGAGGAGGAGGGCAACTGTGCTGGTATAGCTAGAGTTGATCCAGTGCCTCATGCAAAGGAAAGAGGAGCTCTTGCTCCACATAGAGAGATTCTTATGTCTTGCAAGAAATTCCCTAGGATCTCCCATGTAGAGATCAAGGAACAACTCATGATACATCTGTGCCATTGTTGGTAGGGTGCAGAGCTATGGAGATAGAAGAAGAGATAGGGAGGATGATCAACATCATGTGATGAGGAGTGCACACCCTATCTATTTTATGAGGTTGATGCACCCAAGAAGATGATTGGATTGTGCAGTGGAAGCATGGAGGGTTTTCTCCATTCATACATTCAGTCATCTCTTGAGTATGGTGTCTCACTGCATGGAGACATTGCACCAAGGAGACCACTAGATCAGCAGAGGAGGTTGGATGCTCCACATTTGGGGGGCCTCACACCTTGATTTCAAGAGGTGGAAACCTTGGGAGAGTTCAGCACATCACAGAGATTTTGGATAGACTCAAGGAGGAGGGAGATACTCTCTCATTTTTAGCATCACCCGCTCTCATCAGTCATACTGAGCTAACAGATTTTGCTGCAGGGATAGAGGATTGCATCTTCATGATGCAGGATGACTGCTCCATATATTTAGTGAGAGATTTGATACTTCCTTTGAGGAAGGACTCTTTCATGCATTTGAGTAGATGGATGCCACTCATGCTTACATTTCCCAAGATCAGAAGATTCTTTGGAGGTGATAGTCTCTTATGGGAGGCTCATTTTCAGAGAGCATCATTTCTATTTGAGCATGAGTAGCTGCATGATGGGCATGGAAGCAACTTGGAGGATGCCTTTGGCATGAGGGGATGTCAAGGTAACAAGAAACAGCATGATGGAGCACCATATTGTAGAAAACCAGCACTGTCTATGTGGAGGATTGATCCAAGATGGAGGACTCAGCTTTGGATGTGTATTCCCCAAGATATTGATGCATGCATGATTCTTGGATGGCCTTGATGGATATGGCAGATACTTAGTGGATGATATTATCATCTATCATCATGGCAGACTCTTCTTGACTAGGGTTTTTAGTCTCAAGGAGAACATTATTGCATGCAGCATATGAGGGCTTCCTAGCTATGCATTTGGATGCATACTTGCCTTGCTAGAGGAGTTCACTTGGGAGGGAATTCAGCATGATCTACATAAGCATATGGATAGATTCAGAGCTCGGTTGTTTTTTTTTGGAGAGGTTGGAACAACCATTCCCTTACTCATTGGAGGAGAAGGAGAGCATTCAGATGAGCCATTTCAGCTCAAGGTCTCAAGTATATGGTAGAGAAGGTATAATTTCACATTATGTACCTCTTTACTTTATATGAGTAGCATATTGATCAAGGAGGATCATCCCTTCTTGCACTTGGTAGAATGTACTTGCAGCTACTTGTAGCCTTGATTTTGGCTATTTTTGTGATGGTTGTGGGGGAAGCCACATACTTCTTGGTGTGCACCATTGGCACCTATTTATACTTTCATGATTCATATCATGAGATTTTTGTGGCAATAAACAAGTGGCTAGACAGCACTTGTTACTTTTGATTTTGAGGCAAACCAAAGAGGCACTGCACAGGTTCCCTGAGTGGAATTTGGAACCACTCTTCGGCTATCATTTGACAACTTGATTCTATTTCATATTGCTCCTTATGTATTTCTGATGTTGTATGTTTTTTAAGGATCATTTTTTGGAGAGCATTGTATGAACAACCCATTGGGATCACGATTCTCCCCATTGTATATGTACTATCTTTCAGGAGATACCATGGGCAAACCATGATTGCCACATTGCTACTTGTACCTTCTTGTGGGAGGGACCACTTGGAGAATTTGTAGAGGCATTTCATGGCTAATTTTCTTGATGGGGTAGCTTGGGCCATACTATTTCAGCCCAAGGGTAGAGGTAGCCCCATGAACACTCAAATGGAGAGAGGACCATCTTGAGAAGCACAAGCACACTCTCCATTCGACCCCAACACATTGCAGAAACTGGGGGTTAAGATTTTTATTGGATGATAGCATGGATGAGAGGATCATCATTGGGAACAGCATTATCCCATGCATATCATCACTCCTACCTTAAGGAGGCCACATTCCAGCAGGAAGGATTCCACTACACCTTCTATCTTTCCATATGGAGCATCATTTTCAGTTTGAATACTTGGGAGAGAGCACTGGAGGGAAGCTTTTTTGCACATATTTGAGTAGTGGTGGGACCATGGATGAGGAGGCCACAAGAGAAGAAGGAGGAGGAATTTTTTTCTTTCTATGCAGTTGCTTGAGGACAAACAACATGTGGGAGGGGAAGACTATAATGTTCCCAATTGTAACCTCAAGCTAAAATGGAACATTATAGTTCCATTTTTTTATTTTGTTGAATGAAAATGGGTAAAGTGACCCATTCATGTAATAAAAGGAATAAAATCCCTTACAATGTGAAAAGGGATCATCATGGAGCTGGATTTCCTCAAATGTGAAAGGGATTAAAATGTAAATGGACAAGACCTAGCTGACCAAGTCAAACTACATTGGCATGAGTTGGAGAGCACTAAGTGGGAAAATGCAGTTTTAGTGAAGGAATATTCCATGAGGGAGGAAACTTCTAGAGGAAGGAAGGTGAAGGCTCATAGAGTTTAAAAGAGGAGCAAGGTAGCCCATTGAGATTATCTTGGATCATTTGATTATTTTTCTATTGAGACAAATTGGAGCCTCTTGCTGGTCAGCAGAGCTGCAGTGCCCTCGGGCACAAGGGAGTCCTGTTTAGGATTACCTCTCCTTCTTAAGGAGCTCATGAATTATTTCACGCATCCTCCATATTTCGGCATTCAGGCCATAGCACCAGCGTACTCCATTAGCACAGTATCGCTAGCAAATTATTGTGTAGTGTTGCGGGATGTTGCCGGGAGGTTTCCTTCAACACCATTTCGAGCTGATCTTTCAGAGGAGGGAAGTTTTCTACTTACGAGAGGTTAGTGAGGATGGTTTTTTATTATATTCCACTATCATTGGTAGGAGGCCAACCATTCCATCAGTCACAGCGCAGACCCTCTCAGAAAATGCGTTCTAGTGGGAGCACATTTGCAGTGAGGATTTTGTAGGCATTTCAGAGGGTGAGATCTTTGGTGTAGGGATCAGCCTTGCACTACAAATTTCCAGAGGAGAAGGGCTTTTCATCAACTTCAGCCATTCAGCCTTCTCCATTCCATTCTATGTATTGAGTTGTTGTAGCTACCCAGCAACTCCGGCATTTCAGCAGTTTTGCATATTTCAGCCAATCCTTCCAGGATTGACTTTAGGTACTGATTGGGAACTTAGATATTCTCTCCCAATGACATATGAGCCATATATATGTAGTTCCTATGATGTTTTTCACTCATTGTAGCAGTCTCCCTCATGTGACTATGCAGTTCCTATTCATGGGTATCCTACTATGGAGCAGCATTTTGTATTATGTCATGTGTATTAATGAAAGGCATCTTGCCTTATTCTTTGATATTCCTTGTATAATTTTGCTGTTGTTATTTCATAATAAAATGGCTCAATGGATTTCATACATTTTGGCATAATTTTTATTCACTGCTATTTCCAGTTTATGTCTTTTCTTATTGTTGTAGTTGCAATGTTGGGGTTATCTTAAGAGATTCCCAATCTTGTTGTGTTTCCCTCTTGGGGATATTATCCCTTGACAACACTCTATAGACAGAGTTTGATAGTGGTCCAGGTAGCCTCTGGAGCTCATCCTTTGTTTAAAGGTGACAAATCCAATAAATGCCCTTGTAGTCTATCTTTGGAATAGATTTTCTTGTCGATTGACAATGTTTCTAAAAAAGGAACATTACAAGATTATTTTGACTATCATAGGCTTATTCTTCTCAGTTGTACATCTGTTTACTTATAAATGTAGTTTATGGCCGTAGGATTTATGAGTGTCTTATCTCATTGAGCCTCTTGATTGGAAGTCGAGTTTTTTATTCTTGTCAGTCACATCTCTTGATCAATTGCGTTTAGTTATTTTGATCCTTTGATTGTTTGTTTTGGTTGAATGACCATTTCAGGTTTCGTTTGATTTTTCTTCCTACTGCTCCAAGCATAGATCACATTTCTTGTTTGGATCGTTTCAAAGATTTCTCTTTTATTGGAAGAGTGCATCATTGGTTTGAGTGTGTCTTTGTCTTTATGTTGCTTTCATCAAATCAGGCAGTTTATCTATTTACATTTGCAATCCTTGAACTAGTGTTTGTTTTGTTTTTTCATATAATTTGCGCATCGTGTGCTTCATTTCATCGAAAAAATCAAAAAATTGTGTTCTTTCATTTGGTTGGAAAATAAAAACTCTTTTGCATAACTAGTGCTTGATTAACTAGGAAAGAATTTTTATTTTTTCACTTGATTGAGCTGGATGCATTAACGGATTTCTTCATTTGATTTCATTTATTGCTATTGTTTTGAATTTCTCTATCCTTCTCTTAATTAGCGTTCATTGAATGGAAATGGTGTTTCTTTTCATATAGTTTGCATTTAGGAAATTTGAGATAGACATTCGGTAGGGCCTTGAAATTTAAATATAATTCAAGGTCAACCATGAAATAAATTTAATTAACCTAAGGAAGCATTGTAACCTAACGCAACCATTTTTAGTGGTTTAGACTAGACATGTTTTGGCGTCTATAAACCTAGTAGCTGTCGTTTTCCATCTGGATTTAGACAACGCTAGCACGGACTTGTGTTCCCTGTACCGTAGAGTATATAAAGGGAGACCCCTATAGGTTCAAATCCTTTATCCATAGGAAGTCGAGTTTGTCACCCTGTAACCGTGAAACACCGAACATAGCATTCAAGGAGACTATTTGCATGTACATTAAGTCCTTAGTCATTTCTATTTCATTTGATCACCAAGGTGTATATGGCAGTTCATAGAAACTTGGTACACCCTCTTGCCTAGATTACCTGTGTAGTCACTCTAGTCTTTTCATGACTCCTTAAAAAGTGAAAATATTATCAAGTGCTTGTCCTTTCACACTCGTTTCAACCTGAAAGTGATAGAGTCACTTTTTGACTATTTCTCGACTCTTAAAATATGAAATGGAAGAGTTTTGTTTCAATGTCTTAAAACATTAACTGCCCATGAAATATTCGTGGTTAAAGTTATCTTCCTCAGTATTTTGTTTTAAGGTTGTTTCTGATGGCAACTTTTCTAGAGTTTACCAACCAAGGAATCCCCTCCGAAGGGAATCCTAGTCCTTTTCCTACTTTTGAGAATGTTGATGCTCCTTATAGGGCAACATTTTCCCTGCCTGCGTTAACTATTCGGTTGTCTGTTTGGTTATTCTTGACCTCTGTGGTCTCGACTATTCTGCCCACTATACAACCATCTCCTCCACCCGAAAAGCATCATGTTGATTCTAAGGTGGACCTATCCCCTTCTTCACTTATTTCTTCATCCTCATTCTCTACTTCGCCTAGTGAAAGTCTCGATTCTAGTAACCAGGTGGCTAAGAAGAAGAAGAAGTATGATAAGCGAGAGGCTAATGCTGTAGTTGTTGCTCCTAAGATTCCTTCCCTTGATAAACCATCCAACCTTCCGTGGAAAGTCAAATTCCCTTGCATGTTGTGCAAAGGTGACCACTTTCTTCAGGACTACCCTAGAATTCCCAAGGTGCTTGAAGTATGGTCCGACGACCATCCGTCATTACCTTTGGCTTCTGGGAGTCATATTGGTGGCACATCTTCAACTACTACTGATAAGACTCGTAATAAATAGGGAGAGATTACAAATCCCTCTAAGTTGTGTGAAGGGCATCATCCCATTCACCTTTATTTGTATATGGATGAAGTCATAAAAGTGTTGGAAAACCCTATTGTTTTTTTACCCTACCTTCCAGTTGGTCACTAGAATCTTTCTTCGAGTTCTCCGTTGGTTGATTCCATGATCGGTCAAGTTTCATCCTTGGTCCATCTTGTTCCCCTGGAAATTCAAATCCATGAATCCATTCCTAACCAACCATTGGTCATGGAACTAGTCGATCTGATCCTGCCTATGGTTCATCAGGTCTTTTCCGTCAAAATTGACTCACATACCCCTCACGTTCTTCTTGTTTCTTAAAATTCCTTGGACTTGGAGAAACATTCTCCCATCCCTATAGTTCAAGAAGCAGCTCCTCCTTCTCCCATGATAGAGGTCCTAGAGGATGCTCCTCTTGCTCTGGTGACACCAATGGATGACCATCTCAGTTCAATGGTACCCCCTCCAAGTAGTTTGGTCGCTTCCTTCGATTGGAGTCGATTCACAGGATACCATCTTCCTTCTTATGTGTCATTTGAGGTCATGGTACAGGTCTCTCATGTGTTCATACCTAGCATGATTATAGATGAAGGCATGTCTGTTAGTATTATGTCTTCGACTACTTGGAAATATTTTGGTTCTCCACCACTTGTGCCTATTACACAGAATCTATTGGCCTTTAACATAAGAACCAATGAACCGTTAGGGATCCTTATGAATTTTCCAATCACTTTGGGAGGGAAAACCGTATATCTATATGTGATGGTTGTTTGAGGCCCCTTGGATTTCAATTTACTCTTGGGGCACGAATATTATTATGCCATGGGTGCACTTGTCTCTTCCCTCTTTTGTGTGATCTGCTTTCCACACAAAGGTGAGATCATGACCATTGATCAGCTTTCATTCTTTGGTCTTGATGTGATAGATGGTCCAACATCATCTCTTCGAGATATTTATCTGTCGATTGTATCTTCTCCACCATAGGTTAATTATGTGGCTACCTTTCCCATGCTCGCATTCAGTGATAGTGTCATTGTGCATTGTGTGCTGGGGGCATTGGGTCCTGAATTTCAAGATGTTTTCCTTCCATCACATGAGAATCTCTTGGAAGCCATGACTTCTTATTCGACATGATGAGTTTTTATCAGAGCATAGTTTGTTTCCTTCTATCAAGCTCCTTAAAAAATGAAATAATATCATTAGAGCATGGTTCTCTTATGTCAAGCTCCCTAAAAAATGAAACAAGGTCATTTGGAGTAGAGTGTGTTTTTCTGTGTCAATATCCTTAAAAAATGAAACAAGTTCTTGTTAGGAAAGTTCATTTGCTATGTAAACCTCGTTAAAAAATGGATTAGGTCATGATGATAGTTCTTTTAATGTGTCAACCTCATTAAGACAATGGAACACATTCCTTTTCAACTCGAGTCTTTGTTAAGATATCATAAAATCCCAGTCGAGTCTTTCTCTTCATCTCGTGATTGAAGCTTCACTCCATCTGTCTTTCAGATGGACTGAAGCTTGGGGGGAATGTACCCCGAATTTAGCCGCCATGCTAGGGGCATGCCCACCTTTTCAAGAATAGTTCATTTGTCTTTCAAGCTTGTGTAAAAATGAAACTAGTTTCAAGCATAGTTTGTTTCAATTTCAAGTTTGTGTAAAAATGAAACCAACTTCAAGCAGAGTTTCCTGATTTCAAGCATGTGTAAAAATGAAATTGTTACCTCTCATGATTTCCATTTTATCATCCTGTTTTTCTAGACGAGCCCTTGTTTTCTCATTCCATCATCACCATCTTCTTGGCCGATCATACACCTTCATTTGATTGTTTCACCCATTCCCGAGGAACTGCTGTGATGAGTGGTCTTGTTAGCCAGCCTCTTGAATTTATCATGTTCTGAGCAATTCAACCATTACCAGAAATAGTTGATACCCTTAATACCACTAGTTCCTCTAGGAGGAGCCAAATTTTAGCTCTTTTCTAACTCTCTAAAATTGAAAATATTGCTGAGACTCTTGTCATTTTGAACTCGTTAAAGGCTGTGAAAAAATATCTACCTATATTTTGTTTACCCCTTTTTCGAGTTGGGATGCATTATTTATGAAAAAGGAATACCTTAGCCAATCGCGACTAAGAGGTTCTCCCAGATATTGTTTTCTACATTTTTAGATTTGTGAGACTACCTACGAAAAGGGACCTGCTGGAGTTTTCTTTTACATTTCTTTTCAAATGATATAAACATGAAAAAATGTTGAGTTTCTCCTTTGTCAGACTCGTTAAAACCTGATGACATCGGACATCATCACCATGACGTTCATCGAGTTCCTCCTTCCTAGGGCTCGTAAAATGTACTACGTTGGACAAGCTTACAGCACAAGCATATGCTATCCCCTTCAAGCTTTTTTTAAAAAATAATTGTCGTACTCACCAGAAATGCTGGGGGAAAATTGAACCAGTCTTTAGTTATGTTGGCAATATGTCACCCTTGAACATGACACTCATCTGTATTTGTGTCGGGTTGGGGACATGTCACTTCGTCATTTTTTCCTCCATGGGTTTGGATAATGTGCTTTGACCTCTCATCTGATATTTGCCACATCATCATGACCTCATATCCCTTGATGTCAAATACTTCCAAATCCAGAGTCGTGTCGCTGATATGTTCAAGAAAAGTTTTCCTCTACATTTTTCAACCTCCCTCTGATTCTCTGTTGGTCCTAATTCACTATCATCATGTTCCTATATCTCATGTTAACAATGTGGGATACATTATGGCCCTCCTTTGACCAGGTCACTTCTTGTTGACATCAACTCATTATCTAGGGAGTTGGTCTAAAGACTCCCTACTGGTACCTTGGAGCTTGCATGCCTCAACAACAGGTTCTTTGCATTTGAAGATAGGTAGACATAATTGGCCTTCGATCGAGTGATTCTACAGGTGTTCAATGCCAGCTCATTGTTCACATTCCGTGGATTGTACCTATTGTACCTTGAGAACCATTTTTGTTATTGGTGGTTTCTATCGCACTTGTTAACAACTTCCATTATTGGCTGGTAATCATGGTAATCAGGTGATTTTCTTACATGCTTGGATTTGTACTTGTATGGGTTGAGATGGAGCACAAGACCCTAGATTTTGTCCGATAAGATCCAAGTTGCGGGATATTATGATTTATCATGACTTTATTACATGACTCTTTTGATTGGATGGCTGCGACCATACCCGATTCTATTTATTGATCCTTACTGCTGGATGGCTGCATCCATACCTTGGATCCCTGTTTATATGTATTCTATTATGGATGGCTCCACCCATACCACATATTCATGTATCAGAGATATCATTTGTATTTGTCATTGTAATGCTACCGATGGCGGTGTTTGGTTCGAACACGTTCTCTAAAGCATTTCACCACTTCCTCTCCCTTGGACCTCATGCTTTAGGGGGCATCTGTTACAAAACATTTTGTCACTGCCGCTGCAATACCCATCCCACACATTGGAGGCTCATTTCTGTGACCAAATTAAAGTGTCATGACTTGAAAAGACCATCATTTCATCCCTTTCCATGAGTACAACATTGCTTCTGTTGATCATTTCCTGAACAGACCACCAAAAACACCTGTTTTTTCCTTGGCGGTGGTAGCCAGTAATTCCCTCATACCGATGAGGTTGATTAATGCTGGCCCCTACGCAAGCTGGTGCTCTATATCAGTTAGATGCCCGCGTAAATATTTTTTATGGAATTTAAAAAAAAAATAGAGGGGAAGTTTCGATCATAATATCTTCGTGGATGAGTCATGGGGAGTGGTTCGACTGAATAACCATGGCCTTCGTCCTTTGTACTCTTGTTTCCACCTTTTGGTGAAAACTCCCAAGAGATAAGGCCTCCCTTCCACCACACTAGGGATCCCAACCTCCTCCTCTCCCTTTATAAATATAGCCATCCTCCATTGTTGAAGCTAGCTGAATTGAAGATAATACAACTGAAACACTAGAGAGATTTCTATTCAAGATAGAACAAAAGAGTCCGTTATTGAGAGAGCTTAGGCTTGTGCCTTCATCTCGTCTAAATTCCCTGACATTCATCGATACATGCTTTTACTCAACCCTACTGAAGGAGGTTGCGATGTCAAGGCTTGGTTGTACTTCTTTCTTCTATTAATGCATATGTATAACCATTGTCTAGTTCCCATTTTGCATTGATGTGTTCTATTTGATGCAATATGCTTAACCCTTCTTAATTAGTTAGTAATTATGAATGATTTTGTTGTTTCGTATGATGCTCTTGTTTGTTGATCTTGTGCAGGTATCCAAGCATCATTGCGAAAGGATTGTGACTTGCCAAGACAGGAATCGAGAGGCCACCATTACCAAAGCCACGACGAAAACATTGGACTCCATGTAGGTTGATGTACCTCGTCTATTTTGTTCAATAATTAGGAGCCTACACTCTAGTTTATCCTTTTGTTACTAGACCCACTCTAGGGCTAGAGGGATTGTCTTTGTCTACAGAGAGGATTTACTTTCATAACAGCCTCCTAGTGAAGAAGTGAAGGAGTACCATCAGGAGGGTAGAATCCAACATTCTTTTCTACCTCCACCCATTCTCTGTTTTCCTCATCTCGGTCTTTCACTTCACCAGTCTCATCAGCAAATATGGACTACATTTCAGGCCAAGCCATTGTATTTTCATTACCTTCATATTCCTCTTGCATAGTGGTTCCCTTTATATGGCACACATCAATCTCTATGGGGTATGATATTTGATGTTCCAGAGACTAATAGGGAGGCAATTTGACCTTCTTTGACTTGCCAATACACATTCATCTCCCAAAAACCTACAAATATCATAAAAATGTGCAATATCTTGTGCCTGTATATTGAGTTACTTGTTTGGAATGTTGGCATCATTCTCTATCATGAGGTGATTGTTGATGACTCCTCTAGTGATGAATAATTCTACCCTTATGTGTATAAGCTCTATGTTTTCTCTTCTCATCACCTTCCTTACTTCATCTACTCTTGCTTACTCATTCACCATCTAAGAGGCTTATGTAATTTACTCCATATCTCCCAACCTAGGGTTAGGGTCCCAAATCTTTAAGTCTGCCAAAATAATATTATGCATGTCAAATTATGCCATCTTGGCCTTGCCTTCCATGTTTTAATGATTGCAAAAGTCAATGAATTTTTATGTGGTTGTGAAAATTTAAGGGTGCATGAGAGGCTAATTTATTAATCTGAAATTGGAGCCACTATTCATTGATGTAGATGGCATAGGATTTTGATGGATATCTGTGTTGGATGGCTTCCATGCACAAATATTCCAAGGTGGAAATTTGTTTGTATTTTTGTTCAAGTTGACTCTGCAATCTTGCATTATGTGCCTCTATTTCTTGAATTTTCTCTTTCAACATGGATTCTTTGAGTCTAAAATCATAAAAATTCCTTCCCAAATCGGTGACCTTCTCCTTCATGATCCCTATTTCATGCATACCTATTGCTGTAGCAATTTTCATCCACTGATGAGGGTGTGTTGTTTCTTGTTCCAACTTATCAAATAATGGGACTGCAAGCTTCTGAGGAATCACTTTTGTGCAGGTAAATCCCCTCTGTGGACAGAGGTGATCCCTCTAGTCCTGGAGTGGTTCTAGCAATGAGGGAATAAGCTGGACTTTCATACTCCTATCTTATAAATGAAAATGAGTTAGGATAGATGGCCTACCTTGGTCCAACACTTTTGTTTTAATTTGCAGTAGTGATCCATTGATCTTTGTCTTCACATGCCCAGTTCCTTCAGTGATAATGTTCGTGTACCTACATAAGGATCAAATGAATGGTGACAACATACAAAAAAATATTTTCATTTACAACTATTCGATTAGTCAAGGAGAATCAAACATTTTGCATATGATAGAACAAAAAAACTGTAACCAAAAATCCAATCATGTATTAATGATAGAGAAAAAAAATTTACAACCTTAATGCCTTGAAATTGTAGCATCCTTCGATGGGCTCATTCAACCATGTCTCAAGAATTCATCGAGGATCGGACTTATTGAGGAAATGGGCCTAAAATCCCTGTCAACAACCAATTCCTCTCTACCTTATTCTTCACACTAGCTATAGTAAGGATTGTTCAGCTAGTTGAATCCATCCCTCATAAGGTGGAAGAAAAGTCATATCCCTTTGGGGAGTTGCAAAAATGTAGGGAACAAGAAGCAAAATGAAGGATTCCGATGTTATTCAGTCGAACAAACCATGATGACTCCACTCATGAAGTAGTTAGGAATGGAAACTTCACCTCTATTTTTAAAAAAATTCCAAAATTAGCTCAGTGCAGGTGAGACACTGAGACAGAGTGCCAATGGGGGTGGGGTCCAGTGTTAATTTCCATATGAGCTCGAGGCCATAATTGCCTACCAGCACTGACCCAGAAATGCATGTTTTTGAGAGTCTGCTTGAGCAGTGATCAATAGAGGAAATGTTCTTGACATGCCAAGGGATGCAATGACACTTTTAGCAAGGTATGAAAATAAACAGAAGTCATCGAAATGGTCCTCCAATTTTCGGGACAGGGATTGTAGGGATGGTGACCAAAATACTGTGTAACAATAATTCTATCCCCTTCAATAAATGTATAATAATAATTGAGATTTGGATGAGGGCTACGGTGTGAAACTACTAATATATATTTAGGGACAGATTTTGGGCACGTAGGCTCCTCCTTTTTCTCCTTCTCTTCCTCCCCTTTGGCATATTTCCTTTAAACTTGTTCTTCTTTCTCAACTTCTTGGGCCTCTTTCCCACCCATGGGTGCCTTATCTCCCTCCCCAAGGTTTCTTGCTCTATTTCTAGTACCAGTGGATTTTTTTGTAGCACAAAGAGGGCTTCTTATAAAAAAACTCTGTTTTTCCTATAAAAAACACTCCCTTACTTGATTTTCACTCTTCTTTATCTTTTGAGGGTTTGTGGGGGTTGGTATATGTGTAGGAGTTGCCAACCTAGATGAATCTCTCCTCCTATATGTCACAGAAGTTATGTTAGGTGAGGTGACCTCTTGAACTTTCCCTTCTTCCAACATGATCTCATCATCCTTTTTGGGTGACTCCTAAATTGTTATAGAGATTTTGGTTGGAGTCTATGTTTTCCCTTGCCTAACCTTGTCACTCTTTCTAGTCCTGAAGTACATGTGTGTTTGCATTTTTCTCTTAGGCTTCACTAGTGTGCTCAAAGTGGCTAAGGTAGTAGCCACTTATTTCTTTGTTATCTCAAGTGATATGTTGGTCTACTGAGGAGAGGTATCAATGCCTAGAATAGGGTGTAATATTTTCCCTTCACCTGCCTTCTCTTCCCTCTTCTCCTCTGTTTCTTCCTCCTCTAATTCATCTCCCTCTATTTCATCTCCCTATTTTTTTATTTTGTTTCTAAGGTTTCTACATTTTCTGTTTCAACATCCACCTCTTCTTTAGCCTCATCTTCTCCTTCTGTCTCTTCATCCTCCCCTTCTTCTTCTTTGATTCCCCTCTCTCTAAGACTAGAGGTAAAGGATTGTCCAGTTTCGATGTCTATGAAGGTTTCCCTATCCATATCTAAGAATGAGGACCAATGCACATGGACGTTCAATCTTTTTAGAGCATCATTCACTATCATCTTGATGAGTAAATGGTGAACTAAGTGTTGGTACTTCCTTTCCCTTACCTTTTGTCTCATGTCCCTAATTGAATGCATGAGGAAATATGGAATGATTAATATTTATTCTACAGGGATTTATCCTTGAACTATAAGTTCATTCAACAACCCGAAGTGTTATCCATAAACTACGTTAATTCTTCCCTCACAGGAAATGGATTTTATAATGTGGAATGATACTTCATCCCCAAGGGTACAAAAGGATTTCTCTCCTCAATCCATTTTTTTCTTCAATTAATTCTTCACCTGGAATAAATAAGCTCTTTTTAGTTGAAGTGTTTGACACCGTACCTTCCCTATTCCACTTGACTCCAAGAGGAAAAGTGTTGATTCTACTAATTAACTCAAGTGTAATTGTGGTAGGTAGGCATATAACCACAATGATGGCCCTCTCATCTGTATGTGATTGTAGGGCCACTATAAATTATCGAGCTATATCTTCATCAAAGCCTTCGAGGAGCTATAATAAGCCTAACCACTAGTGGTTCCTGAAAATATTCACCACCTGAGGCTGCAATCTTATCCTTTTCATATATGTGGGCTCCCTTCTATTAAATCCTTCTCCCATTTGATGGCCATGTTATGAAGGTGGCTAAATAATGTTGTATGAGAGTTATTGGTGAAGTGTGACCTTATATATTATAGCTTTTAAATAAACTTAGGATACCTTGATTCAATCTCTTAATTCCCAAATTTGTTGACTCTATATAAATTTCATGGAAAATTCGTAACTTTGGGGAATGGAAACCACTTATCTCTGACATATGGTGCCTTTTTTCTTGGTATATGGCAGTATTATGAGTTAATACCACCTATGAGTGGCTCTTATTTTCACCTTTTTTTCACTACTAAACCTTCTGTGGAGTTTCCTATAGCATCCACGATTTCCCATAGCACGAGGTTTTCATGCAGATTCGACCTTGGTGTTTCATTATTCGATGAATCCCCTAAGTTTCCTTCCTCCAAATTCTCTCCAAAAGCTAAATGAAATGAGAATAATGAGCAAACATTTCCCTTTATGGAAACTTAATCGACTTTGGAGCAAAGTGCTGACTTGGATTGTGGCACAATTTTTCCTCTTCTAGACCATTGACCCCACTCCACTTAATCATTGCCTCTACCTTAAAATCACCTCCATATCCTTTTTAACTCCCCCTTAACTGATTTTACTTGCCCAAGTGGCATGCACACTCAACTTCCCATTCAATTTAACTTCATGTGGGTGACTAAGTTAACTCGCCACTTTTTCACCTTTTTAGTCTCTAATTCTCGACACTAATTAATTTTATTCAACATGAGTGCATCACGAAAGCCTGAAGGGTCATACCTGAGCCAATCGGTTGCTGAGGAGTTGTAGAAATCATTTGATGCAGGTAGCTAGAGTTTGCTTATAGCCATGATTTTTTTTCATTTTCATGTTTTTTTTTATGTTTTTTGGTTTTCACATTTTTCGAGTGAGCATGTTATTTTTGAGTGAGTTGCTTAACCTTTTTATTTGCTTGTTCCTTTTGTAGGAACTTCATGGAGGTCCTCAAGTGATATTTATAGTGTGGTTATCCTCCGGGAGTCCTTTGTTGGTCCTTTGAATCCATTTCCATCGATTTGTTCTCACTTTTTGACCTTGTTGTGACATGCACATGATTTGTACATGAAGTAATAAACTTCCTATAGCAGTACTTTCTCTACTTCTTTGGAGCTCTATACTACTAACAAATGACTGGAAATGGTGTGCGAAATTTAGGGATGGAGATATGGAGTGAGTGGATTGATGGATGGTTGAGGGTATGGATCCCATGTCTAGATATATGTAACCTAGCTACTAGTGGTGAAAATAGGGTTTAGAGAGTGAGTGCTTATGAATGGAGTGGAGTGAGGGTTAGGAGTGGTAGGTATAGGCAAAAAATACATTTTCACCAATGCATTTTTATTATTTATTTTTATTTTTATTTTTTCTAGGAGGGGGAGGCATTGGAAACTATGGATCTTCCAATCACATAAACCTCCATGTTTATAGAGTTTATAAAATTATCCCCAGATAGGGGTTTCTTATATACTTTGATCCTGTAACCATTGAAAAGTAGGGGCATCCCCTTATCATCTACGTTTTTTTATCTAAACCGCGTCATTAACATAGAATCTTTTCACTTTTTAAGGTCCCAACCATCTGGTCACTAATTTTCCTTTGAAGTCCTTGAACCTTGAATCATAAAGCATCGCCAAATCTGCTTCTTGAAAGATATTTTCCTTAATGTGCTTATCATGAAAAAACTTCCTTTGTAGTTGAATCACATCTGTGTGAACTCATCCAAACCATTTAACTACAGAAAAATTTCTTGTTGGTTTTTTGTGATAGCTAGGTATAATGCAGTTGCCATCCTTGAGGTGTCGTATTCAAAATCAATGGAAAGCAAAGCTTTCTTCCCATAGAATAAATCATAAGGATTGAACCCTGTGGTTGTCTTCCAAGTGTATTTTAGGCCCAAGCGACTTCCACCAATCTGTCTACCCAATATATCCTGTTTCTACTCACAAATTTGGTGAGGATATTCTCCATGGATCTATTTGTCACTTCCACCTCGTCATTTTCTTGTAGATGGTAGGTAGTGGAAGTCTTATGCTTGATCTTGTGCCACCTCAGAATATTTTCAATTATATGAGATTTAAAATTCACCCCCTAATTAGTGACTACCTCTCGGGGTATCCAAACTTGTAGAACACATGCCCTCTCAGAAACACTTATGATTTCTCCTATGTTTCCAGATT
Source organism: Pinus albicaulis (assembly GCA_034641835.2). Lineage (NCBI taxonomy): Eukaryota > Viridiplantae > Streptophyta > Pinopsida > Pinales > Pinaceae > Pinus > Pinus albicaulis. The sequence goes on from CM076573.1 coordinate 122,150,611, forward strand.
TACATCCCTTGTTTCAACTGACTTGGTCAGGCATGTAGTGCAGACTATGATATGCATGTTTTGCATGGATGGTGGATTAATGGGTCCAATGAAGTCCATGCCCCATTTTTCATATGGCTCTAGAGCGACTTGAGGGTGCAGAGGCATTGCACCCCTATGTGTAGATTTCCCCATCCTCTGGCACTCATTGGACCTACTAGTGTATCTCCTGACATCTTGGTGGAGGGCAGGCCAATAGTAACATATCTTAAAAGCTTTGAAGGATTTTATTTTTGCAAAAAATTGGCCTCGAAAGGACTATCATGAAAATATGAGAGGATGTGAAAAAATTCTTCCTCCCTCACACATCTTCTGAGAATTTGGTCACGACCCAACTTGAAGATATTTCCACTGATTCAAGTGAAAGGGGCGATTTCTCTGATGATGTTTCTCTTCTCCTTGGATGAGAGGTTTGGAGGGAATTTTTCGGCAATCAATTTGTTATCTATGTCAGCAAACCATGGAGAGAGTGTTGAGATAGAAAATATGTGTTCATCCAGAACCTGGTCATCCACCATTCCTTCCTCATCTATAGATAGAGTTGGTCTAGATAAAAAATCTGAAACAACATTCTCCATCCCTGGTTTATCAACAATATTCAACTGAAACTACTATAATAACAAAAACCATCTAATTATTCTAGCATTAACATCATGTTTGTTCATTAATTACTTGATGATTGCATGGTCAGTGTGTTCAAAGGTATAAAAAACAGTGATATAATGTCTAAATTTGTTTAAATAATGGACAACAGATAACAATTCCTTTTGTATCCCAGTATAGTTGAGTTTAGCCTTGGACAAATTATTGCTAATAAAATAGATGGCATAGGGTAATTTTTCTTCGAACTGCCCCAAAGTTGCCCCTATTGCTTTTTATGATGCATTTATGTGGATGTGGAAATGAATAGCCCAATTTGGACCTCGGAGAATGGGGGCAGTATTTAAATTTTCCTTAATGATCTCAAAAGCTTATTGACAATGAATGAACCAGATGATATCAGAATATTTTGCCAACAAACCAAAAAATAGAGAAGCCAATTTTCTAAAGCATTTGATGAACCTTCTATAGTAGCCAGCTAAACCTAGGAAAATTTTGACATCTCTCTGTTTTTGGGGAGAAGGAACCCTTTTTATGATGGTTATTTTGCTCAGGTCCACCTATATTCCTACTTATGATATTGAGTTTCCCAATACTACTCCTGATATTTTTAATAATTCACACTTTTCCGGACTCAAGGAGATATGCATCTCAATGCACCTTCTCAACACCTTTCCGAAATTCGATAGATATTCTTGTAATTCATCCGCTTAAGGTTTGAAATTGTCCATGTAGATTTCTACCTAGTCATGGACTAGCTACAACAAAATGATCAAGAGAGGTCTTTGGAAAGTAGTTGGGGCATTGCACCACCCAAAGGGAAGTAATTTTTAAGTGAAGTTGTCCCAAGGACATGTAAAATTATTCTTGTTTTTGTATTCAGGGCTAACTTGAATCTGGTTATACCCACTTAACCCGTATAGGAAAGAAAATAATTTATTTCTTGCAAGGCCATCAAAAACATGATCTATAAAGGACAAGGGGAAATGGTCCTTCTTGGTGGCTTTGTTGAGTTCCCTATAATGAAAAAATATTCGCCATTTTCTGTTATTCTTTGGTACTAGAACAAGAGGAGATACCCACTCACAGTCTGATATAGAATAGATAAACTTGCATCTAACATTTTTTGCAGTTCGTCCTTTACTATTTCTTTTAGATTTGCTTTCATCCTTATTTTGTGTTGGTGCATAGGCTTGCACCCCTCTTTAATGTAGATATGATGTGTGCACATCAAGGGATTTACCACTTTCATATATTTTTAGTCCCAAGAAAATGCATCAAGGTTTTCTTCCAAGAGCTGGCATAGCTTTTCTTCTTCTTTATGTGATAGGGATGAGTTATTTTTCAGAGATTTCGATGGGCCAAGTTCCATAGCCTTGGTCATTTCAAAATTTTAATCCACCGAGTGCAGTTCTATCCAAGGGAGGCTCTCAGATTATTTTAATAGGTCATCAAGTGGACTATCAGTGGGGCGTTGGCTCTAAATGATTTGATCGATGGGGTCATCCTCATTAGGATTCCCCCCTCTAAGAACATTATCTATGGTACAAATGGTGTAGGGTGTAGTGTTGTATACTTCATCTTCCTCTTCTTCATCCTACAACAATAAAGTTAGGTCATGCTAAATCTAAGGCTAGGCAGAAGGATATAATACTAACCCTATAGACAAGGGCCTATTCTTTGTATTCATGTTTCTAGCTCAAAAATTGATATAAATGTCGACAGTGGCTAACCATTGTCTCCCTAAAATGAGAAGATATCCATTAAAATTTGTTATTGGCTAGAGAACCAGGAAATATATAGGGTACACCCAAGAGTTGATTCAAACCATAACATCCTCAACAATTCCTTCCAGATCTACTATGGAACGATATTCAAGTTACATAACCATTGTGGTTTTCCTCAAATTCCCTTGGAGGTTGAGTTTAAGCATATTTTCCTTGGTAAATACATTGATGGCAACCCCAATATCAATCAGAGTATTGGTAACTGTGACACCATCTATGTGTACATATATAATTGGACTACCAGGTTCTAGGTACTTTGGGAAGGTCACCCTTTCCAACATTAAGTTGGACAACTATCCCACAAGATTGATGGTGGGGGTATATTTATTTTTTCTTGCAGGTTTCTTAAATAAATTTTCCTTAATGAACCTATTGTAAATTATATGGAAATCCTTAATGGCCTAGAGAAGGGGTATTTTTACACACAAAATTTTCAGTTGTCCCAGAAGTTCAGTCTCCTCTACGGTGTGATAACTAGAGTGGATCAAGCACTCAGGAAAAGGAGGTTGTTGGATTTGAGCGTTAATTTTTTCCCTTTCCTCCTCAACCTATGCAGGTGGAGATGGAGGATAATTGTCCAGGATTACTCTTCCCAACCTGATATTAATCTCATGTATCTCCACAACATAATATGGTATGATGTCTCTCCACTATAAACTTGTTGTTATTTCTTATTTTCCAGGCTCATATTGGGTTGTGCAAGAATTTGAGGAAGCTTGGGTGGAGTATAATGAGTGAGATGAGGTTGAGGTTGGGGTGGAGGTAGCAGATAAGGTGGTTGATTATGTTGAGGCCTCCATCCTTGTGATAGGTTGCTCCACTAAGGTGGTTGAGAAACACGCTGCTAAAATGGTTGATTCGTAGGCTAATGGTGATATGGAGGGTTGTAGGGCCAAGTAAGAGGAGTAGACCATGATGGATGAGTGGAAGTGTACCAAAACTCTGTTCACCTTGCATACACTCCTCATATGACCCATGCTCGCCTTCTCTGATTTATGAAACAGAGTTTCTCTTGTCGTAATTCCCCACCTTGATATATATCTTTGAGCCCAGGTAATGAGGGACACTTATCTATGGCATGATTCTCTTTGAAAACTAATAAAAACTATATAATATTCAATCACCTTGATATACATCTTTGAGCCCAGGTAATGAGGGACACTTATCTATGGCATGATTCTCTTTGCAAACTAATAAAAACTATATAATATTCAATGGACATTCATTCTAAGGATTTTTTCTTGTACATTTAGGGTAGAAGATATGCAAGGTTCTTTCTCCTTCCCATTTCTTCCTCTTGATCTATATTATGTCCATTTGCAAATAAAAGGTGTGAAACATATCCCTCTTGAAGTCCTCCAACATATTTCTAATCTCATACTTGATGGAGTTGGAAGATGAAGGGATGTTTCTTCATAGCTACCCTAGAATGGTTCCTGAAGACAATTTTGATGTCCTCATAAGGCATCTAGTAGATATCCCTCCTTGTATCATGTTAAGGGTTTCCATCACCTCCTCCCTGATCCCTCAGAGAAGTACCAGTTTAAGTGATGTGGGATCAAGGGTGTAGTTGGCTCTTTTATAATTTTACTGTAATATTTATTCATAATATTTTATGGATTCGTTAGGCCCTATAGTCATCCTAAATATTCATCTTTAGTCTCCTTGGAACTATAGTAGTATTTGTACTTTTTTTTAAATGCCTCTTGCATTTGTGCCCAGGTATCGATGTTGCTCCCAGGAATACCTATGAACCAACACAAGGCTCCATCCTTCAGGGTGGATGGGAATAGCTTCAAATTTTGATCATCTAAGGAATAGTAATAGGTTCGGAAGACAAAAACAAATTCAACCATGAAGGTGGTAGGATCCTCAGAGTTAATTCCATGGAAATGTTGAAGGGTTGAGGGACTAAAGTTATTCATCCTAGTCTCCCCATATTTTTCTCTAATGGGAAAGACTCCTTGGGTTCTAGTCTGAGCCATGGATTGGATCGATGAAGTAGGTTACTTAGGTGAAGAAAGTGCTTCTTCTTCTCCCATAGGTTCTTCAAAGTGTTCAACATACTCAACTATGGTGTATTCAACCTCACAGTCACTGGAGAATAGTGAAGGGTGATTGTGTGGGCATGTGGGGGATTTTGGCGCTGTTGTCAGGCAGGTGTCTAAAGTAGGCAACATTCATGAAGAAAATTTCTGAATTGAAATTGTAGAAAGGAATAATAATCTAATCACTCATTTCTAGGCCAAATGTCTAAGTAAACTCTAACTATTTTATGCTTAACTACTACACTTTAACAATGGATCTAGTCATGCGATAATTGTGATTGTAAATACTATGTTTTGCAGCAAACTAAGGAGGCACTAAGGTGGATTAAGAAGGCCCTTGACTCATGGATTCAGAGTTGAGGGTGTCTTGCAAGTTGTGGTAGGGTCATGTGAGGTGGAAGATGGTTTATGGGCTACTAGAGAGGTTAACTAGTGGTGCTACAGGATCTGCTACATGTTTCCTATAGTGCTACACGATGTCCTATAAATGCTATATGAAGCAGGATGAGGGTGTTTTGAGGCCAAAATTGATGAGGAAAAGGGTAGGGAAGGTGAAACAAAGATGTATTTAGATGGATGGAAGGTGACCAACCCCTTGGATAAGCTCATAACTTCTCTCAAATACCATCTTTCACTTTTAGGGTTGCTCTCAGTGTGGTGGTGAAAATATCAAAAATAGGGTTGAGGGAAATTTTGTTGAAAGGATATTGGTGAAAGGTCAGAAATGGAGCCATTGATGTTGGTGGAGTCCTTCTCTACTTCTCTACTCGAACTTGCAAACAAAATACATGTTCATGCAATAAACATTGACAAGTCTATGATGAAGAATATGGAAAAGATGAGTTGAATTTGACAAGAAAACCTACTTATGCATTTGAACATAAATCTAACTCAATATTCTCAACATGTTCATGATAACTACAACAACCTATAAATTCTTTCCAAGAAATCATAAACTGAAGAGAAATTTTAGGTCTATGGTAAATATATGCCCTCCTCAAGCTCATATGAAAGAGGTGAGGGAGGGAGGCCTTGATGTATATATTTTGGAGTTTATATGCTACTGTACCATGATCTACAACAGCCTAACTATAGAAAATGTGAAATGGAAGAAAACCAAAAATAGTAAAATGAAATGTAATAAAACTAGCTAGAACTCATGAAGTAAACTAGCTACAATGGCACATAAATAAACATAAATGCTCAAGAGAGAGAGAGACTGAGGCCAATGGGTTGGGCCCTAACCCACAAGCTCAAATCTCTGAAACTAAACTAGTGAAGGACAAATTGAATACTCATTTTATTGCATAAATAGTCTCATTACATAAAAATGAAAGTCTCAAAAGTCTATCACAAGCGTAAATAGTCTACTATCTTCCTCAAAAAATTTAATCCTAATGAGCTCTTTCTCTGGCCTATTTAACCTAAAGGGTAGCTACCAACAACTCCCTAAAAGTTAGGTGATGTGTACCCTTTTACTGCAAGATATGTGGAGATTTGGTGCACTTGATCATCCACGTGCTTGGTCCCCTTTGATTTTGATTTATTGGAGGAAATCTCGAGGATCCCTTGGCTGCCTTTAGGAGTTAAGGATGTGGAAAACCCTCCTATAATATCTTCTTGTTGTCTTCTCTGATATTTTATTTCCCAATCTTGAACAAAAATGGAATATATTTTTTACTATCCCACATTTAACCCATATTAGGGATTCTAAGTATGACAAGCCTTAATCACCATCTACACTAAGAAACATATGACCATAATGTAATTATATGTGAGAAAGAGAGAATAATAAGGCTAAAAAGGTGACAATTAACCCCTCCAAGTATACTTAATGATGGGGATCACTAGTTAGACTAGGCTAGACTAGGCTAGGCTAGACTAGGCTAGGCTAGGCTAGACTAGGCTAGGCTAGACTAGGATAGGAAAGAGTAGGCTAGGCTAGGAGCGAGTAGGTTAGGCTACACTAGAGTAGGTTATAGAAGGCCCAACTAGGGTAGGATAGAGTAGGCTAAAGTGGGCCTTTCTAGGGTAGGCTAGGCTAATCTAGGCTAGAGAAATCTAGTCTAGAGCAAGCTAGGCTAGCCTATATAAGAGTAGACTAGCCAAGGCTAGGATATGCTAGGCTAGGTTTGGGAATAGTAGACTAGCGTAGTTTAGAGTAAGCTAGGCTAGGCTAAAGTAGGTTAGGCTAGGCTAGGTTACTATCGGGTAGAGTAGTTTAAGCTAGTCTAGTCTAATCTAGGTTGTACTAGAGTAGGATAGGATACTCTAAGTGTTATGAAACTAACCCCAAAATTAGAAGAAAAGAGAGATAAACACCTTATAAATAAGCCACTTAGAGGGGAAAACTTCCTTTACATTACATAAATGAAAAATTCTTGGACGATACAAATGACAAAACCTCCTTCTATATATAGGACTCCATGGGGTCACAATATAATCCAAGCCAACCTTACAATAATAATGTAAGGGCACAATAATAACAATATGGGGGTTATAGGGGTAAAACAATAACAATAAGGGGGCTACACTAACAATAATAATGGACTACACTAGTTATATAGGGACCTAACATGCTCCTCTCCTTCAAAAACATGTTTTCCTCAATTCTTGAGTAGCTATGTATGCTTCTATATAAAATTCTCATGCTCTGGGTAAGTTCTTCCACTTGATGAGATACTCTGAAATTGATCGATTTCACAGTTGTCGAGTTCTTGTTTCCATGACTGCTTCAAGTTCCAATATGATTTTTCCTTCCTCGTCAATTTCTAACAATATTGTTTGAACTGGAAGTTTGTCACCTATAACCTTCTTTAAGCATGGAACATGGAAAACTGGATGTACTCGTGAAGAAGCAGTAAGATCCAATTTGTATGCCATAGCACCAATATTTTGCAACACCTTATAAGGAGCATAGTACTTTGGCAATAATTTATTATCCTTATTATATTTCTTTAGGGACATTTGTTTGTATGGTTGTAGCCATAAAAATACGCAGTATCCCACATCAAAATTTCTCTCGCTAAGATGTTGATCTACGTGTTGTTTCATTCGATTTTGTGCCAAACTTAGGTTATTCTTTAAGAGTTGGATAACTTGTTATTGATGCTCAATGCAATCTTCTAGTGCTTGAACCTTATAATTTTCTCTTAAAGATGATGTGGTGGATGATGGATGATATACATAAATTTCCATAAATGGGGTTATTTTTGCTACAGTATGGAAGGAAGTGTTATACCACCATTCAGCCAAAGGTGGCCACTTAACCCATTGTGTTTTTTAATCATATACAAAACAACGAAAATATTCTTCCAAACATTTTTTTCTCTATCTTAGTTTGACCATCAGATTGAGGATGAATAGATGAGCTATGAACTAGTTGAGTACTCAAACAAGAAAATAATTTCGTCCAAAAATTTCCAGTAAAAATGGGATCTCTGTCGATTATCAAAATATTTGGGTTTCCCTGTAGCTTTTGAATTGTTTCCATAAATGCAGTGGTAACTGTACTTGCTTTAAATGGATGAGATAACACACAAAAGTGTGTATACATGGTAAGTCTATCAACTAACACCATGATGACACTCTTTCTTCGGACTTAAGTAAACTTGTAATAAACTCCATAGAAATATCCTCCCAATGTTGACTTGAAATAGATAAAGACTATAGAAGACCCAGGCTCTTAATTGTCTCAACTTTATTTTGCCGGAAAACCAAAAATTCTGCCACAAACTTCTGAATATTAGATTTAAGGCCATGCCAAAAAAAATATTTCTTCACCCTGTGGTAAGTTTTTGAAAATCCTGACTGTCATCCTAAAGGAGAGGTGTGCAATTTCAAAAGAATATTTTGTTTTAGTTGGGAATTCTTACAAATATATAAGCAATACTTCTACCATAAGGAATCATTTTTCGAACTAAATGTATCAGATATACTATGATCATGCTGCAACTTTTAAATGAGTGTCCACACTCCTTTTTCCTTCTTCCATTCATCTGTTTCTTCGGTTATCCAATTTGGTTGGATAATAGAAATGGCACAAATAAATGCTTCTGCCTCTTCATCCTTTCCTGAGAGTGTTTCTGCAACAACATTTATCTTCCATTTTTTGTAGATGATTTCAAAGTCATAACCCAACATCTTTGTGACCCATTTTTGTTGCTCTTCCGAAGATGGTCTTTGTTCCAAAAAGCGTTTAAGACTATCATGATCAGTTTTTACCATGAAGTTTCTTCCCATTAGGTAAGCTCACCATTTATTTAGTGAATGTAGTATTTCTAACATTTCCTTTTCATAAATAATTTTATGTAAATATTTTCCTTTGATTGGGTGACTTTCAAAATAAATTGGTCTTCCTTCTTGCATTAAAACAACACCTATTCCATTTCTTGAGGCATCACATTACACAATAAAGGTTTTTGTGAAGTCTGGCATAGCTAAGACCTGGGCTAGGCACATTTCCTCTTTATGACATTCAAAGGCCTTAGTTTCTTTAGGAGTCCATGAAAATGCATATTTCTTTAATAATGTTGTTAGAGGTGCTATTATTCTCCCATAATTCTTGACAAACTTGTGATAATACCCTGTTAACCCGAGAAATCCTCACAACTACTTTATGGTTTAGGGGGCTCTCCATTCCTTAATGGATTTAATTTTCTTAGGGTCTATCTTAACACTGTCGTGAGATACAATATGACATAGATATTCCACCTCTTGTACTCCAAAGAAACATTTGGAGGTTTTTTCATATAATTGTTTCTCCTCTAATATTTTGAGCACCATGTCAACATCTTGAACATGATCCTTTCGAGACCTATTGTAGATCGGTATATCAGATAAATGTCTTTTTGGATTAATCACATCATTAGTATTTGGTCGACATATCGAACCAACTAATGTGGTTCATCCTCAGGATTATTATATCATCAAAAAATACTAACACAAAATTTCTAAGGAAGTGTTTGAAAATGGAATTCATCAACCCTTGAAATGTAGAAGGTGCATTGGTAAGGCCAAAAGGCATGACCATAAATTCATAACCCTCATGAGTTTGGAATGTGTTATTCATAATATCTTCAGTATTCATTCTAATTTGATGATATCATGAATGAAGATCAAACTTGGTAAAATAAATTGCCCCATGTAATTCATCCAATAATTCATTAATCACAGGAATGGGAAATTTATCTTTAATAGTGAGCTTATTGAGCTCCCTATAATCCAGACAAATGTGCCATGATCCATCTTTCTTGTGCACCAATACTACTAGAGTAGAGAAATAACTTTGACTAGGTTGATTTATACCAGCCCCTAACATTTTTGCAATCATATGTTCAATTTTTCTCTTTTCGACATAAAGATATCTGTAAGGACTGATGCTTGGAGGAACACTTCCTCGAATCAAATGAATAGCATGATCATGATCACAAATAGGTGGGAGTCCTTTGGGCGTTTCAAACACCTTGGAACAATTTTTGAAGACTTTTTTGAGATTTGGAGAAATAGATGATTTTGATGTTGGATCTTCCAGTGAGCATAATTGTGCAATTACGCCTCATTGTTATTTCTTCAAAAGCTTTGTCATGACATTAGCGATTATTGTCTTTCCCGTATTCCCTAAGATACCCCGTAATTTAACTTCCTTTCCTTCCCAGAAAAAAATTCAAGAAAAGTTCTTGAAAATTAAAAGCTACTGTCCCCAAAGATTGTAACCATTGTACTCCTAGTGCAACATAAGTACCTCCCATTGGAATGGAAATAATTGGATTATTCAATACATATTCCACCATGGTTAGCTTGATATTATAGGATTTTCCATAGAATTTTATAGTTCCTCCATTTGCAACCATCACTTGACATTCTTGTACTGGGTATAGGAATAAATTAAATTCTTTGGGTACCTTAAAATGAATAAAGTTATGGGTATTGCCCAAATCAATCAACACCATTACTTATTTATTCTCGATATTTCCTTCTATATTGAGAGTTTGAGGAGCTTTTATTCCTGCAAATGAATTACATGATATGGTCAAACTCATTTATTCTTTCGCTAGGGTTGGTTCCTAGTGTATATCCTATTCTTTTGAAGTTTTTTGTTCATTTTCTTCCTCCTCTTCACAATCTATGTGAAACAATTTATTCTCATCACACTTATTACCTTTAGAGTATTTTCTATCATAACTATAGCAAGTAATTTTTCTCTTTTTTCTTCCAATTGTTGTGGTGTCAACCTTGTAGGTTGTGGAATTCTAGGAGTAGCAACACTTCCATATTTATACATGTGAGTGGTAGGCTTTCTTGTCACCATAATTTTACATTCAATTTTTCTTGCCAACCTGAATACCTTCTCCTATGAATCAGGTTTCCAAAGGCGAACCTCATGTTGGATGTCAAAATTTAAGGTCTCTATGAAGACATCAATCCTGCATTCTTCTGGAATACATTTACCCTTATATTCAATTTTTGGAAGTCCTCAATGTGGTCCACCACTGAACCCTTTTGTTTGAGATTTATCAATTGGCTAAAGAATGTGTTTTTATTTGTATCCTCATAATGTGCCATCGTTTCCTCCATAAAAATCGACCAAGGGAAAAAAATTTTACTAGACAAAAAGCATTGATTCAATACAAATGTATTTTATTCTAAATATAAAGTTGCAATGCATACCTTTTGTTTGTTTTTCACGTTATTGAGATCAAAATATTGCTCCATTTGTAGTATCCATGTTATAGGATACTTGCCATCAAACTTCCTCATATCGATCTTTGGAATATGGTGGGTCTTCCATCCAACATTAAAATTTAATTTGTTCTCATCATGAGTTTCCTCTACTATCTTTTCCCCATTAGGCATCATTTCTTGTATCAACTTTGTAAAGCCTTCCATGTCTTCTTTTATATCATTCTTCATGTCTTCCATTTTTTCTTCCATGTCTTCCATGCCATTGTTCAGAACATCAATCTTAGCCTCCACACCTTTCTTCAAACCCTCCATATTAGCTTCCACGCCTTTCTTCAAACCATCAATATTATTCTTCAAACCATCCATCTTCTCCTCCATGCCTTTCTTGAAAACTTCCATTTTATTTTCTGTTGCTCTTTACGAGAGCGAAATTTAGTGTACTTGCTCTTGTAATTTTGATATATCATGTTTAATTATTCATCTTCATGAGTCATAGTAGATTATTATGAGGACTTAATGGCTGTTGAATTATTTTTAATGGGCATTTTAGAACCCAATACTGATATCTATGCTTCAATATGCCCTTGGAATCACTTGAAACTAATTCTTCAAACAAGACTTATGCAATTTGAAAAAAATACACACCTTTCTCCTTATTTTTAGGAGCTCGATATTGAAATTGAATTATCTCTGTGATTGTAGATCTTTGAAATCTAAAGTTTGGTCCTGTAGTAGCCCTATGAATCTTGTATCGAATGCTACAGGTCTGACCTGATTTGGAAGCTTCAAGATAAAGTTATTCCAAATCTCCCACAATGACATAATTATGGTCTAGTTCAGTAGAGTGAACTTGTGTGGCATGCCACATGTCACAGTTTCCTCATTTAGCTCTTAAATTGATACACAAGAAACTACAATCTACGTAATTTTGGCCATGTTTTACAAAATTCCAATCCCATGCTCAGAGAGAGAGTTATGCCAATTTTACGCAGGTCACCTCTTCTAGATGAAATTCAGGAGCCTGCAAAATTCCTAACTTCCACAGATCATATCTCTAAAAGTACTGTGAACCAAGATCTAGAATTTTTACACGAAGTTCTTCAGGATTTTAGATTCATGTGGTACAAATTTTAGCTTATGAACCTTCATAGAAAAAACGTTATAGAGAAAATTCCACAATCTCTTGTTTGGAGAAACGAAACCCTAGAATCCAAAACTCCAATACCAAATGCTATGAAACTAGCTCCAAAAATTGAAGAAAAGAGAGATCAACGCCTTAGAAATAAGCTAGTTTGAGGGGGCAACCTCCTTTACATTACATAAATAAAAAATTCTTGGATGATAAAAATGAAAAAACCTCATTCTATATATATAGGAGTCCATGGGGTCTCAATATAATACTAGCTGGCCTAAAAATAATAATGTAAGGGCATAATAATAACAATATGGGGGCTAGAGGGGTACAACAATAGCAATAAGTGGGCTACACTAACAACAATAAGGGACTACATTAGTAATATAGGGACCTAACACTTAGCTAGGCTAGAGTAGTCTAGGATAGGAAATAGTAGGCTAGGCCAAGATAGAGTAGGTTAGGTTAGAGAATGCTAGACTAGGCTAGGCTGAGCTATAATAGGTTAGGCTATTGTAGAGAAGGCTACGCTAGGAAAAGGTAGGCTAGGCTAAGCTGGAGTATTCTAAGGCTAGGTTAGACTATGATAAACTATAATATGATAGTAAGAGTAGGTTAAGCTAAGCGAGAGTAGGATATAATAGAATAGGCTTTGCTAGAGTAGACTATGCTAGAGTAGGCTAGGCAAGGCTACGATCAGCTATAGTATGTTAGGCTAGGCTAGTGTAAACTACACTACGATAGGCTGAAATACACTAGGCTTGACAAGAATAGGCTAGAGTAGAATAGAAGATAAAAGAGTAGGCTAAACTAGGAGAGGCTACAGTAGGCTAGGTTAAGGTAGGCTTGGCTAGTGTAGGGAAAAATAGGCTAAGATATAGTAGGCTAGGCTAGGAGAGGAGAGAGTAGGCTAAGATAGGCTATTCTAGATTAGGCTAGTCTAGGGTAGTGCAGGATACAGTTGCCTAGGGTCGTAAATAGTAGGCAAGGTTAGAAGAGGATAGAGTGTGCTAAGCTAGGCTAGGGTACGATATAGTTGGCTAGTTTGGTAGCATATTTGGTGCATCGGAAGACAAAATACATTGTGCTTAATAGCGAGGTTTCCTTCCCACTATAAAGTTACATGTAAATTGGTTTTTCAAACATTAGTGGAATGAGTTCAACACGTAATAAGCTAAGTTAAATGGAAACGTAGCATGCTACATAAACAAAGAAACAAAAGCAAAACAACATGTACAAGAAACACTCTCATTCAAGAAAACACACAAATAACTCAACAATGGAAACCTATCTCACTTTATTAGGTGTTGGTAGTAGTAGAAGATAGAATTCTAAATCTCTTGTAATGGATACCTAGAGTTAGAAAGCTCCAATATCTAAGACAATGGCGTCTCTTCCCCTCAAGCTTTTCACAAGCCTGTCTTCCCTCTCGAAGGATGGTATATCGACAAACACATGGTGAACTCTTCTATCTTGGATTGAGGTGTTGGATGGCCAAAAATTGAATTCTTCCACTCCTCTTGCTTCTGCACAACACAAGCTAGTTTTCTTCTATGTAATTTGGCCAGCATAACAATGTGTTCTTCTATTTCTCTTCCCTTGACTGGCTTTTATAGAAAAATTTCAAACTTTACTTCCCTCTCTTCGCACAATATGGATGTTGATGGAAGAGTGAGGGTATGGTTCCATTTTGTATTGCACTAAAGCCTCAAGGTAGCTCGAAGGTGGTTGTACTTCAATAACTTGAGTGAGAATATTTTTCTCCAAGTGTGCCAAGTGGTCTCTCATGGTGAATTTCCACATCCTTAGGACCGCACAACTCTTGGAGGGATAGCCACAAGGATATTCGTGGCTATCAATGAAAAATTTGCAATGATCACATGGGGTCAGTCCTTCTGGTGGGCAGTTCAATAAATTTTTATGTTTAACCTTAGGAAAAGTTAAAATTTTCAGCTCTTCTAATGTATTTCTCCCCTATAGATCTTTATTTGTACCTTTTTCTTGACATTTTATAATGTCATTTTCTTGTACTATTCTTCAGTGTTAACAGTTTCCCCCTAATGTATGAGGTAAGGAAGAATTGTATAACCAAAATACATTATAGTTTTCTTTTATGTGTAATCCTTTTGAGAGAGAGAGAGAGTGAGAGAGGAAGAGAGAGAGAGTAACCTGCTTGAAAATTGAGGTTGAAGACCCCTTGGCATGAGTCAAATATACATCTTGCTTTGTTGGAACCCTGCAGGAGATAAAATCAATAAAATATTTCTAGGAGGTGGGCACGTCCCAGGCTCGTGAAGTTTTGACTAGTTAATCTTATCTGACGGATAGTAGTTATGTCTATGCCAGTTCCGTGGTAGTGCCCTACTATTGGTTGATTGAGATGTTTTTTGATGCCCTCAAGGGAATTTTTTCTTTGAAAGAAGGTTGAATGTGGTGCCCTAAAACATAATATTGGTATGGCATATTTTTTTAGAGCAAGTTCTCATTGTGTTCAGGTGGTGAATCCCCTCTGCAGACAAGGGTGATCCCACTAGCCCTAGAGTGGGTCTAGAAAAAATGAAGTCATGCAATGACGTTGGTTCCTAGTTACAAGAAATACAAATATTGCGATAAGTAGCCTAACTCAAATCCCATGCTGGTGTTGTCGAGGAAGAAGTGGTGCTCTTCGTCCTAGCCTAACAGATCATAGTCCTTCCGTTCGCTCCATCCATACACCTGTACACTTGCAGATAAACAATGAAAAATAATGTAATAATTAAAGCATGTAACTATATATCCGTCAGAGAGGATATAATTCATTTCATTACATAAAAGAGTAAACACAGGAATGGAACCAAAATCAAAGTCGCTTATATTAAAGATGACAAAAAGGGAGATAACAACCAAATGCTCTGATGCTATGATCTCACTTCGCCGGGGCCTGCAGCAGAGCGCATCTCAACGAATCCTGTCGGGAATCTAGACAAATCTCTCTCTCTTATGGGGTTCTCCTCGAATCTACTCTCAATAGTTGCCTAGCTATATTTTTCGTCCCACAAGTTTAGCTAGCTAGAAAATAGAGAGGGTGGGCTTTTATAGAGGGATAAGGAGAGGTTAGGCTCCCTATAATCATGGGTGAGAGTACTATCTCTTCAGAAGGTTCCATGAGAGGTGGAAAACCACTTCATAATTAGGGAGATCTGGAGGAAAACAACCCAAACTCATTATGATGATCTGTTCTGAATTTGTTAAAACCAAACTTCTACCTTCAATATTAAAAAAGCATTCCTTAAAAGGGTTGGTGTGGGCATGACACAGGGACAGAGTGTCAACTGGCATGCCCAATATGATTCATTTTCCCCATTGGCATGAGAGATGAACTGGCTACCCGTGCCAATTCCAAAACATGGAATTTTACAGTTTTCCAGAGGAATTGTTCTTCAGGAGAATTCTTGTCCTTATGCAGAAGGATGCCATTAAGGTATTTTCAGGACATTTTACTGCTCACAAGTCATGGGAATAGTCCTCCAATGTGTGGGACAAGGGATTGCAAGGACGGTGACAAAATTCTATGCAATATATTCCCCCTAAAGCATGAGGTCGCAGAGAGAGGGAGGGGTGAAATGCTTTATGAGAACGCGCCCAACCGAAAACACTGCCATCAGAAAACCTGCAAATAAAAATACAGCTGATATCTCTGATACATGATATGTTGTATGGGTGTAGCCATCCATAATAGAGTGTACAAAAACTGGGGTCCAAGGTATGGACACAGCCATCCAGTAAACAAGGATCAACAAGTAGGCTCAGGTATGGTTGCAGCCATCCAATCAAATGATTCATGTAATAAATCATAACACTCCACATAGAATCCGTAGCCTGGATGTTTATCAGACAAAATACGGGGTCTTGCACTCCATCTCGATCCAAACAGAGTACAAGTTCAAGCATGCGAGTATGTAAGCTGAAGTCGAACATGCAAGAACATTTTCTGATTACCAACCAATAACTAAAGCCATTAACAAACACGAGAGAAACCACCAATAATGACGAGAACTCTCAAGGTACAAGAGGTAAAATCCACAGAATGTGAACAGTGAGCTGGCATCAAACACCCGCAGAATCATTTGATTGAAGGTCAATAATGAAAACCTTGCGTCAAATGCGAAGAACCTGCCATTGAGGCATGTAGGCTCCAAGGTACCCAAAGGGAGTCTCTAGATCAGCTTCCTGGATAATGAGCTAAAGTCGACAGGAAGTTACCTTGATCGAAG
Source organism: Pinus albicaulis (assembly GCA_034641835.2). Lineage (NCBI taxonomy): Eukaryota > Viridiplantae > Streptophyta > Pinopsida > Pinales > Pinaceae > Pinus > Pinus albicaulis. The sequence goes on from CM076573.1 coordinate 122,167,154, forward strand.
GTGGGCCGTAATTTTTCCCACATCATCGACACGAGACAGAGGGAAATAATGTTTTGTGAATCAATACCAACAGAGAATCAGAGGGAGGTTGAAAATACGAAGGCCAACTTCTCTTGAACATATCGGTGGCACGACATTGGATTTGGAAGTATTTTACATCAAAGGATCTAAGGTCATTGTGACGTGGAAAAGAACAGATGAGCAGTCAAAAATGATTACCCAAACCCATGGAGGCAGGCAGATAACGAGATGAGATGTTCCCAACCCGACATGAATGTAAACAAGTGACATATTCAAAAGTGACATACTGACGACATGATTATAATACTGGTTCCATTTTCCCGCACCATTTCTGGTGAGTACCCCAATTATTTTTGAAAACAAGCTTGAAGGGGATAGCATGTGCTTGTGATATAAGTTTGTCCTTCGGAAAAATCCATCCTAGTACATTTAGCAAGCCTTAGGAAGGAGGAACTCGAGTAATGTCATTACGACGGAGTTCGATGTCATCAGTTCCTAAAGATTCTAACAAAGGAAGAACTCGACGTCTTTTCATGTTTAGAGAGTTTGAAAAGATGGTGGAAAAGAAAACTCTAGCAGTCCCTTTTCATAGATAGTTCCATAGATCTGAAAATATAGAAAACTGTGTCTGAGAGAACCTCCTAGTCGTGATAGGCTAGGGTATTCATTTTTTGTAAATAATCTATCCCATCCTGAAAAGGGGTAAACGTATATTGGGTAGATGTCATTTAGTAGCCAATTTTAACGAGCTCAAAATGACAAGCGACTCAACGATCTTTTCAATTTTAGAGAGTCAGAAAAGAGCTGAAAGGTGACTCCAGGAGTGACTTTTTCATGTTTTTACCGAGTCCGAAAAAGCATAAAAAACAACTTGTGTCATCATCCTAGTCGCATGAAAACTTGTCGCTGCACAAAAAGCAAGTGTAAAACCCATTCTTCGACAAAAAATATAATAAAATATCAAAAAACAAGCCCCAAAACCTAATTTTGATTTGAAAAAGTTATAAATATTACCAATGGTAAAAACATATTTACTTTTACCTCTTTACCTCTTTTCAGGGCGATAGTGAGCCATTTCTGTTACGATCTTGTGGTGACGAGTGAGAGCAATCCAGTGGATGAAATTGGATTCTGTATTCTTTAGATAAGAGCCGCTTCCATAATCCATATTTTAAGACAAATTTTATAGCTGTTAAGTGTCATTTGGTGTCCCTGAGGGGAGGATTTGAAAGTTATGGCCTTTGCGGTTGGTGCGGGTATCCGGCATGGACCCGCGCCAACCAGCCCTTTTTTACACAGGGGGCGTGCCAAGTGGCACAAATTTCAGCGAAACAGTCGCACCAACTATGCAGCCCAATGTTCCATTCAAATTTAATAAAAAATGAGCCAATTGATTGTTATTTTAAGTGCCCAAGGGATCTTACAATGTGTTTATGACCAAATGGAAAGAAAGAGAGCACAGTGAAGAAGATGAGATGGCAATGGAGAATGAGCGATGCATGAATGCTCTCTAAAATTGTGGTTTAAAGAAATTATTCTTAACACCATGTCTCAGGGCCCAGCCCGAATTACTACAATATTTGATAAGTATCTAGGATGAGGATGAAGAGAAGTTTAAACTTTGAGATCAAGTACTTGAGCTCAAAGTGTCTGATGTTTACTTCATTACTAGACTGTCACACAAAGGTCCAGTTCCCATCATGACAAGCACTAGGAAGTTAGGTGAAAACATGATAATGGTCATGGAAAGAGTGTGTGAATGGTCATGGAAAGGGTCAGGTAGTGGAAAGGTGGATATTCAGACCATTCTTGATCTAGCACTCAAAGTAGTGCTACATACTATTACCCCAACTGCAGGGTTGCCAGCACCACATGAAGCTACACATATCGGTGGCACGACATTGGATTTGGCATTATTTTACATCAAAGGATCTAAGGTCATGGTGACGTGGCAAAGAACAGATGAGCAGTCAAAAAGGATTACCCAAACCCATGGAGGCAGGCAGATAACGAGATGAGATGTTCCCAACCCGACATGAATGTAAACAAGTGACATATTCAAAAGTGACATACTGACGACATGATTATAATACTGTTTCCATTTTCCCGCACCATTTCTAGTGAGTATCCCAATTATTTTTGAAAACAAGCTTGAAGGGGATAGCATGTGCTTGTGATATAAGTTTGTCCTTCGGAAAAATCCATCCTAGTACATTTAGCAAGCCTTAGGAAGGAGGAACTCGAGTAATGTCATTACGATGGAGTTCGATGTCATCAGTTCTTAAAGAGTCTAACAAAGGAAGAACTCGACGTATTTTCATGTTTAGAGAGTTTAAAAAGATGGTGGAAAAGAAAACTCTAGCAGTCCCTTTTCATAGATAGTTCCATAGATCTGAAAAGATAGAAAACTGTGTCTGAGAGAACCTCCTAGTCGTGATAGGCTAGGGTATTCCTTTTTTGTAAATAATCTATCCCATCCTGAAAAGGGGTAAACGTATATTGGGTAGATGTCATTTAGTAGCCAATTTTAACGAGCTCAAAATGACAAGCGACTCAACGATCTTTTCAATTTTAGAGAGTCAGAAAAGAGCTGAAAGGTGACTCCAGGAGTGACTTTTTCATGTTTTTACCGAGTCCGAAAAAGCATAAAAAAAAACTTGTGTCATCATCCTAGTCGCATGAAAACTTGTCGCTGCACAAAAAGCAAGTGTAAAACCCATTCTTCGACAAAAAATATAATAAAATATCAAAAAACAAGCCCCAAAACCTAAATTTGATTTGAAAAAGTTATAAATATTACCAATGGTAAAAACATATTTACTTTTACCTCTTTACCTCTTTTCAGGGTGATAGTGAGCCATTTCTATTACGATCTTGTGGTGACGAGTGAGAGCAATCCAGTGGATGAAATTGGATTCCATATTCTTTAGATAAGAGCCACTTCCAAAATCCATATTTTAAGACAAATTTTATAGCTGTTAAGTGTCATTTGGTGTCCCTGAGGGGAGGATTTGAAAGTTATGGCCTTTGCGGTTGGTGCGGGTATCCGGCATGGACCCGCGCCAACCAGCCCTTTTTTACACAGGGGCCATGCCAGGTGGCACGAATTTCAGCGAAATAGTCGCACCAACTATGCAGCCCAATGTTCCATTCAAATTTAATAAAAAATGAGCCAATTGATTGTTATTTTAAGTGCCCAAGGGATCTTACAATGTGTTTATGACCAAATGGAAAGAAGGAGAGCACAGTGAAGAAGATGAGATGGCAATAGAGAATGAGCGATGCATGAATGCTCTCTGAAATTGTGGTTTAAAGAAATTATTCTTAACAACATGTCTCAGGGCTTAGCCCGAATTACTACAATATTTGATAAGTATCTGGGATGAGGATGAAGAGAAGTTTAAACTTCGAGATCAAGTACTTGAGCTCAAAGTGTCTGATGTTTACTTCATTACTAGACTGTCACACAAAGGTCCAGTTCCCATCATGACAAGCACTAGGAAGTTAGGTGAAAACATGATAATGGTCATGGAAAGAGTGTGTGAAGGGTCACGGAAAGGGTCAGGTAGTGGAAAGGTGGATATTCAGACCATTCTTGATCTAGCACTCAGAGTAGTGCTACATACTCTTACCCCAACTGCAGGGTTTCTAGCACCACATGAAGCTACCAAGACATAGTTCCTTCTTGTGTCAGAATGCATGAACCCGATAGTATTTGACTGGGCTACAACCGTGATGAGGAAAATGAAACGGAAATTGACCAAATGAAAAAAGACCAAACTAAAATAGTTTGGATACGGGTCTATCTTGGTATCGTTCATCCTGGAACGACTACTTATCTTCCAGGGCTAGGGGGTTATAGTCCCGGATCCACCATTGAGAGAGCCACAGATGGCTCAATGGGCAGCATTGATGCCCAGGGCAGGGGGCGGCCAACAGATGTCATGGCAGCTCGAGTTCTTTGGATGGCTCCGATGATAGTTGATCATCATAGAGGACTAGCGCTATGCCGGTACTAATTTCGAAGGAGACCCAGACCTTCCGTTCCTAGAAGGAGAGGACTTGGATGAGGAGCTGGGTAAGATTCTTTTTAATTTTATGAGTTTTATGATTCTTTGGTATACATGCATGTTCTAATGGCTGATCCTATATGTATGCAGATGTTGGCTCAGAGAGGCCTGCCAAAATGCCACTAGTGGCGAGGAGGACCCCTCTCGCCTATGACCCTCAAGGTGAGGGGGGCAAGGGGGATGAGCTCGTGCAGAACTTGGAGGGGATTGCTCATGGAGTCCCAGACTATGCTCATTTAGCTAATGTTCCTTTCGTTTATCAGACGCACACCGTAGGGGTGCTGAGTTGAATCCATCGCTTGTTGAGGTGGTTAGTGCGGGCAATGATGTGCTACCATGTGCACCATGTTTATTAGTCACCTAGGCGTTTTATATGCATATTTTTGAGAGACATGTTGTCTCCAGATGTAATTTGAAACAAACATGTATATTTTTGGTTTTATATGATGCACACGTTGCAAACACTTGACTATATATATATATATATATATATATATATATATATATATATATATATATATATTCTACATAGATCTTATTTACATATGATGATTTTTTTTTTATAAAATTGCATAAACGTCTATCTAATACCATGTTGGCTACTGCATCTATTAGTGTATTCATTCATCTTGGTATATGTTGATATGTAATGTAATTAAAAATTCTCTGAAGTAAACGAATACGTAGATGTAGATATAGTCTTAAAATGCATGGGTTTCTAACTGAATAATGACCATTTACCTATAAAACCACAAGCTATGAATCTAGCTATACAAGTAATGTGAGAATACCGAGGTTAACAACCTCGTTTAATAATTCCAAAATGGCACTATACTCCACGACATTATTCGTAGCAGGCCCAAGACAAACACCTTGTAAATTAACCAACTCACTAGCAGGATTGTAAATTACCTAGGCTGCCGAAGTCAGGTTCCTGGTACTACGGAAGGCACCATCTGCGAAACTTACATAAGGATTAATAGACATATGCACAATCAGGAAGGCCCAATCAACATAAAAACTCCTAGAAAGCACACCACACCACACATGCAAAAAATTGAATAAATCACCTATGTACATATACTACGCAAGAATGATTCAAGCATAATATTTCTTCAGGTACATCCCATTTCTGGGGTGTGCCAAAGGTAGACCTTCATAATCAATCAACTCATAAGATCCATTTTTCAATACAGGTTTAACGATATAGGGCCCATGCCACATAGGTTGGAATTTTCCTGCCCCAAGCTTATCATGGGCTTGATCATACAAGAGGAAGAGGTCCCCTTCGATAAAAGAGCATGGAGAAACTGTTTGATCGAAATGAGCTTTAACCCGCTTTTTCTGTGCCTCGATAACCAGAGCAGCCAAGCGGCGGGTTTCGTCCAATCTTTCAAGATATAGGAGATGTTCTTCCTCCGGGGAAGTATCGGGTAGTAATTACACAGCCACTTTCAGTGAATGGATCTCACATTCAACTGGAAGAGTAGCTTCTAGGCCATACACCAACTGAAATGGTGTGAATCTGGTCGCAATCTTCACTAATGTTCGGTAGTCCCAAAAGAGATGAGAACAAGTGGAGATTCCAATTCGATTTGTGTATACCAATTGTTCATTGAAGCATCGTGCCAAGCACCTTGTTCATGGCTTCAACCTCACCATTTTCTTGAGGATATTATGATGTCAAGTTGTCATGATGCAAGCCCAACTTCAATGTCAGCTCTTGCATCATCTAGTCCTGAAAATTAGAGCCATGATCGGTGACGATGGCTTGAGGAATGCCGAAACGCGTGATCACATGGTTGAAAATGAATTGTGCAGCTTTCTTACCATCTGCAGCCAGTGTAGGCATCACTTTGACCCACTTGGTGAAACAATCCATAGCAATGATGATATAAGCATGCCTCCCAACCAAGTGAGGGTTACACGTCATAAAATAATTGCCCCATTTGGAAAATGGGCCTACGGTAATGAAAAGATGTAATGGGAGAGGTGGCACATGCATCTTGCGTTGGAAAATCCTGGCACTTATGACACTTTCACACTGCAACAATACAATATTTAAATATAGATGGCCAAAAATATCCCACACAAAGAAATTTCTGTGTGGTAGCGTATCTAGACATGTGACCACCACAAGCGCCACTGTGACATTCATTTAGAACTTTATCAGCCTCGTCTAAGGTCAAACACCAGTGGAGTATAGAATTGACTCCGACACAATATAAGGTATCTCTAACAATGCGATATGGTTGCGACTGATGTCGAACGTGACATTGAGAATCCTTCGTCAACTCGGACCAGAGGGTAGATGTCTGAAGGTACACAATAATATCACCGTACAATGGATCGAGAGTGTTGATTAAGAAAAGAGTCTCGTCTGGGATATGATCCTCGGATTGAGATGGAACAGAGTCCATAGGGAGAGAACAAATGAGATTAGAAAAAACTAGCAATTTATTTGATTTAGCAGTAGTGAACACCAAATCAAACTCTTGGAGGATGACAATCCACTTTGAGTACTTGCCCCCCTGTAATTGTCAAGACAAAATGTAAGTCATGGGGTTCCAGTCGGAAAGCATGGTTACCATGCGCAACATGATGTAATGGCAAAATCGCTGAATGGCCTAGACCGTGGTAAGTGCCAACTTCTCGATGTGTGCATAATGCATTTTAGTGTCGAGGAGGTTACAAGAGAGATAGTAAACCACGTGTTCGTTAGCATCATTGTCATCCTGTACCAGAACCATGGCAACCGTATTGAATGCAACAGGAAAATAGAGAGTAAAGTCACGATGATAATTTGGAGGATGAATTAAAGGATCATTGATAAGGAACACCTTAAGGTTATCAAAATATTTCTGAGCAATCTCGTCCTAATAGAAGGGAACGTCCTGTTTTAGAAGTCATGCAAACCCTTTGGCCACCTCCACATAGTTCGGGATAAAGCGACGTAAGAAATTCGCTTTCCCTTGAAGACTCTGAAGTTGATGCAACGAGGATGGGGATGAGAGATTAACAATAACCTCAACCTTCAGAGGGTAAAGGAGAATTCTATCCTTAGAGACAATGAATCCAAAAATCTGGCCAGAGTCAACACAGAAGACACACTTAGGAGGATTAAGCCTGATGTTGTAATGTCTACAGCGAAGACAAATCTAGCGTAGATGTTCCGAATGGTCTTCCCGTAGACCTGAATGCTCCAGAAGGTCATCCAAGTATGACTAAACAAAATTACATATGTCATGAAAGGCATAGGACATGGCACTCTGGAAGGTAGCCCCAACGTTTTTTAAGCCAAAAGGGAGCTTCTTATAGGCCAATGTTCCCCACGAACATATGAAAGCAGTCTTATGTTGATCGGATGGAGGGATATTAATTTGATTATAACCTGAAAAGCCATCCATAAGGGAAAATATCTCACTCCCCACACAATCGTCGCTGATCTGATCTATAAAGGGGGTGGGATAGTTGTCCTTAGGGCAAGCCTGATGGATATCTTGATAGTCAACACAGACTCAAATTTTGTCCTGTTTCTTATCCATAGGGACAATATTGGAAACCCAATTTGTCAGAGGGATTGGATATATGAAGCCCGCTTTAAGAAGTTTCTCAACTTCAGCTTTTATAGTAGTGGCTTTATGAGGATGCACTGGACGCAGACGCTGGCACACAGGCTTCACACCGGGATAGGTGGGAATTTCGTGCACAATGATACTGGGATCAATTCCAGGCATCTCTTCATAAGACCATGCAAAAGCATCACGGAATTCATGGAAGAGACTAGTGTACACTTGAATCTCATCAAGGGAACAAGTGACTCCCACATGGATGTTCTCGACGACCCCTGGTTTAACAGAGATGTCGATAGGAATTGTTTGGGTAATATTACTCAGATTTCCTTCCGAAAATACTTCATGAGTCAATATTGGTGTCTAGAGAGGTGGAGAGGGAACTTGAGATGCAAAATTATCGAGATAATTAGACATTTCTCCTAAGCCAGGCATGAACGAGGAACGATGATGTCCATTTCTCCACGACAGATCTTCGAGAGACATAGTCTCCATGATAGCTTCGTCAGACGGAAAAAATTCTCTCAAAGGATCGGAGAAATCTACATCGCCGAGCCAAGGGGATTGAGAATAAACATCAAAAGCCATGCTCAAAGGAGAATTACCAGTAGGAGGAGGATCTGATGCAGCAATGATCTCGCAATAATTTATTTCAACTAGGGTTAGAGGCATCGATTCTCCAAAAGAGGCAACCTACTGAGGATAAGGGATGATCCATGGGTCATCCAACCTAGAGACCATGTTGACTTGAACAGTGTTCGGTGGTGGAATGGGAAAAATACCCATGAGAATGGGGTCCTTGAAAAGACCAGGTCCTATACTATCGGGGGGATTAGGGATTTGATCCACATATGGTACGTTGTTCTTGGAGGATGAGGTAAAGAAAGATAACTGATTTACAATAATAATATTTCCATCATGTGGAAACTTCAAAAGCCGAAAGAGGGTGGACATAATGCACAACATGGCATGGGTCCAGCTGCGACCGAGTAGAAGATTGTAGTTGAGTTTGGCATCAACAACTTCCACTTTGACGTTGACTGTCTTACCTTGCAATGTAATCGGTAGACTCGTGAGAACACCCAAGGGTTTTGATTCCCTTCCATCGAATGCCTCAAGGGAATTGGGAGATGAAGTGAGGACTGGAGAGCCAATGGCCTTCTAGCAAGTAAATGACATAACACAGGTAGAGGAACCTTCATCCACACTGGCTCTATGAATGTTAAGGTTGCTAATACGGACTTGTATAACAAGCAGGATCTGATGCAGAAGTCAGGGGAAAAAATTTGTTAGATCGAAGGTGAGAAGGCTAGAATCGGCAGGATCGATTCCATCGATCGCAGATAGCAAAGCTTTACTTTGAGATAGAAAAATTTGAAGAAATTCTAATGTGGACATCTTGGAAGGAACCTATTCCAAATCCTTAACAATGCTGTAATGTTGAGCAGCATGGGCGTTCAGATTATAGGAATATTTTTGGAGAACACCTTTGGAAGGTGGCCGTACAACGGGTTCAGCACCGGGCCTTTCAATCTCCAGAGGACTAGAGGCAGGTGGGGGAGGAGGACCATCAATGACTTCCTTCCTAGCTACCTGGCGTGATCTAGCATAATCCATCAATCGAGTGGCGATAGAAACAGGTGCAGAACCATTCATCATGAAAACTTGAGACCCAAACGATGCATATGGTGAAGGCTGCTCGACCATCTGGGTCTATTGAGAGGGAAAAGGTTCCTTAAGAACTATTAGAGTTCCCTCAGAGCCCTTAAGAATTTTACTAACCTTGGATCATCGAGGACAATCTTTGGTGTAGTGGTCTTTATCACAAATCATGCAAGGGTACTTCGGTTTTCGTTGCAAACCATCTTCAGCACGTGGTTTGGATGATTCTGGTTTTGGGGCATCAGATTTGCCTTTTCCTTTGCCCTTCTTCTTCCCTTTGGAAGTATTTTTCATAGGATTAGCCTAAATGGTGTTGAGCTCCATGGTCCTACCAGAATCTTTGGTAGTTTGAGGAGAAAAATTGTTGGAAGAATTCAATTTCTGCTTCCCATTGGAAGACTAGCGAGAAGTCCAAGAGATGGAACCAATAACATTGTCTACTGATGGACTAGTCGGCGCTTTAAAGGTCCCTGGCTGTGGGGCATCATTCAAGATGTCATATAATGTGTCGGCCTGAGAGTACACTGAATTGAGGTACTGGGCATGAGCAATGGCTTGTTCCTCGGTTACACATTCCCCCATAGAAATATCTTGTGCAATCTTGTTGACAAAGGAGGTAGTGAACCAGTGAGTCAAAAGCTGATCAGGAATTTCAAACTTGATCAGAAGATGACGACATCTCCACTCATGAATGTGATTTAAAATATGAGTGGCTTTGTCCTATTTTATAGATGTTAGGAGATGCGTCCTGGCTTCGTAATGAACTGGTAACTAGAAATGTGTCAGGAACAACATGGCTAGAGTATTAAAATCTTGAAAAATACCACAGGGCAGCTCTATACACCATTTAGCAGCAACACCGATGAGAGTGCGCTAGAAAAGATGTAATTCATCTATCCAAGAATTTGAAGAACATCCATAAGTGGTATGTCATGACATGTGTTTAGGGGTCTTCACCAGATTTACCCTCAAACTTAGGACAGTCACTAGGCACCTTCATCAGAACCGGAGGTCAATATATATAATGAAGAATTGGATCATTGGTTAATTTGGATAATTCTGGTAACTCCAACATGGCAAGAAAAGGTAACAGCGAGTTAAAAGGCATTCTAGGTCCCCGATAAGGACTTCTACCCGCATTCCATCTCAGTTGAGCATAAATCTACCCCCATTTGTTCTGTCATGGAGGATTATGACCATAGGGGGTATAAGCTAAAAAATGAGGTTGATATGGCGGCTAATAACTAGGATACGGGGGTTGATAACCAGGGTACTGATTCTGATCATACGTGGGCCCTGTTTGAGCAGTATATGGATTCTGCTGCGGAATATAAGTATAGCTTGGCTATTAAGAGTAATAACCAGAACCTTGAAGCAGGTTGTAGACCAGTTAAGATTGACCTTGAAATTAATAGCCGCCTTGAGGTCGAATGGGCTACTGGTAAGTGGGGCCCTGCTGAGTCGGATAAGTCAGGCACACAGGTGGATTCGGCTGCGGAATAGAATAAATCGGCTGTTGAGCAGGGTTAACAGGCTGTGCAGGTTGTCCTGGTTGAACAAGTTGACCTAGCTGAGCAGGCTGCCCCGGTTGAACAGGTTGACCTGGATGATGAGGGACACTAGGTTGCTCCAGTTGAATAGGTTGACCTGATGGCAGAAGTGGGCCAGGTTGTGCCTGATAACTAGGCTGACCTGTGATAGGACCATAAGATGGCCCTAGCTGTGAAACATTTTGACCAATCAGAAAATGAGGTTGCTGAGGTTGCACCAAAAGTTGGGAAGGATGGGTTTGCCCCCCAGGACCGTATGGTGGTCCAGGTTGATACCTCAATTTCCCTACTAAACCTTGAGGTTTCCCTGGTTGGATGACAAGGTGAGGCTACAGAGGTTGACCTTGAGGGTTGTAAGACTACCCTTGCGGGCCGTAAAACAATCCTTGTTGGCCTGAAGGTTGTCCCTATAATGGTTTTCCTTGAAGGTTGTATATATAACCTGGCTGGGGCAAAGGTTGTCCCTGGAAGGTTAGTACTTGTGGGCCAGAAGCATATCCTTGCTGAAACAAAGGTTGTCCCTATAAGGTTTTCCCAACCTGGGTAGATAGAAAACTGTTAATATACTTATAATCCTCATGAGTAGGAAAATGAAGGGGGTTTCCCTGCTCATCATATTGATATGGAAATACGTAAATCGGGGCACCATCTGTTCCATAATGGGAAAAGTAAGGATGATTAAGGTCTTGAGAGGACTGACCAACCTCAGAGATCGACGGCTACAAGGACAACTGATACTCCTTGGGAGAAATATTCTCAGGAATGGCAGAAGCTATATAAATGTCTTAAGGAACTGACAAGGTCCTATTTGACTGAGTAGTGACAATAGGCGTAGATGCAGCCACACAGACAGTAGGTCTAACAGGTGTTGATGTGACGAAAGGAGATGTCGTGAGAGGTGTCGATGGCAACATCCCGAACAAGGGAATGGTCGGATTTGTGGATGGAGACGATATTCCCATAGAGGCAATAGCGGCCATGACCTGACTTAAAGACCTATATCCAGCTGGGAGCTTTGGACCAGGTGAAGACATAACAGAAGGTTCAAGGATGTCTTCAGGAAAAAGCTGGAAATATTCACTAGAGGTAGGAATTCCTTCACTAGGAGAAGGACTGGATGAGTCAATATCTGACCCTACCATAAGATGTTCTAAAAGATGAAGAGGACTAGGAGGTATGACAACAACCAAAAAGGGTGATCCTGATGTAAGAGGAGGCAAGTGTTCCCCTACTCCAAATCCAAACCAAGCGTTGGACAAGGGCCAATTGAAGTCAACTGGTCCTCCAAAGGGAATTTCAAATATAATTGGTCCCCCGTCGGGAAACTCGGACACAATGGGCTGCTGATACTCAGCAGAGGACTGGGAGACCTCTGATGAATCATCTGTATAAGGACTACCAGTAGATGAAATTGATGGTTCTGCCACTGTGACTATAGAAAAAAAGAGGAAGAGATCACAAAACAAAGACGCACGGGCAAAAACCAAGGCAAACAAAAACATGCCGAAAAATAAATCTCTAAATGGGCGTGTGATCGTAGGTGATTAATTTTACCACATTGAAACTGGAGATTTTACTGTTTCACATTTTAAGAGTCTAGAAACAAGTAAAATATGACTCTATCACTTTCATTTTGGAAACAAGCACGAAAGGACAAGCGCTTGATGATCTTTTCAAGTTTAAGGAGTCAGTAAAAATCAAAATGATTGCTCCGGTAATCTAGGTAGATGGGTGTATGAGATATTCATGAAATACCATATACACCTTGGTAAAAATGAAAGAGAAATCAACCAAGGACTTGACCTTTGTGCAGATAATCTCCCCGAATTTTGTGTCTGGTGTATCATGGGTAAAAGGTGGCAGACTCTGCTTCCTACAGATAAAGCATTGCAACCTAATTGGGTCTCCCTTTATATACTCGACGGTACGGGGAGCACAAGTCTGTACTAGCATTGTCTATAGCTAGATGGAGAGCGACAGCTGCTAGGTTTAAAGACGCTGAAACACTTCTCTACCTTAGACTACTAGATATTCCATTAATGTTTCAATGTTGCCTTAGGTTAATTCAGTAAGTTTTAAAGTCGATCTTCAATTTACATTTCAATTTCAAGGCCCTATCAAATGTTGGATCTCATAAAACCTCTAAATGGAAACTACATGCCACAAAATATCACTTTGTTCAATGAAGAGCTATCTACGGGAGAGTTGAGAGCTTTTCAAATGACAACAAAATGAGCACACAAAAACATCAACTAATGTTTCCAACGCAAGCTAATGAAACTAGAAAACTTCTCTCTAGAGTTATATAACACTAATAATGTGAAATAGCTTTCAATTTTCACTACGCCAAACCAAATGCAAAATATCTTGTTTTTTTATTTTTCAATATATAAGAGAAAATGCACCAAATGAATGAAAAACTACTGAAAACATCAATTCTAGAAATGACAAAGAGAGAGCTAAAACAATCAGGTTCACTCAATCAAAATGCACCCAATCAAGACTCAAACTAATGATGAAATCCCTCAAAGCGAAGAAGAATCTCGAAAGAGACTTAAACAAACCATGTAATCGAGGCTTGAAGTAACACAAAGAGAAAATGAATGAAAGTGAGGACAATCATTCAACTAATGCAATGATACAATGGAATCCAGCAAAACGAATGCAAAGAAGCAAAAACAAAGTTGAGTGGGAAATCAAAGACCCAAAACTCCCACGAGAGGCTCAACACATTGGAGCACCTACAAGCCCTAGGGATAGAATGTGAAACTAATAGAAAAAGTTGAAGAACTGCAGGATGGGTGCTAAACACAGTAAAAAATGACTTCAAAGCACTCAAGTAATCATAAAAAATGAACCAAGACCAAAATTCAAGATCAAAAATCCCACAAATAGGAAAACCATAATACCAAGTAGGGTTGGCATGCATGTTTAGATATAATCTGTGCCAAACATGGGTTGGCAAGGGTGCCTAACTAGCAACAAGCACTAGTCAACGTGACTGTCAGGAGCAAAACCATGCCAAGCCAATTTACCCTAGTAAAATGATAAAAAGGAAAAACTAAGACTAGATTTGGTTTTATGTGGGCTAAACAATGGTTTAACACCAAGGAAGGTGAACCACAAAAGAAAATAAATCAATCAAAAGCCAAGAAACAACCTAAATGGAAGAATGACTAACTCCCACTGACCCCCAGCAGAGTCACCAAATTTTTGAGGTGGTAAATCCCCTCTGCAGATAGAGGTGATCCCACTAGCCCTAGAGTGGGTCTAGCAAAAATCAAATCATGCAATGATGTTGGTTCATAGTTACAAGAAAGACAAAGATCGCGATAAGTAGCCTACCTCAAATCCCATGCTGTTGTTGTTGAGGAAGAATTGGTGCTCTTCATCCCTAGCCAGACAAACCACAGTCCTTCTTTTTGCTCCATCCGGACACCTGTACACATGTAGAGAAACAAAGACATACAACATAATACTTAAAGCATGTAACTATATATCAGTCAGAGAGGATATAATTCATTGCATTACATAAAAGAGTAAACACACGAATGGAACCAAAATCAGATTCCCTTATATTAAAGATGACAAAAAAGGATATTGCAACCAAATGATCTGACGCTATGATATTCCTTCACTGGGGCTTGCAGCAGATTTTGTATCAACAAAGCCTATCGGAAATCTAGACAAAGCTCTCTCTCTGATGGGGTTCTCCTCAGCTCTACTCTCAATAGTTGCTGAGCTACAGTTTTCCTCCCACAAGTTCATCTAGCTAGAAAATAGAGAGGGTAGGCTTTCATAGAGGGAGAAGGAGAGGTTAGGCTCCCTATAATCATGGGGGAGAGTCCTCTCTCTTAGGAAGGTTCCATGAGAGGTGGAAAACAACTTCCTAATCAGGGAGATCCAGAGACAAACAACCCAAACTCATTTTGGTGATCTGTTCTAAGTTTGTTAAAACCAAAATTCCGCCTTTGATATTAAAAAAACATTCCTTAAAAGGGTTGGTGCGGGCATGACATAGGGACAGAGTGCCAACTGGTGCGCCCAACATGCTGCTTTTTCCCTATTGGCACGAGGGATGAACTTGTTAGCCACCTATAATATTTGTTATATCAAAAGGTGCCTAAAAAAATTTTGGAGCCTTTAAGGAACGAGTTTTATTGCAAAAAATTGTTATCCCTTGAAGTCTCATGAAGACATCATGCCTTGTGTTTAATCTTCACTGCTGTTTCCCGTTTGAAACTCTGAAATTTTGCTGTTTTCATGAAGAAGAGATTGCTGAAAAATCCATTTCTCCCCTTCCTCCACTTCAAAACTAATCTTCATTTTTGTCTCTTCATTTCCTATGGAATTCCTTTATTCTCCATTTATTCCCCTTTCACCTTCATTAAATTTCCTCTGTAAAGTTTGAAACTCACTTTTAAACTTTACCAAAACCCCCAAATCCATCAAAAAACTTTGAAAATTTCATAAAAAAAATTAATTTAAACTCCAGGTATAAGCCCCTTTGGGCTAGGTCCTAACCACTTCCCCACCATATGCCTTGTTGTTGGAACCAAGCGCTAAGCCCTTTCGGTGCCTATTGCATTGGAAAAATCACAGTGTGCAAGTCTTTTGGCTTTTACAAAGGTTCCGATACGATTGGGCCTTTACAGATAACCCTCGATCCCATTACCACTTCAAAAAACCCAAGAGCCCACAATTGGGCACTTAAATGATTATCTTAACCATCCTGATGCATATTTTTCTTTGAAAAACGTAAAAAACCCCTATTTCCTAAGTTTTGGTCTAAACCTGTCGGTTCGTGTTTTGAAATAATCTCCACCGTTGATCTGAAATGATCGGACGGACCGCGCAGTGTCTCATCAGAAAAATTCAAAGGGCACATTTCATATTGTTTTTAACCCTCCCCGATTGCTGATCCTTGATTAAATATCCTTCGTTGATCTTAAGGCGCTCAATAGTTAGCGCTAATCACATTGGAATTTTGTATCGGGCGCATATTATTCCCCCTTTCAATTGACCTCCCCCCGATGGATCTTTAGCCGTCATATCTATCTGCCACATTTTCGATCCAACGACCCTTATTTTTTCCGATCATAAGACCACTTCCCCACTTATAAAATCCTGATTCATTCTCTGCCATCGATCTAATCTACAGATCAATGGTCTACGTTAAAATTGCATCAGAGTTTTCTTCTACGCATTTCCTTTTTCCTCCTATGATTGCAAGCCTTCCGATTGCATCTGGGTCGTTCCTGCAATAAGATCCAACGGTCTAGATTCATTCCGGTAGACCGGACTCTTTTGGGTCCTACCAGCCCTAGATTTAATCTCAGTTGTCCAATCCTTGATCCGACGGCTAGAATGAAATCTGATCCACCTACTTCTGCTCGCGCATATTTTCAATATCCCACCCTCCCCACGACAGTCAGATCTAAGACCCCTGATCTGATGGTTGGTGTGTGTTTTCACAAAATTTTGTGGCTCGAGGGTTAACAATCCAAAGTTGCGGGATATAAGTGGTTTTAAAAAGCCACATGTTGGGTGGGGACACATATCACGTTCGAAAAGGTAAAACCCCCTTCCCACCTTTTCATCGCTCGATACTACCAGTTTTCTCCCCCGAAACCACCCTTCCACATTTACACTATGATCTATCGCATTTTTCCTCCACCATTGATCTCTGCAGATCAACGGCTCGTGTTTAATATCTCATTACACTATCACCCTCTGCCATAATCCAAAGGTTCTCAAACATCCAATCTCCGTCGTTGATCTCATGGCCCAATCTCATCCAAAGGCCCATGATCATCCCAAACCTCCCACTTTATTTTTAACCATATCTCCTCCAAAAAAAGGTTTTTAACCTTATTTCTTTGAATTTTCTTCCAAAATCCAAATAATCTGACCCCTTCGCATTATTAGTTCACCTCTAATCTCGACCGTTGATCTCCTTGATCTGTCATGGATCAACGGCTCTAACTTAAAAACTCCCTCTTCTCTCCTTTTGACCTCCACGAACAGATCTCCACCGTTGGATGTTGCCATCCAATGACCATGCTCTTAACCACAACCTCCTAAGAAGTTTTACCACATAAACGCAGGATTTCTTAATGGTTTTTTTGTATTTTGCACGTATTGAATGTTTTTCCATTTGTGTCAAAGGAAAACCAAAGGCCGGGAATGACGATCTTCCGCGCCTTTGTACATAAAGAAAATAATTCCATGGGGATCAAACTTCACATTTCGTTAATACTTCATGAGCATTGATTCCATATGAGCCCTTTGCGGCACCTGCACATCAACAATACACAGACAATTAAATCAAAAGTAGAGAGTACCAATGTTGAAGATCAAACACAGCAGAGATTGAAGAATTAAACATTTATTACACAGTTTAATGGATTACAGCTAAGATCGAAATCAAAAGCCTATCCATTAAGTTAACCACAGTTAAAGACAAATTATAAAGTATTCTTCAAACAGAAAGGCCTCCACCACCACAACAGGGGCCAATTGATTCCTCTCAGCTACCCAATGCCACCTGTAGCTTAAAAGAATTCAACAGGAGCTGAAGTTATTATCATAACATTAGATATTTGCCTCAACACAGTCCAAAAGTTAATTCAGGCAGAGAACTTAATGCAAAAAATATCAGCAGAGTTATTACAGCTAACACAGAGCCTTAAAGCCAACAAAAGCTCCCACCGAGCTTAATTCTTAATGTAAAACATTTAATACAAAAAAAACATCTGTACACTTCTCCATCAAGCCCATTAAACGCTGGGAAGTATTAAAATCTGTAGTAATTGACCTGGGAGATCTTTTATTCCCTTCCCACCTCCTCATTTCTTCTATAAATACTTCTGTAGAAGATAAAACAATGTTGGTTACATAACTTTGAAATATACTTGTGCTCGAATTTCCTATCTGTAAATAGTGTTCGAAGGCTCTTGAAGCTCTATTTTTGATCTAATAAGTTAGGCTGAGAAATGAAGATGAACTGAAACATTGTACTTGAATATTGTAACTGGTTTTAAGTATCAAATACAAGCTGATTTATGGGATCCTGGTCTATGTCAACGGTGATGTTTTCCTTATAGTAAATCGTTATTCTTTTTATGTTTCCATTCTGTCCATATTCTCTAATAAAGAACAACAATTACAGATTTAGGATTTATTGTTTAACAATACCCTTCTCTTACTGATAAGCTTTATCTCAATGCTTTCCTCCAATTTGTTTATTTAAGAATGGTTCAATACAGTCAATCAGTTAGAAATGATGGCGTTCCCTCGTCCTACTGTTTACTTTAAACATTGTTCCTGAATGTTATTTTCATTATTTACTTAGTAAAGATAGACTAGAAAAGTGATGGTGTGCCCTGTTTTCTAGCTCTTTTCTCCAAAGGTAGTTCTAAAAGTTTCCCTTAGAGTATGTTGAAAGGAGGCTAGGTTCAAAGTCCTTACCTGATCTTAGACTATTCTTTGTTATCTTATGTGTTGTCTTGATAAGTTTTCTAAGTAAAGAAGAGCCAGGGAAGTCTATGGTGAGCCCTATCCTCTACGTTTTCTTCTCCAACAGCAGCTTTGAAAAGTTTCCCTTTGTTTTTTAAACATTTTCTATTGAAAATGTATCAAAAGATGGCTAGTTTCAAAGTACTTACCAGATCTTAGATTACTTTTATGTCTTTCTTAAGTGTATGTCAAAAGCAGGATAGTTTCAGAGTACTTACTTGATCTGAGGCTGCCCTTTGTTCTTCATTTGTTAAATTCCCCTTCTTGTTGTATCATTTCATTCCATAAAATCAACTTTAAACAGATCCTTAGACATAGATGACTTGCCCCATGGACCACTCTTGAACCTTGTTGTTTCAATTAAATCCTACTATGAATCCATAGCCCAATGGACCAAAAACAAGCTTTATATCTATCTAATCAGCCAAATCTTGTTCTGATTGCTTGCAACTTCACACCTTTGAAACTCTTTGCATTTTAGGACTTTCCGCTCAAACAGTAATCATGCTCAACCATCCAAAAACCAAAGCAGCCCTTTCTCCTAATAACTAGCCTAAAATCATACCCAAAAAGCCTTTAAAGATAAATCCAATCTTTGCACTTATTGGAGAGATCCCTCTCCAGATTCAGGAGGGCTAGATCGTAGAATCCAAAATTGGTTGAAATAGTGTTTCTCCCTACAGTTTGACTTTGCCAATCTTGAAAATTACAGGGAGCTAATAGAACTAGCTACCCGCGCCAACGCCAAAACATGGATTTTTAGGGTTTTCCAGAGGAATTGTTCTTCAGGAGAATTCTTGTCCTTATGCAATAGGATGCCATTAAGGTATTTTCAGGACATTTTACTGCTCACAGGTCACAGGATAGTCCTCCAATGTGCGGGAAGAGGGATTTCATGGATGGTGACAAAATTCTATGTAACACATTGTATGCATGGATCTGTGACTATTATGGACCTTCCCGTGTAATAATTGCTAAAAGAGATGCTTATTCTGATAGAGTGCAACAATTTTGAAGTACGATAGCACCTTGGAAATGAAATTTAATTTTGGATTCGAATCTCAAGAGGATCAACGACGTCGATGGGAAATGATGATTCCCATAGTTCCATCTGATGATGCCCCTAATAAAGTGAGGAGGTATCAAAGGTACTATCACCTTCTTGGAAAATGTTGCTAAAGTCGACAAGAAGGAAGCCCCAGATGACTGAGATGAGTACTGATGCAAGGTACTAGGGTCTCTAATGTAGGACGGTTGGGTGTGATAGGTTAACCTAGGCATGATGATGGGCAGTGGTTGTAATTCATGATTGTAGTTTAGTGGCCTGAGGTCGAAGCTTGTAAATGAAAGTGGCGGTAGTCATAAAAATTTATGGTGAGGGAATCCCTGGAGTCAGTAGGATGTCCAGGGTGGGTGTGTGTCTGTTATGAGTGTCATGGTGGGGTGTGGTAAAGTATGTGTAGCTCTAACCAAGGGAGATTAGGGACTGCTTCTAGGCAAGAAATGTGAATGGATGGTTGGGATTTCTTTCCTAAAAAATATTTGTACACTTTCCAAAAGAATATAAAATGGGTTTGCATGTACAAACATGGAGACGGGTGCCCATATAGACATGAAAATAATCTATCACTATAGCATGAGGAGGGTGTTTTGCTGAGGGTGGTGGCCCCATTGTTTGGTCTCGATGCAAGGGTGATGAAGTAGATGAAAAGTGTCATCGATGGGCTATGATGATGGGGGTGTGATAGGAAAAGTGCGAGATGCGGTGGTGCGTATTTGATTTTCTTATGAGAAAGGTAGTCCGGGAAAAGGGTTTTATTGTGACATGGGTGAAACATGACTTGATGTATGATGGATGAATGAAAATGAAGCACTTCCAGGACTTGGATGTTATGGCCATGGCTCCAGTAATTTGGTGTATGGTCTACTTGAGTGATGGATGCCATGGAGGGTGAGGCTCTGCTGACCTGTGAGAATTTTTATCATCTACGGGGTGAGATGATGATAAAAATGATCAGGTGGATGGAACATATGGTTGATATCTATGGAGAAATGATGTCAGGATATGAAAATCTTCTTTGTGGAGCCTATCATGCTAGGGATAGAATGATACCTGCTCTTCTATCTTTAGTAGTTGGAGCAATAGGTGATTTGGCGTGCTTGTAATACCTACAACCAATACCCCAAGTAAAAGCATATTTTCTATTCAAACATATTGAAAATAATGTTTAATGGAAAGTGATAAGAGAGGGAATACCTATCATGATTAGAAAAATGAATGTTTATAAGGTGTAGATTTATGAATCCTATTTTGAACATGATGAGGTCTTAATCAGTGTGTTTCTTGTGGTTTTCCAATTGGGCGTCATGAACTCTGACTATGGGCAGTCAAATAATGAGAAAATGGTGATATATAGGCAAGTGTGACTCATTTCAATTCATTTGTGTTGTTTGAGAGTTAGAGGTCAGAGCTGAGCCCTTGCTTCTGAGCCTTTATTTTCATTGCGGTGAGCCTCAATACCCTATATTCACGTCGTTAATGTCAGGTAGGGCCCTGAACGTCCTACTTTTCAATTATGTCATTTTTTTCCTATGGGGGTCTACGCAAATTTGATTTGTAGGAATTACCTACCTATTTTTTTCTTTGACCGTGAGGGTGATTAAGGTTGAGCTACGCAGAACTCATAGACAAGGGATCTTTCTTGTGAGATCATTACGCTTAGCAAAGATTTTTCACAATGATGCATGCATCTGTATCTGATACATATGTGAATTAATCACGCTTGTGTAGAAAATAGGTGTGATGATGGGAAAAAGTTTTGAAATTTTCTGGTTTCCTTATATTAGCCACTGATTTATTATTTTTTCTCTCGTAATAGGATGTTTTGGCGTGAGTGGGATTGACCTAAGCTCGGGGTAGATATGGCCCATGAGACCAATGCCTGGAGGATTTTGGCACATTGGGAGTTTCTCAAATTCTTAGAGAGAAACATTTTAAGATCATAGGATAGTCTTCTATGTTTCCTAGTTCACTGCTAGAACATGGGATGACGAGTCATGTTGTTGTGGTGTAGAGACATCGTTATCTATCCAGAGATGGATATTACTTCGTGACTGGCCTATCGCCTCAGGGAGATTCTCTACAACACCCATTGCCTCCTGGGAGGTTGAGTATTTGGTGCTGGGATAAGGAGCACTATGGTCCTGATCCATGTCACACAGGTTTTTGTTCACATTGACTCTATGAACGACTTAGCTAAGAAAAGCTCGTTGGCGATGAGAGTTAGCCTAATGAGGTCTTCGTTGCCTAATAGGGCATTTGGACCTCATATTGGTGTCTTGTAACATCTCTAGGCTAGTCACTTCTATGAATGGACACGGCATGTGTATGATGGCATAGTATCACAGTTAGGGAAGGTCTGGGAGGATCTTCCAAGGTTTTTACTTATGCGAGAATCTTATGAAGTATCATGTTTGAGAGGGTATTTATTCTCCAACCTTTTGTTCCAGTTCCCATTGTCCTCGTAGGGAACCTCAGATGCGATGGTGGGGGCCTGTGATGCCTCATGGTGGAGGAGAGGAGGCTAGTCATTATTCGGATGTGAATATTTAGGCGTGGTTCCAGGCGAACCCATAGATGTTCCTAGACTATCGATACTTGGTTATGGATTTCTAGGGGGTCTCAGCTATGGGTCTTCGTGTTGGCTATGTATGGGGTTTGGGAAGTATGAACTTTGATATTTTTCTACATTTTTGAGGATTTTTATGATGTGTATACTGATATGTATTTTATGCTGACATTAATGTTACTCTTGTTTCTCTTGTAGATGTGGGGGCAGTGGGGAATCCTCTTGCCCACTAGGTGGGGCATCAACAGCTGAGGAGGAGCCCTGATGGGGTCATTTAGGCCTAGGCTAGGGGGAAGGGATATGGTATTGACCCTTCAGGAGAGGGCACCAGTGCCGTAGTTGCTGGAGGGGACGTTTCTTTCCTTGCCCGTGCTGAGGCAGCTGAGGCTCAAGTGGCATTAGTGAAGAAGCAACTACTTACTGCTAAGGCTCGGGTCTATGCCACGGATGCTCAGGTAGCAAATTTAATCGACTCATTGAGTCGAGTACTAAGGTTGACCCAGGGTATGCCGACCCCAGATTTTGTTGATGAGCTAGATGACACATGGCTCGAGACCCTGATGGTTCGAGAGAGGGCATTGTTATTCATCAGTATATTTCATTATTTGTAGATGACTATAGATTGGTTCTAGATTTAAAAAAAAAAAAATCTTTAAACATTGTGAGTTTTATAAATCTCATTGCCTTCATTATCCTTATAGAATTTTTTTCACTATTCTATCAACCTTGCCATTTCAAGGTCACCCTGTCACTCCTAAGAAACTCCTTATGGACATATGCCCCTCAACTCCATCGTTGTTGCCTTCCTATGACCTCATGACTCTGTTTTCACTTGCCCATAGCTCCACTTTCCATCTAAGGTTTCCCATAGCTTACTCATTCCCATGTTCTCCAGGTTCCTCAAGCATTGATGGTCTCAAAAATATCTCTGTAGGCTCTTTAGATAAATAAAGTACATTGTATTTTGGATCTTCAATACAACACTTTGACAAATAATCTGTTTTTCACTAGAAGCCTCCAAACCAAATTTCACTCAAGGCCATGGTCAAAGAGACCTCCCACTAGGTAAATTAGTGTTTCATATATTCTAATGTCATCATTGATGTCTCAAACATTTATTTTCTTTTGTTAGAAGCTAGCTCAGATATAATAGAATGTTGAGACATAGTTATTCAAGAAAAACCTAAGGATTTTCCAAAGAAGACTACTCTATCAACTCAAAGTCTCCAAGAGGAAAATACAAAGTGTTTAATACTTCTGCAGGAGTGTTAATAGGTCTACCAGTAGAAGAAATTGATAAGGTATATGGTCTGCTCCTAAATAAAGACAGCTTACAGCAGAAGACAGGAAACCACTTGGTCTTGAGGAAAACTAGGGTTTTTGAGCTTGATGGTCCAAGTAGAGTGCCTAATAGTGATCAATTGTAGAATGACCGTGGAGGAGGTACACCAAACCAAACATGAATAAATCCTATCAAAAATATTGATGAAAAATGGAAAAAGATGAGGTGAACTAGACATAAATTAATGAACTTGAAAGGGCTATAAAGAACTTAGAAGACAACACCGATGATTGTCTTAAAGCACTAGATATGGCTAGGGTTTTGGAAAGGTGACCAAAGAAGGTGAAATGATGATGTTACACCTCATAGTGAAAGAAAAAGGAAGATTCTGAAGATGTCATTATGTGATCAGATCCCAAAATTGTCAAATTAATTTTATCTTGACTAAATGATGAAATGATGAACTGAACTCCATGGTGCAGGTAAAAGAGGGCTCTAAAGGTGTTGACATGTGAAATCCTCTCAAATTTTTTTAATGAACTGGTTATGCCTCAAGGAGAAAAAGGAGGTTCAAATTCATCATCTCAATCACCTGCATGCAAACAATGTAAGAAGGTTAGTAAGAAAAGGTGAGAAAGATAAATTGAGTATTGTAATGGGACCCACAAAATTTTTTGAAGGTACCATCATTTGTAATCTAGCCCTGAAGTTTTCAAAATCAACCTATTATGCCTCAAGGATTAGAAGAAAGGTAGATGTCATAACCCCAGCAAACTACTAACAAGACGAGGTAAAAATATTACGTTGAGTTTCTGATAGATACCACTAAGGTTTTTGAAGATGTTGCTATTGTGTGAACATCCTAAGGTTGTCAATGGTCAAGTCATCATGCCTCAATAAGCAAAAGGAAAAGCCACCTCAAATGATTTCAGTCACCTGCAAACAAAAGGTCAAAGAATATCAATGAAAAAGGAAAAAAAACTTGTAAACATTAGGAAGTGGTTTTCAAAGATAAAACAAATGCCACATGCCTATAGTACTCATTTCACACTTCATAAGAATCATTGATGCCTTGCAATGAGTTAAAACTCTCAAGGAGAGAAGAGATTTCGAGTTTTCTAAGTGAAATTGGGCAAATGTTTTTGGTGCTTTTCCCTTGGCTTGGCGCTACATTCCTGGAAAGTGGCATTGCGCCCCTAAAAATTTTCTTTCATATAAATTACATGGGTGTTGCGCACCTGGAAAGTCACGATGCATGTCTGGCAGAGCGTCACGCTCTTTCCCGACACCCACAATAGACATTCCCTTAGTCATTGCACATCCAACCTTATCAATGCATGCCCAGCCTCGGTATTGGGCCTTTGGCCTAGACACTGTGATATTGGCTAGAAGGGCTTTTTAAGTCCTATAACCACTCAAATCACTTGTGATGACCTTCAACCATTTGTCATAGATCTTCTAAGCACATCAAGTGGAAAATACCTAATATAAACCCCATTTCTCTACATTTTGGTTAATTTTTAAATTGAACGAGGTCAGACAGGAAGAGAAACCCTAAAATTCACGCTTGAAATCACTGCCTATTTTCTTATTTCATCTCCCTAGATAGATTATCAGTCAAAATAGGAGTCATTTCATTGATTTAGGATTGTCATTCATCTGAGCTTATCACCACATCTATTCCTTTCATTCATTTCTTCCCTT
Organism: Pinus albicaulis; assembly: GCA_034641835.2. Lineage (NCBI taxonomy): Eukaryota > Viridiplantae > Streptophyta > Pinopsida > Pinales > Pinaceae > Pinus > Pinus albicaulis. Next base: position 122,192,162 of record CM076573.1, read on the forward strand.
CACTTTCAAGAAAACCCATTTGATTTACCTTCCCTCCACCTCATTGCACATCAATCCTAGGGTTGGAAAAGCAGAGTTTCCAAAAGGTCAGAAGGAGAGGACATTGGCAGTGGTGGATAGGCCCAAATGCCCAGGAGGCATGCTCACAAAGGAGGGGTCATCTTTGAGTTTTCTACAGATGCCAAGGAGGCATGATCATAGGGGAGGGCCCTACCTTCTTCACCAAAAAATCAGGTACATAAGGGAAAACAAAGGAGAACAGAAGAATATGCAAATGAGGCAACCATTTATGATGAAGATGATCTCCATGAGACATAGGTTGTTTTTGACCTTCTTGTTTTAGATGATGAGAATGATAATGAGGCCTATGAAGAATATGGGGGGACCAATGAGGAAAAAGAGAAAAAAAATCTTGGTAACTTGGCTGATCCATCCCCTACAAGAATCCCAAACCTAATTAGCAAGGCCAAATTTTGGCACAATTTTCAAGTTTTTGAATTTTTTGACTGTTTTGAAGGGCCAAAGGCGCAACGCCCCTTGCGCTGCGCTCTTTCTGTGGCACCCATTGGAGGAAAAATTGACATTTTTAGGACTGTTAGGCCAATTAAATCACCCTCACAAATTTTCATCTCATTTGGAGCAAAATTGGTCCTCCCAAAATGCCAAAAACATGCAAACAATCAACTTTGTGCCCTATTTTCAGAGCTGCCGTTGCGCCCTGAGAAATCTTGGGATATGTCATTTTCACCAGAAAAATGGGCACCAATCATAAAAATAAATGCATTTTTGGAAACTAGACAAGACAAGCTTTCCAATGAGCTATCATGGAGCTCATTTAGACACCGGGAAGACCTCCAAAACTCAGCTGCAAAAGACCAATTTTCCTAGTGTTGGCACTGCGTCCTTAGCATTGGTGTTGCGCCCTTGCGAAAGAGTCAACAAAAGATACTTGGAGTTAATGACAAAGATATTTTGAGGGTTTTTGAGGCAAATCACTCTAGAGTTGCCTCAAAATTTATGTTAGAAGATATTTTTCATTTATTAAGTTAGGATATTTTGTGCCTTGGGCGTTGCGTGGTCTCTTTGGACAAAAATGGCATTTATGATGATATTTTAGAGACCTAGCTATGGTTTTGGTCTTCCCTTGAAAGTTAAATACTGTACAGAGGCCTCTTTTTTTTGTTGTTTGGTTGGTTTCTCAACTCAATATGATATAGACTTTGAGTTTTGTTCAAGAAATTAGCTTTGGTGTGTTATGATTGCTTGGGATTGAGAATTAATGGATCAAGCACATTTCTAGGATTCATGAGCTCTATTAGATGGTGATGTTATTCCACTCTTGTATTTGTTTAGTTATTTTTTTATTATTTTCATGGTTTATTTGATCATAGGACAAAATTTTTAGAGTAGGATATGCTTTCTTGGCACCCTACTTCTGTCTACATCCTTTTATCTGTATGTTTTCTTCCTTGAAGTTTAAATAAAGAAGCCTTGAATGATCTTTAGTTTCACTAAAATTTAATGTTAAAACTTTCTCTTTGTTTGAAATTAATGTTCAGATAATTCTTAACTTCTCTTTAGGATTACTTGTTTGTTGTTTTGATGTCTTTTTAGCAAAATTCTAGTTGAAGAATCCTTTATTTCTCTTCAGTTTTGCTATGTTATCATCTGAAAATATTTTCTTGTTTATAGTATGTTAAATATTCCTTAATTTCCCTTTAAACCTACTGCATTCATAACTTCATATTCATTTCACACTCACTAAACCTACTTGGATCCATTTTGCTTTGTTAACTTTCCCTATGAAACACCCTTGACCTATTATTGTACTTTTCAAGACCTTTGCAGACTCCATAGCCCAATGGATTGATTTTCTCTTACTCTACCTATTCTTCTTAACAACCTATCCAACCAACCAAACAAACAAACAAACCTTATCACTATAACTAGCCTAAAATCAAAACCCTAAAATCAACTAAGTCACATCCTTTACACTAACATAGAGAAAGCCCTCTCTGAGTCCAGGAAGGCTAGGTCCTAGGACTCCAAAGACTATTTTGTTGCTACCCTTGTACATTTGGTCTTGCCAATCTGACAAATTATGGGGACCTAACATAATAGCGATCACGGTGGGACTCTGAGTCGGTAACATCCTAAATAACTCTTAAAACCTTAGAAAACCCCGGTTAATAGTATCCTTTGACTCACCACCTAACATAATGGCAACTCACTGGGGAATTCTGAGTAAGTGACAACTTAGATATTCGCTAAAATAATTAAAAAACCCAAAAATATCTTTAGATTGGTATTTATTTGTTGATGGTGGACAACAAGTACATCCTCAAAAAGTAAGCATCATTCACCTGGTAACTCTGCTGGTCTTCAGTAGCCTTGTTGACACCACTAGTTCTCATAGACTCTCCTGGGAATGTATCGATCAGTCATAATAGTGAAAAGCCTAGTTACATACTGTGTGAACTTAGTAATCTTACAGATTAGGTTGAGTTTCAAAACTGTTATAAACCCTCAACCTTATATGATCTATTGGGTCCCAATTCTAGTTTCTAAATGTTTCAAGTAGTAGTCAAGACTATTATTTGGTTTCTAATGGTGGACAAAAAAATTTAAATCCTCCACCTGCTGACTCCACAACCCTCAATAGACCTAAAGACTCCACTAGTAGAGGACGCTAGATTGGTTGAAGAGATGCAATGACCCTTTTTGATTAAAAATGATGGATCCAAGGATACAATGCAGGTATTCTCCCATGAACAGAGATCACATCCCTTGATTCCCACATAAAATGCCTCATATAAATTGGAGCACAAACTTGCCTATGTTTCAAGATGAAAATTTTGATGACCTCTTGTTACATCTCATCAAATTTCATATACATACCTGGAGGTTAAAATTTGATTGGAATGAGGACTACCTCATGAAAATTTTCATGGGGACATTAGAAGGTAAAGCGAGGGAATGATATGAAGGCCTAGACCATTATAGTTTATTTTCTTTAAAGGATTTCCACAAGGTATTCTAAGAGCATTATAAATAAAATTATTCATCTTTATCATTAGATGAAAATTGTCATGATCAATCTAAAGATATCATACAATACCTTGTAAACATTGATGAATATTTGCGACATTGGCATATGGAATATCTATTAGAGGAAATTCATACATTTCATACTCAAATTAACTTTCATGAAAATGAAGAAGAGTTGGTTGAGGATGAAATCAATCAGGAAATAAAGGAAGATCCACAAGATCTCTTTAAAGGGACAAGTTATGATTCATCATCTCTTTTGTGTAAGGCTCAAGAAGAAATCCAATGTTATGATATTTCACAAGATAAAGAAGACCACTGTGTTTCAATCCCAAGAAAAGAAGAAGCTATTGACCATAAACACCCTCCTTCTAATCCCTACTACCATAGGTCAGAATATATACTTATAGATCGACATATGGTAGAGCAATTTGTTGATCTAGTGAGATTATTAGATAACATTCCTTCTATGAATAAGTTGCCCAGGTATGGTCAATATGATGATGATTATGTCCTCCAAATTCAAGCTAACTCTACAGAACAATCGACGATTATTTTTTGGGACAAAGACTGTCATTTTCGACAGCTCAAATATAGTAATCAGCAAACACATATTAGCTATGAGAGTGAAGAAGAAAGTGCAGAAATTTCAGAAAAAAGGGATGGATCTTTACCTCTTTTTTGTACTTCATTTCATTTCATCAAGGATAATGGTAGTAAAATAAAAAATCAGCAGTCTTTGGGTATTTATTTTAACAACAAAGAAGATATTTAGCCCTATGACTAGCCTTCACAAGAGAAAGAGAGAAAATTTGTTTCTGTCCATGGAAAAAGGAAAATCCCCCCCCCCCCTTTAAATAATGAAGAAATCAATCAGATCTGTAACATACTAATAGCCTCTAAAGTTTTATATAAATAAGATATTTCTATTTATTATACTGCTGACTTATCCACTGATACAATTTTTCATTCAGAAACTATAAAACATGTTAATATTTATGATGTACTACCTTCTCAATAAGATTTATTGCCAAAGAGTGCTCCTACTCATCAACATGATGGCCTTCACACAAAATTCAACCCACTCAATTAGAGCATATCAAGTTTTCTAGAGGAGAAAATTGCAATATATGATGAGGCTACTAGTATAGATTATCATTTGGAAGAGAGAGAGAGACTCTTTCTCAAAATAATCCCAAGCTTAGCCAAGTGGAGGAAGGAGTAGTCTTAGATGAAGCTCATTTATAAAACCCTCTAGGGCAATTATTATTCAAATACGCCTTTTTTTTTTCCTAGAGACATCTTACAAGGGAGTAAATATGCCAACAGTAGTTTCTTGCATGGTTTAAAGAAAATTTTAGGCACTACTGTTAAAAAACAAGTGAGGTGGGAGTGGCCTTTTTATTTTTTCAGCACACTCAAAGAGCTGAACAAAGATCACCCATGGAATCATCCACTTCATTGGTTATATTGGAAAAGGGAGTTCACCAAATGAATATATATCATATTTAAGTTAGATTAGGATATATATTTATGCAAATAAGCTCAGCACTATGTGCATCTTTCTAGTTTTTAGTTTTAGAATGTTGATCCAAAAAGGACACAAAAACAAAGAAAAGAAAAATAAGAGGGAAGGAAAAAAGAAGAGGTACAACCCGGTACCAAAAAAGAGTATTGTTGAAAGTGTGCAAGCCTAAATTCCACTATTGTTGAGGAAAATAGAGTTTTGTTCATTCATTTAGCCTAATCATGATTGGACATGTTTTAAATTTATGCTGATAGGTTAGTGAAAGAATATTTTCCAAATCATGTAAACTTGGCTTGTCATTAGATTAGATTAGGAGAAGATATTTGGTTTCAATGCTCAAATCTGAACCAAAAGAGAAAGAGATGGATGCATAACCAATTCTAAATCACATCCCTCACATTTTCTAGTTTTTTTTCGTACAAAATAAAGTCTGTGTGCAACTTTTCCAAAAAGCCATAGCCCATGACAAATCAGATTGCTTAAACTTGGTTTGATCATGTTTTAAATTTCATGTTAGTAGGTTAGAGAATAAAAATATGTCAAACAACTTAATCTTGACAAATAAGTAGACAAGGTAGAGAATAAAAGAGTCCATTAGCCTAATATGAACTATTGGAAGTGATAAGGGTAGAAGTAAATAGTTTTTTATGCTTTCAAAGAAAAAATGATGTCAAGGGTTTGCTAATACAAATGCACCCAGAAGAAGAAAAAATGTTAGGCAAAGTATGATGGGTAGGTAGAACTGATATTGAAGCAATCATGTCTTTTCAGATTTTTGAGATCATAGCTTCAAGAGAAAATTAGCAAATGAAGGAATAGGTATTTTCCAAGTACAGGTAAGGTACTAATATTCAAAAATTGGAGATATGAACTCTCTGGTTCTTTATACCTATTGAAAAGGAGCTGCCCTCCCCAAGTGGAGCAATTGTTAGTCATCAGTATTTTTCATTATTTGTAGATGAATATAGATTGGTTCTAGATTTCTAAAAACAACATTCCTTGAAAATTGTGAATTATACGAATCTCACTGCCTTCATTATCCTTATAGAAATTTTCTCACTATTCTATCAACCTTGCCATTTCATGGTCACCCTGTCACTCCTAAGAAACTCTTTATGGGCTTATGCCCCTCATCTCCATCCTTATTTCCTTCCTATGACATCATGACTCTATTTTCACTTTCCCATAACTCCACTTTCCATCTAGGGTTTCCCATAGTTTACTCATTCCCATGTTCTCC